>CM028129.1:1340888214-1341554285 GCA_016271365.2 Neoceratodus forsteri | reverse complement strand
TGCTGACTCCGGTCATGGTACACTTCACGTCCCCCCCACCCACTCACTTCACCTATGTCCCTACAGTGCTCTGGTCCCTTCTGATAGTTTCTGTGATTCCTCCCAGATACTCAAACAAAACAGTACCTGACAAAATATGTTTATTTTCCTTTGAACAGGTGCTTCTGAAGACACAGCTTTCCTCTCTTAAACCACACAGCTCACATCTCTTCAGCATGCCTCTTGATTCCCTGCTTTGGTTCTCTTTCTCTGAGTCAGTGGATGGCGAGAATACACCAACTGTTTTATTTATTTATTTATTTTTTGCTGCCTTACTTGCCCCTGGCCTGCCTCTCCTTCCGGCTGCACAGGACCCCCCCCCCCCGACCTCCTTGCCTCGACCCCCTTCCTGCTCACCTAAGATTGCAGCCGACCCAGGGGTGGCCCGGCGTAACCCTTCGCCAGATGGGTCCCTCTCTTCTGAGGGGGAAGGCGCCAGGAGGGGGATACCAGCGCACTCTATGATCAGTCCCCGGGCACTGCTGAGGTGGATTCTGGGGCGTCGTGGCATCTGAGACAGTGAGGAGTCGGCAGTCATCATCCAGCAGACCAGGCAGCTTCTTTCCACTTTTCTGTGGGGAGTGACATCCTGACATCAAGGCATACGCCAACATCTGTCACTCCCTCTTGAACACCGAGCCCGGCTGTACTGCTGCACTCCCAGCCTCTGCCAGGAGTCAGTCTATGCTGGTGTGCATCCCCTGCCCTCCCGCCCCCGGAGAAGGAGAGCTGTCCCGGACACTCCATCCTTCTCCACCTGGTGCCCTCGGTGACCTGAGTCCATTCCCGAACCGGGTCGCCGGCGTCACAGACGGAAATCCAACCACTGCGCTGATGGGCTGGCTACACGAACTGTTTTAAATTAAAATGAAAAAGAAACTGCAACCTCAGCCCTCTGACTCCAGCTCCCTGTCAAATGGAACTGACACTGGCACTTCTCTGCTATTCACACCAACTCACTCCATCTTGCTCACTCAGTTCTCACCAACTTGCCAAACACCGCCATGATATTATTTCAAATTTTTGAAATTCTACTACCTCAGTCAATGAGTGCTAATGCAGCAGTGTCAGCATGGGAGTCATGCCTGCATGTCCATAGCAACACCCAAGGTAATGGCTCACACAAGAAATGGAGACTACTTCACCAAAAAGTCCCGCATAATTTGTGTATTAAAAAAAATAAATAAATAAATATCTCTCAAGATCCCTGCCTATTGTATAGATCCAGCACACAACAGGGACCTTGTACAATAAATTATTTATTTTCACTTGTACTGTTTGACCATAGGCACATCACTCATGGCTGAGGCTACCCAAGGTCACACAGCATGAGTGAAGATAAATCATTTATTCCACAGGTTCCTGTTGTATATCTGTTATTATGTGGGCTCAATAGCACCTGTATATTATGATTGAGTAAGCACTTTAATGTTAAACCTCAGTTTCTGCACCTTAATAACTTTGCCTCCTTTTAACCAATTTATATGACGTTAGAATGCTCAGAGATGATGCCAGGATCCTGAAAATTCTGTGGCAGTTGGTTCTGGGAGGCAAGGTTACAGAGGTGAGAAAACCCCCCAAATCACCAAAATTCAGCCCCTTTTTTTTGCTCAACTATAACTAACAAAAACTAGGAGAATTTGAAACCTGAAACTTGCAGGTTTCATACTTTGTCCCAAGGTGTGTGTTTTTGCATTTTTTATGTCCCAAAGTTAAGTAGTTTTTAAATTATTTAAGAAAAACTGTTCTGCTTGTGAGTATGCTCAGTTTAAAAAATCAACATTCTAAAGATAACTGAATTTTCACAACATGAAGTCATTATGAGACAGCTGTTGTTTGTCAGCTGGTGGGGCCGGCTTCCTGCCATTGAATCTATCCCTGCTCTTTTCATTCAGCAGGGATGTAGCTACATGTCAGAGTATAGCCCTGCCCCTGCTGAGTATGCTGTGCGTGTGTGTGTTTCTGTTGTCCTTAACAGCTTTATTCATTTCACCTGGACACTGGTGGGCCCAATTCTTGGTGCCAGTTTAAATATCTGATTTAGTAGTATAACTCAACACCGGGGTACTGCCCCAGTGTTGGTTTGTTGCCCCCTCTCCTCTGTATGGTCCCTCACCTCACAAACCCATAATATCAAGCTGCCCACACTGGGATGCCCAGTCCCTGGTGTTGGGGTACACAACCTACCTCCCCCCATACCCATCACTCTGGCACACCAGGGCACCCAGTCCCAGTGCCCTGAAGTATCATGCTGACACTGGGATGCCCAATCCCCAGTGCTGGAAATGGTACTAGTTCCTGAAACAAAGAAAACCATCCTACAATGTCTTTTTTTTATGCTAAAATACAGAAAACAGTCCCTCATCCTCTGCTGCTGTCCCCAACCCCCATTCTGACCATTCCACTCAGCACCCAGCACTCCACACGCCCCCCTTACCCTGTACTTACCATGCCCAGGTCCAATACCATAATCCTCCGTGGACCAGAGACATGTCTTCATTCTTCAGTGCCAAACCAGGAACTGAGGAAAACAAATAAGTGCTGTATAACATATTTCAATTGCGTTTTGAGCTATCTTCATAAATTGGTTATTTTAAGTATTTTTTTTCACCACATTTTCAACATGGCCTTTTTGGGACTCCACCTCATAAACACTGATTGTGAAATTATGTTAATCAGGCCTGAAAGGTGATTTTGTGGTCACTGTGCAGCATTTTCTTTAGGGCCTGATTAACATAATTTCACTGCCAATGTTCATGCCATGCTGAAAATCTGGGCAGAAAATATGTAAACATGACCAAGTTATGAGTGTACATTGACATTTTTCTGTGCACACCCATGGCTTTGGTAATTTTCAATATTCTGACCCCAAATATTTAACATAACCATTTCTGCACATCACCTCATGAACATTACAACTGTAATTTTTCACATCCTGGCCAAAATGTGTTTTCACACCTGTGGTGAGAAATGGCATTTCAATGAGGATTTGAGAATTTTCACCTACTGGGTTCATGAGGTGGAGTCATAAGAAGACTATGTTGAAAGTTTGGGGTCAAAATATTAAAATAACATCGTCATTGAGTTATACTGTAATTTTTCTGCACACTCATAACTTTAGTAATTTTCAATATTTAAACTCCAAATTTCCATCATGGCAATTTTGTCACACCGCCCCATGAACATGGCAGCTGTTGTTTTTCAAATCCTGGTCAGCATGTGATGTCACACTGCTCTCGTGAAACTACGTTTTGTCCACTATGATATTAAATGACACCTGTCATGTTCAGAAGGAGGGGTCATATACATTTTGTGGTCATAATGTCACAGCAAAATAAAATTATGAAGTAACATTTGCAGGGATGTCTATTGGCCCAGTGGGGACCATATTGCCTCCCATGCTAGTGACCTGAGTTCAGGTGTGAACTCAGTGAGCTGGTTTAATGGGACAGAGCTTGTGGGGCAGGTGCTGCTGCATGTAGCATCATCCCCTGCTTGGGGAGGGATGGAGCATTGTTTCGGCACACACACACGACATCTTGTGGTGGGCCAGGGAGCCTTCTCTCACAAGGTATAGGCCTGATCGGCTCATGCACTGGGTCAGGACTGTCTCCAGTATTGTATTTATTTCATTTTCCTGAAGGGACCTGCAAAAATTAAGATATAATTTCATTATCAGAAAAAGAAAGGAAATTAATTGCAAAAAGCTACATTAATGCAGACATTAGGGATGAATAATGCAAAGTGCACAAAGTATGGAAATGAAAAAAAAAACATTAGGATTTTGGGCCTCCGGAGTACTGATGAATCAGTGGTGGGGTCTTCTTTGGGGTTGTCAACCCTAATAACCAACCCCTTCCTTGAGCAAACAAAGTCAGATGTGATCTATTTTCTTCACACAGAGCCTGAGGCTCTTCATGAGGAAAGCTGTAATAGATTCTGTTGGCAACATATGGTGATTCATAATTCTCTACCTTTGAAGACTGTATCACTATGAGGCACTGGCTTGCAGCTGTATGCTTCGGACAGGAGGCTGTGGGCTGGGGTTGGGCATATTGGTTTGACAGCCCCATTAAAGACCCCACTACTGATTCACCAATACTCTGGAGACCCAAGACCCTGAAGTTTTTTTATTTTCCTACTTTGTGTGCTTTGCATTCTTCAACCCTAATGTCTGCATTAACATAGTTTTATGCAATTAATATATATTATACAGGTGTGGCAGCCCCTGTGTATTTGGGACGAGTAAACACTTTAAGAAAACCCCAGTTTTGGCACTTTAATAACTTTGCCCCTGTTCAACCAATTTACTTGAAATTTGAAATGCACAGAGATGGTGATAGGATCTCTGGATTCTGCAACTTGTATGACAGTTGGTGACAAGGAGTGACATTACAGAGGGGTAAAACACATGAAAACCAGCAAGATTAAAAACCTTTTTTTTGCTCAGTGATAACTAAAAAAACTTGGATTTGAAACCTGAAACTTGCAGGTTTTACAGAATTTAGCCAAAGGTGTGCACTTTTGTGCTTTTTATCTCCACAACTTAAATAGTTGCCCCTGGTGCCAGTTCATTCCTCCCTCCCCTCTGTAAGGTTCCCCCCTCCACAAACCCCATAATTTGAAGTTGTCAACACTGGGGTGTCCTGTTGCCAGTGCTGGCAAACACAACCTCCCTCCCCCTGACCTAGCAGTCTGGGACACCAGGGTGCCCATCCCCAGTGCTCCAATTATCTTGCAAACACTGAGGTGCCCAATCCCCAGTGTCAGAAGTACTGTTCCTGAAATAAAGAAAACCATCCTGCAAAGTCTGTTTTTTTAAACCCTGAAGTAAAGAAAACAGACCCTTGTTGTCTGCCACCATCCCCAGCCACCATATCTACCCCACCACTCTGCACCCCCACCCCCACCTACTTCCCCTCTGAGATCCAACACCGTAATCCTTTCTGCCAGAGATACTGCATGTCTTCTCTCTTCAGCACTGGACCAGGAACTGAGGAAAAGATGTAAGTGCCGTATAATGTACTTCAATTCATTTTGAACTTTTCTTCATAACTTGGTCATTTTTTCATATTTTTTCTCTAAATTTTCAACATTGACGTTTTTGGACCCCATCTTATGAACACAAGTGGTAAAATTATGTTACTCTGGCCCAGAAGGTGATTTCACAGTCACTGTAGGAAAATATGAACATATAAAGAAGCCAGCAGAAGAAGGCCATTTGATCTATCAAGTCTGCTCATAATGCAGGGTCCACAGCTTGAGCTAATGTCCCTGCCCTCCCTCCCCATTCCTCCCATCCTTCTTACCCATGATCCTTACTTTCCCCCTATGCCTATCCTAGCTTCTCTTAAAGCTGCCCACTGTCTTCAGTGAGATGACCTCTTCTGGCAGTGCTTTCCAAGCATCCACCACCCTCTCTGTGAAGAAGTGCTTCCTGACCTCCCTCCTAAACCTCCCACTCTCCAACTTCAGACTGTGCTCCCTAGTGTTATGGTTACCACTCAGCTTCAAGAGACTCTCCTTATCAACCTTATTTATCCCTTTCAAGTACTTGAAGGTCCCAGTCATGTCCCCTCTCTCTCTCTCCTGTCTTCCAGGGAGTACACGTTCAGTGCCAGCAACCTCTCCTCATATGCCTTACCCTGTTGACCCACTATCATCTTTGTAGCCCTCCTCTGGACCTTCTCCAGCAGGTTAATGTCCTTTTTGAGGTATGGGCACCAGTACTGAACTCCATACTCTAGACGTGGCCTTACCAGTGACCTGTACAAGGGCAGTACAACCTCCTCTCTCCTACTACTGACCCCCTAAGTATGCATCTGAGCATCTTGTTTGCCTTTGCTGCTGCTTTCTTGCACTGCATGGAGTGCTTGAGGTCACTAGTGATCATCATTCCCAGGTCCTTCTCCTCCTCCTATGATGCAGATACTTGGACTCCACCCAGGTAGTACTCTGTTCTGAAATTCTTGGCTCCAATATGCATAACTTTACATTTCTTGGCATTGAAGCCAAGCTGCCAGATCCTGGACCACCTCCCCAGCTTTTCCAGATCTTCCTATAGGTCCTGTATACCTTTAGCTGTGTTCACTCTCCCACACAACTTGGTGTCATCCGTGAATAGACACATTTTGCCCTTAATGCCATCCCCAATGTCATTGATGAAGACATTGAACAACACCAGCCCCAGCACAGAGCCCTGTGGGGCCCCACTGGTTACCTCTCTGGTACTAAATAACTCTCCCCTCACAACCACCCTCTGGGTTCTGTCGCTCAGACAGTTTTCCACCCATCTGGTCATATTTTCCCCAACCACAAGATCCACCAACTTCCTGATCAACCTTTTGTGGGGCACAGAGCCAAAGGCCTTGCTGAAATCAAGATAGAGGATGTCTACCACTTGGACCCTGTCTACTGTCTTAGTGACACAGTCAAAGAAGTCAATCAGATTTGTTTGACATGATCTCCCCCCCCATGAACCCATGCTGCCTCACATCCTGGAGACCATGCTCCTCTAGATATTCCACAAACCTTTCCTTTAGCATGGTCTCCATGAGCTTGCCCACAGTGGAGGTCAGACTGACTGGTCTGTAATTCCCTGGGTCATCCTTAGGACCACTTTTGTGGAGGGGCACTACATGTGCTGTTCTCCAGTCCTGCGGTACCATGCCTGATTTTAGTGAACTATTAAATAGGTCTGCCAGTGGCCCTGCCAGCTCCTCAGCCAGTTCCTTTAGTATTCTTAGCTGTACTCTGTCCGGGCCTTGTGATTTGTTCATCCTCAATGCCAGCAGCTCCCCCCTCACTCTATCCATCTCTGTCACTACATCTGTGTTCCCCTCCCTTCCTGCTCCTCCTTTCCCTCATGAAGACACTGATCCGTCCTTCTCCTGGGTGAAAATGGAACAGAAGTATTCATTTAGTATCTCTGCTTTTCCCCCATTATCCTCCACCCATTCCACCCCTTTCTTAAGCCTAACAATCTCTTCCTTCTTGTCCTTTTTCTCACTTATATGGTGAAAGAAAGCATTCTCCCCTTCTTAATTCCTTCAACTATCTGCAGCTCCTTCTGTGCCTTTGCTCACCAGACTTGCTTACTTGTCTCACTAGCCAACCTTAGGTAATTTTCCAAATCCACCTTTCTTTTGGTCTTCCTGAATTTTCTATAGGCCAACCTCTTTTCCCTTACTTCTTGGGCAACCCCAGAATTGAACCAGCTGGGTGCTTTGGCCCTTGTGTTCTTACCCCTGAGCCTAACACACTCATTTGTGGCAACCAGTATTCCTCCTTAATGATGGACCACCTTTGGTCCACCCCATATCTGCTTTGATGCCCATCAGATGGCTCCTTAGCACTTTGCCATTTTCTGAAATCCAAGATTTTGGTCTTAGTTGGGATGCTTTCCCTGCCCATGTCCAACTGGAACCACACTGTGCAATGGTCACTTCCACCCAGTGGCTCCCTGACTATTATTTCCTGTACATGCTCCCCATTTGTGAGCACCAGATCAAGAACTGCCTCAGCTCTTGTTAGTTCAGTGATGCTCTGAGTCAGGAACCCACTCTGCAGTCCTTCCAGGATCAATTGACTTCTAATACATGTTGTAGAGGGTATGCTCCAGTCCACCTTGGGCAGGTTGAAGTCCCCCACAATTACCACCTATCCTTTCCCCACAGCTTCCAATATTTGTGAGCTCAGTTCCCTGTCCCTCTCCTCATCTTGATTGGGTGGTCTGTAAACCACACCCAACCTCACCTTTCTCCCTCTATTGGACCTTAACTGAACCCATAATGCCTCTACCTCTCCTTCCTCTGACTCCTCTGTTGTGCAAGTTATTCCTTCCCTAATATAAACTTCCACTCCTCCCCCTTCCCGGCTACCTTGTCCCTCCTGTTTAGTTTATATCCAGGGATCACAAGGTCCCAGTTATGGTGTGATGTTGCCCAAGTCTCAGTTACTGCAACTATGTCCACCCTCCTCTCTGCTAATTGTGCCTGCAATTCATCCATCTTGTTTCCAACACTCTGTGCATTCAGAGACACCACCCTCCACCTAGAATCTGACTTTCCTTCTCTTCCCTCTATTCTTCTATTCATATTTATTCCCTCTGTGTGCACCCCCCACATACTCTTGTTATGTGTTCCTCTCCCCTTCACCCTTTGCTGTGTTCTCTCCCCTTTCACCTCCTCCCTCCAGACCTCTTCCATCACTGTGGGGGGAAGGTTCACTGACCTCCTCCTCTCAGAGTCTGTGGGCCTGCACACTCGCTGCCCCCCCCAGTAGTTTAAATTAAGTGTAGTGGTTATGCATTCCCCCAGTTTGTCCCTGAGTACCCTCAAACCCTCCTTACTAAGGTGCCTTTTAGGCCAGATTTACATAATTTCACCACCCTTGTTCATGAGGTGGAGTCCCAAAAAGGCCATTTTAAAAACTTGGGCAACAAATTGTAAAAAATGACCAAATTATGAGCATACTTTGAAAGTTTTCTACGTGTACTCATTACTTTGATCATTTTCAATATTTTGATCCAAAATTTTCAACATAGTCATTTTTTTCACACCACCTACTGAACATTATAGGTGTAATTTTTCACATTCTGGTTGAAATGCATTTTCACACCTGTGATGTGAAATTACACTTCAGTGAGGATTTGAAAATTATCACCTATTGGGTTAATGAGATGGAGCCCTAAGAAGACTAAGTTAAAACATTGTAATCAAAATATTAAAAGAACAATGAAGTTATGAAGGTATGTTGTCATTTTTCCTACAGTCCCTCATAACTTTGGTCATTTTCAATATTTAAACCCCAAATTTTCAACATAGCCATTTTTTCACACAGCCTCATGAATGTGACAGCTATTGTTTTATCACCTACTGGGTCCATGAGGTGGAGTCCTAAGAAGACTAGGTTGAAAAGTTGTAATCAAAATATTAAAAAAACAACAAAGTTATGAAGATATGTTGTCATTTTTCATACGCACCCTCATAACTTTGGCAATTTTCAATATTTAAACCCCAAATTTTCAACATAGCCATTTTTTCACACAACCTCATGAATGTGACAGCTGTTGTTTTTCAAATCCTGGCAAACATTTGATTTCACACTTCTGATGTGAAATTACATTTTGTCCAGTATGTTATGAAATGACACCAGTTATGTTCAGATGGAGGGGTCATAGAAAAACTCTGTTGAAATTTTTGGGTCAAAATCTTTAAAAAAAATTATGAAGTAACATTGTTTGCTGAGACATCACTTGCCCCACTTGGGACCACATTGCCTTCCTAGGACAGTGACCTGAGTTTGAGTGCAAGCTCTGTGAGCTGGCTTAACGGGTCAAGTCTTGAGGGGGGGTGAAGCACTGGTCCTAGCCTGGGGAGGGACAGAATAATGTTCTGCCACACACATGACACCTTGTGGTGGGCCGGGAAACCTTCCTTTACAAGGTGGTGACATGCATGTTGAGGCCTGGTAGGCCTAGGCACTGGATGAGGACCATCTCCAGTATTCTATTTTTTTAATTTTGTGTAGGTCCCACAGAAACCTGCACAAATCAGGATATGATTCCATTATCAGAAAAAGTGGGAAATTCATAGCAAAAAAACGACATTAATGCAGGCATTAGGGTTGAAAAAAGCAAAGTGCACAAAGTAGAAATGAAAAAACATTAGGGTTTTGCATCTCCAAAGTCTTGGTGAATCAGTGGCGTGGTGTGGTGTTCTTTGGGGTTGTTGACCCTAATGCCTACCTCCTCCCCAGCCCATAACCCCCTGTTTGAAGCATAAGGTACTGCGCCAAGCCAGTGCCTCATAGTGATACACTCTTTGGACATAGAGAAGTATGGCTCACTACATATTGCCAACAAAAATCAGTTATAGCATTCTTTATGCAGAGCCCTGTGGGCTCTGCATGAATAAAAGAGATCACATCTGATCTTACTTGCTCCAGGGGGGAGGAGGTGGGCATTAGGGTTAACGATCCCAAAGAACTCCCCACCACTGATTCACCAAGCCTCTTGACACCCAAAACCCTAATGTTTCTACATTTCCCTACTTTGTGCGCTTTGCATTCTTCAACCCTAGTGCCTGCATTAATGCAGTTTTTTACAATGAATCTATATTATGCAGAATAGTAGTTCTTGTTTATTAAGGTTGAGTAAGCACTTTAATGTTAAAATGCCAATATGCGAACCTTAATAACTTTGCCCCAATTTAACTGATTTACTTGAAATTTAGAAAGCTCAATGATGTTGCCAAGATCTCAGGATCCTGAACACTTTATGCCATTTGATTCACAGAGAACAAAGTTACAGGGGGGAAAACACAAAAATGATATAAATTAAGACCTTCTTTTTGCTCACCTATCACTAAACAAACTCTGGTCAGAGCAACTATGGCTGCTAATGCATTAACTTGATAAGGGTGTTTCATGGGCTTAAATGTAAAGATGAATTGCCATAGTCATCTCTGTGTATTAATTTAATATTTGGTAAAGTCAGATCATTTATCTGGTTGATCTTATGTTTCCCATGTGTTTAAAATGTGAGTAGCAAGTGTGTCTTGTACCATATGGGGAAGTAGAGGGAGCTCCACAACAAGGCCTTCAAGTAATGGTAGACAAAATGGTGCAGAGAGGAGAGGTGTGGCTACATTGGGGACTGTGGCCCCACCTGGAAGGATAAGAGCGTATCCTGAGGTGATAACCTGCTTCCATCCAAGAGGGAACCATAGTGCTCAGTGGACAGTTTAAATGTTACTTTGATGGACATTTAAAGTAGCCAATGGGGTGATGGAAGAAATAGGGGAGGGAAAAAGTGGGTCACCACAGGCTGAGATAGAGAGTAGGGAGATCTCAAAGGGAGAGAGTCCCACCAGGATGCAAGTTATTCAAGGAAGCAGGGGGGTTAACAAAGGAGGAAGGGGGGAAGGAGCAGTTAAAGAATAAAGGTGAGGAAGGGGGAAGAATTTTGGAAAAAGGATGAAGTAACAAGAAGAGAGGTGAGGGCTGTCTGTGCAACATCTCCATCATAAGCCCTATGAGGAGAGACTGGAAGGGTTCAATATGTACACCCTGGAGGAGAGGAGGGAGACTGGGGATATGATGGAGCCCTTTAAATACCTAATGGGGGCTAATAAGGTACAGGAGGGAGATATGTTTCAGAGAAAAAGGTGCTGTAGAACAAGGGGTCATGATAGGAAGCTGGAAGGAGGTAGATTCAGGGGAGATGTGAGGAAGTACTTCTTCACTGAAAGGGTAGTGGAGTCTTAGAACAGCCTTCCATAGGAGGCAGTGGGGTTGAAATTATTGGTGGGTTTTAGAAAAGCCTTGGATAGGCACAAAGGAATCCTAGGAGGAAGGAAGGGGGTGAAGGAGACAGTGTTATAGATCAAGTTGGGTCTGCAGAAAAAGTGATCATAATTAAATATAGGTAGACTAGATGGACCCAGCAGTCATTACCTTCCATCAGTTTCTTTGTTGCTATGTAGGAGAGGTTATGTGATTCAAATGGAAACAGTGTGAAACTATTAATCTGTGCAATGTCGATACTGTAAACGGTGTGGGATACATAATTCATGTTATGCTTCACAGACACAATAATCAAATGGGCAATAATAAGCGCATAGAGCAAGGGAGAAAAAATCAAGGTGAACACGTGTGAAGCAATATAGTACTCATAGAGTGGTGACACCATGATAGCTACATACTGTATAAAGTTACTGTATTATGATGGCACCCCACCGTATATCAATGTTGAGTTAGCTACAATATTGGCTTTTATTTATTTATTTATTTTATTTATTTATATAATCCAGACATTGTCTACATAGTAATGACACACAGCAAAGGATGATCCTTATAGTTTGTGGCATTTTTTACCACTTTATGCATTTTTTGGGAAATCACTTGCAATGTGGCAAATAATAAAGAAATGTATAGACAGCAGACTTGTGAGAACAATTTGTCCTGCATTTCTGAATGACAAGCAGACTTTAGGCCAGGAGTAGATTTAGGCCTTAATGTTTACAGTAGTGGAATTCTGTTCAGCCAATTAACTTTTGGTTTAGCTATGCATGCCTTTTACAAGAGAGTACTGTATGTATCAATGGCAGTGGCACAATATTACCCTTAGGACAGGTTGTGGTGTGCATTTGGGATAGATGTAAAAATTGTGATGCTGCGCTGTATGTCAAGTAAAAAAATGGTGTCCCTGGTTTTGTGCATTTGTCCCTGATTTTTTTTTTTTTTATCGCTACTACTTTCTACCTTTTTCTGGCACCTCAGTCTGTTCCCCTCTTGTCTCCGCATTGGGTCTGGGGATTCCTGCCACTGTCCACCTCTGCCCAGTCAGTCCCAGGCACCCATATGCCCCTGCAGTTGTACCCTCTGCAGCAGGGCCACAGGGAGCCCCTCAGGCTCCCTACGGAACACAGATCCAGCCTGGGTGCCTGGCCACTGGTCAAAGCTCATGGACAGTCATCAAGCTGCTCAACTGGATGCCCATTTTTGCCCCTCAGAGCCGAGTGCGTGCAATGATGTCACTGGAGAGTGGTGCGCACACATCCGCACGTGCTCCCTCTGGATGTCTGCCCTCAGCTCCACCCCTATGTGCAACAGAGCATGTAGTCTCCTAGCCTCTGCCAGGAGGCAACCACACACTGATTGCTGTAGATCCCCCTCCCCAGAGAAGGAGAGCAGTCCTTCGGATGCTCAATCCTTCTCCTCTCCAGCCAACCCCTGGTGAAACATGCTCATTTCTGAACACTGGTCCCTGGTGTGGAGTGAGGTGTGGTGACCAGTGCCTCAGGCCTCAGTGCCACTGGGCCGGCCCATTTGTCCCTGATTTTTAATGGGCAGTGTCCCTCATTTTGATCCTGGCAGGGTGAGAGGTATGCATTCTGGAGTAGCCAGGTGTTGCAGTTGACATTCCTATGATTTCTTTGCAACTCCCTATGATGCCCCTTTCAATCCCTGGAAACCCCCTAAAACATTGCTTGCCTAGCATTTATTTATATAAAATGTGATTGATGTCGGAGTTGTGTAACCCCTATGATTCTGCAGAAATTATACTCTGCTGTTGATAAGGTCCCACCTTCCTGTAGAGGACAGCTACCCCTCCTATAACTATAAAGTCATGAGAGTTCCACCTTGTAAATACTTCCAGTTTACCACTTGCATTCTTAGACTACAATATGGTATTTATTGCATCAAACTGAAAGCCACAAGGCAGAAAATGTTAACATTTAAAAGACCGGGAGACAATTTGAAAATTTAGGGTGACAAAAAAGTCAACTAAATTATCATGTTTGGGCATCTTCAGTTTTCAACATTTTCCTGTTTAATGCAGTCTGGTTCTTAACCTCTCACATCCCCACAGAAGGACACTTGTGAACAGTTTTAAGAATAACTCAAGTCTAAACCACACTCAGTAGAATGCCACTAAGAATTAGGTCCCGAAAGGGTTAACATAGAACCCTCTAGACAGGAGTAAATCATTACACACACTCACACAAGCGAGAGAGAGAGAGAGAGAGAGAGAGATGTAATTTGAACCTCCATTGGTGTGGAGCTGTGTTTATCATTCAGTCCACTAAGAATTAGATCGGTCCTGAAAGGATTAACATAAACTAACCATCCAGGCAGAAGTAAAACATTATAGACTGACACACACACACGCACACACACACATGCACTTGGGAGAGAGAGAGAGAGAGAGAAATGTTATTTGAACCTCTGCTGGAGGAATGCAGCCCCATTAAAACTCCATTTTGATCAACAGCATTTTTTAGATAAAAATGAATGGAGAACCATAATCAGAAATAGATACACTAACAGGATTGATAGCCCAAGCACAACAAGCTTTTAGCCCTGTGATCACAGAAACAATCACATTTGAGAGGACAGCTGGTTCTTTGAGAAGAAGGGAAGCTGCAGGGGACAGAGCTGCTGGTTTGTAGAAAGGGTTTAGAAAGTTCATGGAGCGGCGAGCAGACACAAAAGAACAGCACTGTGGTCTACTGAATGGAGACAGTGTAGGGCTTCAACTAGCAGAGGAATTGTGCTTCAAATCCAAAATGTTGCGTGCTTTGTTGGAAATGTGACGTGCCTTCTCCCTCTCTGTGATAACAAGACAGCATGCACAGCTCCGTCCCTGCAGCCATAAAAACTAGAAGAATTTGAAACCAGAAACTTGCAGGTTTGGTAGTGTTTGTCCCAAGGTGTGTACTTTTGCTGTTGTTTTTTTACCTGTCATGCTTAGGTAGTTTTTAAAATATTTAAGAAAAATATTTCCATTTCTGAGCATGCACAGTTTAAAAATCAATGTTCTTAAGATAACTGAATTTTTGCAACCATACTGCTTTATGTGGTCATATTACAAGAATGCCTCGATGTATGATCTTGCAAGGCTGTTTCCTTGTGTGCTTGTCACAGTTTTGTGTATCTGTTTAGCAGTGATGGAGCTACATGTTAGTATATAGTTTGCACAAAATGGAGGTAGCTGGCACCTGCCAGATATGCCACCCACTGCATACTTTTTGCCAACAAGAAATAGTGTAAACAAGGTATTACCTTGATTCCATATGTTCTCCTTTATTAAGTGCTGCAGTTGTGAAATTTTTCATTCATAAAAAGAGAAGAACAAATAAAGTGCATGCAGGTTTGTTTCATCATCTTCCTGGATCCCCCCTCCACTCGGAATGTGATGCACCCATGTCACTGCATCATCTACCTGATGAGTGTCATACTTTTGTGCTTTGTCAAAGGCTGATGACCTGGCAACTACAATTCTTTTTATCTGGCATCCCTTAAACTGCAGCTCTCCACTATAATAATAAAAAGCTTAAAAACAGTAGATTTATGCTAGTTATGTTGTAACTTTATTGTTTTCTAGTTATTTGTTATTGTTTTTACTTTCCCCATAGCTGGTCTACTGAATGTTGTACATAATGCAGCAAATCATTTCATTGAGTTTTCCAAAATGAATCTGACCCCCCCCCCCGCTGTTTGTGACATCATAGTATGTTGTCAGGGTGAATGCTATGATGTCATAAACAACGACTGAAGTTAACGGGAGAAGCAAATGTTTACAAATGTTTGCTATACAGGTGTTTTAGATGGACTACCAAGATGTGCTCTAAATCTTGGAAAGGAACTTTGAAAATAAAAAAAATGTATTCTCTAGTCAATTGTAACAATTGACACATCTTATTTATGAAAGCACATGCTGAAGTGCAGAATTGCCCTTTAAAGGGAAATCCTCCTTTTAAATAAATATATATATATATATATATATATATATATATATATATATACAGTGCCACTATAGTTAGGGTTGAGTACCCCATTTAAGGTTAAAGTGTGAAATTTTGCAGCTTAATAACTTTGCCACCATATTACAGATTTGCCTGAAATTTGGCAGACACGGAGCAGCACCATAGATCCCATGATCTGTCAAGTTTTGTAATAATCGGAAATACAGTTGTGGAGCTATAAAGCACAATAGAAAGTCACATTTAAGCTTTTTTGCACATTCTTTGCTCGCACCTACAGATAGCATGGTTTATGTGACTGGTCCAAAAACTTCAGCGAACATGTGGCCAGGGTCCCTGATGTGTCTTTCAAAGATTTTGTGAAAAAATATTAAACGGTTCAAAAGTTATTCAAAAAACAAGTTTCCCATTATAGTCAATGGAAAAAGTTAACAAAATGTTTGACAGTGTCACAAATGCAGTTTTTAGTATCGCAAATGACCCCTGTAGTGTTGTGAGTCAGACATTTTTTTTAGTTACTGGTCACAGAAATGCTTGGCATTTAAAATTGGGACACTCTAGGGATACAATTCTTTTTGTGTTCACCTAGTCAAGTTCTGAGGATGCTAGCCATGTCCTCTTTGGGGAGTTTAACACCCCAGAAATATGTTTTTAAAATTTTTGTAGACTGTAGTGTCGCAAAGTAGTGTTGCACCTGCGACACTTTTCGTGATTTTTTTGCGAAAGTGTCATGATTTGTGACACTACTTTGTGACATTATGCCCAAAAGAATAGGAAATCTTTGCCGCCCTGCTGCAAAAGACCAGTTTGGTCTTTTGGGCTGAAATTTGGAGGGAAGACAGCCAACATCCCACAGATATGCCTTTTGGTGTTTGGTGACAAAATATTACAGGGCTGCAAAGTTATGGTACTCCAAAGTTGAAGATTTTTTCCATAGGATAACATTACGGCATCCGCTGTGCCTTTCGGGGCCCGTGTCTCGGAAACGCTTCCAGATACGGACTTTTCGTTGGAAAAATGCTTAGCCCCCTGCTAAGGGGCTAAGTACAAAATTAGCCAGGAAAGTCATAAATCATATGAAATGTTAATTTTTTTTTCTTCATCATACGGTTCCTGAGATATAAGCAATTTGCTATTCCAAGTGTTCATTTTCTGCTCTGAGGCCCATTATTATGCATACATTATTTGTATTCACTGTGTTTCTCAATGCAGCTTTTGGGGCCAAAAAGCATGTTCGCATTCATTACTGTTACAGTTAGCGTTTCCACTTGCGTTTCCATAACGTTTGCGTTAGCGTTCCCGTCTATGCCACCATGTGCGTTACCCTTTGCAATTTCATTTGCGCTTGCACTTGCATTACTGTTACCATTTGCATTTCCATTACTGTTTCTGTTTGCGTTTCATTTTGCATTACTGTGTGCATTACTATTTGTGTTTACGTACGCACTTCCATTTGCGTTTGTCTTTTTTTGGTGTCATCCTTGGTGTTACCATTAGAATTTGTGTTTCTAATTGCGGTACCGTGACCATGCACATTACCATTTGTGTTTCCGTACGCGCTTGCATTTGCGTTTCCGTTTGCATTACTGTTCTCTTTGGCGTCATCATTGCTGTTACTGTAACTGTTTGCATTTCCAATTCATACAATTCATAGGATTCATAGGATATCAAAGCGAAAAAGACCGAGGTCCATATAGCTTGCCAAAATTTTTTACACATAGCCATTTACTGAATTTTCACGTAGATAGCTATCAAGCCTTGTCTTAAAAATATCCATTGTATCACTAGTTACCACCGTTAAGGGCAATTTGTTCCAGACTTTAGCAACTCTTATTGTAAACCAGGAGCTTCTTTTTTTTGTTTTACAACATTCTCCCTTCAGTTGCAGAGGATGTGCCCGAGTTTCATATATGTTATTTCTAATATTTAGTCCCAGTTGGTCCCATAAAAGATCATCATGGAGTGCTCTGAAAACCATACAAAGGTCACCTCTCATCCTACGATATTCCAAGGAAAAAAGTCCCAACTGGTTCAACTGGTCATCATAATTTGGATATTTTACCTCATGCATCCTCCTCCTAGCTTTCCTCTGTATTCTTTCCAGAGCACATTTTGAGCCCTGGTCTTGTAGGGACCAACACTGAGCACAATATTCCAGATGTGGCCTTACCAAGGAAGTATACAAGGGGAGTAACACTTTGCTACTGTTACTTTGGATATGCTTATTTATACAATGAAGTATTCCTCCAGCTTGTTTAATAACTTGTTGACAGTGAAGTTTTGGACTTAAATAATTTTTTACCTTTACACCCAGGTCCCTTTCATCCTCCACCTCATTCAATAATTTACTTCTTAACTTGTATTTGGCTAGTAAATTATTTTTCCCGAAGTGCATGACTGTGCACTTATTTACATTAAAATTTAGTTTATTTTTATCTGCCCAACTTTCAAGTTCACCAAGTGCAAACTGTAGGGTATTTACATCCTCTAGGTTGTTTACAATATGAACAATACGAGTGTCATCCACAAATTTGGTTAACCATACTCCAGCTGAAGTACTTAATGAGGAAATATATATGTTAAAGAGACATGGGCCAAGCACAGAGCCTTGTGGAACTCCGCTAGACACCTGTTCCCATCCTGAATAGGAGCCTTTTATGCAAACCTGTTGGGTTCTACAGGTCAACCATGATTCCACCCATTTGGTAATATTATCACTTAAACCCATGTCTATCAATGCATCTAACAGTTCACCATGAGGGACCTTATCAAAGGCCTTTGAAAAATCCCCAAAAATGACATCCATTGCCTCATTTTTGTCCAAGGCCATACTAACTCTGCCATAGAATTCCAGCAGATTTGTCTGGCACAATCTGCCCTTAACAAAACCATGCTGGGAATAATCAGATTGAGCTACTTCCCCTATATACTCCTCGAGGATTTTACCTAGGATAGATGTCAGGCTAATAGGCCGGTAGTTTGATATTTCATGCTTAGAACCCTTTTTGAAAATAGGCACCACGTTAACGTGCTTCCATACATCAATAACCTGTCCTTCTTCAATGGAGCTCATGAATAATGCTGCAATTGGTCTAGATAAGGGAATAGCTAATTCTTTAAGAATACGAGGAGTGAGACCATCTGGGCCTGCTGATTTCATAGGATCCAACCCTTGTAGATGCTTTTGGATGTCTAGTACTGTAATAAGGTACACTCCTGGTATTGTATATGAATTATGATTTTTTTTTGGCTAAAGATTTTATATTAAAACTGAGGTAAAATACTGGTTACATAATACTGCCATATGGGAATTTTCTAATATCAATTTACCAGTCTGGTCGTTTAATGGGCCTAAAGTGGGAGTAGCCTCCCTTTTATTATTTACAAATTTGTAAAAGGACTTCTAATTATCCTTAACCCTTGTTGCTAAGTTAACCTCATAGTCCCTTTTTGCTTTTTTAACATTATTTTTAGTTTTCCTCAAGAGATTTTTATAGTGTTCCCAGTTTTTTTGTGTACCACTAAGTTTTGCCATTTTAAAAGCCCTATTTTTCTGTTTAATGAATGTTTTAACCTTAGCATTTATCCAGGGAGTTTTATGTTTCACTTGATCACTTTTCTTCATTTGTGGAATATGTTCCAATATTCTGGTTGATAATTTAATATTGAGAATATGCCACATTTCATTTAGGGATTTGTTCTTAAATTCCTTTTCCCAGTCCCAAGATCTCAACTCTTTATTAAATTTCTTAAAATCAGCTTTTTTAAAATGATAAATAACTGTACTACCAATATCTGAGCTATAGACACCTTTATAAGTAAAATTTACCATACAGTGATCACTAGATCCAAGGGGGTAGGAAACATTACAATTTGTTACACTAGAACCCAAGTTATGCAAAACTAGATCTAGTATATTATTCCCCCCAGTATTTTGCTTCACTGATTGTTCCATGTTATTTATCAGAAAAGACTCAAGATAAGCACTTTCAACTTGAGTTACAGTACTGAGAGTATTCCAGTTTATCCCTGGGAGATTGAAATCACCCATAAATATAGCGTTTTTTTGTGGAAGAAACACTATTTATATACTCCAATAACATGGAGTCTTCGTCTATAGTAATTGAGGGTGGCCTATAGACTACTCCTAATTTTATACAATTTGAAGTTTTTAAATATATCTTAACCCATAAGGCTTCTATAGTAGGCCATTTTAATAACTCAATATTTTTGACTTTTATGCTGTTAGAAATGTAAAGCGGGACTCCTTCACCTCTACTACTAGTTCTATCTTTATGAAACAGTGTATACCCAGAAATGTTTTTATCCCAAGGATCATCCATCCTCCACCAGGTCTCCGTAATTGCACAAATATGAACCTCCTGCTGTTTTAGGGTGTATAATACCTCATCATATTTATTATTTAAACTTCTAGCATTTTTAAGAAGGATATTCCATTCAGTGTAATTCTGTGGACTGGTGGTATTATGTTTAACCACAGGTATAATAACATCCCCCCTATCATTTAGTTTAAAGTGTGCTCAGTTTGCTGCCTGAGTCTATTTCCAAAAATACGCTTTCCCTGCTTGTTTAAATGAAGCCTGTCTCTAGCATACAACCCCTGATTTATAAAACCTTCCCAATTTTCCAAGAAGGCAAATTGATCTCTGTAACACCATCATTTCAACCAGCCATTTAGTGTTACAATATCCTGCCTTTTTTGACGATTTGCTCTGGGGATTGGTAGTAATCCAAAAATAAACAAGTCCTCCTTGGCTTTTAATCGTATCCCCTATAGTTTCAAAATCTCTCTGGATTTCTAACATAGATCTTCTTCCTAAATAATTTATTCCTGCATGGATTAAGGTAACTGGGATCTGTGTATGCTCTTGAAGACCTGGAAGGAGTTGTTTTATATTATCAACACTAACTGTAGTATAAGGGTTTCTATTTTTACATATTATGTGATCTGTATAACGTATAATTGAATCACCAATTACCAAAACGTCCCTTGGAATATTCATAGATTTGATAATAGTGGAGTCAGTTTGCTTCATATTGTTTGTCAATGGAATATCTAAACTAACGGGGGGGAGGTGATAGACCCTTCTTTTAGTATGCTATCAATCTCTGGTGTAGGTTCAGTACTTGGGCCATTTTGAAGTAAACTAAATCGGTTTGAAATCTGAGTGTTTGAACTACCCCCTATATTTCTTCTCCCCTTCTTACCAGCTTTTTTTTAACCAAGAACCAGTCTCCTTCATCAGAGTTACCCCCATTTATTTGTTCCCCAGAAGTAGTCAAATGCTTATCTTGTGCAGGATCTAAAGTGTCTACCACTGCATCAATATATTGCTCTAAGCAGCTTATATCAGCTTGGGTCTGCACTCTCTGTTTTAGTTCTAAGATCTCAATTTTTAGAGTGCATATCTGTATACAGTTTTCACATTTAAACTCTTGACAATATTCTCTATATGCATACATACCACAACTATTACAGCATATAAAATCCAGCCCAATAGTCATGTCTTTTTTTGTAATAATAAATTATTTTTTTCAGCCCAGAGCCCAGTAACCCAGCTGACACAGCCGACACGCGCTAGATGGCCTCTGCATGCATCTCTGCACGTGACAACGGCGCCTCTGCTCACCCTGCCTACAGCAGGGCACAGATTTAAATGGTAGTGTGACCCAGAAGTGTCACCAGGGGTCGCGGATTACTCGTGGAATTAAAAGTTTTAAAAATAGCTAAAATTAGCTGAAAAACATATGGGAGTCAATAAGAATACCCCCGAAGTGCTAGATTCACACCAGGGCAATAAAATATTAGATTCTAGTGAACTGTAGTTTGCCCACACCACTGCACGAACTACAGGCACTCTCCACCTACTTCCTGGAGTACAGGGAAGATAGGGCTCAGTTTCAGCAATAATTTAAACAACAAATATGCTCGTTTTTTAAAAGCGTATCATTTGCATCAAAGTACATTGAGTTTACATATCCCCACATTTATAACAGCCCCCAGTTGGTTTCAAGATTTATATTGCATTACCATTACTGTTTGCATCTTCATCACCATTTGCAGTTCTGTTGGCCTTAGCATTTGCATTTTCAGTTGCGTTTCCATTGTCGATTGCATTACTGTTTCCTTCTGCAGCGCCGTTGCCTTTACCGTTTGCATTTCTGTTTGCGTTTGTGTTACCATTTACATTTTTCTTACCATTTGTGTTTCCGTTGGCATTACCATTTACGTTACTGTTTTCATTAACGTTTGTGTTTCTGTTGCCATTAGCATTTGCATTACTGTTTGTGTTACCATTTCTGTTTTCATTAACATTTGTGCTTGTGTTTCTCTTACCGTTTGTGTTATCATTTACGTTTGCGTCACCATGTGCATTACCATTTGTGCTTTTGTTTGCATTACCGTTAGCATTACAATGTGGCAAAAAAATCACAAGCTGGGAGTGTGGGGCCCAAAGGGCCCAGCACTCCCACCACCACATTCCATTCACTATTTATAGTGCTCATTCTCAAAAAGAAGGGAAATTCATGGCAAAAAACTCCGTTAAATGCATCAGTTAGGGTTATTCCACAGTGACAAAAGTGAGAAAATCAGTGTTAGGGTTGCCACCCTTTGAACCCCAAGCCCACCACGTCCCCACCAACAGGCATTGGGGTGTGCGTTGGGGTCGTCGGTCCTAACTCTCACCCCATTCTCCTATACTGCACCACCTCAGCTTATTTACACATGGAATGGGGTGAGAGTTAGGACCAACAACCTCAATGCACACCTCGATGCCTGTTGGTGGGAATGGGGTGGGCTTGGGGTGCAAGGGGTGGCAACCCTAACACCAAATTTCCTCACTTTTGTCACTGTGGAACAACCCTAACTGATGCATTGAATGGCGTTTTTTTGCTCTATATATATACATATATATATATATATATATATATATATATATATTATAGTGCCACTAATGGCACTATAGTTAGGGTTGAGTAAGCAGTTTAATGTTAAACCTTAAATCTTGCACCTTAATAACTTTGCCACCGTACGATGAATTTGCCTAAAATTTTGCAAGCATGGTGTGGTACCATAGATCTCTGGATCTGGCAAGTTGCGTTATGCTTGGATATATAGTTGCAGAGCTGCAAAACACCACAAAACACAAACAAAAAAGGAATTTTTGCACATTTCTTTGCTTGCACCCACAGCCTGCATGATTTGTCCCTTTGGTTTGAAATCTTCAGGGAGATGCAGGCTGGGTCACCAATGTGCCTTTTGAAGATTTGTTGTAAAAATATTAAACCGTTCAAAAGTTATTCCGAAAACTAATTTCCCATTAGAGTCAATAGGGAAAAAATGGTGGCACATGAGGTTGGTGCCCAAAAGATGGCGACCGGATGTGGGGTTGTGGGCGACTCTAGCTACAGGATGTCACTATATGTACATGCTTGCGGGGGGATAGAGCACGGCGAGCATGGCCTGGGAGGGGCGGAGGGCTTGTAAGGGTGGCACTGTGGTCAGCTGCTGAGCTGCGCTGTGGTGTCTGGGGTTTGCCTCCGCTTGTGGTGCTGGGATTCATGGTTTGGGTCTGGGTCCGGGTGCTACTGCCTTTTTGTTGCGCCTGGCCGAAACTTTATTTATATTTTGCTTTTTCACCCCCCCGACATGCACCCCCTGGAGTTGAGAATTCTTAAGTAGGGAGGTGCGGGGAACGTTCTTCCATGCACTGAGAATGTCAGGGTGGCAAAATTGTTTTCACCGGCCTGAGGTCGCGATAATGTGAGTCTCCATTTAGCGCTCACTAATATCACATAGAACAGGAAAAAATATATATGTCTTATGAAAGTGTCGCAAGTACAATTTTCTTTTTGCAAATGGACCTTTTACTTTCATGCTGCTGCCATCTTGTTTTCAGTTAGTGAGAAGGAAAAATGCCTGGTGTTTAAATTTGAGACCCTCTAGGTAAACACTGACTGTTGGGTTTACCTAGTCGGGTCCTGAGGATGCCAGCCCTATCTTTATTTTGGGGTAAAACCAAACAGAAATACTGTTTTAAAACTCAGAGCCCCAGTACTGTTACAAATCATGGAAAAAACATATTTGCAAAAGTTTTGTGCTGTTTTTTGCAAAACTTTCACAATTTGCAAAAGAACTTTGCCCAAAGACTGCAAATCTTTGCCATCCCCCTGCAGCAAAATGGTTGGGGCTTTGGGGCTGAAATGTGCAGGGTGGCAAGCCCTGGTCCCACAGATGTGCCTTTTTGTGTTTTGGTGCCAAAACATTCAATGGGCCCAGAGTTACAGTGTTACAAAGTTGAGAAATTTCCCATAGTATAACATTGCAGCATCTGTGATGCCTTTCAGTGCCCGTATCTCGAAACCGAAGCAAGATATGGAGTTTTTGTTACATACAGCTTAGATCACCGCTGCAGAAACAAGTTTGGAAATCATAGATTACACCAGCAATGGAATTTTTTTTCCTACACTTTCTCCGGTTACGAAGATATTGGCATATTAGTGTCACAAGGGTTCCAAGGGTGCCTTTTCAGCATATTTTTGTGCCCATATCTTGTAAACAATGCAAGATGCAGATTTGGTTGATTTATCTTGTGTGGAGTACTTGCTGTCATGATTACAACAGCACTGGAATTTTTTTCCTAGCTGCTACGATTGCTGAGATATTAGCAAATTAGTGTTACATGGGTTCCTTGCCCTGTAGGGCTGCTGTATGGCTCTGTAGTTATGTGTAAGTGGGAGCATAGGGCATGGAGGGCCCACACTCCCACAGATGCATACCATTATGCAAAAAATGGGCAATATGAATGGAGCACAGGGCCCGGAGGGCCCGCGCTTCCATTAACACATATCACTAACCAGTTGCATTACACTTTCTCATAAAGAAGGGGAAATTCATGGCAAATAAAATTTGTTAATGCATCAGTTAGGGTTCATAGCATAGTGACAAAAGCATGGAAATGTGGTGTTAGGCACTCTTCTAACTCTTAGGCTGCTGCTGACAGGATATCTTGCCCTAAAAACCTATACATTATAAATCTCCAGCAGCAGCTATAGTGGTGCTCAGTGCACTACTTGGTTTACAGTAACAAAAATTGCAGCACACATAGGCATGCCTCAAACTGGAAAGAAGAGTCAGTTTGAATTTTAATTTATTAATTTATTTGAATTTTGATAACCGGGTGGGCCCACTAAGACAGTAGAGTCCCTTTTTCAGGGGCAACACGGGGAATACAACAATTGCAAGACTGAAGCAAAAAACAGAAGGGGAAAATTACAGATGTACAGTAGGGTGAATACAGTTGAAAAATGATACAGGTACTGTACAGTTGGGTGAATAAGGTAACTAGAGGAAACAGCTAGTCAAACATACTGCAGGCAGGCCTTACACATTTGAAAATAAAACAGATGGAGCAGCAAGTTGTACACAATTGAAGATAAAACAGTTGGAATAGTAGAGCCGCAATTGTATTCTAGTTATACAATCGATCCCGACAGCTGTGGTCGTTGTTTCCTTGGAGGTCATGCGGTGTCCATGGAGGAATACAGCACTGGAAAGGCTAGTGTTGGCAATGATGAAGATAGGATACCAAGTCGTACAGGAGGGTCCAGTACTGAGAGATTATCACAAAGCAGCCAGAGGTGTTGTAAGTGATCCAGCAATACAATGTAACTTACAGGTAGTAAGCATCATACATATATTTACATATTACACAAGCAAATTTACATTATAATGGATAGAGGTGGAGAGAGTGGTATAATATTGGTTATTAGTAGCAGTCACCACAGTAGGTGGGGGGGAGGGAAGAAGTTTTCTTTGAGGGTTTTCTTAAATAGGGGAAGAGTTGAACATGAGAGTATGCAGTGGGGAAGGGCATTCCATTTTTTGAGGAGCTGAGAAGGTAAAAGATTGTGTTCATATGGATAGATGAGCCTTAGGAAGGTTCAGCAGTGGAAGGTGTGAGTGTTGTAGAGTCCTGGGAAAGGATTTCTGGGTGAGGAGCCTGGAGAGACTGGGTGGGGGAGGAAGGTGGGAAAGTTTGAATGCAGTGCAGAGGACAGGGAAGTCCATTCTGGGCTCAAAAGAGGGCCACCCTAAAGATTTGAGGACTGCACAGTGGTGGGCTTGAGCAGGAGCAGCATCAGCGAAGTGGGCAATTCTGTAGTAGGCCTGTTTGAGTTTGTATAGGGTGGTGGTCTTGACCAAGTGAATTATGAGGACACCATAGAATAGGGCTGGGAGAAGGGTGGCAGAGGCCATGATTTTCCTAGTACAAGGAGTGAGGTGGGGGAGGTATGGCGGAGGAGTCCAAGTTTCTGGTTTATGGTTTTAATAATGTTACTGACATGGGCATTGAAGGTTAGATGTTCGTCAAGAGTTATACCCAGGTATTTGAAGGTTTCAACCCCATCAAGAGGTTTGTTGGATGATGTGTTAATAATCAAAGGAGGCTGAGAGTTTGGGTCAGTGGAAGTGTGGCAGAATAGTATCAATTTGGTCTTTTTTGTATTCAGTACCAACTGGTTTTCTTTGAACCAGGTTTCTAGAAGATGGAAGTTGGTTTCTAGGTGAGCCCTGATAGCTGAGATGTCTGTACCATGCCTGTATAGGATAGCATCTTCAGCGTAGAGCTAGATTGACCCACCCCCACAGTTAAGGGGAAGATCGTTGATAAAGATTGAGAAAAACAGGGGCCTCAGAATAGATACTTGGGGAACCCCGTCTGAGACAGGAGATAGGGAGGAGAGGGTCCCCCCCCATTTGACACACTGTAAATGATCGGCAAGGTAGTTTGATACCCATGCGACAGAGTTACCATCGAGCCCTAACCATTGAAGTTTGAAGATGAGAAGTGAATGATTTACAAGGTCAAATGCCTTGGTGAGGTTGATAAAGATTGCCCCAGTGGCATTACCATGATCCATTGCAAGAAAGATCTCAGATGTGATATTCAAGAGAGCGGATTCAGTGCCATGTGATTTCCTGAAGCCGTGTTGATGTATGGAGAGAGTGTTGGTTTGTTCAAGAAAGAAGTATAACTGAGTGTAAAGGATCCTTCCATAAATTTTGGATAAAGGACGCAGGAAGAATAGGTTGGCGTTCCCTTATATAGATGCTGGGTTGGTCATGTGAGCTGAAAATACCTATCAGCTCACTTTACCATTTGCAGCCTATATAACTCCTCCACTAGGGGCCCCTTTGTTATCACTGGGATAACTAGCCACTCCCATTGTAAACTCTCAGCACTGTACTTTCATCTTATTTCACTTCTCAGTTTCCCCACTAGAGGTCCTCTTGCTACCTGTGATTCCCTTAATAACTAAAAGACACCTCTCCACTCAGACTCTCACAGGAACTGCCAATTTGTTTCCCTAATCCCTAACAATATTTCCCCTGATGCGCTATGACATTTAACTTCTAAAAGAGTAACTTGCCCCCTCTTTTATTTTTCCCAGTAGCAGATAATTACCTAACCTAGTAACCCTGCAAAACCTCTGGCAAAGCCATCGAGTTTTCAACCCTGTACCGAACTTCCTTGCCAGACATTAGATCATACTAGTGTCTTCTTACTAAGGACTCTCTCTTTCCTGCTTTGTACTCAAAGTGACCCCTTCTAATATGGCCTTCTTAAGCCAATCCCTGTCTGGACACAGTGGTGCCGAGGTATCTCTCCCCAAGGGTACGATGGATGACTGACTCTTCCCCCTTCTCACCTACCTCCTGACAATCTGGGCAGGACCCTCCTAGCCCTTGGGGGTGACATAGAATCAAATCCAGGTCCTATCTCCCCAAATCTTACTCTAAACAACCCCTCATGCCTCGCATGGGCTGATACCAAAGTGCTCAAGCTCACTCATATGAACATTTGCAGCCTAAGGCACAAATTCCAAGAAATCGAGGCTTGGGTGGCTCTATATAAGCCTGACATATTAGCCTTGGCAGAAAATTGGCTCAAACCTCAGATCCTCCCCCATGAAGTGGACATAGTGAGATACCTTACTTTTCGAAAAGACAGGATTGGGAAAAGGGGAGGTGGGGTCATTATTTATGTCAGCACTGACCTTCAAGCTACAGAGCTGGACTCCCCCTCTCATAGTGACCCCCTGGCTGAAATGTTGCTCATCAAAGTACTACTTGGTAACACCAAACCCCTTACCATATGAGGTGTCTACATCCCCCCACAATCTGCTGCCTCCTCCTTGGAAGCCATAACTAGCCACCTTGAGGACTACCCCTTGGGGGAAACCATACTACTTGGGGATTTCAATCTCCACTGGCTGTCCCTACTCTTCTCCTCTATTAAAAACCCATTACTTGGCTCACCTCTTACCCAGATCATCGACCTCTCCACAAGATACAACCCTAAGACTGGAAACCACTCTCTCATTGATTGGATCCTCGTCTCCTGCCCGGGCCATATTCTGTCAGCAGGGATTATGGCTGACTCCTTGAGCGATCACTCACCCACTTTCTGCACATGGTCCAACAAGCCCCCCAAAATTGCCGCAAAGATCATTGAAGTGAGAAACTACAGTAGGTTTGTACCTGCGGACTACTGCTCCCAGCTGTGGAACTTCGACTGAGCCCCTATCACCTCTCTCCCCACACTCAACAAGGCTCTTGAGTATTTCACGCAGATCTTTTTGTCTGCATCTAACACTCACACCCCGATAAAAAAGCTCAGGGTACAGGGAAAATGTCATAAATGGCTGAGCCCTTGCCTCAAGCATTCCATGCTCCTCCAGGACAGAGCTTGGGGTACCTTCAAATCCTCTGGCAGCCCAACAGACTGGGAAATGTACAGAGAGATGAGAAATCAGTGTAAAAGATCTTCAAAAAAAGCCAAGTCTCAATACTTAAATGACCTACAAACTAGGCACCTACGGGACTCAAAAAAATTCTGGGGGCACCTAAATCTACTTATCAAGGGCTCCTCAACCAGTCAAATGGAATTCTTCATAGTGGGGGACTTTCTGACAAATGACCCAGCCATAGTTGCTGAGGCCTTCTGTGCCTCCTACTCTATCCCGAGTGGGTCTCCCCCTCTGGCTCCCCATGGGCCTAACCTATACTCTGGAGATGCATGGGCTCACCCTCGGCCCCAATTTCACCTAAGGCTGGTCAAACAGGCAGAGGTACTACCTCTCCTATGCAAAATTAACCCTTCTTCCTCGCAAGGGCATGACCAGCTGGACCTCGCCTTCTGAGGGCTGCCACCCCGGCTATTGCCTATCCTGTCACCTTACTTATAAGCAGGTCACTTCAGGAAGGAAAGGTCCCAAAAATGTGGAAGGTAATGACCATTGTACCTGTCCACAAAAGTGGGCCCCGAGACAAACTGGGAAATTATAGACCAATTTCCCTTCTCAGTCCCCTGGGGAAAATTCAGGAAAGGCTAGTCTCAAACCAACTACAAGACTACCTTGAGCTGAACTCTCTCATGACTGATGTTGGCATGGTTTTAGAAAGGACCATGGCACTGACACTGCACTTATCTGACTCACTACGGACATCCTCTCCTACATGGACCAAGGTTCCCCAACGGGCGCCCTCTTCATTGACCTATCCAGGGCCTTTGACTTGGTTAGCCATAATCTCCTCCTCTCCAAACTCCAGACCTTAGGACTAGATCACCACTCACACTCCTGATTCGAGAGCTACCTGAGGGACTGTTCCCAAAAGGTCCGCTGGAAGGGTGCACAGTCTGGACCTAGATCGGTCTCTGCTGGGGTACCTCAGGGCTCAATCCTGGGCCCTCTGCTCTTCTCACTCCTCCTCAATAATATCGAGAGAAACAGCCCCTGCAGCAATCTCATTCTGTATACTGATGACACTGTCATATACTGCAGTGACCCCCAACCTAGTGTCATCTCAACTAAACTGCAGAATAGTCTTTCCGCCCTTGAGGCCTGGTTCTCTGAAAATTTCCTTAAACTCAATGATGAAAAAACTAAAGCCATACTGTTTGGCTCGAGACGCCTGGGCTCTGACAGAAGCCAGTTCCTCCAGATCTGTACCAGCCAAGGAAAAAGAGTTGAGGTCATGCCTAGTTTCAAATATCTTGGGGTCCATCTAGACCAAGAAATGACCTACCAATTCCATAATGACTCAATAACCAGGTCCACCTATCAAAAGCTTGGCCTCCTTTTCCACCTGGGGAACTCCTTATCCTCTATTGCACGTCATGCAATCGCCGTCTGCAATCTCCTTCCATCCATCCTATATGGGGCTCCACTGCTGCAGTTCCTCCGTGAGACGGAATATAATAAACTCTCTGTACTCTATAATTGAGTGGCCCATTTCACCACTAATTCCTCTCCTAGGAGACATCATTGCGAGGCCCTAAAGGAGCTAAACTGGCCCACTCTCCGTTATAAGCTAGCCTATCCCGTTGCCTGCCTAGCTTTCAAGTTTACTTACCTAGGTCCCCCTCCCCATCTCAGAGGACTTCTTTCCCCCAGAAAACATACTAGAACCCTGCGATCAACTGCAAGTCACCCTCTCGTCATCCCTAGAATGCGCTCAAACCATGGCAAATGCTCCTTCAAATTTGCTGCCTCTTACCTATGGAACTCCCTACCACCTGGCTTGACAAACTCACCCATTCTCACCCAGTTCAAAAATGGACTCAAACTATATCTTCGCAATCTTAGTCTCTGTGGCTGTAACAGCTAGCTCCCCAGACCAGTCCCCCTGGCCATTGCACTGCTCTGAACTCTCCCTTTGACTTGACATGAAATGTTAATATGGACTCTGAGTACTGGCGGAACTTATGTACATACTGTATATAATGTGTGAGGTCTAAACACACTGTTTATAATATGAGTCTTTATGTGAACCCTTCTGCTACCTTTGTATAAATGCTATCATTGTACTATAGTGTAACAAATGTAACTAATGTAATTATTGTTTTTAGTGTCCTTTCTGTAACTAACTCCGGGTCACCCCTGAAAAAGGGACCATTGGTCTCAGTGGGCTTACCCGGTAAACAAAATCTAAATAAATAAATAAAAATAATTTACAACTAGGTTAGTTAGGCCAGATTTGTGCACCGGGGCAATGGTAGCTGTTTTCCATTTATCTGGAACAGATTGTGTGAGGAAGGACCTTTTTATCAACTGGGTGATTGGGTGAGCCAGGGCTGGGGCACCAAGTCTAAGGAATCTGGGAGGCAGAGTGTTGAAACCAGGGAAACTGTCAGGATTTAGTCCTAGAAGGAGCTTAAGGACTTCCCCCCGTGAGATACGTTTTAAGTGAAAGATATGGGATTGAGTTTCAGTCAAGGGGGCTTGTGGCACAGGACTGTCTGCCAGAAGACCTACTTTATAGATTTCCAGGTCTGTGAAAAATGAATTTGGAGCACTAAACACTAGAATTAAATAATTACTGTTGCCTTAAGTATATTATCATATTCTGCTTCTGTCCCTGTGTTTCAAGTTACCAAGCTGCAATTCACTTAGCTAGAGCTTGCACCAAAATAAGGGCTCTTGTTGCACATAGAAAAATGAAAAGTTGAAAATTAAATGCATCATATTTCTTAAAACAGGGTTATACATGTAATGTCTTTCCTGCTATTATAGAATATTTATAATCATAATGTACAGTACTATGAAATTGTGCTTAGTTAGCTTGAAAACAGATTCTGCCTTATTTGTTTTTAAAGCATGCCTGCCTGGGGAAAGACGGCATGCTCACATGACACATTGTGGCTGTCTGAGAAGTCTTCCCTCACATGCCTGTCGAGGCCTGATGGGCCCATGCACTGCATCAGGACTATCTCTAGTATTCTATTTATTTCCTTTTGCGCAAGTCCTGGATCTGCGTGAATAAAGATATGATTCCACTATCAGAAAAAGAAGGGTAATCAATAGCACAGAACTATGTTAATACAGACATTAGGGCTGAAGAATGCAAGGGGCACAAACTAGGGAAATGAAAAATATTAGGGTTTTGGGTCTCCAGAGTATTGGCAAATCAGTGGTGGGGTCTTCCTTGTGTTTGTCTACCCTAATGCCCATCTGAGCAAACCAGGTCAGACATGATCTCTTTTTTTCATGCACGGCCCATGTGAAGAAAGCTACAACACATTCAGTATAAGGCAGACATGCTGAACAAATATTTTTGGTCAGTGTTCACAGAGGAAGGAGAAGGGGAGGAGCCAGAAAAAAACTAACAGGAGCATCGAATGGAGGAATATGGATACTGGTCGGTTTTCAGAGGAGATTGTCCTGAAGGGACTCGCCAGTCTAAAAGTTGACAAAGTAATGTGGCCAGATGGAGTGCATCCAAGGGTATTAAGGGAATTCAGAGAGGTACTGGCTGTACCTCTGACAGTCCTATTTAACAACTCATTGGAAACAGGAGTGGTTCCGGAGGACTGGAGGAAGGTTGAAGTAGTCCCACTTCACAGAAGTGTAAGCAGGGAAGAGGCTGGTAATTATAGCCCAGTCAGCCAGACTTTGGTGGTGGGCAAGCTAATGGAATCACTGATGGGGGAAAGAACTATGGAATATCATGAATCTAATGGGTTACAAGACCCGAGGCAGCATGGATTCATGGGGGGAGGTCCTGTCAAACGAATCTGATAGATTTCTTTTACTGAGTGACCAAGGAATTAAATCAGGGTGGAGCAGTGGATGTGGTCTACCTACATTTCAGTAAGGCTTTCTACACCGTTCCACATAGGAGGCTAGTAAGCAGGCTGGATAGCTTAGGAGTAGAGATGTGAAATAAAATTTCACTTGCCAAAATTGCCGTGAAATCGGCAATTTTGTAGCCAATGTTTAGCGAGTGCTGTGAAATTTGCCCGCCATTTTGCCTGTCAGCACCGCCACAACCGTAAAATTGAACCACACACACACACACACACACACACATATACACACAAGTTGTCCTGCACCCCCATTTGCTTTATTTAAAAAAATTCACCTCCTCCACTCTCTGGTGTCTAGCGCCCGGGCTGTCACTGGCCGTAAACATTAATAATAAGAGGAAGAAGAATCAGGATTTAGGAGGCAGTATAGCTTAGTGGTCTAAGGCTCTGAGCTGCAAATTTGGTGACATCCAGCAGACCAGACCTGGGTTTGAATCCCACAGCTTCCACTTGCATACTGTGACCCTGAGCAAGTCACTTAACCTTCTTGTGCTCCCAGGTCGCCTCCTGTAAAAAGCTTTAGTTTAGTGTGCTATACCTGGTAAAACAATTTAAAAAAAAAAAATCAGATTTATATAGTGTTGCTTTACACAGTATCCCAAAGCACTTTACAAGCAATGCTAGACTGGTAGTGAAGTGACTGAATGTGTGGTGGCGGCCATATCGCACATCATCACCCACACACAGCCAGGATAATTGCATGAACAGGTTTATGGGAAGGGGAATGTTGGCCAGGACACTGGGAATGCTCCCTGCTCTTTACGAAGAGTGCCCTGGGTTCTTTTACTTCCACCTGGACACCCACCAGGACAACACCAGGATGGGCAGCAGGGACTTCGGTTTAACGTCTCATCCGAAGGACAGCACACCCCAGCAGTACAGCACCCCCCAATACTGCACTCGGATTCCAGCGATTTTTAGGTGCAAGTCCAGTCCCGGTGTGGGACAAGAACCCACGACCTTCTGGTCCAGAGGCGGATGTGCTACCAACTGAGCCACGCTGACCCCCAAATTAACCTGCTGCCGCTGTTGTTGTTTTTTTTTTTTTTTAAATATACCCTTCACTCCCTGGTGTCTAGTGGTCCTCCCCAGCCGTCACTAACCATAAACATTAATAAACACCCCCGCAAAGTTACCATGCCACCTCCATTGTTTGTTTTAAAAAAATTATATATGGGGGGTGCTGTTGAGCCTGAGCAAGATGGTGGTTTATGGCTGAAGCTCTGAATTTCTCACACTAATTTATCGAAATAAAAGTACTCTGCTGGAAAATAACTATAATATTGAAAGCAACAACAGGCGTAGGAAGAGATGGGGTACAAAGATGGGCAATCCAAAGAGAGAGAGAGACAAGGTACAGCAGGAAGGAGCAAAAAGTAAAAATGCTTCCACTCCTCCAGTCACTCGATCAGCACAGGGCTGCATGGAATCTACAACGGAAGACTCAGGTACCGAGATGCTCCAAAGTACCGGAATAAAACTCAACAGACTGATATTTTCAGTAACAACCCTATCAGAAAAGTTTGATGCTTTGGGGATCCGAGTTACTACTTTAGAGACAGAGCTACCCCGATTACAAACAGTCTGTTGAGGCCAAGCAACAAGCTGCGGCTGCTCTTGGAGCTACGAGCGGCCTGATTAAAGAAAATACTCACCTGAGAACCAGAACTGAATCTTTGGAAAATCAAGCTCACTCCTCGAACATACGAATCATCGGTTTGCCTGAGAGATGCGAAGGCGATCACTTGCCCATTTTTGTAAAAGAGTGGCTAGAGTCACAATTGGAGCAATCGCAGCAAGAGAGGAGCATCAATGTCCAAAAGGCCTACAGAGTTGTCTACAGGGGTCGGCAAGATAACTCTGAGACTCCCAGAGCGGTTGTAACAGTTTTGGATGGACCAGGATCAAGAGATTGTATCCTAGCATTGGCAAGAAGACGACGTAACCTGCTTCATGATGGCCAACAGATCGCACTTTTTCCCGACCTGAGTTATGCGACCCAGAAGAGAAAACGGTTTGATGGAGGATATACTTGGCGTAGAAGCAGACATCACAAGACGGCATGGTCTTCCTGCTCAGACTGAGGATTCTGCATCAAAGCCGAGCATACTTCTTTACTGACCCAGCAGAAGCCCAGAAATGGGTTCAACGTCACGCAGCTACTTCACATCGTCAAGCAACATCGTCGGATCAAGATTCAGAGGATGAAACTACTGTGGACCCTTGATTAGGCCTGTTCAGTAATTATTGCACTCTTTTCTCTTTCCTTTCCTGAACCTTTACACAGAACTGTGCTAATTTGCAGGGTAAAGAAATTAAAATTACACTTAAACAAGTTATTGGGAAATCAATATATATGTTGGGAGAAGAGGGGACTTTTTGAGACTCTAAACTATATCTGTCCAATAACGAATGATCCTATGGAGTCACAGTCATGTGAAGCAGTTCTACACCAGCTGAAATGTTGCTAATCCATTTCTTGATTATTGAGAGAACAAATGTAGTTTTATGCAGTAGATAAAATGCTTGTAATTTTGTTGGGTTGTGGGGATTCTAGCGCTTCAGTTACAAAGAGGAATTAAAAACTCATTAGCGGTTATTTCAAACTGTAATGTGCATGGTTTAAAGAAATTCTCCTTCATAGGAGATAGAAATAGGGATTACTGAATGTTAAATGTTCTGGGACATTACCATGCCACTCATGGGCTATTTAACAGCAATCTACTGGATATCAAAGTTATTAGCTACATGTGGTGATCCCTCCATGGTGTATCTAATAGATGTGGCACGAATTTATAATTGTGTGTATTAAGAGGGGTAGCGCCCTCAATGGTTATGTACAATCTACTTAGTTATGTACTGCATCAGGAATTGAACTGTACGTTCGTTAAAAAAACAATAAATATAAAGTATAAAAAAATATATATATACCCTTCACTCCCTGGTGTCTAGTGGACCCCCTACCCCATCAGTATATAGCAGCACCCACCCAGCTTCCCTCCCCCAGTAGCACGATCGGGCCACCGGCAGAGCCCTCCACTCACCTCCATGGCTGGCAGCCCAATTGAGCACCACTGAGTGCTTGAATGAATGAGCACAGTACCACGCCATTCATTCAAGCGCCAGTGGTGCTCAGTTTGGCTTCCGCCATGGAGGTGAGTGGAGGGCTGTGCTGTGGTCCAACAAGCTACTGGGGAGGGAAGCTGGGTGGTGCCGCTTATATACTGATGGGGGTAGGGGGTCCACTAGACACCAGGAAGTGAAGGGTATATGTATATTTTTAAACAAACAATGGAGGCGCAGGGTAACTTTGGGGGTGCTTATTAATGTTTACGGTCGGGGGTCACTAGACACCAGGGAGTGAAGGATATATTTTCTTTTAAAACAAACAATGGAGGCAGCAGGGTAACTTTGGGGGGGGTGCTTACTAATGTTTACGGCCAGTGATAGCCATGGGGGCCACTAGACACCAGGGAGAAGTTTGAACACAATTTTGCCATGGGAGGCTAAATTTCTCCCACAGGTGGTGAAATTTCACCGCGGGTGGCAAAAGTTCACCCGTGGATGCGAAATTTTGCCCACAAGCAAAATTTCGCCGGCTTATGGGTGAAATTTCACTCACAACCGCAGGTGAAATTTCACATTTCACCAAGCTAAATATTTTGCGTAATGTGTTAATTACGAGCAATATTTTGTTCAGCAAAATATTCCAGTTTCGCACAACACTACTTAGGAGTGGATCCAAAGGTGGTAAACTGGGTCAGAAACTGGTTAGGGGATAGGTGACAGAGGGTGGTGGTAAACAGAGCTCACTCTGAGGAAGTTAGGGTGTGTAGTGCGGTACCTCAGGGATCAGTGCTGGTACCAGTCCTCTTTAATGTCTTTATAAGTGACATTGCAATGGAGCTGGAAGTGAAGGTCTGCCTTTTTGCAAATGACACCAAAATCTGCAATAGGATGGACACTTCAGGGGGTGGAAAGGATGAGCAGATACCTGAGAAAACTCACGAAGTGGTCAATGCTATGGCAGCTGGGTTTCAATGCAAACAAAGTACAAAGTATCGCACTTGGGGCACAGAAGATCAGGGGCAGAATACAAAGTGGGAGGGGTGGTACCGATGACCACAAAGCAGGAAAGCTACCTGGGGGTGATCATATCGTATGACCTAAAGATGGGCAGGCAGTGTGATAAGGCAGTTGGGAGGGCTAGTGGCATACTGGAGAGCATAGAGAGGGGTATCACCAGCAGAAAGAGAAATATGGTATTGCCACTGTATAGGTTGCCAGTAAGACCCCACCTAGAGTACTTTGTCTAGTTCTGGAGACCACATCTCTGTAAGGACATAGACAGAGTGAAGGTAGTCCAGAGGAAGTCAACAATAATGGTGTAGGGTCTACATCAGAAGCCCTAGGATGAGAGACTTAAGGATCTCAAAATGTACACCCTGTAAGAGAGGAGGGAGAGGGGAATGTGATAGAAACCTTTAAATACCTGGTGGTAAAAAAGGTACAGGAAGGAAGAATTTTTCAGAAAAAATGGTGCTCAAGGAGAAAGGGCTTGAGAAGCTGGAAGGGGTAGGTTCAGAAGAGATGTGAGGAAGTATTTCTTCACAGTAAGAGTGGTGGATTCCTGGAACAGTCTTCAACCAGAAGTGGTGGATGCAAAAACGGTGGTGGGGTCCAAGAATGTATGGCATAGACATAAGGGAATCTTAGGGAAAGGGAAGGGGGGTGAATGGGAAATGGATCAAGTATAAACTGCAGTGATACTATATGCAGGACAAAATGGGCAGACTAGGTGGGCCAAGCGGCCCTTTTCTGCCAGCAAATTCTATGCCTGTAAGTTTCATTCTGTTGGTTACATATGGCGAGACATACTTCTGCCTTTGAGTGTATCACTGTGAGGCACTGGCCTGGAGCTGTTCCTTGTATTTCAAACTAGAGGCTACAGGCTGTGGGAGGGGGTTGGCATTAGGGTTGACAACCCTGAAGAAGACCCCATCACTGATTCGGCAATACTCTGGTGACCCAAAACCCTAATGTTTTTCATTTCCCTACTTTGTGCCTTTTGAGTTCTTCAACACTAATGTCTGCATTAACATATTTTATTTTCATTTGGTATATAGGGGATACGTTATGACCGGTGGTGGAATACACTATTTATCTGAATGAGTGGAGAGTGACCTCAGATATCCTCATGAGTGGTGGAGCATGGGAGAGCCACAAGTGATGGTAGCCGAGGTCACTCTCCACTCAATCACATAAATAGTGTATTCCACCACCGGCCATAACGTATCCAATTTATATAATACATGGATGGGAACTTTGCCCCATTGAAAAGGCCATCATTTATTTCCCTGTATAGTTGTGACTAATCTAACAATTACAGCTATATACCTTCACTAATCAATCAATCACAGCTATATACCTACACTAATTAAAGCTGTATATCTACACTAATCAAACAATTGAAAGTATATACCTGCACTAATAAAAAGTATACACCTGCACTCCATTAAACCCTATGAGACACCACTAATAACACAATTAGCACATCATTAGGAAGCTAGCCAAACTAATTAGCAAGCTGCAAAAGAACCTGAAAAAAAGACACGTACACAAAAACAAACTACTAGCTGTGCTCACTGCACACCATTCCCTTCTTGCTGCAAGAGACCTTACAATAACCATCTTAATGTATTATATTCAACAAACAATGGGTAAGGGTGGAACACTCAGAAGTATACCCATCTCTGGGGCTAATTAGGGCAATGAAACCACTTGCTCTTTGGGCTCGTGGCCTTATAACCCTAATTAGCACCCTCAATGGGTATACAGCCTTGTATACTGCCCTTACCCTTTATTTGTTCTATAGATAGGTAGATAGACAGACAGACAGATAGATAGATAGACGTTATACTTGCATGGCAGCACCAGTATAGTTAGGGTTCAGAAAATTGTTTAATATTAAACCCCAATATCTGCACCTTACTAAGTTTGACAGCATTTGATGAAATAGCCCAAACATTTTCATGCATAGTCTGTCTGGCAGGGTCGCAAGATGTAAAAAGTGTCATGATGGCATCTTGCACCATTTATGAGAAACAGAATGTCAATTTTTAATGAAATTCTGTTTTTTCTTATATTTAACATAGGGTTTTTTTCTTTGTGCTCTCATGTGCAGCCTAGATGGTATGGAATTTCTTTATAAATCTTTCAGGGTAGAAGTGGCCTGTGCCGAGGTAGTGCTTTTTGAACAGTTCATAAAAAAGTATTAAATGGTTCCAGAGTTATAAAGATTTAAAAAAAATTCTGAGCATGCTCAGTAGGGTTTTTGGATAACCCTTTGGTACTTATGATAAAAAACATCAGTCGTGAGGGTTTATCATTTGTGATTTATCCGTCATGAGAAAAATATTAATTGTGATTGTCACCATATTATTTTTTTTTATCAAAACTAAAAACACTGAAAAAAGCCATCCCAGTGGCGTGGAGAGCTGAGGCATTTGTGCCTTACCTCCTGCCATGCTGGTGACCCATGTTCGCGGTACGAGTGGGCTGCTGGGGGTCGGCTGGGGAGGGAGAGGACTGAGCATTTGGAGGATAGCTCTCCTGTCCTGGGGAGGGGTGGGGATGGAGGCCACTGCTTGTCTGACCCCTAGCGGTGGTCGGGGGATGGTGCAACGGACCCATAGACATAGGAGAAGAGGCAGGGCAGATGCCTGGCATGCCACATGCGGAAGCATGCGTGGCTAGGACATTGGCATCACTGCACACCATGCACCGCACTCAGGGATGGGAAGAAAATGGAAACAACATCCCGACTGGCGAGATGATGCCGGCCCCTTGCAGGTGCTGCACCTAGCCAGCTGGCGCCTCCTGGAAGCCAGAGGTGAGTCCGGTAGATGCTGGGGTGACAGGGCTGGGGAGCCCAGTGGAAGGGAGTCCCGACTGGAGGGAGGGAGAAGAAAGAAAGCAACAAAAAAAAACCCACTGAATATACATAAAAACTATGGGCCAGATTTACAACGCCCCCCAAAATCCCGTTTCTGCAGGAAAAATGTGGCAGAAGTGGGTTGCCACTTGCAGAGCTGCAATTTTTCCTGCAATTGCAGTATTCATAAAGGTGGAGCTGGTTTCTCTCTCTCCCCCACCCCCACCCGCGTATCTGTCTGTTTATCTATCTATCTATCTATCTATCTATCTATCTATCTATCTATCTACTGTAAAACTACTTTATTTTGTGCAATGTTTATTTCATGGGTTGAAGACTTCTGACCAATTAGTGCAAATCTAATTCTGCACAATTAGCTCTTTGTTTCAGTCAGCTGTTTGCCATTCTCTGTCAGGCCATCGTACAACAACTCAGCCTTTTTCACAGCATGGGGTTATTTGTAAGGTGGAATAACCAACTAAAAGTCGTAGTAAGAGTCAGCTAGAGTAAGTTAGTAAAAATACAGTAATGGTAAGAAAAAAATACTACTATATTTATGCATTCAGCATTCGGGGACTGGCTAGACACTGTTGCCATTCAGTCCATAAGTCAAGCAGAGTTTATGAGATCACAATATCAATATCCCATCCCATACCTATCCTAAATAATTAAAATGATTGCAGCGGCAGCAGCAGCATATCACTTAGAGCAGTGGTGAAAGTAACACAACAAACAAGAAATGAGTACATGGTATATTGTGCAAGTGTGTCTCTGTCTCTCTGTCTCTCTCTGTGGATTCTGCATTTCTATGGCTTCGATCCCCAACATTAGAGCAGCAGGAGCGATTTGTATAAGTAACACACACTTTAGGGGCAAAACATAACACTTCTGAAAAGAGAGAGAAGCAGGCTAATGGCAGTATTACTGATATAATGTTGTGCGAGTCTCGTTCTTTCTCTTTCACACCATGTAATTTCAACATTTTGGAGGAGACAAACCAGCAACATCAGAGCAGCAGGCATTGGAAGCAATTATATGTAAGTCATGCACAGTTTGGGGGATAAAACATTACATTTATGGAGAGAAACTGCCCAGATGCCCACCCACTTCACTCCAACTCACCGATCAGCATCTTCCACCCCATGCCCCTCCACACACACCCTCATTCATCTGAACATGTTCCACAACATAGATCCACTCTCCAACTGAAGACACATCTTGCTGCTGGAACCGACAACTGCAATATGAGAAAACAAGGTACAATAAGTATGGTTAATTGTATCTCGCAGTCACTCCTCAAAATCATGTTGTGGGTGGGATTTGAAAATGTTCACCTACTGGGTTCAGGAGGTGGGGTCATAAGAAGACTATATTGAAAAGTTGGTGTAAAAATACGGTAGCATTACTAAGTCATGAGTTAACATTGAAATATTTCAGCTTTCACACATAATTTTGCTATTTTTTAATATTTAGACTCCAAACTTTTAATATAGCCATTTTCTCACATCTCCTTATAAACAAGACAGGTGTCATTTTTCAAATCCTGGATGAGACATCTTTTCGCACATGTGGTGCAAAATGATGTTTCAACCAGTATTCTATAAATATCATATTTCATGTTTATAAGAGGGAGTCACAAAATGACTATCTCGAATATTTGGGGTCAAAATTTATATATAAAAAAATTATTATTAAGAAACACTGTGTGTAGGGTGTGGTATTAGGGTTGGAAATCCTAACACCAAATTTCCCAACATTTGTCGCTGGAACCCTAACTGATGCATTAATGAAGTTTTTGCAATGAATATATATATATATGTAATAGATAACCCACTCTAGGGTGTGTGGTCGCGCTCTGATATACGCACACCTTGGTGTGCGGTGTGATTCACGAGGCCAGAGCGCGACCACACAAACTACAGTGGGTTATCTATCTTATAAATGGCCACAGATTTTTTTGGGGGTGTATGGAAAAAGTAGTCCCTCTCTCTAGCTGGTAAATAAATGATATGTTGGCAGAGGTTTAAAATAAGGTTGTGTTGAAAAATGTAAGAGAATTTTTTTTTGCATTTACATAATTTCTGTGAAAGAAGGTGATGTTTGTAGGGAGAGGGAGGCGAGTATGATTGGGGAGCACTTTCACTGTAATTGATAAAATGTAGCTGCTAAATGATATAGTAGAGGATTTAACAAACCCTGTCTGTGTACCAAAAAGTAAGAGAAACTAGTTGTTTTTAAGTTGTCTTCTCTTAATCTGTGTGAAAAAAGCTGCATTTGTAGGGAGAGTACCGCGATCGTGGAGCACTTTCACTTTCATTGCCGAAATGTAGTGTGACCGAGCAGTGCACATTGCAGAAAGTGGGAACCTGTTGAGAGTACAAAGTAAGCCCCTCTCTGTTTAAAAATTAAAAAAAGTCGCTCCTGTTGAGGTAAAAACCGGATGTTAAACCACACCCCAAACTCCGCCCCTGGCTCCACCCCCTTTTTATGACTGGCGAGTATATCGCTCCTCCTCCAAAGCCATTTGTAATGTTGGAATAGACATTACTAGTGATAGTAAATCATTTTTATACTGTTATTTATTTGATTTATTTATTCAGTTATTTATTTTTATTCTTTGACTACCAGGTCAACTCCCATAGGCTCCATAGCCCATTTTACAGGAGTGACCCAGGAGCACAGGAAGGTTAAGTGACTTGCTTAGAGTCACACAGTATGCAAGTGGAGGCTGTTGAATCAAACTCAGGTCTGCTGGATATGCCAAGATCATTCACAGCTTATTGCTCAACCCTCTGTTAAACACTTTCCCATTTTCCTTTCCATGTCCGTCATGTATTCTGATATGCTTTGACCAATGTTTGATAACTTAATTATTGGTGCTTGTGGTACCCTTAATACTTCACTGTGTTCCCCTTTACCTCAGCAGCTACTGTTGTTTCTTTTCATATTTCTAAAACATTCCACAATTTCAGACACACCATTCCATGCTGTTTATCTGAATGTCCTGTAAATGTGTAGCTAATATCATGGAATGTTCAGGTAATACAAAAAATGAGGCAATAAAAGTTAGATTATTAATTTAACAAAAATGGGTCTAAAACATACCAAAACATAGGACAAACAAAAAGAAACACATGAGAGCACATAAAGGTGTAAAAGCTGTTTCCTGTCATAGCAGTAAAAGACCATACTTAAAATTCAGAGTGGAAAAGATTAGATTAATTTACTGCTAATGATCTTAATGGACATACTTTACACCTCCCAGACAGACTAGTTTCACAAACAAAGGCAGGTCTGAATGACATCAGAACTTCTTTGTAACCTGGACATGCAATGCAGCCAAAACAGTGATTGATTTGATACAGCAGTTTTAAGAGTATATGAGCACTCAAACAGTCCCAAAAACCGGACTACATTTAATCAAAACCGGATGACTGGATAAGGACCCTAAAAACTAGATTATCCGGTCAAAAACCAGATGGGTGGCAACCCTAGTAGGTTTAGGAAGGTCGACGGAAGTCAAAGCGAGTGTTGCTATGGCAACACTCGCTCTGGCTTCCTTCTACCTTTCTAAAGCTACTGACTCGCTCGGTCTATCCTCGTTCCCTTCTGCATACAGCCTGCAACTTCTATTACTCAAAGCAAAGACAAACTAATGGGAGGGACTCACTTTTCTTATTTTTTAAACAGAGAGGGGCTTACTTTGTACTCTTAACAGGTTCCCACTTTCTGCAATGTGCACCACTCAGTCACGCTACATTTCGGCAATGAAAGTGAAAGCGCTCCACGATCGTGGTACTCTCCCTACAAATGCAGCTTTTTTCACACAAATTAAGAGAAGACAACTAAAACAAGCATTTGTCAATGCCGAATGTTTGCTTGCTGGCATTGGCAGTGGTAGTGTAGAAGTTACAGAACTGCGTAATAGGAATGGCAGTGAAGTATTGAACTGAAGCCAACCCCACCACCACCCTGCAGAGAGTGACAGGCATTGGGGTGTGCCTTTGGGTCGTCAGGCATAACAGCCATGCCATTTCACCACACCCCACCCTGCAGACACTGACAAGTGTCACGGTGTGCCTTGGGGTCTTTGGTCTTGCGCGCACCCCATTCCATCAGAAAACACGGGAGATGGGCGCGGGTATAGAGAATGGGGTGAACTTTGGGGCTGAAGAGTCCAAGGCATCCCGATGCCTCTCACTGGCTGCAGGGTGTGGAATGGCATGAGCATTACAGTCAAGAATCCCAAGTCACACCGCTGATGCCTGTCATTCTCTACAGGGTGGGGCGTTATGGTTGGAAACCTTAATACCTCAGGCATTTGCTGGTATTTTCACTCCAAATTTTCAACATGGTTTTTTTGTGACCCCACCTCATGAACAGTGGCAATATCAGTTTGTTAGCCGAAAGCTGCTTATGCACAGCGACTACGGCATTTAGCACCACAGGTGCAAAAACATTCCGAACAGGATGTAAAAAATGACAGCTGTACTGTTCATGGGGAGGTGTAAAAAATGGCAATGCTGCAAATCTGCAGTAAAAATATTAAAAAAACTGGTGAAGTCATGAGCGTGCATAAAAACTGTGCAACGCACACCCATAATGTAATTAGTTTGGGGATTTTTTACAGCAGATTGTCAACACAGGCATTTTGGGACCTCCGATCATGAACAGTGTCACTGTGATTTTCTTTATCTGTCCCGAGCAATGATTTCCCACAGTGACCACGCATCTCTGCGCTGAAAGTGTGAAAACACATTTTGGCCATGTTGTGAAAAATGACAGCTGTACTGTTCATAAGGAAGTGTGGAAAAATGCCACTGGTGAAAATCTGGACTGAAAATATTACAAAGTCATGAACTTACAAGGTTGCGTGAAAACTGCGCAATGCTCACTCATAACACAGTCATTTTATGGACTTTTGTCACCAAATTTTCAACATAGCCATTTTAAGACCTCTGCTCATGAACAGTGTAACTGTGATTTTCTTAATCTGTCCCAAACATTGCTTTCGCACACCGACTGCACCATTGTGCGCTACATGTGCGAAAACACATTTTGGGCGACATGTGAAAAATGGCAGCTGTACTGTTCATAAGAAAGTGTAATAAAATGGCAATGTTGAAAATCTGGAGTGAAAATATAGAAAATTCACAAACTTACGCGCGTGCGTAGGAACTGCGCAACACACGCTCATAAAACAGTCATTTTTAGGAATTTTTTCACCAAATTTTCAACATAGCCATTTTAAGACCTCTGCTCATGGGCAGTGTCACTGTGATTTTCTTAATGTGTCCCATACATTGATGTCGCACACCGACTGCGCCATTGTGTGCTACATGGGTGGAAACATGTTTTGGGCAAGATGTGACAAATGACAGCTGTACTGCTCATAAAGAAGTGTAATAAAATGGCAATGTTGAAAATCTGGATTGAAAATTCGCAAACTTATGAGAGTGCGTAGGAACTGCGCAACGCATGCTCATAAAACAGTCATTTTAAGGGATTTTTTCACCAAATTTTCAACAGAACCATTTTAAGACCTCTGCTCATGAACAGTGTCACTGTGATTTTCTAAATGTGTCCCATACATTGATTTCGCACACCGACTGCGCCATTATGCACTACATGGGCGGAAACACATTTTGGGCAAGATGTGAAAAATGACAGCTGTACTACTCATAAGAAGGTGTGGTAAAATGGCAATGTTACCAGCGTGCGTAGGAACTGTGCAACGCACGCTCATAAAACAGTCATTGTTTGGAATTTTTCCACCAAATTTTCAAAATAGGCTTCTTGAAAGCCCACCTTATGAATACTGGCAGTGTCGTTTCGTTAATCGGTCCTGAAAGGTGATTTCATGCAGTGACTGCGAAATCACCCTCCGGGCCTGAATAACGCCATGACAGTGACAGCATTCATGAGAAGGGTCCCAAAAACCCCATGTTGAAATTTTGGTGCAAAAATTCAAAAAAATGCCTGCGATATGCAGCAAAGTTGAAAAAACCCTATCTATCCCATTATACAGCTTACCGGCATTTCCTCAGTTCATGGTTGGCTTTGAAGAGTGCAGACTTGTTCCCAGTCCACTGAAAATCATCGGCTGAGGTCCGAGGTAAGTATGGGTGAGGGGTGTGGGGAGGCAGGCTACACAGTGGGTGGGTGCGGTTGTGGGAGGGGGCAGGGAGAAGCGCGAGGACAGTTTTTTATTTGCAGGTTTTGTTTTTTTAAATGATGACGCTGGACGCTTGCCACACTGGGATGGGCTCCCAACGCGGCACAAGGACGGCTGGTTGGGGGCGTGGATCCAACGGGGATTGGGCACCCTCACAGCCATAAGATTCTGTTGCCATGCTGGAGTGGGCTTCCAGCATGGCACCCTGTACTCCCGGAGGGGGAAGGGACAGGAGCCGACATAGGGATTTCGTACCCCGCCGCTATATTGATGAGTTGCCACACTGGGTGGGCACCCAGCGTGGCATGTGGAAAGCTTTTTGGGGAGTGCAGCACAGCCGACGGGGATTGGGCACCCCTAGCTATACATTGTGTGCTTGGGGGCAGCACAGTATGTGTGTGTGTGTGTGTGTGTGTGTGTGTGTGTGGGAGCGGCATGAGCAGGCGATATCTTATCGCTGCTCACTGAAGCGTAGTTCTCCCTTTCAACTGTACTCCACTGCATTTTGGAGCTGTCACAGACAGCTCGAGCAGGCATTGGAGAACTGCGGCCGCACCTGCAAACACACTGCCTGAATTGGAAGAGGGTTGCCACACCTCCGAAAACTCAGATGATGGCACTATGTTTCTCGCACATGCGTGCAAGCAAACATAAAAATGTATGTTCTCCTGCTTTTTAATATACAGGTATGTTTGTCTTAAACAGCTGCCACCATATGTTTTACTAGGATTGAGACTGCTTGGTCACACTGCTTACAGTAATAAAAGTGGTTCTACACTGAGAGACTGTGAAAATGGCAGGCAGGATTTGATTTTCACATTACATTTTATTTAAACATTAATGGCATAATCAAGTACATCAGTTTGTACAGTGTGGGGCTACTACTGGTATATTTAGTTATGCCTGTGGGTGTCAGTTGCATATGTGTGTTAGTGTGGGTGCCTAGCTGCACCAGGTGTGGAGTGGTCTCACTGCTGGTGAGAAGGTTTTGAGGGCTGGAAAGTAGTTCAGGCATGCGGTCGTACTGGAAGGCGTGCAGTCATTGGGAAATAATGCATGGTCATGTGATGTGTTCTGTCCAATTGTATAAGTGGGATTTCTATGATTTTACCTACCCATTTTATAAATATTTGTATATATATATATATGGATATGCAGGCGGGGGGGAACCTGTGTGATATATGATTTATGTACACAACTGCTGTTTAACATTGGGTAACCTCACGAGTAGCATAAGCCATGAGTGTGGTGTTGAAGGGCAAACAGCCCAAGTGAACACAAATGTATCACACAAGGTCCCATCTGCACAGTTCATTCATGCAATAGGGATGGACTTTGCATTTTGGCTTATTTCATTTTTTGCCTTTTTTTTTTTTAAATAAAATTTGCAGTAATTTTTTTATATAACAGCATGTGGTCATCTTCGATGTGCCCTGTTGCTATGGGCAATGCTAGCGAGGTGCCATCATGATGCTAACACTGATGCTGCTAGGCAGCAGCTGATTGGCTTAGATTTTGAGGCGCTGATTTGTTTTTGTGCCATGATGGTGGCATCATTTAGCAAGAGCCGTCATGAGCATTAATGGAAACTGTGAGGAGAGCTCATTAGAGTTATTTCTGTCATGATGAGGAAAATGTCAGATTGCTGTGTAAAGTGGAAAAGAACTGCACGCCTCTATTGAAGAGGTTGTGAACGCTAAAGAAACTTAGCTCACTTTGTGGTTTTATTTATTCTGTTTTTGAATGTGTTGTGGTTGTAAGGGTGACAGAGCTGGTCAGAGCAGTTGTGTTTTTTTTTTCAAATTAAAAAAAAGAAAAAAGTGGCAGTTTTAATTCAGCATTACTGGAGACTAGAGTTCAGGTAGTGGAGTGGAGACCAGCAAGAGGAAAGCTTCTGGTCAAGTAACAGTTTGAGTGGGGGAGGAGCAGAAGTGAAATGGAGGTATGTCCTCCTTATAAAACAATACGTTTATTTTTTATAACAGCGTTGGAGTTTGAGGGGAGTATGCTGACAAGCAGACACTGTTTTATAGTGAACTTATCAATACAGGGTGTGTGGAGTGGGCTAGAGTGGGGCACAGAACTGCAGGGGGTTTGAGTGGGACGAGCACTGCTACTTACAGCTACTACTGCTTTGTATTTTTTTTAATGGTGTCAGAATATAGTTCAGTTTTAACAATCATTTGTCAATGCCGAATGTTGTCATGCTGGCATTGGCATTGGTAGTGCAGGAGTTAGAGACGCATAATAGGAATGGCGGTGAAGTACTGAAGTAATGCCAACCCCATCTCCACCCTGCAGAGAGTGACAGGCATTGGGGTGTGCCTTTGGGTCGTCAGCTATAACACTCATGCCATTGTACCTCATCCTACCCTGTAGACACTGACAAGTGTTGTGGTGTGCTTTGGGGTTTTTGGGTGTTATGCTTACCCCATTCCATAAGGAAATACTCAGAGGTGGGTGCAATATAGGAGAATGGGGTGAACTTTGTGGGAAAACACTGCAAGGCACACCACGATGCCTGTCACTGGCTGCAGGGTGGGGTTGGGGGTGGAATGGCGTGAGCATTACATCTGATGATCCCAAGTCACAACCCTGACACCTGTCAGTCTGTAGAGGGTGGGGTGCTACAGTTGGGAACCCTAACAGCATAGGCGTGTGTTGGTATTTTCACTCCAAATTTTCATCATGGGCTTTTTGTGAGCCCACCTCATGAAGAACAGCACTATGAGTGTGTTAACTGAAAGGGGGTTTTGCACAGTGGCTATGCCATTTGGCGACACAGGGACGAAAACACTTTTTCGGCAGGATGTGGAAAATGACAACTGCATTGTTCATGAGGATATGTACAAAAATGTCAACGTTGAAAATCTGGAGTGCAAATATGAAAAATTGGTGAAGTCATGAGCATGCATAGAAACTGCGCAACACACATCCGTAACCCAATTATTTTGGGGAGTTTGTTAGCCACATTTTCAACTTAGGCATTTTGGGACCTCCCCTCATGAACAGTGGCGCTGTGATTTTGTTAATCTGTCCCAAAAGTTGATTCCCCACAGCGACCACACCATTGTGCGCCACAGGCGTGGAAACACATTTTGGGCAGGCTATGAAAAATGACAGCTGTACTGTTGATAAGGAGGTGTGAAAAAATGCCAGTGTTGAAAATCTGGCATGAAAATATTGCAAATTTGTGAAGTTAGAAGGGTGCCTGGAAACTGCGCAATGCACACTTGTAACACAGTCATTTTATGGACTTAAGGCACTAAATTTTCAACATAGGCATTTTAGGACCTGTGCTCATGAACAGTGTCACCGTCATTTTCTCAAACTGTCCCAAAAATGGATTTTGCACAGCGACTGCGCTGTTCTGTGTCGGACGTGCGAAAACACATTTCGGCCAGGTTATGTAAAATGACAGCTACACTATTCATAAAGAGGTGTGGAAAAATGCTAATTTTGAAAATCTGGAGTGAAAATATTACAAATTCACGAAGTTACAAGCGTGCGTGGAAACTGTGCAATAAACGCTAGTAAAACAGCCATTTTGGGAATTTTTTTCACCAAATATGCAACATAGGCTTTTTGAGAGCCCCCCTCATGAACAGTGGCACTGTCGTTTCATTACTCGGACCCAAAAGGTGATTCCACGCAGTGACCATGAAATCACCTTTCGGGACCAAATAACACCATGACAGTGACAGAATTCATGAGGAGGGGTCCCAATAACCCCATGTTGAAAATTTGGTGCAAAAATTCCAAAAAATGCCCAAGATATGCACCAAAGTTGAAAGTACCCTATTGATACCATTATACAGCTTATCGGCATTACCTCAGTTCGCGGTCGGCTTTGAAGAGTGCAGACGTGTTCCCGGTCCACCGAAGATCATTGAGCTGGTTCCGGAGGTAAGTATGGGCTGAGGGGGGGGAATATGGGGAGGCAGAGTCTGCAGATGGTGGTCGTGGGTTGCGGGAGGGGGGCAGGGAGACCGCGAGGGACCGTTTTCTTCTTTCACAGAGTTTAAAAATAAAAAAACCTTGCGGGACAGTTTTTATTTTTCAGGGCAATTTGGCATGCTGGGGTGGGCTCCAGCATGCCACCAAGATATTTTGGGGTGGGGATGCTTTAGCCAACGGATTGGGGCACCCCGCCGGCAAACAAATGAAAGCGTAGGGGTGCAAGAGACAAGAGGGATTGGCACCCCCTCAGCACATAACAAATGTGGGGGTGCATGATGATGATGGGGAGTGGGCTCCCCCTTCAGCACATACGTTGTAACAGGGCATGCCAACAGGGGGATTGGGCACCCCTGAAGTCAGCATTATGGCAGGCAGTGTGCCACCATGTTTATTATTTTTTTTACACCAGGGCAAGCATGTCGGGAGGTCCGCTGAGTAAGATGAGCTTTGCTCGCATTGCAGCAGACCTTTCCTTTGATGTGATCACCACATTAGTATGCATGGTGTGGCGCCAGCATGCAGGCTGATTGGGGAATGAGGGATGCACCTACTGATGCATGCCCTGCATTCACCCAACAGTGACTGCATCTCCAAATCTGCAACTAGCGCAAGATGTTGGCTGTGCAAGCGTGCTGACATAAAAAGGGGAACTATGTATTAAACAGACAAGATAGAATTTTAAGGGGAGGTGGGGTCCTGATTTATTCAAAGCAATAACTGGGCATTACAGAATTACGGAAGTAACTGGGCATTATAGAAGTTATTCTGAAAATAAGTAGTTATTCCAAAAATAAGGTTTGATGGGCTAGACTGTTTAGTTTTATATTATAACAAATTAAGAGTGGCAATCCATGCAGTCTATATGCACCCAAAACCCTCAACAAAAGTTTTCAGTACATTTGTTGAAACACACTGAACTGATCTTTGAAAAGGGTGAGGCATTGTCCTATTAGGTGATATGAATGAAGACTGGGGTCAATTAAGGGGCAAAACATTTCCAGAAATTATAAATTGTTTGGGATTTTGCCAATTAATACATACACCTACTAGATGTACCAAAAAGATAGATGTAGGTTCTATTTTAGACCTACTTGTTTTCTCCAGGCACCAACATACTGAAAGCCAATACAATGATGCCTATAACCTTGGAGACCATTATTCAATTTAGTTAGTTAGTTATTCACTCATATAACAGGAGCATCTTGTAAATAGGACCATGTCAACAACTTTCCTGTATAAAAATAAAAGTTTTTACTACTTACTCATTGTTTGTTAACCGGGTAACCATTTATTGCAAGATAACGATGCTTAGTCAAAAGGAATGTTATAATCATTTTACTTTTAAGTGCTTGTTCAACAATTTATGTGAGGCTAAATTTAGAGAATCTGTGAGGAGTGCCAACTCAGCAAGATTTTATTTAATACCTGTCCTAAACCTGGCCATTGAAAAATTTCTGAACTGTTCTTGGCAGTATGTGACATGCATGTCACATGGGTTAAATCAAATACAACACCAGAACAACAAAGAAGATTCAAAGTGAATGCAATATGAAACTAAGACTAGCTAAAAAAGGAAATAATGCCAACAAAAAATCTATCAAAATTCTCAGACCCTAGAAAAAATTGGAAGCTATTGAGAGACTTAACTGTCACTGTCAGGGGCCCTAGATAGGTAGCCCACTCAGTGGCTTTTGCTGAGGTGCTACCTGTCTATGACAAGGGTAGGAGAGGGATCTCTGCATCAGGAGCTTCAACTAAAAGGTGGCATAGTGAGGTAACAAACCTCAGCATCAGCAAGTGAGCAAAAGCAAGAGGAAAAAGAGACCCTATGGTTCTCGAAATTGGTGGCTGATAAAGTAAAGGCTAAAAATGCAGCAATCCAAAGGCATAAGGAGGCAGAGAGGAGGATAGGGAGGTCTATTGGAGAAACAGGGAAGCAGAGAAAACAGTAAGGAGCACATATGCCCAAACTGAAGAGGGAATAGCCCAGGCAGTAACGAAAGGGGGACAAGATATTTTTTAGGTATGTAAGTGAAAAGAGGAAGACCAAGGGATTGATTGTAAGGTTAAAAAGGGAAGGAAGCACTGTGCAGATGGGGACCAGAAAGACACAGACATCCTGAACAAATACTTTTGTGCAGCGTTTACAGAGAAAGGAGTAGGAAGGGGTTACAAAAAAGTGACAGGAGCTTTGGAGAGAGAGAGGTGGAAACTAGTACAGTTGGCACCGTTACAATGGGCACATCGGTGCAAAACCATCTTGCTCATTATATGATGTGGTCGCTATATCATTATGTACTTTTTCGGAGGAGAGATTCCTGAAGGGACTCACAAATCTGAATGTGGACAAAGCAATGGAGCCAGATAGGATGCATCCAAGGGTATTGAGGGACCTCAGAGAGGCACCAGCTGCACCTCTGTTCATCCTATTTAACAGCTCTTTGGAAACAGGAGTGGATCCAAAGGATTGGAGGAGGGCAGATGTAGTCCCTCTTCACAAAAGTGGTAGCAGAGAGGAGACTGGCAATTATAGGCAAGTCAGCCTGACATCAGTGGTGGAAAAGTTAATGAAATCACTGCTAAAGGAAAGGATTATGGAATATCTTAAATCCAATGGGTTACAGGCACTGAGGCAGCATGTATTTTGGGGGGGGTCATGCCAAATGAATCTAATAGATGTCTTTGACTCAGTGACCAAGGGATTAGATAAGGGTGGAGCAGTGAACGTGGCCTACCAAGATTTCAGTAAGTCTTTCAAACATTGTTTCACATAGGAGACTAATAAGCAAGCTGGGTAGCTTAGCTATGGTTCCAAAGGTTGTAAACAGGATAAGAAGTTGGTTAGGGGATAGGTGAGAGGGTGGTAGTAAATGGAGTTCACTCTGAGGAATGGAGGGTAACCAGCGGGGTGCCTCAGGGATCAGTGCTTGACCGGTCCTCTTTAATGTCTTGATAAGTGATATTGCAGAGGAGCTAGAAGGGAGGTCTGCTTCTTTGTGGATGATACCAAAATCTGCAATAGGATGGACACTCTGGGGGAGGGTGAAAAGGATGAGTAGAGACCTGAAAAAACTTGTGGAGTGGTCAAGTGTATGGCAGCTGAGTTTCAATGCAAGAAAAGTGTAAAATAATGCACGTAGGGCACAGAAATCCAGGGGCAGAGTACAAAATAGGTGGAGTGGTATTTATGATGACCAAGCAGGAAAAAGACCTGGGAGTAATCATATCCGATGACCTAATGGTGGCCAGACAATGCAATAAGGCAGTTGGGAGGGTCTGTGGGATGGTTTGGTTCATCAAGAAAGAGGGAGGTGATGATGCCTCTATATAGATCGCTGGTAAAACCCCACAAAGAGTACTATGTCTAGTTCTGAAGACCACATCTCAGAAAGGACATTGACAGAGTGGAGGCAGTCCAGAGGACGACAACTAAATGGTGCAGGGTCTGCATCAAAAGACCTATGAAGAGAGACTGATATGTACACCCTGGAAGAAAGGAGGGAGAAGAGGTTATGATAGAGACCTTTATATACTTCATGGTAGTAAATAAGTTGCAGGAAGGAAGTATTTGTCTGAAAAAAAGGTTTTCAAGAACAAGGGGACAAGCTATGAAGCTAGAGGGGAGTAGATTCAGGAGAGGTGAGGAAGTACTTCTTCACAGAAAGTGCAGTAGATTCCAGTAACAGCCTTCCAGTGGAGGTGGTAGGGACAAAACAATGGTGGGGTTCAAGAATGCATGTGATAAGCACAAGGGAATCTTCATGGAAAGAAAAGGATCAAGTAGGGTCTGCAGTGATACTGTAGGTAAAGAAAAATGGGTGAACTGGGTAGGTCAAAAGGCCCTTATTTGCCACAAAATTCTGTGTTTCTGTGTTTTAAATCTCTGCAGGGCTTGAGCTTATGTATAGTGGCAGGAAGCATTTGTGTAGGGGTTGTCACACTAAAGCAGGCCTCGGACACCTACATTGTTGAACTGCAGGTAATGAACTGAAATCAGGAAGTAGTGCCAGCTTGGTGGGAGTGGGTGTGGGTGGCTTATGACATAGAAAATGTGTACATAAATGGATTGTTACATAGTAGCAGTCAGGGATGGAACAACTCTGTGAAGTTCTGAGCCTTATTAAATAAGAATCAGAACATTGTGAAGTCCTGATTTATCCTGATTAGTTCTGATTTGTTCTGCTTTATTGACCAATATTTGAAAAAATGTGAAAAAAAATGCATAATAGTGCCCAGAGTCACTCACATTTGACACAGAGGCCCAAAGGAAATAATTTAATGGATTATTTGTATAAAAATTAAAGTAAAACTGCTAAATAAAAAAGCAATCTGTCACTACTAGCCCCTTCATGGCTGGCCTATAATGGTGGCATATCATGCTTGGGCCCATGACACGAGTGTGCTGGGAGAGACAGAGAGACAGACAGACAGATGCAAATACCTACAGTATATCATAGCATCACAAAGCACTACAGGCACTGCCAAGCAGCTAAGATTTATTTTTTTATTAATGGTGCTGCATGGGTATTATTTTGATGGATGTTCCAGTCAGAGCTGAACAAGCCAAAGAAATGGATATGAATGATCAAATGAGCAGCACTAAGAGATCCCACCCACGCTACCCATGTGAATGATTCACCTGCTTTGCATGCCCCAGTGCACTGTGGTATATGGTACACTACCTGGTCCAAGAGGTGGTAATGTTTTCTAGTACTACAACTACTTCTTCTGATCAACATGCTGAGGAATGGATGCTGAATCCATAAAGAAGAAAAATGAGACATAGTGATCACCACCCAGGCAGGCAGCCAGTCACACATCGCATTGGTCAAGTGCAGGGCAGACATAAAAAGGTTTGCCACTGTCACCTGAAGACCTGATGACACACAACACAACACAACACAACACAATGACATCCTTCCTAGTTCTACAATCGTTTGCTGCAAACCACACCCAACTACTGCACTTGATCCGAACTTTTGAGCTATCTAGCTTGCACTTACCCCTATCTCATTATATACCACAACCCAATACCTTAGCAGGATTTCCTCATTGTAACTGTTACTCTCGACTATTAGGGTATATGTATTAATCCACACTCACCTATTTCTGTCAAACATATGCAGCTGTATTATCTAATTATATGTTTTCAAGGTATAAAGCATGACTTCACTATGTAATTGCTACTATACTATAAGTAAGGGTAAATTGTCATCTACGCCCAACTATTTCTGTCAAATGTTTTCGATTGTATTGTAATTGTATGTATATATGTCAGGACCTGGACTACCCTTGTCCTCTTCCCCACTGTACCCCTCCCTCCAAGTCGCACCGGGAGATGAGCAGTTCTTGTTCAGTGTGCTTTTCCTGGTGAAATAATTTCAATAAATAAATAAAAAAATAAATAAATTCAAGTATCACAAATAAAATATAGTAATATAATACTCTCAGGCCAGTTACTGTAAGTGAGATATAACCAGGCTAGCATAGCACACACACACACACAAACAATAATGAAATTACATGAATTTAAAATTTAGTAGCATTTTTTCTTGTGAAGTATTTCCAGCCAAATATTGGGGACATGAGAAATATACAAAGGGCCCAATTCTAGAAGGGTGGCATAAGTCACCGCCAATGGCGACTAGCACCATACCCCATTATGCCAAGGACCCTGCACCCGATTCTGTGAGGGGCAGGGTCCCAAGTCCTGTGACTTGTGGCATTCTCACAGGTACGCCCAACAAAGGGTGTACTTGCAGGGTGTGTTGCAGACTGCAGCCCTGGATGTGTAGGGTGCAAGTGCCCCTCCATGCCACGATCCCCATAGCCCCAAAGGGCTTCATAATGCCCCCGACCTCCAGTACCAACACAATAGCCCCAACCTCTGTTCCTGCAAATTTTGCCCCACAGGGCTGGAATGTGCCCCTAACCCTGTTCCTGCAAAGTATGCCCTGCAGGGTTTTCCTGCACCCAGAAACCTCACAAGTTGCGAACCCCCACACGACCTGATCCCCGCAGTGTCTAAAATGCAACATATCCCTGGTAGTCTAGTGGCCCCCACCTAGCATTGCAGACCTCACCCCACCCATCCCAGCCCTTGCCTGGCACAGCTTACCTCTTACCACCACAGCCAGTCACTGGCATGAGGCTCCATATGAGCACATACTACTGTAAATAGTACGCACTCATATGGAGCTCAGTCGGTGGCTTACCGTGGTGGTGAGAGGTGGGCTGTGCCAGTGGCCAGCTGGAGATGGCGGGGCAGTGTGGGGGCCACGAGATTCAGGTATACAGAGGAGATGATTACTTTCTATGTTTTACAGTACCACAAGGACTTGAGTTTGGGGATCAGGGCTTGGGGCTTGGGGGGGCCAAGATCAGCCCTGCAGGGCTTTTAACTATACATGGTGATTGGGACTGGGTGGGGCCATAGCCCAGTAGGGCTTTTATTTACACATTATTGGGGAACTGGGGGTACAGGGGTTTAAATACACTGTGGGGCTTTATCCACTGATTTGGGGATGGGTCTGGGGGTTACATATACTGGGGGGGTTGGGACTGGGGCACGTTGGTGCAACCAACAGTGGAGACAAAGGACACTTACACCAGCTATTTGCTGGTGTAACTGTACTTTGATGGATGTCCTCTGAGGATTGTTTTAGAATAGTATATCAGGGGAGTTGGAGGCTGCCCTTCCAAAATAGGGTGCATCTGCTGCCGCAAACCCCCTAGTGCCATGTCACAGAGGGTTTATGGCATAACTGGTGGCATAAGTCCACTTTGGCACAAGCAGCCTATGACATGTCCCAGGTTGCTTTGCAGAATACCGTATGTCACAACTGCTGGTGTAACTTGGTTCTTGCGCCATTTATTTTGGCACAAGTCAAGTTATGCCACATGTATGCTTTTGAGAATCAGGGCCAAAGAGTATTCAGTTTCTGAACTTTCAGGCATCTGCTAAGCCATGCATGCACTGTACAAAAATTAAAACAGTACAGTCAGGATCACTTTGTGGGCAAAAAAGTGGCAAGTAGTAAGGAGGACTGGAGTAAGGGCAAAAAGTGACAAATAGTTGTGACTCGTAACCGTGACTCATGATGACAAAAAGTGATAGTAGTAGTAGACAGCAACACCCTACCTTACAGATCAGATAGTGGTACCTTGTACCACCAAGTGAGTTTGTGACATGAAATGCAGTTGCTTGCTGTATTTGGACTCTGAACCCACTGATGTTATTATTTTTTTTTTCTATTCTGTGTTGCTCATGTGATCATAGTGGCCTGGCCTAGCTTGTCCTGACCTGACTTGTTGCAATTAATTGCAGCCTCATGTAGTAGACCCTATTCACAAAAGATTTTCACCACAGACACAAATTCTTGAAAGTGTCTTGTGCATAGGGCCTACTTGGAGCGGTTACTGTATGTTTTATTCAGGTAACATATTTAAAATTAAAGTGAGGAATGCTGACTTTGAGAAACGTGAGGCACTCAGCATTTTCTGGTGTCAAACAGGATCGTGTTTCAGTAATGACATTACCAGCTGAACTGAACAATCATTCTGAACAGACACTACAGTAGTCGGAGGGCAGTTCATGTACTTCATTGCAATGTTTACTAAAGCAGACCACATATTTTGTTTGGATTTCCAGTATTTCAAATCTGCATTCTAGCTGATATTGGGCTCTGCCAGGTACATTTAAATGATAGTCTGTGTTGAGGCTGTGTTGCAAGAGGCAGATGAAGATGTTACAATAACATCTTCTAAGTGACTCCAGAGACATGAAGCTGTACCTAGTGACTGTGGGACAGTGCTATCATGCTTGGCTGCTGGTGAAGAAGAAGATTCAGCTGCAGTGGTTGAGGAGGAATAGGGAGAAAATGCTGCAACAGTAGAGGATGGGCCACCTGATGCTGTGCTGTGCTGTGTTGTGAAGAAGATTCCAAATGCGGTGCTGCTGTTGTACTCTGTTCCATGACAGCATGCACCTCGTCAGTTATTTCTTGTTTGTTTCTCTTGAAGCTAGTGTCATCATCATCACTCAATAGTTGCTTCGATTTGTATCATTGGTCCAAGATTGTTGCTTTAATGTAGTAATCAGAATGAAGCAGTTTACATCGTTTCTTCAACTTTTTTTGATCATACGTCTCGATAGAGCTTGTTGTATTCTAGAGGACAACCTGCATGTGTCAGTGCCACTGGCAGCTGGTGTGATCATGGAACTGTCTTGCTTCTCTAACTTTTCCCTAATCAGATTCAATCTGAATTTTAGCATTTTTATTAGGGGTATCACCTGGCTCAGAGTTGCTGTGTTTGCACTAACCTCCCTGGCGATTTCTTCAAATGGCTGGAGCAGTACAATGAGAAACTCCAGCATGGCCCACTGTGGTGGAGTGATATAGACGTCTGCATCACCAATTTTATTTTCTAAGGTGCACTGCCTGACAGCTTTCTTTTGTTCCAGCAGCCTTTGGAACACTTAAAATGTTGAATTCCATCGAGTAGAAATGTCTTGGATCAGTCTGTGCAAAGGTAAACTGTGCTCCTGCTGTATTTTTTTTCAAACAAGTGACAGGCTTTGCTTGAGTGACTGAAATGAGTGCATATTCTTCACCATTGCTAACGACAGCCTTAATCTCCTTGTCATCATCGAGAAAACCATAAACTATTACCTTTAAGCAATGCACAAAGCAGCGGATGTGAACAAAGCCCCCCTCCCACAAGGCCTTCCTTATGTTGGACCCATTATCTGCAACTATAAAGCCAACTGACAGTCCCTGTGAAGTGAGCCATTGCTGTATTGGTTTTTGGAGCTCTTCATTGATGTTGTATGAGGTATGTTCAGATGGAAAATAAAACATTCTTAGAATAGTAAACTGCGATGTTTCGCTGTCCCCACTCCCCATGTGAATTATTGAAATATGCCCAATTGGCCATGACAGACATAAAGGGTTCATACTGAGAGCTTGTCCGGATATCTGTTGTGAGATGCACAACCCTCCCAACAGCACTGCACAAGACGTGTCTTAATTTTTTACATACTACATCATAAAGATCAAGAATCCCAGTTGCCGAGAAGTATTTTCGCAATGGTATACTATATCGAGGTTCAAGGTACTCAAGCAGCCAACTGAATCATCTATGTTCAACTATGTTATATGGTAGCAAATCAACAGCTATCATTTCAGAATTTTTTTGTGGTTGTTGTAACAGCAGCAGGGTGCGTCAAGGCATATTTGGCCTTATGCTCATATGTTTCTGAGATGGTAAGCTGTCTCATTGAAGAAGGAGGGCTTTTGAACACATGGTCACTTTCAGTAACAGTTGGAGGAGGCCTTCGAATGGCAACAAGTGGTGGTGGAGGTGTAGTGCTGAGGGGGCTGCCACTGATTTCATCTATAGGCGTTACCCCCGAGTGCAGTGAGCTATCACTTGCTCTTCAAGACTCACAACTAGCCTTCTCACTAATGTTATAACATCTGTTTAGGTGCCTTTTCGGTGCTGAAGTTCCCAGTGCTCCTTTCTTTTTACCCCTGCTGATTGGCCGTTTACAAATAGCGCATGTTGCTATCAACTCATTGGAAGCACTAATGGAGAAGTATGACTAAACGAAAGATGATGTATTTTTTTTAAGTTTTTTTCCCAGGAAGGCACGACACCTTGGTCATCTTTTCAGGGTCGCCCCTTCCCCCCCCCCAGATTTGTCTTGGGCCTGTTCTGGTTTATTCCCACTGCCCCCCTCCTCCACAACTGAAACATTTCTGCCTGTTCCTTCCTCATCTGCAATATCCATCCCCTCCAGTAAACCTTCTGCCGCCTGATCATTCTCTTCATCTTCTTTGTTATCATCAGTATTACCCTTGTCGGGTTCAACCTTAGAAGCACCGGATGAGGGACTGGCAGTTGCATAGTATGCAATTGTTCCATACCATTGGGTGCCTCTATGGGTGGTACCCACCAAGTCTTTAGTTTTTTAACTACATAACTTTTTTTTACTTGCGACTGATGTTGATGATGATCCAAGACATTCACCTTTTTTGGATTCAAGCATTCGCTTGGAAGACAAAATCTTATTTGATGTGAAAAAAATCCCTTTTGGGAGTTTGATTTTGTTTTCCCTTTTCAGACCAGTTCCTGTCTTTTGCAGTGCCACTGCCTACCTGAGAACTAGAAAAGTGCCTCATCAAGACTTTGATCCATTTTGGAACAAAAGATCCCTCTAACATGAAATGTGATGTCCTTCTGAAGACTCCCACCCACACAGACCAGGGGCAAATTTACTTCCATGACTGTACACAGCACACCGACAGCACAGCAGTCTACCACCAATTCCTTCCAAGATTGCTAGACTGACTTATATAATACTTACTGTTAAGTGAAAGTGACCAAATTCAGCAACTGTTAAGTGTGCCTCAGAATTTGAATTGAAGATGCAGACACATCTGGTGCATTAGCCGCATACAGCACAGTCCCACACTAGGGGTTGGTTAATGCTTATACGTAATGTAAGCTAGTAATGCGATATACTATGAAACTAATGATAATATGGAATAATGGTGAATGAGTGATGATGATGACACGTGTGTAGTGCTTATGCTTTACTTGTGTTGTACTGTAAACACTCAGCCTGCTACAACTCACAGTCAGATTAACCCCTGGGCCACCCACAGCCAGCAGCACAGGGCAGGCGCATTAACTTGTATGTTGTTTGAACAGTATTATTTTTTAATACATTAAATCATGATTGAACGTAGGTGATGACGCTCATTATTCATGATTGGATTGTACACACAGCCGCACTGAAGCCAGGAAAAAAAATAATTTGGGATTTCTGGGACTGTCACATTTGTTGTGGGCCACCCTGCAGTCTCTTTCCCTCTCCCCTCTTTATATCACAAAGATTTACTTTGCCACCCTACTGCCCTTGCTTTGTACACACAGCCGCACTGAAGCAAGGAAAAAAAATAATTTGGGATTTCTGGGATGTCACATTTATTGTGGGCCACCCTGCTGTCTCTTTCCCTCTCCCCTCTTTACGTCACAAAGATTTATTTTGCCACCCTACTGCCAAGAAAAAAAACCTTCATTTGGCATTTTCTGTAACTGTAATCTCTAGACCACCAGTACTCTGTCCTCTGGACCTGGAATAATACAGGTCAGATTTTGCCAGCCTGCGCTTTTTGTACACACAGCTACTATATGAGGCCAAGAAAAATTTTCATTTGGGATTTTCTGTAACTGTAATCTTTAGGACCCCCAGAACTCTGGATCTGGAATGGCACAAGTGAGATTTTGCCTGTTCCACTATGCCATGGCGACAAGAAATTTGTCGGCCATCAGCACAACGATAGCACAACACCGCCAATTGGTGTTGTGCCATCGCTGGGGGAACAAGTTTTTTCTGCCCCTGCATTCCCCAAATAAGGATTACTAACTCCAGTCGGGGAGGGGGGCAAACACCCAGCAACAACAGTGTCGGAATACATGGAGACCATCACAATGAACTGCCAAAAATGTCGCTGTGATGGTCTTCATGGTATTCCGTCGCTGTGCCATCGGCATATCCTTTTTACCAGTCTGCCCTTTTTGTACACACAGCTATACTGTCTGAGGCCAAGCAAATAAAACTTTCATTTGGTATTTTCTGTAACTGTAATCTCTGGGCCACCATCACCACCAGTACTCTCTCCTCTCTGGATCTGGAATAGCACAAGTCAGATTTTGCCAGCGGCCAGCCTGCCCTTTTTGTACACACAGTTACTACTGTCTGAAGCCAAGAAAAAGTTTCATTTGGGATTTTCTGTAACATTCATGGCCCTTCCCCAGTACTCCTGACGCTCCCTCACATCATCAACCGACTGACTTCACCCACCCCACGTCCTCCACGATTGGGAATTTCTCCCCTCCTTCCCCTAACTTTAGTGCTTTTGCATTTTGGCACTTCACCTTCTAGTTTCTTTCTCTCTCTCCAGTCTCTCTCTAGTCTCTTCTGCAGTGATCCTCCTCCTTCTGGGCTGCGTGGCAAACTCACCAGCCTTATATACCAGTGAGTGCACCACGTGACCTTCTGTTGCCTGATTGGATGCTGACGGCTGCCTGTATGTCCCAATGGCATCCCCCAGGCAACATAAAAATAAAATGTGGAAATGGCATCTCTATGGACCCGGAACAAGACTTTTACCATGAAGTCCATATTTATCTGGGTCCGTGGATTGCAGGTTTGATCCGGGGGTCTGGATCTCCCGCAGTACAGTCTTTCTATCCCTAGTAAAAGAGTGAAGATGTAGTAGCTATGCACATAAACAAAATTTATGTACACAGTTACTCAGATAAATGGAGCAACTACATCTATACAGCTTGTCCTATCACCCTGACCTAGAGATACCGCTTGAGGAATCAAACCATGAGTAAACTCCAGGGTTCAACCCTGCAACTATGGAGAGGGTTTATTGTGGCAGGAACTGAGGGGAGAAGTCCTGGCCAGGACTGTGCAAATGTGAGAGACCCAGGCAGAAGACCTGTGGAGGCCAGCCAGCCACACATCCTCTGGAATACAAATAGGGGCCCCTTTACAACTTGTTTTGTCAGTTTAAAGTTTGTGTTTGGCAACCAGTGTGTTTAAAAAGTATTTTACTTGCAACAGTTTAAAGCACGCCACCAATCTCCACCTTACTAGCAGCATCAGTGTCCTGAGAGTGGTACCCACTGCAACATTTCAAAAAGAGAGCTCTCACCCATGGCCTTTGGAGGGGAAATTCAACCATGTGCACTTGCATTGGGAGTTTGAGGACTGCTGTGTTTGGACAGATTCTGTGGGGCAGAGTGTTGATTGTTTTATTGCCTGCAAACAGTCAGTGATAGTATTTTACATACAGAGTATAGAGTCCCTGCAACCCCATTTACACATTTTACCTTGCTGCTCCCATGTTCTTTCTGTACCCTCCCTTTTAAATATATTATTTATTTGAACTGCATTTTATGGTTTGGGGATTGTCATTGCTTCCTGTGTCACTTGTTTTGGGGGCAGGGCTAAGTCAGCTGTTTATGCACTGTTTCCTGAGGGATGACAGCTTTCTGTTTCAGCATCCAGGTACCCCATATTGCCACCCCAGGTGGAGGCATTGCATCACATTAGGCCAATGTACCCAGTATAGGACATCCTCAGGTTATACAGTATATGCTGTATATGTAATCAACCCCCCCCCCTCCCCAACAAGGTGTGAGACTGCAGCTGTCCAATAATTTATTTATTTATTGGAATTACAAATACCTTTGAGTCAGAGACTTATTTACAAAAGTTCCACATCTAAGCATATGATACGTTAGAATACAGACAAAGTACAATAAAATAGTACAGACAATGGGATATTGAATCCCAAGGCAGAATTATGTGGTAAACGAATGTATACACATTTGGGTAACAGTTGGCATTGTGTACATTTGTGGATACAGTGGGTGCAGATGATAATAGAGGGCACAGACAATGAGAACATTAGGTAACACTTGAGCCATCAGTGAGGAGACATTGTCAAAAGAGCATGGGGTTCCAATCCCAGTGCAAATTGATAAATAACGAAGAAAGGTAACAGCATGAACATGTACTAGAAAAAAGGTAAAGGGGTTACAGGTGAAAATACAAGTTTACAATACAAATTATAGGTTGGTGCACCAATAGTGTGATGCAGCAATGTTAGAGCAGTCAGACTATTGTTTTGTCAAGTAACAGAGTGGAGAGAAGGAGAAGGGCAAAAGCAGAGCAGTCAGCAATGAGACGTTGTCGGGCCGAGGGTTGAAGGAAGGGGAGTGGAGTGGTATAGGGGTGAAAGTGGGAGGGAGGAGGGAGCACAGAGGACATGGTGGTGACAGAGAGAAGGATCAGGGGAGAGTGTAGAAAATCTGGGAGCTGTCAGGAGGTGAGGATGGTGGGAGTGGGAAGGGAGTGACCAGCGAAAGGAAGGGGAGCTGATAGAGGGAGGGAGTAGTAGGGTGCTAGCACAAAATAGGGAATGGGGTGGCAATGTTCTGCTAGGGTAAAAAGCTAGTTGGGACAGTCACAGTTGCTAAGTGCAGTAAGGTGCTGTCAGAGCTTGCATTTGAAGGAACCAAGCTTGGGTTCCTTGAGGATATTCTGGGGGAGGTTGTTTAAGCTGCTAGCAGCTTGGAACATGAAAGAATGTTGAGCCTGGGTGGTCCGACAGAAAGTATCAGGTAGGTGTGCTTAGATGCACTGCTGGTGCTATGTAAGTTAGGTGTGTGTGTATAAAAAGATGCTGGGTGGTTGGTGGGGAGCCCTAGACTGATTTTTTTTCACAAACAGGCAGGTCTGATATGAAATTCTCCCTTTAAGATGCAACAAGTTGGTCAGGGCATATAGGTCACACGTATGGGTATGACTGTGAGCACCGGAGACCAGATGACGTGATTTGTTGAGTGCCATACTTATTCTTTTAAATGTAGTGCCAGTGGTGGAGCCATAAACAACTAATCCATTATCCACTATAGAGAGTTTTGAGCTGGTGACAGCTAACTGTAATGCCTCAGGAGTCATGCTGTGCTTGTGTCGGTAGAGGATTTCAGTTCTGGAGTTGATCATGTTCAAAATAAGGCAGACGTGCTCAACAAAAGACAGGCACTGTAAAGTGTAATACCTGGGCACAGTCTTTAAGGCCTTCGAGTGAATGGTGCCTGGGCTCGGTTGGTATTGGAGGTAATATAAAAGTGGTGTGCTTCCTCCACCTATGGAGATTCTTCCGACAGATGGTTGCCAGGGTACTTCTCCACAGGAAATGAATGCAACCCTCTACCCTCGTGACAGGGAACCTTTATGATTATACACAACCCTCAACTTATACTCTATGCATGCAAACACAACAATAAGCAAAACACAATAAATTGCAATTTAAACACAAGGGATATTTATTAGGGAGACAGGAACAGGATCTGGATGGAGGCACAGAATGGATTAAATGCAGTGAAACAGTTCAGAGATCACTCCCCAAATCCCACAAAACTCTGGTGACTACCCACATAGTATTTACTGTTTCACCAGTACCCTAAAGTCCCTTGGGAGCTCCCAATGCAGTCCATAAATGTGCACTCAATGGGCAGTTGCAGGCCTGATGCTGCACAATGGTGCAGTGCTGATTGAAGGCTGATCGTTGGGGATCCAAAACAAATTATTCAGCACAAATGCTAGTTACTCCTGGCTGTTGCTGTTCTATAAATGGGCTTTGAAGAATAATTGTGCATCAGTTCTCAACAATTAACCTTATCTGTTCCTGACTAGCAGAATAATTGGAGGGATACTAACCCAGTACACATGACCTTAGCAAACTCTGCAGGCTGGTTCTGTAGGTATGTCTTCCTCAGGGTTGCAGCTGCAGGTGATGGCACAGGTGTGGCAGACCCAACGTGCTTCTGGGTGGTGAGGGGTGCAGACTGTGCTGGTCTCTGATGCCCTCTTCACCCCACATGGGACTTATCTTCACCCACCCCCAATGCGTAGGCAGTCAGTCACTTAGGGCCTTGGGTGACTTAGACCCTCTGCCAGGACAAGTCCTGATAGCTCACAAACCTAGGGCAGGATCACTGTTGTTCCTAGAGGAAACAGAAATCTTTGCAAATATTCTTTAAACAGCTTTCTTTTAACCTTGTGGTGGACTCCTGACTTTACTTATGGGTCTTTCTCCTTGTGTGTCTCAGACAAATCTGCTCTATTGCATGTCTCTCCCTTTGGCAGAAATCCAGGGATTAAATTTCATTGGTTTAGCATCTCATGTATTATTCATTATGCTAACCCCCTGGCTCTCAGTGGCTATCATTTCTTGTGGAAAAGCATGCATACAAGTCCTAAGCCAGCTTGCAGTTTAGCAGTTTAGCAGAGCAGAGCCTCCAAGCTGGTGCCAGTTTCACAGGGACAGGATGTACTAATTTAGCTGTTTTGTAGAGCTAAGCTAGTCTGCTGCTGTTGGCTCTGCAAAGTTAAACACAGGAACACCAAGCATTTTCAGCCAGGTTGTATGTCTTTTGACCCCTTTTCAGTAGTCCTGGGGCTAGAGAAACTACAAAAATGGCTGCTTTTGTAGTCTTTCACTTTATCTTCTATTTTAACATGTTTCTGTCCCTTGGTATATCTTCTGGCCATTAGGATCAATACCTCCCAGTCCCTGCTGCCATCTGATGGAACTGGGGTGGTGGACAAGTGGTGGCGGGGGAGCATTGCTGAGTGTCCCCAAAATTTGTGCTCCCAGGGGAGGAGCAGTTTTGCGCTTTGAGAGCTGCTTGAAGCTGAGCAACCTCCTTGTTGTGGGCTCCCCTACCCTGAAGGCAGTCCAGGTGCCAGTTGAGCAAAGAGAAGTGGTGGCATGCCAGCTATGGTGAGAAGGACAGTAAGCAAATCTCACAGAACCAATGACGGTATCCAGTCCAGCCGCAGGTCCCGCAGCTGAAGCTGAACTGAGACCGAGGTGAAGGAGCAGTGCAGGGGAAGGTGGCAGCAGTGTTCTGGAGAGGGCCAAAGTTAAGCCCCCTTTTAGGAGGGGGTAGCCTTAGCCAAATATTACATATTCATACCACACCCATGGGGCTAAATTTCACCAGACAAGTGGTGTTATTGTTGATATCCCAATATCAAAAATAACTTTTTTTTGCTGTTGGACATGTCATAATGCTTATTTTTTAAGTTGCACATGTCATCAAAAGATAACATGACGTATGTCACTAAAGTGTACTAATAGATGGAAAGTAGCTTTAATAATGCTTGATGACCTCAAGTGAATTTTGTTTCAGTCACCAGAGCAACTGAATCAAAGTAACACAATGAAATCTTCATAAAGAGATTTTTTTTTGCAATATTTGCATTTAAAAATTTGTGGCACAACAAAGTAAGTGGACTACATCAGAATGTGCCATTTATCATCCCTCATAACGAGACAGAACTTTTAGAAGTCACTTGTGGCTTGACCACTCGAGAGTTATTGTCCTGTTCCCTAACTTATGAAAATAAATGGAATATTCTGAGTCGGGACAGTCTGTATCTTACAAACTGTATTTTTATCTGTAGCATATGTTGACAATAACACATGCCAGGATGTTCATACTCAATCAAGATATACATTCTCAGATCACAGCAGACATTGGGAACATATCATGCATTCTGCCAGGGGAGTTGAAAGTTTCAAGAGACTGATGATTGGTCTATATCCCTATCTGTCATAGTCTGATTATTTTATTTGCAGATCTTCTTAACTATGGATTCCACAGGCTAGTTTCTCTATCTCTCTCTCTCTCCTCTCCCCTCTCTCTCTCTCTCTCTCTCTCTCCCTCTCTCCCTCTCTTCAACATCTGAATGCCACCTTTGCAGACAACTATAAAGTCAAAGAAAAGTTGAGGTGTAGCTGTCCTGCTGAACCTTTGAGATCTGGGTCTGTAAGTGGAACCTCCCCCCCCCCCGCTAGTTGTTTCGTGATCAGCCCATCTTTCTTTCTTGTAATTAACTACAGCGCAATCCCTTGATAGCTGGATTTTAATTATGGTACTGAGGTCTAATGGGCTTGTGTCAGCCTGCAGGTGGATTAGGATTCCAAAGGTCATTAGCAAAACACACAGGAGAAATGTTTCACAGGAACATCAGTTCTGCGCAGAGGAACAGTGAGTGCTGTTTTGTGTGTGTCGTCACTGAAAGGGGATCCCCAGCATTGCCTCACATTAACAGCATTTAGCATGGCTGTGGAGATTCAATGCAAGCAGTACTGAAGTATTTTTCTTACTTCACAAACAAAGACTCCCTAGGGGGACCGAATTCTTTTCCCTTCTTCCTTTCTTACCTCTATTTTTCTTTGTTTGCTCTCACTCTTGCAAGGGTTTCACTATGGCAAGTATACCACCTTTCTCTCATGCTTGCATTCCAACCTCCTCCCACTGGACTCTCTTTTCAGATGTGTTACTAACTGCCTGGCATTCTGGTAACCAACCCCCTCGCCCCCTGCTGTCAGGAGAGGGTTGTTACAGTCTCAGGTCCTTTTCCTTGTCAAAGAAATGTTGAGGCTGTAACTAGGGATGTAAGTTTGTCATGGCAGTCATACACGTCATTGATTCCATGACGTTTGATCTTTATTCAGGACTTCCATGACTTTCACCAGTGTCATCAGAATGTAGCAATGATGACAGTGCTACAACATTTACTACTGTTTACTAATGATTTCATGAACAAACAATGAGTCATTAAAACCTCATCCATGACAAACTTACATCCCTAGCTATAACTCACTGCTGCACCTTTTGAGTTTCAAATAAGTTCATAAGTACAGTACCTTGCATTTTCTTAGTGCATTGTAATTTGTTATTTTATAGAATATTGGCTCTGGGCTCAGAACTTGGTGGCACTGATATGATTTGAAGTTTGTGTAATGCTTTCCGAATCTCTCCTGAGTTATGCACATGTTAGCAGTAGTCAACTGTATTACTATACTGTGGATCCAAGTTGATGCCGCAAGCTCTACTCCTCACCATGGACTGGGAATTCTGAGATGTGCTGCAGAGGTGGGGCAATGCGGCAGCATGTTTAGGCTGAAGGGTGGAGAATGGACTCAATGAGTCACATTTGTATTTGTTTAGGCTGAGGGTGGATAATGGGCTTAATGAGTCACATTTGTATTTGTTTAGGCTGAGGGGTGGAGAATGGACTCAATGAGACACATTTGTATTAAGTGATAATGCTTACACTGGTGCTATACAGTAAGTTTGTGGGGTAATAAATATTTATTTAGCTTATTTTAGAATTAGGCTCCTTTACTTTACAATAGTTTATGGGTTAAAAGAAACAATTACTCACTATAGTAATGTTTCTTTTTAAGGGACCCATTAGTAATATTCACAAAGTGCATTCATTTTGCAGGATGGAAATGCCCCAGAGATAGAATTTATGTAAATTATGGAACTTTAGAATTAAAATGAAGGATGAAGTTCAACTCTGTCCTGTGGTCTCTCTTTCCCAGCACCCTAACGTCAAATTTGTTTCTAAAGTTAGGGGGATCTGTGACCACAAAACTAGCTAAATTGTTTGCCAACAGAATTTGTAAAATGTTTTTAAATTTTTTAAAATAGTGATCAAATTAAGACAAAACAGCAAGATATATGGGAAAAAGAAAAACTTCGTAATCAGATCACTTAGCAACAATTGCAATGGCATTGTAACAAGTAATGCTCAAGCTACAGGAAAAATAACTGATTCTTGTCTGAGCCTGTTTCCAGCTTCTGGAAGGGGAAGTTGGGTAAGGCATTGTAAATATTACTGATGGATTCCTTAAGAAGAAACAACATTACTATGGTGAGTAATCATTTTCTTCTACCCCCAGGAATCCATCAGTATATATTCACAAAGTGCAGGCTCCATAGCAGCACCTTGGGAGGCTGGATCCAGAACCTAGTTAGGGAAATGGTTCTGCAATACAGCAGTGCCAAAGCTGATATCTCTCCTGAACTGTAAGTCTAAACAGTAATGTTTTGTGAAGGTGTGTACTGTCTTCCAGGTAGCTGCTTTACAAATCTCTTGAAGGAGATTCCCTTGCTGCTGCCAGAGAGGCAGAGGTGCCCCTTGTACAGAGCTCCCTAAAGCCTCTGGAGGCAGTTTGCCAGCTTTCTCATAACAGAACTGTATGCAGGAAACTATCTGGCATGAGATGGTTCTCCTGGATGCTGGCTTGCCTTTCCCCACTTCAGTATGGGAGACAAAAAGCTGAGCACTACTAAACCTAACACCTTTTGTGTGGTCCAGGTAGTGACCTAGTGCCTTCTTCATATCCAGACAGTGGAGTTTATGTTCCCCTGTGCTGTACTGCTCAATAAAAAGCACAGGAAGGGCAACTTGACAGGTTCAAGTGGGTGTCTGACACTACCTTTGAAAATAATTGCCTGTGTTTCCTGAGGACTGCCTTATCCCTGTAAAAGATTCTGCAGTTTGGATCTGTGCAGAGGGCTTGGAGCTCACGCACCCTTGTAACAGATATTAGCCACAAGGAATATTGTTTTCCAAGTGACATATTGAAGGGCAGCAACAACCATAGGCTCAAAGGGAGCATTCATCAGATGGACAATGCACACATTTAAATCCCAGGGAGGGATAGAATCCCTCACAGGAGTGTACAAATGACTGAGGCCTTTAAAAGACCTTTTGAAAATAGGTTGTGAGGCCGTGGACTTTCCTTTTTCAGCCGATGTGTAAGCTGAAACTGCTGCCAAATGCTTGTTTAGGGGTAAAGGCCTCAGGTGGTTCTGAATGTCTTTCATCTATAACCTGGCCCCAGGTACTACTGCAGTGGAAGAGGCCATGTGTCCCAGCAGCTGCAGAATATCCCTTGCAGACCTTGGCTGGACAGCTCTGAAGGATTTTGCAGTGGAAATCAGATTTGCCACCCTATCCTGTGGAGGAAAGGCCTTCTCTTGCAGGGTACCTAACTGTGAGCCTATGAAGTCCAATACTTTAGCTGGCTCTATTTGTGACTTATGCAGGTTTATCAGGAAGCCCAGTTTTTTCAGGGTTGTTTTCATTAACTGTATAGAGCACCCTGCCTCCTGCTGTGTTTTTTCTGAGACTAACCAGTTATCCAGGTAGGAAAAACCACCACACTTTACATTATTGGATATGAAGTTACAATAATAATAACCTTTATTTATAAAGCACAATTTCTGAAACCAAAGCACTGTACACATTTTTAAACAAGAAATTAAAACAGATAAAACAATAAAACAATCCTATTTCCACTCATATAAAAGTACAAATAGAGATACAGAAGCAGGATATTATGTAAAATCCCCAAAGGCCCAGCAGAACAGATGGGTCTTCAAGGCCGTCTTGAAGCTCTCCACGGTCTGGCAGTCTCAAATCTGATGAGGTAGAATGTTCCACAGGGTAGGAGCTGCATACCTAAAAGCTCAAGACCCAGAAGTTTTCAGCCGTACCCTAGGAATCTCTAACAACCCCTCATCAGCTGAGCAGAGTGGACAGCTGGGACAGTAAGGGTGCAGGAGCTCTTGCAGGTAGACCAGACCCTGTTCATGCAGCACTTTGTAGGTCAGAAGACCAACCCTGAAGGTGATCCACCACTGAACAGGCAGCCAGTGCAGTTTATGCAGCACAGGAGAGATGTTGCTTGAATGAGGAGCCCCCATCAACAGCCGTACTGCAGTGTTCTGCACCAGCTGCAGGCAGCAGATGTCAACCCCCAGAAGCCCTAGGTAGAGGGAGTTACAGTAGTAATCCACGCACGATGTCACAAAGGCATGGATCAACATCAGAAGGTCCCCGGATGGAACGAGGTGCTTGACCTGAGCGATGTTCCTCAGATGATAAAATGAGGACTTGACAACTGCTGACACCTGCAAACGCAGTGTCAGCATCCAGAATCACCCCCAGGTTTCGCACCTGTTCAGAGGAAGGCAGCTGATTACCCCCTAGCCAAAGCCCAGAGGGAAACCCTGCCACCAACTCCTCTATCCGGAGACCTGGATCCACCACCAGCACCTCAGTCTTATCAAAGTTCAACTTCAACCAGCTGGATTTCATCCAGTCCTGGATTTCTGTGAGGCAGTTGTTAAAGACCAAAATCGCACTATCCTGGTTGGGTGCAAAAGACAGGTAGAGCTGGGTGTCATCTGCATAACAGTGAAACCTCAGCCCATACCATCTCACCATGTCTGCTAGAGGCAGCATGTACACTGCGAACAACATTGGGGAAAGCACCAAGCCCTGAGGGATCCCACATGACAGAGAGAATGAGTCAGAGAAGAACAACCCAGACACCACCCATGGAGATCTGTCAGTGAGGAATGATTGAAACCATCTGAGGACCAAATCTGCCAGGCCACAGATGACTCTCGGGTGCTCAAGCAACACCTCATGGTCCACGGTATCAAAAGCTTAAGAGAAATCAGGAAGCACCAAGATGGAGTAGCGTTTCTGATCTCTGGCCATCAGGAGATCATTGAGCACTCGAACTGGAGCAGTCTCAGTACTATGCCTTTTCTGGAAACTGGACTGGAGAGGATCATAGATATCATGGATGGTAAGGTGGTTTTCCAGCTGCGTGCAACTACTTTCGCAATCACCTTTCCTAGAAAGAGAAGGTTAGAGACAGGTCTGTAGTTAGTCAAGCAATTTGGGTCCAAAGAAGCTTTCTAAAGGAGCAGTGTCACCACCGCCTCCTTCAGGTAGCTAGGGAACTCGCCTGTGTCTAAGGAGCACCACACAATCTTAGCAAGGACAAGGCCAATGGAATCTACACACCCCATTATAAGGTGTGTTGGGCCCAGGTCCAAACTACAGCACATTGGCCGCATGTTCTGGACAATCACATGATATCCATGGTCTTGTAAGATGACCAAGAAAACCGAGGAGCAGTGACCAAGTTCCAACTACCATTAGCCCCCATAGAGTGAGCTGAATGGATCTCAGCCCTGATGTTGGCCACCTCATCAGCAGAGAATCAAGCAAACTCATCACACTTAACTTGTGAAAATGCACTTCGAACCTGCAGACAAGCTGGCTTGCACAACCTGTCCACGGTTCAGAAGAGCTGAGCTGGTCGATTCTGAGCTACAACAATCTCCCTGGACAGGAACTCTGCCTTCCTATGGGTGATTGCTGATTGATTGACCCGGTATTGTTCCATCAATATAAAGTGGTCAGCATCCAGGACAGATTTCTGCCAGCATCACTCTAGCCTTCATCCAACTCATCTCAACTCCTTCAAGGTCTCATCAAATCAGGAGAACGATGGGCGAAGAGAGAGAGGACGAACACGGACAGGAGCGATAGAGTCCAGGGCTTTCATCACATCCTTATTATAGGCCTGGACCAACTTGCACCTGGCAGTCCCAATAGGTCTAATACTGCCGATAGACCATCAGGGATCACATCCCTCAAAGAGTGGTATCTGACCATCTCCACAGGGGCAGGCCTATAGAGGGGAGCCTGGAAATTGAACCTTATGGTGTGGTGATCAGACCATCCGACTAGTTCCACCACCAAATCGGAGGTCTCCATCCCCAGGAGGAAAACCAGATCAAGTGAGTGACCATGACTGTGGGTTGCAGAGGCAACTACCTGTGTGAAGTCCAGTGAGTTCATAAGTTGGAGGAAGTCCTGACCAAATTGCGAATGTTTGTCATTGACCCAGGCGTTGAAGTCACCCAGCTCCATCAACCTAGGTGACTCAAATGCCATGTCGACAGCAAAGTCTGTGACTTCCTGTAGGAACAATTTCTCATGCCTGGGTGGACGATAAATGAGAATGATCCTACACCCCACACCTGCAACAACAGTACACTCAAATGATCTGGATTCCTCAACTGCCACCCCCATAAGGCCCAATTCCGATCTAAAACAAATGGCTACACACCAGCCCCTGCGGTCCAATCTCGAGCAATGCATCATCGAGAACCGGGCTAGAAATGACACCTCCAAAAAGGGTCTGGCTTTATCATCCAACCAGACATTGGTGATGCAGGCCAGATTTGCTGTCCCAACAAGATCAGTAATAATAGCCGTCTTGTTCCTGATAGATCTGACATTGCACAACACTGCTTGAGTTGGACGGGGTTCAGGGGCTGACCGGGCTACCAGCCCAGAAACACTGGAGCCCTTGGGTATGGAAACCAGATATGGAGGACCACGTTCTGGAATCCATTTCACCCCAGGGCATCTCCTGGTCCTGACTACCCCAATCTGACCACCCCGCTCATCCCCCCCCCGAGGTTTGGAACTCCCAGCCCCCCCCTCCTATTCTCAGTGCCCTGCAGTGTCCTATAAACTGCTGCTGGCAGGGGAGGACAGTTAAAGGGGCAAAGGTCCCAGAGCTCTGAAGGGGAGTAGTGCCTGACCGGGAGAGCTACCTGCCAGTACATCTTCGGCTCAGCAAAAGTTGCTAGCAAATCAAATAAATACTTAATCTAACCTATAAACTGATGCAAGCAACTCACCCACATACCCACACCTACACACCCATACACACCATAACCACACTCAACGCACTCCTAAAAATAAAATGAAAAATAAGAGAAAAAATAAAAGTAAAAATGTACAAAACTGTCAGTCCAAAATTATAGCTGCCCAGAATAAATGGAAAACGAGGAAAACCAGTCTCAGTAATGCAGTACAGTTTAAGTTCTGAAACCAGAGAGCTGTCACCACTCTGATTAAATAGTCCAAAGATAGTTCGGCCCCGGCACCACCTCTCACTTAATGGGGGAAGAAGCAACAGTAAATCAGAGATAGTACTGTAATAACCACAGTATATTGGTACAATTTAGATTCTGAACAACCGGAAAGTCTCCACATTCAAAATGACAGGTTTTGCCCTCAACACCACCTCTCACATAGTGGGGGAGAAAGCCTCAATTACTCAGCAGTGACTCAGATCAGAATAAAGTACTTAAAGTATTAGAAGAAAAACAGTGTGCACAGCACCCTCACCCCCTTTACACCTGAGGAAACAAAAGCCAGAGAGGGAGGTAGGTCGGCTTTCGGGAATGCAGGTTCACAAACAGAAGAATGGCTGGATGAATCCACAGTAAACCAAACTTAACACAGGACACAGAGGATGGAAGAGTCAACACCAAGTCAGCAAACTCCTCAAAAGTCTGCTCAGCAAAAGCTGCCTGCTAATATCGCCCACTACAAATAATCTTCCTTTGAGGCTCCAAAGGGCCAGGGCGAGGAAAGAGCTCAGAGAGTGCAATAACAGGAGAGGCCAGTAAACACCCCCCAACTGCACCACCTGGAGCTAACCGCACCCCCATCTGCCCACAATCAGTGGCTACAGGCACCCTGGTGAATCAGCCACCTGGCCAATCCCCGAGGTGGCTTAGGAGAAGCTCCAATTCCCCTCCGGCTCCCCGGAGGGCAGACGAGGTGACTCCTGCCTGGTCCCGGACAGATCAGCAGGCAGCAGCCCGGAAGCACGGGGGGGGGGATTCCTCACTCAGTACAGCTGTCCTGCAGTCACTTTCCCCCGGGAATCACAAATTGTGCCGGTGTCCTCACACTTCAAAAGCTCATCCAGCAGAGTCTAAATACAACAGGTCCCGATAACAGTCACGGCCAAATCCTTAGGTGGAAATCAAATACAGGCTACAGGCTACAGGCGGCGAGAGCTAACCACCAATCCAAACAAGCTGTAGGCAGTCTCCCCCCCGATTCTCCAAAACTCGAGCAGAAGATTGAAGTCACAATAGTGCAACAATAAAAAACTTAGGCTTAAACGCTAGATGCACTAAAAGAGACTACAGAAATCAAATAAATGAACTTATTACTAGAAAACAAAAAAACAAAAAAGAAATAAATTAAAACAAACACCAACAGCAGCTTAACTCCTGCTTCCTGATGGCTGGCCCAGCATGGCTGCCATCTTGAAAGTGCAGAGCTCGTGGTGCCAAAAACTAGGCACTTTGTGAAAACTAGGCACTCTGTGAAAACCCTTGGTGCTAAGATGGGGCAGAAGAGAAGTGATATGAACTAGAATTGGCAGCTTCCTAGCCTGAACCTGAGGTGCTTTCTGTGAGTGAGTCTGACTGGAAAGTGGAAGTGGATGTGGAAGTAGGCATCTTTCAGATCCAGTGACCCCAGCCAGTCTCCTAGTTGCAACTATATCTCCTGAATGCCATCCCTGGGTATGGTTGCGTTGTGCCAGATTGGTTACTACCCAGGCTCCTCAAAACTGCCACACCACTCTTAACTGCATTGGTCACTAGACTGTTCAGCCTGTCCCTTACCATGGGGGCAGTCCCTACACTCTGGAAGATTGCCAGGGTGGTACCTATTAATAACAAACTCTGGTCAGAGCCAATACGGCTGTGGAGAGCTTTTAGGAGTGGCAAGAGCATTGAAAAGAATATGTGGTGCTCTTGCTGCACTGGAGTCAGCCATAACTAATACTGTAGCAATTACAGTGCTGTAAATGCATGATACTTGTGCATGTGCAGTTTGCCCCAGAGTCAGCTGTGCACAACATGGTGGTGCTGACATGACTACATATGCGCAATACTCACACATGCACAGTTTAAGTCAGCGCTGCCATGTTGCACACGGCAGCCATCACTTCCGCAATTGAGAAAAGGAAACATAGTGTGCCAGGAAGGGGATGTGTTTATGCGGCCAGTGGAGGTGAAGGGCTGCATAAACAGAATCACTGGAAACTATGCTGGAGCACTCTGGCAGCACACCAGACAGCAGTCCAGTCACGTACTTCCACAGTGCTCTTATGCAAATCTGATGATGGCATAACATCTGCAGAGCTTGGCCCACGCAGCCATAAAAATCAGACTCAGGAGGAGACTATTAACAAACTAGAGATCTGGTCTGGGAGTTGCTCATCATCACAGTTACTTTCGCATTCTTTTCTAAGTAGTAATTTTTGGTAAATGGGCCTTAACCATATTGATCTCAGTGCTGGTAGACTACTTCTAGTTTTCCCCTGATTGCAGTAGGTGGGGTAGTAGCAGTCTTGAAGTAGTAGCTGGCTGACTGGCTCTTTTTATTTATTTATTTAAAAGTTGATAACCGGGAAAGACACCATTGAGCTGAGGCTCATTTCCAGGTACAACCCAGCTCTCTCTGACTGGCTGCCCTCTGCTCTGGCATAGTGTTGTTTGTTGTGTTCCTGGCTTATTCTTCATTACTTAACTAAGAGACATTCACAGTGGTGCCTGTGCCTGTTGAGAAATAGAAATCACCTCTTTTAATAACGTATACATAGTGTTAGTATTACTTTCTTAAATGTCAGAAACAGAAGAGTGATTAGAGAGCATTCTGGGACTTTTGACAAAACAATCTCACAGACAGTATGTGGTGGGTAGCTGTCAGAGTTTTGTGGTTCACACTGGTACTTTAACTACTGAGCTACAAGCTCTGGCCAGTGTCGATACAGCTGCAGCCAAGCTAGCGGAGGTCCCATTTGGCCCATTTAGTCACCATCGCTTTGGCCTGAGTTCCCAATGCTGCCTGAGTCTCCATCTGGCCCCAGATAACATTTGTCCTTCTAAAGAGGGGCTGGAGGAGCTGAGACGTGGAACCACTTGCAGGTGCACCAAGAATGTGCAAGCCAGCAGAGTGCGCACTAGGGTACCCTAAATTCTATTTTCAGGCTGTTTCAGTAAAACACACCTCAAAATACATCAGTTGAGTACTTGGCAAGCCTAGGTGTGGGACTGATTTGGTTGATATGAAACTTCTTGCCCTGGTGGTAGAGGAACTTTCTCACTACATCTCTGGAATTTTTAACTTATCACTTTGCTACTTGCAATTCCCCAAGGAGTGGAAATCTGTACTGGTTACACCAGTTTATCAAAGTGGACATCACACCAGCATTGCCAATTGCAGACTCATTTTAACCCCCCCCCCCCAATCTAAGACCCTTGAGAGAATAATTTCTGACCAACTTGTCACATACCTTGAAAAATACAATGTCCAGTGTGTACAACAGCATGGCTTCCAGAAGCTCCACAGCACCAAGACAGCATTGCTGGAATACACCAACTATGTTCATGAGGCCCTTGACAATGGCGACCTCCTCAGAGCTATATATATATATTGACCTGGTAAACCATAAGCTCCTACTTAACATACTCCTTGGCCTGGGTTTGTCACAGAATACAGCATTCTGTTTTCACAGTTATCTCACCAATTGCTACTGGCACATGAAGATTGATAAATCTTCGTCCAACATCAGAGGAGTAACTATTGGTGTCCCCCAGGACTAAATCTTGGCCTACTCCTATTTGGCCTATTCATAAATCAACTGCCTGGTGCCTGTCAGACAGCCAATATACTCCTATATGCTAGCGATGCAGTCCTTTATTCCAAAAACCCTGACCCTGCCAGCCTTACTGACACTCTCCACAGTAACTTTTGTTACCAGAACACTGGTTCCCGAACAACCAAATGGTCCTCAACTACAAACAACAAAGACTATGCTCTTCTCTAACCTTTCACAGAGGAGGAAATATCCACCCATCATCCAAAATGGCCAAAGGCAAAATCTTGAACAAGTGGAGACCTTCAAATACCTTGGAGTAACTCTGGATTAGACCTTATCTTTATTCCCCATGTTGACAATCTGGTGGTCATCATAGTTAACAGAAGACTGGGTGCCCTGTATAGTAACTGGAACAATCGCTCTGGGGACTAGACACCTTATTATGGCCAGCTCCACTCTGTCATTTTTAGATTATGGCCTCCCTGACTATGCAGCTGCCTGTGACATGGTACTGAATGGAGTAAATTTGGTCGGTAATAAGGCAGAATGTTTTGTACTTGGCACAGAGTTGTATCCTTTTTGCACTCACTGACTTGCTACCTTTACCCTGCAGAATGAAGCTCCAGACATGTTGTCTATCCTAAAAGCCAATCCTGGGCTTAACACCTCCTGTTTTAACAAAATGCTTCTGCACTGTGTCTAACCAATACAACCCCAGGAACACGGCCAGGAATGCCCTTAAGCCTCCTTTCCAGTGTACTCAGCTGGGCAAGCAGTCAATTGCTCTCAAGGCCGCTACCTGGTTAAAAGAACTGACTGATACACTGCTGAATATACCTACGTTAAATTAGTTTAACAAAATATTTGCGGTATGTCCTTGCAGTCCAGTGCAGCTGTAACCATTAAACTGTTTTGTTCAGTTTCTCTCTGTGTATACCCTATGACCTCTTATACAATGATCTGTATTGATTTTTTTAAAACTGTATGTAATTGTTCTGTTTTAAGTGCTTTGAGCTTGACTCAACTGAATTTTCTTTGGAGCTGCTTATTGTACTTGGAAGGATTTTTGTGACTACGTATTTAATGTTTAACCTTTGTAAATAAGCACTTGTGCTCAAAGGTAATCTCTAAAGTTTTCAATAAATAAAAATATAATGGCTAAATACACTCTAAAAGTGTTTAAAAGCAGGATCCTATTGAAAATGAAATATTACATCTCATCTAGTCTGTCTGTGGTAAATACAGTATATAGTAAAAATGTGGGAAAAATATAGTAAAAGTAGGACACAGTACAGCAGACCCCATTGAAAAATGTGTATCTATGCTGTCCAGTCCTGAAAAAATACACTGTAAAAGATGGAAATAAAAAAAAAGTACTTCTCACATCGGTCATCCTGGGTAATCATATTATAAAAATGGGTACAATCAGGACCCCTTTGAAAACAAGATATTGTACCTCTGTTGTTCTATTCTGGGTAAATACAGTGTAAAATGTGTCCAAGCAGGACCCCACTGAAAACAATATCTTGCATCTCACCTGGGCTGTCCTGGGTAAAAATATTATAAAACTGTGTAAAAGCAGGACTGCAGAAAACCCCACTGAAAAGGAGATGTTGCATCTAAGCTGATTTGTCCTGTAAAATATGTTGTAAAAGCAGGACCCCACTAAACACAAGATATTGCATCTCACCACCACTATCCTGTGTAAATACATAATAAAAAGATGTTAAAGCTGGGCCCCTACTGGAAATGAGATATTGCATCTCCACTGTGCGATCCCAGGTGAATAAATTTGAATATAGAGCACCAACCCCTAGCATATAGAGCATGTCTGAGCAGCAGCTGTGAATAGGCTGAGCTGTCAAGATGCCATAAGCTCACTCACATAGGAACTGAAATGTTTAATTGTGATATCAGTATGGAATAGTCTTGTCCTCTTTATGTGTGTCTCCAAAAATAAATTTATTTTCACTGCGTAGTAAGGGATTAGTTACTCCTTACTATGTTTTTGACAGAGTGACACGGATGTTGAGCAGGAGACAGACTATGTAGAAAACATATGCATTCTTTCACTATCTTTCTAACTGCTGACAAGAAGCTGCATCTGGATTTTTTTGTTAAAAAAACTAAAAAAAAAAAAACTTATTTGATCTCATGGCTGACAGTGTTCTTCTCTTATTTTCCTTTTTGCGTTTGATGTGCATGCGGACCAAACATTTTGGGACAGTAACAGGAAATGAGAGGTGTGTCACTACCATGCCAATTACAGCTGCATTTGCAGTAGGTGTGGCAGTGTACACCAATGACCAGCAACTCTGGTCATGACAGCAGTTCAGCTCTGCTGACGTGTCCGCGACGGACTTGAAACAAATGAACCGCTCTAATGGGAGCACTTCATTTGTAGCCTGAACTCCTGCCATGCGCATTAGAGTGCACACACATGTGCAAGGCAGGAGTTATGGCCCCTGTACTCTGTCTCAGTCTCTGTCCATGGTCCTCTGACCCCCCCCAGCTTGAACTGTAGCTGTGGTGCTGACTTCTCGACCCCCCCCGCCTCAACATTAGCGGCCATGTAGCTCTTTGTTACAGCCGACATTGAGGTGTCCAATCCCCATGTTGACACATCTACCCCCCCAAGTTAATGTGTTACAGCTGACACCAGGATGCTCACTCCCGGTGTCGGATGTACCCTCAATCCATTTCATGTAGCTGACATTGGGATGCCCAATCCCCATGTTGGCATTCCCCCACCTCCACCACACACACACACACAGTATTGTGGCACACTGGGAACCCACATCAGTGTGCCTAAATGTTGTTTTTTAAATCTGTAAAATAAAGAAAACTGTCCCCAATTATTTTTTTTACTCCATCCCCACCCACCCTCTGTGCACCCCACCTCCCTGCACCCCCCTCACCTCATACTTACCTCCGGAGGTCGGGAGCAGCACTCTTCTCTGAACTGGGAACACATCTGCCCTTTTCAAAGTTGACCTGCAAACAGAAATCAAAGGTAAGTTCCGTAAAAAGGCAGTCAATGGGGCTTTCAACTTAGGTTGCTATCTCAGCCATTTTGAGGAATTTTGGTCCCAAATTTTCAACGTGGGGTTCTTGGGACCCCACTTCATGAAAACTGTCACTGTCATTTCATTACTCTGTCCCAAAAGGTGATTTCATGGTCGCTGTACAGGATCACCATTTGGGACCGAATAATGAAACGACATTGCCACTGTTCATGAGTGGGGTCCCTAAAAGCCCATGTTGCAAATTTTGTAAAAAAAAATGATTGCGTTATGAGCATGCATTGCGGAGTTTAGATGCACTCATAACTTCACCAATTTTTAACATTTTCACTCCAGATTTTCAGCATTGCCATTTTTCTCACACCTCCTTACTGTATGAACAGTATAGTTGTCATTTTTCACATCCTGCCTGAAACGTATTTTCACACCTGTGGCTCAGAATGGTGCAGTCACTGTGCAAAATCAACTTTCAGGATGGATTAACGAAATCACAGTGTTACTGTTCATGAGGTGAGGTTCCAAAAACACTATGTTGAAAATTTGGTATAAAAATACCCCAAAACGCCCAAGTTACATGCGGTCATTGACATTTTGCTATGCATGCACGTAACTTTGACACATTTTTATGTTTTCACTCCAAATATTCAACGTTGCCAGTTTTTCACACCACCTCATGAACAGTATAGCTGTCATTTTTCACATCCTGCCTGAAATGTGTTTTTGCACCTGTGGTGGCACTATCACAAAATGATAGTGTCACTCTTCATGAGGTGAGGTCCCAAAAAGCCCATATTGAAAATCTGGAGTGAAAATACCAACAAACGCCCAGGGCATTAGGGTTTCGAACTTTAACACCCCACCACCCCACCCTGTAGAGACTGACAGGAGTCGGAGTTCTGACTTGGGGCCCTTGGCCATAATGTTCATGCCATTCCACCCCCACCATCACTCTGAAGCCCGTGATAGGCATCAAAGTGTGCCTTGGGCTCTTCGGCCCAAACGTTCACCCCATTCTTCTATAGTGCACCCAGCTCAGCTTATTTCCTTATGGAATGGGGTGAGTGTAAGGCTCAAAGACCCCAAGGTACACTGTGATGCCTGTCAGTGTCTGTGGGGTGCTGTGAGGTGGCATGGCATAAGCGTTATGTCTGATGACCCAAAGGCACACCCCAAATGCCTGTCAGTCTCTGCAGGGTGGGTTGGGTGTTGGCGTGAGGATAGAAAACTCTAATGCATCAGTAAGGAAGTAAATCAGGGAGTGGTGCTAGATATCACCTACCTTGATTTCAGCAAAGCCTTCGATACTGACCAACATAGAAGGCTGATTAACAAGATGAGTAGTGTGGCCACAGGGCACAAGCTAATACACTGGGTTAGAAACTTACATAGAAACATAGAAGTTGATGGCAGATAAGGACTGCAAGGCCCATCCAGTCTGCCCATTTCTTTTTCTACCTTATGAATGTGCCATCGGCCCTTGTTCTGTCAATGGCCTATCTAGTCATACTCATCTGTATTGCTCCCTTATGCCTATCCCATGCCTGTTTGAAGCCCTGCAGTGTATTCATAGCCACCACTTCCTGAGGTAGGCCGTTCCATGCATCCACCACCCTTTCTGTGAAAAAGAACTTCCTACATTACCCTTAATCGGCCTCCTCTAATCTCATGCTGTGTCCTCTTGTCCTACTATTTTTCTTATATTGAAACATGTTAGACTCTTTCATCTTGTTAATGCCCTTAAGGTGTTTGAATGTTTCAATCATATCACCTCTCTCCCTCCTTTGCTCTAGGGTATACATATTGAGCTCCGTTAATCTGTCCTCATATGTTTTCTGATGCAGTCCCTGCACCATTTTGGTTGCCCTTCTCTGGACTGCCTCAATTTGATTAATGTCCTTGTGAAGGTGTAGCCTCCAGTACTGCCTGCAGTACTCCAGATGGGGCCTAACCAGTGTCTTGTAAGAGGGATTATTACCTCCCTCTTATGACTTGTGATACCCCTACTGATATACCCCAACATCCCCCTAGTCTTACCTACTGCTTTAGTGGTCTGCTTGGATGATTTCAGGTCATTGGTGATGATGGTGCCCAAGTCTCTTTCTTCCCTTGTGACTGCCAGCAACTCCCCTCCCAGCCTATAGGTAGCTTCAGGGTTTCTCTTCCCTATGTGCATGATCTTGCACTTCTTTGATTTAAACCCCAGTTGCCACTCTTCTGACCATTTTGCTAGTTTATCCAGATCTCTTCTCATGCTGCCCACCCCGAGCCTACCACTTGTGACTTGCATCTCTTCTGGCTGTATACCATTTACCACCACTCTCTGTTTTCTGCCCGTCAAGCAGTTTGCCACCCAGTTGACCAACTTCTGACCCATCCCGAGCCTACCCAGCTTATTAATCTTCTATGTGGAGGAGTATCAAAAGCTTTGCTGAAGTCAAGGTAGGTGAAATCAACTGCTCCCACTTGGTCCACCACTCTGGTTACCCAGTCAAAGAAATCTATGAGATTAGTTTGACAAGACCTTCCTTTTGTAAACCCATGCGGTCTTGGATCCTGTGCTCCTATGGATTCCAGGTGTTGCACTATCCTTTCCTTAAGGAGTGCCTCCATAATCTTGCCCACTACTGAGGTAAGACTGACTGGTCTGTAGTTCCCTGTCTCCTCCCTGCTATCACTCTTGTGGAGCAGGATCGCATGAGCCCTTCTCCAGTCTTCTGGGACCTCTCCTGAGCTCAGAGACTCACTAAACAGTTCTGACAGACAGGAGGTAAAGGGTGGTGGTAATAGGAATCAATCCAGGGAGAGGGTGATGACCACCGGGGTACCTCAGGGATCAGTCCTGGGACCAGTCCTATTCAATACCTTCATTAAAGACAATGTAGAAGGGCTAGAAGGAAAGGTCTGTCTGCCTATTTGCAGATGACAACATCTCTAACAGAGTGAATACTCCAGAAGGGGTGGAGAAAATAAGATAGGGCATGGAGAGGCTTGAAAAATGGTCTGAGGAGTGGTAACTGAGGTTCAATGCAAAGAAGCACAAATAATGCACATGGGGAGAGTTACAGGATTGGGGGGAGGTGCTGACGATCACCAAGGAAGAAAAACACATAAGAGTTATCAGTTCTGATGACCTTAAGGTGTCAAAACAGAGCACAACTTTTGCAAGGAGGGCCAGTGGCATGCTGGGTAGCATAGGTAAAGGTACCACTAGCATAAGATGTGAGTTGGTGATGCCATTGCATAATGCACTATTGAGGCCTGTCCTACAGTACTGTGTGCAGCTCTGGAGGCTGCAACTGCACACGGACATTGACAGGGTGGAGGCACTCCACAGAAAGTTAACCAAGATAGTACATAGCTTGCAATACAGAACATATCAGAAGAGATTACATGACCTCAAAATGTACTCATTGGAGGAAAGGAGGGAGCGGGGGGAACATAATTCATAAATTCAAGTACCTCAAGGCCATAAACAAGGTGCAGGGGTGGACATCTTCCAGTGCATCAAGCATTCGGCATTGACAAATGCTTGTTGATAGAGTGGCATGGACAGAAATGGAGCTGCAGGCATACAGATTATGTGTTAAACTCTGTCCTTCCAACTGCTGAAAAGAACTTGTAACAGGATCCTTTGTTTAAAAAAGAAAGGGAGAGAAGACCCATCTAAAAAACAAGCATTTGTCAATGCTGAATGTTTGCTTGCTGGCATTGGCACTGGTAGTGTAGAAGTTACAGAGCTGCATAATAGAAATGGCAGTGAAGTATTGAACTGAAGCCAACCCCACCACCACCCTGCAGAGAGTGACAGGCATTGGGTGTGCCTTTGGGTCATCAGGCATAACCAGCCACACCATTTCACCACACCCTACCCTGCAGACACTGACAAGTGTCTTGGGTATGCCCAGGGGTCTTTGGCCCTTATCTTTCCCTTCCATCAGGAAATACGGTGAGATGGGTGTGGTATAGAGAATGGGGTGAATTTTGGGCCAAAGAGTCCAAGGCATACCTCGATGCCTCTCACTGGCTGTAGGATGTGGAATGGTATGAGCATTACAGGCAAGAATCCCAAGTCACACCCCTGATGCCTGTCATTCTCTACAGGGTGGGCGTTATGGTTGGAAACCCTAACACCTCAGGCATTCATTGATATTTTCACTCCAAATTTTCAACATGTTTTTTGTGACCCCACCTCATGAACAGTGGCAATATCAGTTTGTTAGCCAAAAGCTGCTTATGCACAGCGACTACAGCATTTAGCACCACAGGTGCAAAACACATTCCGAACAGGATGTGAAAAATGACAGCTGTACTGTTCATGGGGAGGTGTAAAAAATGGCAATGTTGCAAATCTGCAGTCAAAATAATAAAAAAACTGGTGAAGTCACGGTGTATAGAAACTGTGCAACACACACCCGTAATGTAATTAGGTTGGCGATTTTTACAGCAGATTGTCAACACAGGCATTTGGGACCTCCGATCATGAACAGTGTCACTGTGATTTTCTTTATCTGTCCCAAACAATGATTTCCACAGCACCATCAAGATCTCTGGGCTGAAAGTGTGAAAACACATTTCGGCCATGTTGTGAAAATGACAGCTGTACTGTTCATAAGGAAGTGTGGAAAAATGCTACTGGTGAAAATCTGGACTGAAAATATTACAAAGTCATGAACTTACGAGGGTGCGTGGAAACTGCACAATGCTCACTCGTAACACAGTCATTTTATGGACTTTTGTCACCAAATTTTCAACATAGCCATTTTAAGACCTCTGCTTATGAACAGTGTAACTGTGATTTCCTTAATCTGTCCCAAACATTGCTTTCGCACACCGACTGCACCATTGTGCACTACATGTGCGGAGACACATTTGGGGCGACATGTAAAAAATGGCAGCTGTACTGTCCATAAGGAAGTGTAATAAAATGGCAATGTGGAAAATCTGGAGTGAAAATATAGAAAATTCACAAACTTACGAGCGTGCGTAGGAACTGCGCACCGCACGCTCGTAAAACAGTCATTTTTAGAATTTTTCACCAAATTTTCAACATAGCCATTTTAAGACCTCTGCCCCTGAACAGTGTCACTGTGATTTTCTTAATGTGTCCCATACATTGATTTCACACACCGACTGTGCCATAGTGCGCTACATGGGCGGAAACACATTTTGGGCAAGATGTGAAACATGACAGCTGTACTGCTCATAAGGAGGTGTGGTAAAATGGCATTGTTGAAAATCTGGAGTGAAAATATTGAAAATTTGCGAACTGACGTGCGTGGAACTGAGCATACGCTACATAAAACTCAGTCATTTTGGAATTTTCCAGCAAATTTTCAACATAGGCTTTTGAGCCCACCTTATGAACAGTGGCAGTGTCATTTCATTACTCAGTACCGAAGGTGATTTCATGCAGTGACTGCAAAATCACCACAGAGCCCGATGATCTACCATCACAGTTAGAGCATTCATGAGAAGGGTCCCAAAAACCCATGTTGAAAATTTGGTGCACTAAAGTCGTTGCACGAGTCAGAGGTAAGTATGGGGTGAGGTGTGTGTGTGGGAGGTAGGGTGCGCAGTGGGTGGGTGCGGGTGGGGGCAGAGACTACGAGGGACCGTTTTTAAGTTTCAGGTTTTTTTCTTTACATGGCGACTTGGGGCGTTTGCCATGCTGGGGTGGGCTCCCAGCATGGCACAAAGACTAACTGGTGGGGCGGGGGTGTGGAGCTGGCAGGGGATTAGGCACTCCCATCGGCGATAGCATCTGTTGCCATGCTGGGTGTCTCCAGCGTGGCACCCTAACTGGGGGGACAGTGGCGCCAGCGGGGTTTAGGCACCCCATCAGCTATCAATGTGCAACCATGCTGGGGTGGGCACCCAGTGTGGCATATATAACTCTGCTTGGGGGCAGCACAGCCGACGGGGATTGGGCACTCTGGCCAGCTACACAGGTGCGTGGGGGCCAGAAGCACGCTGCATGCATGCGCTGTGTGTGTGTGTGGGGAGCTGTATGAGCAGGCGATATCTTATCACTGCTCACTGAAGCATAGCTCCCCCTTTCAGCTGTACTCCACTGCATTTTGGAGCTGTCATAGACAGCTGCAGCAGGCATTGGAGAACCGCGGCCGCGCCTGCAAACACACTGACTGAACTGGAAGAGGGCTGCCACACCTCCGAAAACTCGGATGATGGCACTATGTTTCTTGCACATGCGTGCAAGCAAACATAACAAGCATCATTGAGCTCATGTCTGACAGTGTTTTTTCCTTTTGCTTTGACAGAGGGAATGGGAGCTGCAGGCATGCAGATTATGTGGCAAACACTGTCTAACTGCTGACATGAAGCTATTACAGGATATTTGCAAGCAACCAAAATCCTGCTTTTCATTTGAGTTTGTGCTTTGCTTACTCCTCTCACAACAGCATAAGCACTGCTTCACTTTAGATAGAGAAAAAGAGAGATGGCAAGCATGAGCGAGAGAGAGAGAGAGAGAGAGAGAGAGCATGCAACAGATTTACAACAGGGCTGTCAGGCTATAAAACACTTTCTCTCATACTCTCTCTCTCTCCCTCCCTCTCTATCTGAAATTAACTTTCAAGCAGTATTTATGCTATTGCAACAAGCTGAAAAAATAGTGCCGGAACTGGTTTGTTTCTCTCTCTCTCTCTCTCTGAAATTAACTTTCAAGCAGTGTTTATGCTACAGGCATGCAGATTATATGGTAAACATTGTCTAACTGCTGACATGAAGCTATAATAGGATATTTGCAAGCAACCAAAATCCTGCTTTTCATTTGAGTTTGTGCTTTGCCTACTCTTCTTGCAACAGCATAAACACTGCTTCATTTTAGATAGAGAAAAAGAGAGACAGCAAGCATGAAAGAGAGAGAGAGAGCATGCAGCAAATTTACAACAGGACTGTCAGGCTGTAAAACACTTTCTATTTCTCTCTGTCTCACTCTCTCTCTCTCTCTCTCTCTCTCTCTCTCTGTCTGAAATGAACTTTCAAGTAGTGTTTATGCTATTGCAACAAGCTGAAAAAATAGTGCTTGAACTGGTCTATTGAATAGAAAGAGGAAAGTATTTCATTCAACTGGTGTAGTGATTATGAATTGTGGAAGGATACATTGAAGACTCCAAATTTTTGTGCTTCGGTATCCCATTTTCCAGCTACAGCAAGACAGCTGTGGGCTCCACCCACAGCCATAAAAAGGGGAATTCAAAGTGTATGGGCAATTACCACCCCATAGCCATCCTATCTGTGCTCAACAAACTACTCAAGAAACTTGTGGCCAGCCAGGTAACTGAACACCTCCAGCTGCATAACTTATTATCTCCAGCTCAACATGGTTTCAAGAGGACCCATAGTACAAACACTGCCCTCATCCAGTTTACTAATGATGTCAAGATTGCCATGGATGGAGACATGATTATGGGGCAGTTTTCATTGACCTAGCCAAGGCATTTGACCTTGTGGACCACTCCTTGCTGCTATCTAATCTGACTTCCTTAAGCTTCTCATCTGCTGCTACTTCTTGGTTTGCAAGCTACCTCACTGGTTGGCAACAATTTGTAGAAATAAATGGAGCCAAATCCAACTTTTCACCCATTAAACTTGGGGTCCCACAAGGATCCATACTTGGCCCTTTACTGTTTACCCTGTTTATCAACAATCTGCCCACAATGGCTGCCTTGTGCTTGACACTACCTTATGCAGATGACATGGTACTGTATAGTAGTACCGTGGACATATGTGACATAACTAGAGGTTTAATGTCGTGCCCAGCCATACCATTATGGAGGCAAAAATGCAGGAAGACATGCTTGCTATGGAAAACTGGTTTTGTGAAGCCAGATTGTTGATGAATCTCAAGAAGACACAATGTATGACATTTACAACTAACAATAGCATGCAAATAGGTGGGGAATTGAACTTGTCCTTCCAAAATAAACAACAGATGCTTAAAATGAATGTTTATAAATATCTTGGGATATTGATTGATTGGAGGGTAACATATGAGGAACATGTTAATATGGTAGTAAAAAAGTGCAATCAGAAACTGGTTGTTCTAAGGTGGATCTGTGCTCCCCTCAGGAAACCTACTAGGACTAAATTGGTGAACCAACTTTTACTTTCTGTCCTAAATTATGGTGTGCGGGTGTATAGAAATGCCCCAAAAACTGTCTTAAAAAAAGCTAATCAAGCATATTACAGGCTTGCGAGATTTGCCAGTGGAAGCAAATTTGGAGAACACCACTGCAAAGTATTTGATAGGCTTAAGTGGATAAGACCTGACCAAAAAAGGGAAATTCAGTGGTTCACCTGGTGTTTTAAGTTAATAAAGGCAGACCATGTTCACCCCTTGAAGTCCCAGATAATATTAAGTAATAGAGAAAATAAATATGGTTTGAGAGAGGCCACTTCTAACATGGCATGACCTAGGGTAAATAATAGATTTGGAGACATTGCACTGATTCCCACTTTAGCACATGGAATGCTATTCCAAACTATATAAAACAAGGATACAACCCGCGTATTTCAGCTGGAGTTGATTAAACATTACTATAAAGATTGTACAGTACTTGTTATGTCTTTTCCTAACGTATTGTACCCCCTGCTTTTTATGCAACATTATTTTTCATACCTATAATTGTGTATAACTTATACATTTATATTTATTGGTTAGTGGTTATAAACCACTGCCAGTGAGTGCCCAACAGCACCATAAACCACATATGTGGTTTATGGAGCTCCGTAAACCACGGGCGGAACAGCACCACACCATCACCAGAAAAACTGCTGAATAAGCTGTCTTCACACTGGATGTTCACAAGTGCTATACAATCAGTTACTCAACTTGGTGTGTGATGCCCATATAAAAAAGGGGCATCACACACCTCGGGGGTGCATAAAATTCCCGTCAACTACACTTCTCCATGCATTATTCTATATGTATTTGTTGATGTTAAATGTTTATGGACAGGGCATGAACAGGGCATTATTTGTAAAGTGGGACTTGTCCCTAAATTTTGTTCCTGGATAAAAGTAAAATTTTCATCATTATCATCATCATCATTTTGAGTCTGTTCACTCCTCGCTAAATCACAATAGACTTCTCATAAACACCAAAAAGACACCCCCTATGATTTTTGGCTCAGCACCTAGAATCAGGTCCTGTCCCTCCGCCTTAATCATCTTCTGTCCAGAGAGCTCCCCACTAGAAGTAGTAGACTCCTTCAAGTGCCTTGGAGTCACCTTCGTCCCAGCTATGGATTTTGACCTGCATCTATCCACTATTTGTAAGGCTGTAAACATGAAGCTTGGCCTCACTATAAAATTAAATAAGTTCTTCCTGCAGCCGCTAGGCTGGCTATTGTCTAGGATGTCCTATGGCCTAATTTTACCTATGGACTGATATCCTATATGGAAGCAAACAAAGGGGTCTTAAGTAAATATATCAGTCATGTTACAATAACATTTGTTGCTTTGCTGTCTCTGCTCCCAGGCTTACACATCACTGTGCCCTCTACTCAAGCCTTGGTTGGCTCTCCCCCTTCTCTTATCATATATACACTGCAAGCTGTACCATTGATAATAATATTGATAATATTTTTAGAACTGGTACACCAGCTGCACTGGCCAGTTTGGTAACACACGCCTCTTCAAGCCTACCCCTTGAGGTCTACTGATAGGTCTCTACTGGCTGTCCCAAAATGTTCTACTATGATGGGTCAACAGGCCTTCTCAGTATTTTCTCCCAAACTATGGAATGCCCTCCCAGTGCCTCTAAGATGCTCACAGTCTCACCAGGTTTTTAAGAAAGAACTTTGAACATTCCTTCTGTCAAACGATACATGTACATGTAATTGATTCATCGTAGTCATATTTAATTTGGCCTACATTTCTACCATATGACAATTTTGCACTTATTATAGTTGTATTTCACATATCTCTCTAAGCATCTCATTGTTTTCTTGCTTCTTTGTGTTTTCACGAGACCACATTTGTTTGTTGTATTTTGTATCAACTTTTCTAATATTGATATTGCTGTTTCATCTTATGTCTGTAACTCTCAGTTTTGCACTGTTGAAATTGCCATTTCATTTTATATCTGTAACTCTCCTAGGTCATGCCTGAAAATAGGCAATTGTTTTGTCCAGCGCACCTACCCAGTAAACAAAAACTAAATAACTCAATAAAGATAGCATCACTGAGCCCAGTGTAACCATTTTGAATCTTCCTTTTTTATGTTTTTGTTCAGATATCTGAGGTCTAAAATGGATCCTCACTTCCCATTTTTCTTGTGGGTCTGGGAATATCTGGAGAAGAGACACTTGCCCCATTGTATGACAAAGACTTTCTCCACTGCTCTTGCTTTCAGCAGTTTCTTTACCTCCACCTCCAACAGGTTTTTTTCTGTTGTGTGAGGTGGGAACAGTTTTGGCTTCTGCAGTTTGGGGAATTTTCTGAACTTAGGAACAAGCCTTGGCCCACTACTTCCAGGACCCCCTTGTCTGTGGTGATTTTTGACCATTCTTGGAAATAGTGAGTCAACCATCCCCCCACTGGCAATGGGTGGGCAACCTGGGCAGAATTGTTAGGGGTTTTGCTTCTGTAGGGGCTTAGGGGCTGGTGTTGTAGCTTCACACCTAGTACCCCTTCTGCTCCTACCTCTGTAGTATCCTCTTTGGGATGGATACACATAAGGTGTATAGGGCCTTGGGTAGTAACCCTTACTTTGCCAACCCTTTCATAAGGTCTGTAGGAAGTGGAGACCTTAGCTTTCTTGGTATTGTTCCTGCAGATGGTTTTGTACTCATCCACCTTTTTCATATATGACTCTGTTTTATCACTAAATGGGAAGTTTCCCTCAAAGGAGAAATCTATAGCTTTGGTTTGTGTGTTCTGGGACAAGAGGGTAGCCTTAAGCCAAGCAAACCTTCTTAAGGATATTGCATGGGCTAGGATCCTTGAAGCAGTGTCATTAGAGACCATTGCCATGTGAAACTGGTAGTTGGTGGCATCTACTGCTGATGTAGACATGTCAGCCAATTTCCATGCCAAGTCACCATTTCCCTTCTTGCTCAGTAGCAACACAGAGTTCCAAAGTGCCTTCTGGTACATTGCTGTGTATGCTAGCTGCTTGCTTGAGGAGCAAGGAAGCTGATGTACATTTCTTTTGGCCATGGTATCAGGCTTTCTGAAATCTTCTCAGTAGGCTGAGTAGAGAAGGGAACCTTAACCTTCTCACATGCAGCAGCCTGAACCACTCCCTCAGGATCAGGGTGGAACACAGGTACTCAATCCCTTGTGTGTCCACCTGATACTTTTCTGCAATTTTCTTCTCAATAATAGCAGCTGAGGTTTGTGCTGACATACAATAATCTTGTCAGTGGTTTTCTTGAGGGATTGGCGGATTGGAAGCCGCAAACAACAATCTTGTGGGAGCCAGACCCAACATATCTATGAACTCAGCTTCCTTTTTATCCTCTTCAGCTTCATGGGAGGGGATGTTGAGAGTGTTTACCATTTGCCTTACAAAGGAATAAAGGGATGTGTAATCCTCAGAAGACCTGTGAGGAGAGCCAAATTCCTGCTCAGGGGAACTGTTTAGTTGCAGAGGTTCCTTTTCCTCCTCCACAGGTGTTTGGTATGGAACTGGAGGCTGGGATGGCAGGCATATTCATAAACTTTCCTATAGCCTAGAAGGCCTGGAAAAATTGCCAAGCCCTTGTAATGACCTCTGCTGAGGGCATTTGCCTTGAATCAACTGTCTGCTCCTTTTCTTTTTCACGAAGAGTGGCAGAAACATTTTTCTCTTTTGGTTTTTCTTTGCAGACACACAGTTTCCAGTGCCTCCTCAGAGGCTGTCTTACTTTTGTTTTTGCCATCACTAGACTCAGGGTTTCCTGTTTCAGACACCCTGAGTTCTGTACTCCTTTATGGCTTTTTCTTTGTTTTCTGCCTTCTTTGACAGGGGCTGCTACTTATTCTGATGGGAAGGATCCTCATCTGAGCTTTTGGGTGACATGGAAGCAGATTGAAAAACCATAAAGTCTTCTCTTTTCTTAGCCCCTTTCTTTTGTGTTTTAGGGCAAAACATTTTACAGAGATCGCAATTTTTTTAAAATTGTGGGCAGAACCCAGGCACCTCAGGCAAAACCCTTGACTGTCTGCTCTTGCCAGAAGTTGTAAACAATTAGTACAAGTTTTAAAAACTGTTGGTTTCTGTTCTTTTCTTTTTAGATGTGTCAGTCATGTCAAACATTGAAGACTCACAAAAATAGTTATCAGTTCCTGAAATTTAGATAAATAATTTAAAATAAGCCCAAAGTATATGAAAAGGGCTTATACATTTTTAACTGCATTTCTGTTCCTTTAAAAAATGGAATCACTATTTTTGTTTTACCTCAGATAGAAATCAGAAGAAAAAAATCAGCTTGGCTTCCTCTAAAATGGAACTGAGTGTTAGCAAATAGAAACAAAATGCTAAAAGTAAAAAGAAAAGTGCTTGTTATATCAGAATTTTGATATAAATAACCAAAAAATAGCAGTTCACGGAAAGCAGGAACTGCACTTTACAGTGGCTTTATCCAGTTCCTGTGAACTGATTGGGAACCAAGGAACCGGCCAAATTTCACAGTTTAATTAAAATTGATACCCTAACACAGAGTATTGAGGAATAAACCAAACTAAATAAAATAAAAAATAAACTGAAGAGCGGCCAGAAGAGTGCAGCAGTACTTCAGGGGAACTTCACTCTTCAGCAGAGAAATAAATCTGGCATTAGGATGCTGTGGGGAGCGAGGCCACAGGGCAGAGTTTGAACTTTATTCTAACTCTAAAGTTTCATAATTGACATAAGTTCTGTTTCCGGGTCATCTCTATCCTGTAGAATGAATGCCCTTCATGAATATTTACTGATGGATTCCTTGGGTTACAATGATGTTTGACCAGGGAAATACTGGTACAAACCCACATTAAATCAGCCACCTAATAGCTAAGGCCTGCCTACGTTTTGTGATGGGAAGTGTGATTATCACTTTGTCAGAGTGGGTGACTATATTTAAACATTGTACTGTAAAGTTAACAAACAGAAATATTCCTTAGTATAATCTCTTCTTATAGGAAATGAGATCAGGATTCCACTAAATTGAATTTCTGCACATGTAGTCAACTAAATCTCACGCCACATATGCTAGTTTCATATTATGGTACTGTATTTACTGTAGGCATATTTCTTTCCAAACAATTTTTGCTTTTTTAAGGTAAAATCTCTATGCGATCATTCTGCTTGTTACATTCTGTACCTGGTTAGAATAACTGAGCGAGAGTCTGATGTGCATAAATCTCCTTTGATCTGGCTCCATTTGTTATGCAGTATCTTATCAGGATAAGGATACCATGGAGAATCAGTTATAGATCAGGTGAGTTATATATCGAATAGAAGACAGGGAAAAATCCCATTGGTACCACACACACACACACACACACACACACACACACACACACACACACACACACACACTTCCTGCATTTCACTGGACTTTATCAACCTTTTATGATTAAATCTGTTTTTCCTGTACATAACTTTAGAGTGAAAATAAAGTAATGAAGCAATCCTTCCTCCCCGTCACCAAATTGACTGATGAATATGAACTACTAATGGTGAAAGTGCAGATCGTGCAGTATGGTAAGTCACTTATCATCGCCTCTATCCAACTACCCCAAAAAACCCAGAGAAAGCCTCCCTAACATTCTGGAAGCGATGGCCACTCTCCCTAAGGATCATGAGCTCATCATTACAGATGACTTCAACATCAACTGGAATGGTGCCGAGTCTCCCCCCGAGAGGGACATCATGGCCAACTCCTACCTAACACAACTTGTCACCTGTCCCACCAGACGGAACTACAAGTCAGGCAATTATACACTCCTTGACTGGCTCCTCTCAAGTTCCCCATCCTGGATCTCCGAGGTCACAGTGCTGCCGGACACCATGGGCAACCACTCACCGGCCATCTTCCTTTGGTCAAACAAATTCAGAACCCCCCCATCTTAATTGAAAGCAGGGTCCTGAAGAAAGGCAAACTTGGGTCTCTTAAAACAGCCCTCTCCCTGTATGACTGGTCCTCCACTGACTTGGCACCAGACCTTGACCAGGCCCTAAACTACTTCACTGAGGGATTCAATAGTATATGTGATATCTTTGCCCCACTGAGGAAAAGGAAAGCTTGTGGGTATACTAATGGTTGAATCACTGGGGAGCTCCTAGCCAAGCTGCAGGAAAGGGATAACCTCTGGTCAAAAGCCAGGTCCTCTGGTAACAAACATGACTACCAATGCTACAGAGCCACCAGAAATCTCTGCACTAATGTCATCCGGCAGGCAAAAGCCAACTTCCACAAGGATCAGCTCAGTAGTAGCTGGGGTGATGGAAAGAGGTTTTGGGAAAACATTAAAAACCTTCATGGGAAGGATGTTAAGAGGCGCCCCTAGCTGCTCAGCATAAATGACTCCCCCACAACGGACCCACTCCTCATCATGGAATCCTTCAACATGGCCTTCACTGACCTGAGCTCTGTTCTACCACTTGCCTATATGCACCCCCGCTGATGATCCTTTCGGTTGCAAGTCAACCAGTAACTTCCATCCGGACTTTTATTTCAAGAGTGTAACAGTGAAGGAGACCCTGCTACATGTAAAACAAGTGCTTGGTAAGACCAGAATGGGCAATGATGGGATTGACATGAAGCTTCTATCCGTCACACTTGAAGTTCTCAGTGTGCCTATCACCAAATTATTTAACAAGTCACTGTCCCTTGCTGAATTCCCGGCAGTCTGGGAAATAGGCACTTGTGACCCCTGTGCACAAGAACGGCGACAGGTCCTGCATAGCTAACTTCAGACCGATCTCTATCCTCTCCTCCCATACAAGGCTTTGGAAAAGATTGTTGCAGAGCAACTCATGGAATACCATAACAAATATCAGTTGCAATGCCCAAACCAGCATGGTTTCAGGCAGAATCATAGTACTACCACTGGCCTGGTGGAGTACACTGACTACGTACACAAAGCGCTGGATGAAGGCAAACTGGTCGGGTCAGTGTTCATTGATTTAACTAAAGCCTTCGACACCATTAACCAGTCTCTACTCCTGGCACAGCTGCAGAACCTGGGTGTGGTTGCTAATACTACATGCTGGTTCCAGGACTACCTGTCTCTTAGATCTCAATGTGTCAAAATTAAACAAACCATATCTGGATCCAGAGAAGTGTCATTGGGGTTCCCCCAAGGATTGATTTTGGAACCCTTACTCTTCAGCCTTATTTAAACAACCTCCCAAAAGCTTGTGATAACAAAATGATCCTATACAGCGATGATGCAGTCCTTATCAATAGCAGCACACACATCAAGTCCCTCCAAACTGAACTATAGAGCTCCTTCAACAAACTAGAGGACTGGCTCTGCATGCACAAACTCTTACTAAATTATAAAAAGACCAAGACCATGCTCATATCCAGTCCCCAGCTCAAAAAGTTGTTCCCCTCCTTCGTCATCTCTAACAAAGTCAGCACACCATTGGAACAAGTGCACTTTTCAAATATCTGGGGGTCACCCTTGATGACACCCTCACCTTTACTCAACAGTTTGATTCAGTGGTCAAGACAGTAAACTCCAAGCTGGGTGTACTGTACAGACACAGAAAACATTTCACTCCTGAGGCCTTCCGCCTCTCAGTATCCAGCTCTATCTTATCAACCATAGACTATGGTCTAGTTGTTGATAGAGCAGCCACTGAAAAAGCCCTAAAAAGAGTTCAAATCATTTTAAATAAGGCATTCAGACTCACCCTGGCTGCAGAGCGCCTTACCAACACCTGTTCTTTGTATGAGCAGACAAACTGGCTGCCACTTAGAAATAGGCTCAAGTTCCAAACTTGCCTCTTTGGCAAGAAAGTGTTGAGTAAAACACTCTGTTGCATAACTGATATATTCTCTCTTAACAACTCCAGCTACGGCACCCAAGGCAGGATATGGGGAACTCTCTCAGTGCCTTTTTGGTGAACAGCACTCGGACAACGTGCCTTCTCCTACAGAGCCCCCCTGTGGCTTTAGAGATCCCTGACTCCATTCGGAACACCACAAGCCTGGCCCATTTCAAAACTGGCCTAAGGCATTACCTTACCTATAATACTACATGCAACTGCTATCCTAGGTGTGACTCTTCCAGCTCTTGAAGCCCACTACCTAGTCCCACATGCCTCCAACTCCAGTTGTTCCTGGGCTGCTAACTTTACCCCTGTACCTTAGCACTGGCTCCCACCCCTCTTGCTCCCCTCGCTCCCCCTCCTGGGCTCTCTCTCTGCCCCTTCCCCTCTGTTTCTGACCCAGGTTGGGGCCAACCTGCTTCCCCACCACTGGGGCACACTCAGCCCCTCCCCTCCTGCTGTCCACCTAACCCTTTTAAGAATCAGATAATCCCGCCCCTAACATTCCTACACCCCCTCCGCCATGCCAGCCCTTCCCCCACCATCCAATCAGTTCTTTCTTTCTTTCTTTCTTTCTTTCTTTCTTTCTTTCTTTCTTTCTTTCTTTCTTTTTCCTCTCCCTTAGCATGCCTTGCCCCTAACCTTGGTGTGAAGCTGACAAAGCCTCACTCAGTGGTTGCCTATTTACCTGCCCTCTGGGAGGTAGACCCCACTGCCCTCAATTACCCTGCTCCTAAATCTTTTTACCCTCCTCAGAGGGGGCCCCTCCTCCTCCTCCTCCTCTCCTAAGTCTACTAGTGTTATCCACTGCTGATTTAGCACTGACTGCTGTATTGTTTCTAGTATTTGTAACAATATTGGAACTATGTAATTCTTAAGTTCATTGTCTCTTATTCTATGCCTGTGCCTTAATGTATTGTAACCTGCATTAATTTGTCTGTGATACTCTCCATCTCGACAAGGAACCTTTGTAAAAGAGCCTATGCTCAAAGGTAAATTCCGAATCCTTAAATAAATAAAAATAAAATAAAGTTATTCCTGGTTATACTGGGGGCAAAAGTGCAATGCCATCTGGATTTTTACAGGCTTGGGTTTTGTTGTTCACACAGAGAAAAGCCAACAATGGGCTCCAGCTATGCAATAACTTAAATTCACAGTTAGCACATCCTCTTGCTCTGTGTGTGTGTGTGGGGGGGGGGCAGATTTAGGTTTCTGCCCTGAGTTTAGGATCCTAGTTGGATCTGACTGCATGACCTTGAGGGGGTACAGAGGTCTCTCCTTCTGCAGGTAGTGGGGGACTTGCAACCAGAGAGCCGTCCTGTAGTTCCTGGCAAAAGATGTGCAGGCAGAGGCTTGGGATATGACTGCAGAGTCAGCCTGTCGTCATCCCTAATGCCAGCATTTTGATGATCTGCTTCCCTCTACTCACGCAGTCAATCATGCCAGTTTTTCCTCAGCACTGAGACATGGTCTATTGTGGTAGTGTTTCACTACAGGGTACTTTGTGTGACATAGGAGGAGGGCCCTCAGAAGAAACACGGCAGCAATGTCAGTGACAGCCCAGTAGGAGGGATCCCTTGGGTTCCTAAAGCCAGCTCTGTACGTGAAGACCCCCTTGTCAATATGCTACTTGTATTTCCAGGGAGTTACCTTGTGCAAACACAACCCTTGCTATATTTTTACATACATTTAGCACGCAATATATTGGTTTGGGTACTTCAAAAATTGGAACTTTTGATGGTTCACAAAACATTACTAAATATGCCCACAATGATGCCTAAGAGATGAGGAGGGCATCAGATTTAATTCAGCAGAGCAGAAATCTCTCTGCAGTGCCACCCCATTCATGTGCATAGGGGCTTTACAACATGCACCTAGCTCATGTCCCAATTCTACATAATGCCATGTCTGTGATCCCATCACTAATCTAATAGCGGGTACCATCCCTACTGGCCACCTCTGACAACTGGATTACCATTTAGCAATTTACACTGTACCATGCTTGGAAGGGAGACTCCTCCCCAATGTAGTGCAAGATTGCGTTTATATGTGATGCAGTCATGTGACAGTACAACAGACTAGTACAAAGCACTCATTTTGTGCCACCCCCTATTGTGGCTCAAGATCAGAACCCTGTACATTTTATTAACCAGTTTGCCTCCCCCACTCTATGTATCCCTAATTTCTACCTTTTAATTAGGGCTGTGTTTTTATCATGGTACGATGTACCTGAGATTTATGCCACCATGAGTAGCAGAAGGCAGAGCCATCCCAATTTTCACCCTCGCAAACAAGTAAGGTTTTGAGGATGTTATGCTCCATAAATAAGCACAATGACCTTTATGTTCAATGAGCATTGATGCATATTATGAAGGTATAAAAAATCCATAAACCTGATTGGCTGAGGTGCTCAGAACCCAGTGCAGGTATCCCAGCATAACAGCACTGGAAAAAGATCCAGAACCTCACTGACCTGTTTACATTAAACAGATACAGCTGTATCACTATACCTCGAAATCTTACTTGTAAAAACTCTGTGACCACCTGTGCACTGGGTTCCACACTCCTCAGTGAATCTGGTTTCTGGATTTTTTATATCCATTTCATAATTAAAAATATGTTAACAGATGTCTCCCAGGGAATGGAATACGTTGTTATATTGTAATGGTCTGCTGAGTTCTCACAGCAGAGACTCATGTTTGCTGTATGGCAGACTAAGGAGGGTGTGTTTTGCAAGATCACTCTTCGCTCTCCTACCAAGTACAGTAGCATAGTAACTCATCCCTCAGGAGGTTTTGCCTTGATGAATTTCCTAGTCAGCACCCAGGTGACAGTAACGTTATATATTCACCAGTGAAACAAAGTGCTCGCTGGTCCAGCAATCCATCACAGTGACCAGCTGTCTCTAATTGTCCCCGATTGTTCCTAATTTTAATGGGCTGCCTACAGCAGTGATGGATTTTACTGTATTTGACAGACTATATCATGCTATTCATATATTATTTTGCAGAGTATTTATAAAACACCACTTTCTTTTCTTTTTTCTTTTGTTTGTTTTGATTCCCACTACCACCAACCATCTCCTATGTCCAAACTGAGTAATGATTCAGAACAAATTTATATTTCAAATAAAAAAAAGTCTGCCACTTGATGTTAAGCAACAGTCATCAATATTTCATTTATTTAAATGTAGGTAGGTAGCTACTAAAAAAAAAAAAAGTTTTAAAACTGTATTTACCACAATTATGATTAACTTCAGTTTTGCTAGTTTATTTTACTGTCTCCTGTTAGTGTCTACTAAAGATTTTAGATCATGCAGGATTTGCTTCATGGTGTCTTTCAAAAAGTATCTGACTGTCTCCGGCTGATCTCACAATTGCTATGCCTCTGACATTACTGTCTGTTGCCATGGTGAGCTCTATGATGTCACAAACAAAAGCACTAGGAAGTCAGAAGGTACTGGTAAATGCTTTTTATACAGACTTTATTGATAGGCTGCCAAGATGTTTTATAAACCCTGAAAAGGAAACCAAAATTAAAAAATGTAACAATATCTGCTGAATTATATTATCTGTCACTGGCCAAGTGGCACCTTATCTATTACCATGCTGGCAACCCGGGGTTGGGAACAAGCTTGGGTCACTGGGGGTTGGCTGAGGGGAAGAAGATCGAGCGTCTGACAGACAGCTCTCCTCTCCCAGGATGGGCAGGCAAGCCGACTCAGCCCTTGACTACCACCACATGGAGGCCTGAGGGAACGTGATGGCCCTCCAGTGACATTGATGGGGGAGCTGCAGTTCTGTAGCATGGGTAGGCCTCCAAGTGCACCTGCTCACCTGCTGCCATGGCAGGGGAATTAGGGGAGAAAATTGAAAAGGTCGGCAGAGGCTACATGATGTCTACCTGCCTACCCCAGCCCACACCACTGCCTGGACCACTGTCCATCACTGGATAAGAACATCTAGATGAAGGGAGGACAGCCTTTTCTTTTCCAGCTCTGCCACGGGGGGAGCAATCTCTGAGGTCTTCAACTCAGGTGAGTCCAGGGGAGGTGGGTACCAGACATGGTAGGTGGGGACAGGGCTGAGAGCCCGACTGCGACGATCACAAGGCAAAAAGATTTATGGAAAAAAAATTGTTCTAGCTGTTCCTTATTGTAGCACCAGGCACCATTGGAGGCATGTATACACTGAAGCCAGGGTGTTCAGTGTTATAGAAAGGAATCCCTCTGATCGTATGGAGAAGTGTGGCAACTCTGTGTGTCAGGGGACCCTGTGTGGCACATACTCTTACACTTACAGTTTCACCATCTCAGTGGGCCTGGCTCTGACAGACTGATGAAAGCAAAGACTCACTTAGAAATAAACAGCAACTGCAGCTTCAGCATTTATTACAGTACAACCAGCACCTTCAGTCAATCCTGGCAGTCCGAGATAGTACAAGCATTCACAGTGTGACTGAAACAGTCACAGAGAGGTGTCAAAGCTTAAAGAGAAATGATCAACAATAAAAGTCCAGGACTGAGGGCCAGATGTAGATCTTCAGAGCAGTTCCTCATGCAGGCAACATCCTGGTATTTGAATCTAAAAGAAGAGCAATCCAGATACCAAGCTCAGTCACTAAGCTATACATATTTATTGGCACATACTGCACCTAGGACGCCAAGTTAGCTACCCCTACGTATCACTCCAACCGAGGCTTCTTCAGTATCTTAGTATGAGAGGATTCAACAAACAGTGTTTGCACAGCAGCAGCACAGGTCTGTCCATTTAGTGTTCAAACTGGCAAATACTGTAGATGGTAAGCAGAGCCCTGCTACCAGAACACCATCATCCCACCCTGTGGGTGAGCAAACACTGGTGGTTTCGGACCGGCACATCTGTACCACTTTTCTCCAGATCCTGCTAAACAAATAGATGTCAAGCAGTTAAATGTTGAAACACAGTTTACTGTACCATGGAATTAGGATACTGCGTTTGTGCTTTATGAGTTTGACGTGCTCCAGTTTGCTCCTTCTGCTGTGAACCATCTTGACCAAAGGTAGTTTGGAAATTAACTGTTCTAGCTTACTGCTTTCTCCAGGTAAAATACTATTTAATAAGTTACAGTAAACTATTAAGTAAGGGTTGTAAGGGATTCTAGTTTAATGATGTCTGCATCCCCCCCTTGCCACTTTATTAGCAGGTATGAAGAGGGGCAGTATGATAAGCAAGCATATACTATTTTGTAGGGATTGCAATTGTAATCCAAGTTATCGCACCCTAGTTATTATACTGAGCGGTAACCTACTATCCCCATACCCCCCCAGTCCTGCACCCTCCCCCAATTGAGCTGCATCACCACCATCCCTCAGGCTGTTGAAATCCCACTCTTTAGCTGGTTGCTAAGGTGCTGTACAACAACATGTGCTAAGCTGCCCCGATGCAGAGACGGAACGCCTGGTGCTACTAGTTATTTACTACAAAGCTGTAGTCCTACAGGAGCGCTTTCCCATGTAACGAGCAACAAGCACTAGCCTTCCTTGAATCCAGTGAGATACAGTGTGGCCATAATGGTATATTATTTACAGGGAAAGGTGAACTAATTGTCTTACTTACTTACTTACTCTCCCTCCCTCTCTTTCAGTGTTAGTTTCCCCACTATGGAAACTTCTTTAACAACAGCACAGTAACAAACTCACTGGCCTATGAAATGGAAAACAAGCAGCCTTCTTGTTAGCATTTGCTATTTGCTATTTTGCTAGTGCCTGGGCTAAAAACAATTATGATGCTGCTGTGACCCTGTGCTGTCCTACAATGGCAGATAAATGTTTTGTGCACTGTAGACCAGTCAGTTAAAATGGTCCAGAATGTAAGATGTTGATGAAAACTCTTGGCAATCCATAGCGTAAAGTCTTGGGCATCGATCCTTAACATTTGCCATGTCATTCAGTTATGCCTTTTGGGGAAGGGGGTTTAGAAATGTTATTTTGTTATTTAAATACATGTACCGTACTGATGTCATTTGTTATTCTTATTGCTGTTTCACTCCCTCTTGTAATTCCTGCTCTGAATCACACTTGGAAATGAGTTTCGGCTCAGCATGGCTATCCTGGCCACTAAACTAAAATAAATAAATAAATAAATAAATAAAGAGCTCACTTTTCTTGAAATTCTCCAGTTTAAAAAAGCAAGATGATTACAAGACTGAGACTTACAGCGAGGAAATTCAAGTCCTGTTCAGTAAAGTGTGCGTGCATGGGGTTGCATTATTCGGATCCCCACTGATGTTGGGGAACATTTGGATCTGATTATTACCTTGGGGGCCCTGGGACCAGTGTATGCTCTTCTGCTTCTTCACTTTACATACCTGCTACTTTCCAGAAGCTTCACCCCCACCCCCACCTTATTTCTTTTTTCTTTTTCTTTCTTATACAGTATTTCCGCTATTGAAAAATTAAACAGCCAGGTTCTTTCTGTCCCTTTTACGTCGCATTGGGTACTGGAACTATGACATCAAGAGAAATAGCTGTCATGGAGAAAACTAAAAGTGTACAACAGTCAATGACAAAACTCATCATTTGTAATAAAACAGTACATAACTAGTTACATGCAGGGCTGTGCGAAACTGAAAAATTTCACCCCACAAAATATTCTGCAAAATTCACTCATTTCATGAAATATTTAGTGGGTGCAAAATGTTAAATTTCTCCCATGAAGCGTGAAATTTCACCTCTGAAATGGCGAAATTTAAAGCTCATGGGTAAAATGTCAGCATTTTCGGTATACCCTTTAGGCAACAACAACATAACTAGCCCACATTTGGAGCGTCAGTGCCCCCACATTCCAGCGACAAAGGCTCAGAGGCATTAGTACATGGGAGCGGAGGGTTGGGCGCAGGTAGGTGTCACTGAATCACTATAATTTGCCCTCTCTCCTCTTGTGGGTGAATTAGTGCCCCCACCCACCCAAGAATATGAAATATTTTGTTGCTCCAATAAAAGCCTCAGGGCAGCCTATAGGGTCTGGTAATGTATTAAACTGCTTTCAGTCCCAGTTAGAAACAGTCCATGATGGTCGCTGCAGCATAGACTGAGAAATGGTGCTCCATCAGTCACTACAACACCTAGAGAGAAACAGGCAGTGCAGCTGATCCAGCAAAGTCCAGTGGCCACGTAAATCTGCGATCGTTGCAGGTACAATGCACTAATTAAATTACAAGTCACAAAATACTGCATCAAATGACCCGCAATCAGAATAGTTCAGGAAGGCATGCAGACACCAGATAAACTCCAAATGGTCATAAAACTTCAGAACATACCACCAAGAAGGCTCCAGTAGACAGGAACAATAAACACAGGCACTGAGAAAAAGGAGGGACTCTAACTACACCAAATAATCATCAGGATAGGTCCCCTAATCCATTCACCACACAGCAGGCAGTTGGAGACCTGGGAAGAGTTTGGGGCAAGCCTTGTCTGTTAGCAGCTGCAGACTGAAACTCTGTTGCTCCGGATGGCCCATACACTATAAGGTGAGCAGGAAAAAGCATAAGGAACTGAATTTTAGTTGTGTGCAGAGCCTGCTTAATCTCCCTGTAAGCCATTTGATGATCCCGTACCTTAGGAGTGACATTGCCAAAAATATAAAAGCAATGAGAATTCCAGAATAAAGAGCCCTTTTCCCTGGCCTTCTGCTGGATGTAGAGCTTCTGCTGAAAGTCTAAACATCAAATAATGATGGCCCGAGGGTTGCCACCTTGGGGGGCGCAGCGGCTTGAGGGAACGTGGTGCCCTCTCCACATAATAACAATCTCCCTACTGTCTAGTGGACCCCTCCACTCCCTCCACTCCCTCCTCCAGTACCCCAACTGGGCCACCGTCACAGCCCTCCACTCACCTCCATGGACAGCAGCCTGACTAAGTGCTTAAATGAAAGAGCGCATGCTTGTACAAGCACACGCTTATTCATTGAAGCATTCATTCAGGCTGCTGGCTGTGGAGGTGAGTAGAGGGCTGTGCCAGTGACCTGCTCTGGTACTTAGGGGGAGTGGGGGTGCACTATCTGATGACTGGGTGGGGGGTGGGAGTCCACTAGACACCAGGGAGTCTGGAAATGATTTTATTTTGAAACACTGAGGGTGGAGAAATTTATGTAAATCTCGGTGGGGGGTGATTCTTGAGATTCTTGAATTTGGGCCGGTGATCGGCCAGGGAAGGGATGTGACCACTAGACACCAGGGATTATATAAATTAACCACTACAAAGTGATAGTGGTTAAAGGCACTGAGCTTCCCATTTTCCTGTGAAATCGGTGAAATTTTACAGCAGAATTTCGTGAAATATTTTGCAAGGTGAAATTGCCGATTTTGCAGCAATTTTGCCAGCAAAATTTTATTTTACATCATCTCTAGTTACATGTTAAGCTGTTTCTAAAACCCCAAAATAGAAAAATACTTTACCTAAATAGATGGGTAGTCTGGATGTCATTATTCAGAAAAACAACTAATGCTATGAGCTCATATAAAAAGAGTTATAAAATAGATAGGAGAAAGCCTATAAATTGATTGGCTAACATGGTCATTGATTTGTGATGAGATGATATCTCAGTGTATTATCCTGGTTACAAACCAATTGCCAAGATCAGCTTTTCCTAACACTTTTATCCTGGTTACAAATCTATTACAAAGATCAGCCATTTCCTAACACATTGTTGGCATTTTATAATTGCAATAATATGTCCTAGGGTGTGGTATATCATAGGATATTGTCACTTCTTGGGTGGTTGAAGGCAGTCAGCATTGCCTTGTGCCTCACAATACACCCAAGACGTGATGACATCTCATGATATACCAAACCCTGTTGTGAATTATTGCTTAAGTATAGCACCATTTCTTTGGTAGTTCAACACACTTGGCCTGCGGCGTCCTGCCTCAACACAACTGAAGTGTGAAGTTATCCCTTGATGAAACATACCCTACTGAGTATTATTGCTTAAATAATTAACACAGTATACTAACAAATGAGTGTGACAACTATCATTAAGGGTCAAAATCAGGAGACGTACTGAACGAATAGCTTGCAGAAACCAAAAAGTTGAACTGTGTCTCAAAACAGGCGTTTGGTTCTGATTCCTAACCCTTACCTTATTTCTAAATTTTATTTTAGTTATTTATTTATTTGAAAATTGAGCCTGGTGGGAGGGGGCAATGGGGTATGTGCCAGGTCCAGCTCCAGTGCCACTCCTGGGTCTTGATTCCTTTTGACATTTTTATTTATCCACATTCTTAATTCCCAGGTCTGATGGCTCCTAGTGCAAACTGACCTATTATTGATCTATTGAATGACTGACTGGCTAGTTGAATGACTAGGTGCTAGTTGTAAGATCATTCTTATATACCACCCACCGGGGTATGGGGTGATTTTATGCAGGAGCTGGTGGAGTTCATTGATGATCAGGCATTGAATGCTTCCAGACATCTGGTGCATGGGGACTTCAATGTCTGGGTCGATGATGAGACCTCGACCATTGGTCAAAACCTCCTCCAGTTGAGGAATTCACTGGGGCTATCACAGACTGTGGCTTCTAGTATGCATCAGTATGGTCACACCTTAGACCTGCTCTTCTCATCAAGTCTTGACATAAGTGTGGTCAGGGCTGATTCCATCTCTTGGATGAAGCATTATGCCATGTAGTTCCCTTTCTGGGGTCCGCTGTTTTATTACTTGACTGTGGAGATGATCCAGTACCATCCAAAATATAATCTGGAGTCTCGCAGCCTCCTGGAGGTATTAGAGATCTCAGCATGTTGCTCGCCTGTGCACAGGGCTCTGATAACACCATGGAGCACTATAATGGTGCTCTTATGTCTGCCTTGAATTCCCTAGTATCCTACTATGTTCATCCCTTGACTTCCTGACACAACTCACCATGGCACAGCGATGAGTTGTGTCAGTTGAAGTCTAAGGGATGGAGGTTAGAGTATTCTTGAGTAGGCCCTAGTCTATGGATGACAAATTAGTGTTGAAAACTCACTACGGTATCAATGAGCAATCGCCCCTGAAAGAGTTCCTGTCACAAATGATTGCTGCAGTTAAAAATCATCTGGCTCAACTCTTTCGCACCATGGACAGGTTATGAAATCCATCCTGTCTGGGATCCACTCGAGTTTTACTGCTGAAAAATATGATGAGTTCAGAAATGTATTCGCTGACAAGGTGTCCTCCATTTGATCAAGTATCTGCTCAAGTGGTCTGTCAGGGGCAAATGATGGTCAGAACTTGTGTGGCATTGCTGATCTGCTTGCCTGGGGAGAGTTTCAGCTAGTTGTGGGGGAAGAGGTGCTCTGGGTGATTGCAGGTGTGCATCCCACCAGCTGTTTGCTAGGTCCTGGTCCTACCTGGTTACTTCTAGATTGCTGGGAGATTTGAAGTCCAGTTATTTCCCAGATCATTGGGAGTTCCTTGAGGGAGGGTGTTTTAAGAGGCAGTGGTGAGCCCCTTCTTAAAATACCTTCCCTGGACCCTAATGTGATGGGGAATTACAGACCTGTCTCTAATCTCCTCTTTCTGGGAAAGATTATTGAGAAGGTGGTAGTTGGGCAACTTGTAGAATGCCTGGAGAAGTTTAACATCTACCAACCTCTCTAGCTAGGTTTTTGGTCTCACCACAGCATGCAGACTGCCCGCATCAGAGTGACAAATGATCTCCTCATGGCACGGGATCAAGGACTTCATCCCATCTTGGTCCTACTAGACCTCTCATCACCATTTGATGCTGTTGACCATGGTGTGCTTTTAGATCACCTGAGGAATTGTGTGGGACTCACCAGCACTGTGTTGAGCTGGTTTAAGTTCTACATAACTGGAAGTATGCAGCAAGTAGCTCTTGGAAGTTTTATTTCAAGGGCCTTGGTGTTCTCCTGTAGAATTCCTCAAGGCTCGATCCTTGTTCCCATGTTGTTTTCAGGGAATAAGCTGTTGTTGGGTGAGATCATTAGGTGGTATAGCATAGAGTTTCATTGCTATGCAGATAATACTCAGCTACACCTGTCTGGCACTTCTGGTGGGTGTGGTGCGGTTTCTGTGCTGGAGAGGTATTTGGCTGAAATAAATGACTGGATGGCCTCAAACTGGCTTTGTCTCAGCCTCGGTAAGACATAGGTCATGATTGTTGAGCTGGATAGGCAGGGCCCAGTGATGACAAGTGGTTTGGCATTATTTCTTTCAGAGGCGGTCCACCACTCAGAGCTGTAGATGTGGTTAAGAATCTTGGGGTCATCTTGGACTGCTAGCTGACAGTTGACCAACTGGTGTTGGCTGTGGTCCAGGCTGACTTTTACCATCTTTGAAAAATCACCATGATCAAATTGCATCTAGCCCCTGTTGATCTACAGTAGCTACAATAGTTTATGCCTTTGTCACTTTTTGACTGGACCATTGTAACGCTTTATGCCTAAGGTCATCTGGAGGCTTTTTGTAATGCCTGCAGCTAGTCCAGAATTCTGCAGCCTGGCTGATTGTGGGCTCCTGTCATAGGGATCACATCACACCAGTGCTGCATACGCTGCATTGGCTGCCTATGCGGTGGCGCATAACCTTCAAGATATGTTTGGCTACCTTCAAGGCCCTACATGGTTTGGGACCAGGCTACTTAGAAGACCTCCTAGTTCCTTACCACCCAACTTGCTGCCTCTGCTCTTCAGATGCTGACTTGTTGTCTGTCCCTCTATCAAGGCTGTGATAATTTGAGGACAGAGCTTTCTGTGTTGAGGCACCTATCCTTTGGCATGCCTTGCCACTACATATTAGACTTGTTCACATGGTAGAGGCCTTTAGGACCTCTTTAAAATATATATGTTCCATGTAGCATCTTCCTGAGTGTTTTAAATTGCTGCTGAAATGTATTTATATATTAACAGCTTTGTTGTTTGCTCTTTGTTTGTAGTTTTATAAATGTATTTATTGTGCAGTTCCCTGAGCCCTTGGGAATGGCGCTCTATAAATCAAATTGCCTTGCCTTGACTGGGGTAGGATGAGAGAGGGCAGGTTTTATATTCCCAGGCAGCTGTCTAAGGAAGAGAGACAGTCAGAGGAAGGACTGCAGTGAGCGGATGATCCAGCAGACATCTATGTGTGCGTGTGCATTGTCCTCTACAGTACCTCTTGAAAAATGAATATGGTGGGGGGGGAAGGATTTTGGAGTAAGAAGATACTTTAATTAAGAGGAAACAGTTTGCATTGCAGGTTGTCTCAGGTGAGCGCTGGTCAGGAGGATTGAGTACGTGACATACACAGCAGTACAGACATTTGCTATCTCCCAGAACACGCTACCTGCAAAAATCAGGGTTAATGACAAATCTTTAAGCAGCAATCTTCTTCTCTTTTTCTCTTTGTCGCAGCTGCCATATTGATTCTTCATTGTCCTAGGGCTTGATAAGATTGATATTAATGCCAAATCATTATTCTGTCACTATGTAAACTCCCTAACCTTGACCCAGTACATAAACCTGTCTAGCAGCTACCAAGAGCTCCACAGCTCTTCCATTCAGCTTGTCAGCAGTCCCATAGGGACAGCCCCTGTAATGCTACCTCCCACATTCAGGATGGTGTGAAGAGCTAATTTTCTTCCTACATCACAGTAGTATGACACAATGTAACAGAAGTAACACTTTTTTAGACAGTTGAAATTTATGGAGCTTTTCTTTATTCATAGAGGATGGCCAGCAAGGCAGTGCTGGATACATTTTTTATCCAGACTGTACGAGCTGTGGTGACCTCAAATGACCTAATGAATTGCAGAGCATAGCACAGCCATGAGTGAAGTGCCTATGAGGTTACCACGAGTATAGATGAAAAATGTATCCAAGTACTGTCATTGTTGCATATTAAATTTATGCAGTGCAGTCTGTTTCTCAGGTATTATTTGACTGCTTTAAGTATAAGTACTATTGATACAAAATCACACATGCCCACACAATGCAAAGCATCATGAGCTGCATATGCAAATCACCACAGAATGTTATGCTGGTCCAACTTTAAGCAGAATTGCATGGTGCAGAAAGGCCTCTCACACAGTTTGCAAAGGGTGCTAACAGAAGACATAGACACATGTTTCGTCCTACCAGGACTCATCAGTATGCCTCGTCTGTTTGACACCCCAGTGGAATGGACCAGCTACCCATGATGCTTTGCATTGTGTGGGCATGTGTGATTTTGTATTTTCTTGAAACTTGGCTTCCCAGCCAAATGCCCTTTGGGGTAACCCTTGCCTCAGTGTTTGTGCACAGAGGTTCTTTGTCTTTTAAATAGTTTTTTATTTTAATGGGTTCACCACAACATATCCAAGACACACTGTCTTAGGGTAGCTGGTCCATTCCACTGGGGTGTCAAACAGACAAGGCATACTGATGAGTCCTGGTAGGACGAAACACGTGTCTATGTCTTCTGTTAGCACCCTTTGCAAACTGTGTGAGGCGCCTTTCAGCACCATGCAATTCTGCTTAAAGTTGGACCAGCATAACATTCTGTGGTGATTTGCATATGCAGCCCATGATGCTTTGCATTGTGTGGGCATGTGTGATTTTGTATTTTCTTGAAACTTGGTTTCCCAGCCAAATGCCCTTTGGGGTAACCCTTGCCTCAGTGTTTGTGCACAGAGGTTCTTTGTCTTTTGAATAGTTTTTTATTTTAATGGGTTCACCACAACATATCCAAGACACACTGTCTTAGGGTAGCTGGTCCATTCCACTGGGGTGTCAAACAGACGAGGCATACTGATGTGTCCTGGTAGGACCCTTTGCAAACTGTGTGAGAGGCCTTTCAGCACCATGCAATTCTGCTTAAAGTTGGACCAGCATAACATTCTGTGGTGATTTGCATATGCAGCCCATGATGCTTTGTATTGTGTGGGCATGTGTGATTTTGTATTTTCTTGAAACTTGGCTTCCCAGCCAAATACCCTTTGGGGTAACCCTTGCCTCAGTGTTTGTGCACAGAGGTTCTTTGTCTTTTAAGTACTATTGATGATTTTAAACAAAATCTGTGGAACTTTTTTTGTTTGTTTGTCAGTGTTGCACTGCTGTTAACACCAGTTATTGAATGGAGGGATTTCAGAGCTTTCTAATTGGTCCACCTAATGTTGAAATCTGCCTTGGGTCCAACAGCTGCTTCAGGGAAGGGGGTATGAGTGACATGTAGAGTGTGTGAGTATATTTACAGTGAGAGAATAAGCTGTTTTTTTGTTCAGCTTTTTACTCCAAGAGGTATCTCATCAGTCCTGTCCCCACCTCCTCCCGGCCAGCATCCACCTCCCCCAGGCCTACCTGGAGCTGTTTCCCCCACAGCTTGCTGCCTGGGGTGGGGCCAGAGAGGGGAGAGCCATCCCCCCAGTCACATATCCAGAGGGCTCCAGGCTGCGGTAGCACATAGGCACATGTATGTTGAGGCCCACATGCACTATGGAACCATGGCCCCTCCCATTGAGTCACTCATAACCTGCACTACCACCAGGCCTCCATCCAGTGGTAGTCAAATTCCAAGATGGCTTACTACCCCTCCCCGGTAGAGCAGAGAAGTTCCTGGGACACTCACTCCTCTTCCCTCCCCCAGCAGCCTGAGTCTCTTCCCAAACCTGGGTTGTTGGCGTGGTAGCAGGTGAGGTGCAAGCACCTCTGCCCTCCACAGCATGAGGCTGGCTGAGAATACGCGGTTTATTTTCATTTAGAATGTAGAACCATGTCAGACAGATTATCCACTATTTTTGTCTCTCGCATTCATTGCATAAATTACTTTTCATAGACAAAGTATTCTCAAAGCACCATTAAAGCACTGAATATACTGGGCTCGGTTTTCAAAGGTTGAAGCAGAACTTGCATGAAGCCCTACATCAACCCCAATGTTTGATGCAACTTCGTCAAAGTCCTGTGACACAAATGCATCCCATCTTAGTACATTTGGCGCATTTTCAACAGTTTCCACACTTTACGGCAACTGCGCCAAAGTCCTGTGACACAAATGCACCCCATCTTAGTACATTTGAGGCATTTTCAACAGTTTCCACACTTTACGGCAACTGCGCCAAAGATTTGGCGCAAGCTCCTTAAAATAGATCCCCCAAATGGCACAAATCAGACCGGGGGAGCTAGTCTAACTTGTGTCATTTGGCGCAAGGGACACGCGTCAGGGTTTGATACAGGCTGCGTTAGAAAACTGTCACTGCCACAATTTTTTACACAAGTCACCCCTGGCATCAGACTCTTTAGACCCAAGTCCCTTGTGTCGTTCCAAGCCCTTTGAAAATCAGGTCCATTATATAAATGTACTGAGAATGCATTGAGGGTATCCAAAGACACCAAGTAGCATTTAAAGAGCTAGTGTGCTGCCTGAAACTAATATTAACTTTATAAAGTACTGAATTATTACATGTTATAGTTGAAGTATTTTTTTCCCTTTTCCTAATTAGAACGTTTTCTACCTAACAATACTTGGTGTGCTGTGAGAAAAAGCATTTTTCCTGGAGGTTCACATATCTAGTTCTAATCCTCTTCATACCTCTTCAGTCCTGTAACCTTACTGACTGTGACATCATGGCTGACCAAGAAAAGCCAATCATGTGCTGTCAGATTGGACACCTGCAATGTCACAGTGAGTGAGGTCACAATGCTGATGAGGTAGGAAAGGAAATAGGACCAGCTATGTCAGTCTTTAGGTAAAGTGCTGCACTTCACATCACATCACACCTAATAATATCAGGCAGAAAACCTTGTAATGACCAACTGAAAAAACAGAAATAAAAAGTTACAACTGATGACTTTTTACAGCTAATAACATTGTTTGACTGCTACTTTTGGTGCCAATGTCTCTTTAAGCTTGGACAACAGCCACCTTTTAGAGCCTGTTTTATCCAGAGAGAGAATGTTGGCCACCAATCCAATTATTGGGTATAGGGACTTCAGCTCACATGCGCCAAGGATTGGAACATGCTCTCGGTGAGGATGAGGACAGTACCCTTGGTATTTGGATTTAACTGTCTCCTGAAAATCCCTTTGTTACTGATCGCTTTAAAGATAATTGCGCTGCTCCACCTTGAAGGACCAGCAGCATCATTACTGGTGATCTTGGTTCACGGGCAAACTTGGGAAGCCACATTGGGACACCAGGGAATGGACTACCTTTTTAAAAATTATTACAGGGGATCAGGGTTAGGAAGGGAGGTCCGCTAGACACCAGGGAAGTATAAATTTGTTTTACATCAGGCTGGCGATTAGCGGGGATGGGGGGCACTGGGCAACAGGGAATTTTATGTCACATTGGACTGGTGATCAGCGGGCGGGGGACCACTAGACAACAAGTAATTTTATTCTACATTGGACTGGTGATCAGCGGTTGGGGGACCACTAGACACCAAGTAATTTTATTCTACATTGGACTGGTGATCAGCGGGTGGGGGACCACTAGGCAACAAGTAATTTTATTCTACATTGGACTGGTGATCAGCGGTTGGGGGACCACTAGACACCAAGTAATTTTATTCTACATTGGACTGGTGATCAGCGGGTGGGGGACCACTAGACACCAAGTAATTTTATTCTACATTGGACTGGTGATCAGCGGGTGGGGGACCACTAGACACCAAGTAATTTTATTCTACATTGGACTGGTGATCAGCGGGTGGGGGACCACTAGACACCAAGTAATTTTATTCTACATTGGACTGGTGATCAGCGGGTGGGGAACCACTAGACACCAAGTAATTTTATGTCACATTGGACTGGTGATCAGCGGTTGGGGGACCACTAGACACCAAGTAATTTTATTCTACATTTGGCAGAGATCGGTGGGGGGGGAACCACTAGACACCAGGAAACTGTATTTTACATTGGGCCAGTGATTGGCAGGGAGGGTCTATTAGACACCAAGCAATAATCAACATTGGGTGACAATTGTCGGGGGTTACAGAATACTTGTAACTTCACCTTGCTTTGGGGTTTTTTAACTGCAACTTGCACTTTAAAAAAAAAAAGTAAGGTGAAGTTACAGTACAAATGGCGAATTTCCTATACATAGGAAGACTTCACTAAATGATCCGCAGAGGTGGATTTGGTGACTCTGCTGGAAATTCGCTGGCAAATTAAAACTTCACTGCATCTCTAATTGAGAATGAGCAGTGTGCACTGCTCTGATGTGAGGCTTATTTTTTTTTCACAGCATCAATGTAAGGAACAATCACAGATTCTGTGTATTCGATGGTGGTGTCACAGTTTGCCCAGTGATTTTCTTTGTGGGTGACAATTCAGTCAGGGGGGTGGGGGGATTTGAACACAGGATGACATTGATTGGTTTTCCCCTGGTAGATAAGCTGGGGGGAGGTAGTATCCAGACAGTGTAACACAGAGCACTACAGCAACCTGGTGTTTATTAGCCAGGCAAGCAATATCGATCTGTTTCTTGCCAAGTGTCCATAGTCCAATCTGAACAGGAGATGCGGTTAACCCATGTCTCATCCAAGTTCAACACCAACTCCAGAAGGATGAGCTCTTGTCTGGCAGCTGTGCTGATTCTAGCCCAAAACTGCTGCCCTAGTGACCCAAAGTCTGACAGAATTTTCCAAGCAGCTTTGATCCCCTTCCTCTTACTGAAACCTGTTGTGTTTAGAAGGAGCCAGGGCCACTGTCAAGAAAATGACAAATTTCCACAATTCTCAGCTAATAATTGAGGGTTGGCAGGCTTCACAATGCCTGCTGCTATGGTAGTAAACACTCATGCAGTCACAACTGCACCCTCTGCCCTCAATAACTTTATGATGTTCCTTAGTTTGTTTTTAACTTCAGCCAGCAATAGTGTGGGATGCCCTCTTGTTTATTGGGTAGCTTCTTTAGTAACTGAGCGGGGTCTGGAGCTTCTTTTAATTTCTGCAGGTAGTCTTGTTTAAAAGCACGGACAGTACTTTCATTCATTTTCTTTTTATACTCCATTCATCACCTCATGCTGGTGTGAATATTGCCCAATTTCAAAGCACACCTCGTTGGAGTGTACAGTGTTCCTTTTCTTTTCTTTTCTGTGGGAGGTGAAGCAGCATTTTCAGGCAGCTCAGATGTGACAGCCTGAGCCATCAGACTAGGGATACCGGCTGTCAAATTGAGCATTTCAGCATCTGGGTCTCCTGTCTGTAAGGCACTGTAATTTCTTTTTACAGGTTTGGAGTGAAGTGAGTTTAGTCATTTAACAAGTGGCATTGTAGGTTTTACCATACCACTATTGCAGTAGTAAAAGCCTGAGAGTGAAACCAGGAAAAGACGCGATGTGCCTCTTCTGAAACTGACAACCCATCAGCTGACAGCTAATCAGCTGTGTATGATTCAGCTTTGGTATGTACCAGTCGGCAGGAAATGATCTGCGATGTTTAGTTGTCATGATCATTACTAGGTCTACAATACATCAAACATCAAAATGAGAGGTAAAACCCAGCCTCAACAGGACAGGCTGTTAGCTGTATACACACTTAGACTAGGGTGGAAAATGCTGAAGCAGACTGACTGAGTAAATTAATTAAAATGATGGAGCAGGAACTAGAAGCTGCTGCCTTGCTAGGTAGATGGGGAAGCAACTGAGGAGGAATGCAGTGAAACTGAGAGGTTTGGAAGTGGCCTGGTATGAACAGCAAAATGGAAAAGCTTGACATAGCACAAGCCAAAGCAGTAGAATAACATAGGTAGAACATGCTGTGGAAATTAGTAAGCACATTAATAACCAAAAACAGAAAGAAACACAGGAGTTAGATGAGGACAGGAGTGCATGAGTATCAAACAAAGAGAAATAAAGAAACACAAGCTGAAAGGTAGAAAACACAAAATACTGACCTAGAAAGCTGGTGAAGGCATAAACCAAGCAGAAAGCCAAAAAAACAAAAGAAAAAGCAGCAGACAACCATGGGGAGAGAAGGGGGCAGAGCCTCCAGCAGCAGCAAAGAAACAGTGCTTCCAAATGAGGCTGGAAGAAGCTGGCTTTAATAGTGCCGGAATGGTGTGTGTGGCTGGTAGCTCCCGCATATGGAATTGCAGTGGCCTGTGCCTTCCTAGTAAGCTGACTGCCTTGGATTGATGGACACCTTATGAGCAACATTATTCTTTCTCTAGATATGCTGCATTGATGACAGGGGAGTAGCAGAGACCACATAATCTCATGCACTAGCCACCAGGGCTTCAGCTTTACTCCTTAACTACCTGACATTGAAAAATGAGGTACAAATTTCCTAAATGTAGAGGAAGGACATATATGACTCCCAAAAGCTAAAAGTAAGCAATAGGACACAATGGAGTGTTGGTTTTGTTTCCACAACCATACACCCAGGGGCATAGTAAAGCATGCGGCCACAGGCTGAGTGTCTTTGGCCCATGGAATTGTAGTTGTGTCAGCACACCCAACACCTCAGAGTGTCTTATTACACTTATAAAATGGGTTTTGTGTTAAAAAGTGAGCAAATTAATTAAAAATGTTTAAAAATTAGTAGTTTTCTGTGAAATAGTCCCTCCACAGATGGGTTGTCACTAGAGTGTGCTAGCCTGAGTTGCACTGGGTGAGCCACCATGGTGTGTGTACTTTTTGTGTGAACTGTCTCTTGAAGCCCCCCCCCCACACAGTATTGTTCCACTTTCATTTCTTTAACTGAAAAAAAAAATTCATATTGTTTTACTTTGTGGACCTGGATTGGCAGTGATTGGCTTCAGGTGTTTTAGTTCAGAGACACCAGGATTAGGGATTGCAGCATCAAGGAGCTGCAGACTGACATTTTTAGTAATTAAGCAACACTAGTATGGGGACTTTTTCATACCCACTGGTTGTGCTGTCTCAATTCAATGGGTAAGAACAAGTTTCAGCCAATCAAGATGCAGGATTCTTAGTTCCTATTTTGTAAAGCGTAACTATTTTGTACTAACTTCACAAGATTTGTCTGTCTTAGAATATTGACTTCCACAATTTTAGACCTGTGCAATATTTTTTTCCATAAAGATATTTATTGGTATGTTTATATAATACAACATACAATGTAATTCATAAATCAATAGGCCAAACATTTAAAACAATGTGCAATGATTTTTCACAGCAAGTGATGGAAACAATGTTCAATGATTTTTCACAGCAAATGATAACCTGGGCAGTATTTTGACTTTCAGACACTCAAGTGACTTCCAAATTTGGATTTGTGAGTTTTTGCCAAACAATATCACCTCAGCCCAGACCTGCCTGCGGGTGAAACCCACAGTCTCCGAGCCTAACTTATTTGGATATTACGGTGCTGCACAGCAGACTGTTCTGCCACACAGAGGGGACACCAAGGCAGGCAGAGGAAGAAGCAGCATGGCATTTTACATTATAACTCCATAAATCAATGACAAGTCACTGCAAGATGTGCATTCCTCCTTCCTCAAGTGACTGGAGCAACCTTGACCTACTAAAACTCACTCGCAAGCCCAATACAATTGCAGAAGAACTGCTAGAGAGATTGTTTGCATTTCCAATGAATTTTATAACCCATTCCCCCCACTCCACCAAAACCCACAAGGCTTGGTGGATGGACATCATGGGACTAACAAGGGAGGCATATTGAGGCTGTTTGGGCTACAGCTGCAAGCCTGCATGAGTAAGAAGGCTGACAGCAAAATGTTATTCTCAATGTTATCATCCGATGTTCATTGAGACCAAAGGATGTTCAACCTGAAGGCAACAGAAAGGGTCTGCCATTTCTTGGGGCAGGCATTTCAGAAGGGAAACAGTATAGTCCTACTGCATGACTGTGATGTCAGTCCATTCTCACAAACAGTATTGTAGTTATTATCTGTGATAAATTTGAGTATCCTCCCAGTATGTCACATCACACTTGTGCCCCATTGCATGAGTGGGACAGAGCAGGAGTGGAACATCTATCTGAATCTCTTGGCAATTGCAGATAGCCCTCAGGACATTCTGCAGGGGAGACATCAGACCAAGGTAGGAGAAAACACAGTACTGGGTAGAGATGCACTGAAATAGACAGCATAAGGTTAAGTAACTACAGGTAGTGGGCTAACAAGGTCCAGTGTAACGGGTGTGGAGTCAAAGTCTTTCAGGACACATTCTAGAGACTGAGGTGCTTTCCCATTTGCACTCACCTCTCTGGGTTGAGAGCAGAGGTGGCTGGACTCTGGGCCAAATTGGCAAGGGTGCAGAGCACCTTTTGCCCGCCCAGGGGCCACCAAGTCTGCCGCTGCTCCTCCAGAGGATGCCTAGGCAGAGGCAGTGCGGTTGGACCTTGGTGGGCTCAAGGAGGGTGGGAGTGGCAGGTGGGGTATGCACTCCTCAGCCTGCACCACTGCAAAATTCCTTTGCTATACTAGTGGGGTGGGGCAGTCAGGGAGGAGGCACCTGCAACAGTGAGAAGGGATGATGTGGAAGCCCTCAGAAGGGAAGCCCCAATGAGGGAGAAACAGGCCCCCAGTCAAGGAGGAAGCACCTGCTGGTCTGGGACTGTATCACCAGGGGGATAGACTTGGGAGCAAGAGGTAGAAGGGAGAAGGAAGTGAAATGCCTTCCTGGTGCTTTGTCTAGGATCGATGGGCAGCAGATCCAGGAGATTGCTATGGCGGCAGGAGATCAGAGGGAACTAGATGTCATTGTCCATCTGGGAGAAATGAGCTGGCAAGGTGTGACAGAAATTCCTTTGGGCTGTACCAGCTTCTAGTGAGTTTTGTCTGAATCACTTCTCTGCTGCCACCACCTGGTATTACCAGGAAAATAGCTCTGTCCTGCTCAGGCACTAGGAAGGTCGAACACAGTAATATTTGGTAGAGTGCACTTCAGATGGTGGACTTTAAACAGAGAATTTCCACTTTGCCCACCAGAAATATTAAAGGATAAATAATAAGGATGCTCAGCCACTGGTACTACAAAAATACATTTTTACTACTATAATGCTTCCAGATATTACAAACAGGATGTGTACAGCAAGCAAAAAGAGATACACATTTACGGGAAAGGAAAAGAAAACAGTTAAACAGATAGAAGACTTACAGAATACACTGACAATCTAGTCTCATACTACATTTACCTGTCAGCTAACTTGAAAGAAACATTCAGTAATCCTGTTCTTTCCTCACCCAGATAAGCTACCTATAGAAGCAGAGCTCTCCTTCCTACTGGGTAACACTCACCAAGAGACAGAACCCCAGATCCTCTTCAAAAGTTTCAGGAAGAGATAGTTGTGGTTAAATTTTTCTATTTATGGACTTGGGGCAAAAAGGATGGGTCTTCTCTAGAGTGACAGCACTCTCCAGTATTCCCTACCCACGTGAGTGCATAGGGGTGCGTGTGTGTGTGTGCAGGGCCAGATTAACAAGTTGTGGTGCCCTGGGAATTTTGGAATTGTGGGGCCCCTGTGACTTAATCAATAGTCTGGGGATTCAGGTGCCACATAGGCCAAATGTTAATACAGTATCAACTTTAAAGCAGCCAAGTATAATAATAACATTGCATAAACATTGGACGGTGATGACACCTTGCAGCTGACTCTGCTTCAGCCTCTGTCACATTGCTGCCCCTGTCGTGCTGCGCTCTCCCCCCCACCCCCATCTGTTGACTAGAAGAGGCACACTCGGCCAAAGTTAGTGTCCAGGTGTGATTGTGGGGGGCAGCTGTGTACAAAGAAGCACGAGATGGAGCCTGAACCTGAGTAGTCCCAGCATCCTGAGTCTGAGTAAAGTGCCTTGTAACAAGACTGAATGACCTAATGGGATGCACTGTGACACAATCACAATCTAATAGCAATTACCCACAGAACTAGAGGGACACCTTAGCTATTATTCTCCGAGCATCCCCGTCCCTTCCGGGCAGTCACCACCAACTGCTCCCTCATTATACAAGACTGTGTTGTCAGTTCCAAGAGCACCCCCCCGGCCAGTCACCGCCAAACACCAGGTGCTCTAACTACATTCTTGGATGTCACTCTTTATACTCATCAAAATTGTTTTGCCCCTACCTTAGTCATAGAAACATTGAAACGTAGAAGTTGACGGCAGATAAGGACCGCAAGGCCCATCCAGTCTGCCCATTTCTTTTTCTACCTTATAAATGTGCCATCGGCCTTTGCTCTGTTAGTGGCCTATCTATTCATAGTCATTTGTATTGCTCCCTTATGCCTATCCCATGCCTGTTTGAAGCCCTGCACTGTATTCATAGCCACCACTTCTTGTGGTAAGCCATTCCATGCATCCACCACCCTTTCTGTGAAAAAGAATTTCCTCACATTCCCCCTTAATCGGGGGAATCCTCCTTAGTCCCACATGGAAAATGTTGCCCATATAGAAGGTGTTACAAACTCGGCCAGTAAATGCTAATTAATTTTTTTTATAATAAACATTTTTATTAGGTACAAGGATCCTTTACATACACTTATAGAGTTTATACAAAGTTAACTTATTCAGCACATATAGTCATACAATAGTAAAGGCAAATTCATAATATTCTGAAGTGTTAAAAATCCAAATTACACTTTGTACAAATAAAGCCCCTTTTTCTAGTGTTCAAAGTTTTTATCTCCATGTTTACATGTGTACCACATCAGAGGCTGTGTCTCATACAAGTGTCAGTATCCTACATTTCGGCAACAAAAAGTTGTGAGCTATGCACAGGGCCGGGGTTCGCAGGGTATACCGTCACCGCAGCGACTCCGGCACCGCAAAGACCATCACAGCGACAGGAATGGGGCAAAACCCGCCTGTCGCTGTGATGGTCTGTGCGGCGATCAGGACTGCCTCGCTGGGTGTTTGGCCCCCCCGGTCCAATTCCGACTCAAAGTTAGAATCCTAGAGACTAGGGGGTGTGAGGGGGTAGTGCCCCCCACAAGGGGGGGTTCGGGAGGCACAGCCCCCCCCCAATTGTGTGCACCGACATCCCTGTGGCTACAATGCCAACAGTTGGCATTGCAGCCGTCATTGTAGGGGATGTCGGTGCTAGCACTGTCGAAGCGCTAGAGGTAAACTGGTTCACAGCACCCTCCCATCCAACCGTATCAGGCAAACTGTTCAGAACAACATATGGGACAGCTTCTTTCAGTGCAGTTTACCCAAAGAGAACATTACATTTATTACACATTATCACAGTGCACCCCGAGCATTACTGGCAACACTCTGCCATAAAATAAAATGGAGAAACTAGATAGATACCCGACCTTCCACAGATATATTACCTGCGACAATAACACACAGGAAGGGAGTATGGGCCCTGTTACTGGATCTCAGTCGATAGCTTCCGGCCAGGTTCCAGCACATACTTGCACCATAGCCTGCGTTACCCACCTGCTGTAGGTACTACTGCTGCTCCAGACTGGGACTGCTGGCAACAACTCAGTTCCACCATGTTCTGCACAAATCCCATGCATGGGTGAAAACTGAATGTTCTGTCTTGCACAGATAGCAAGGCTGAATTGTGCATGAGCATTCAGGGTTGTTTTTTTTTTCTCCCATGGTCATGCAGCACAGGACTACAGTTCAAAGTCTACAGTTGCTTGACAACTAACAACATTCACTGAAAGCTCAGCGGGGCGGGGGCCCCCAAAGCCTTTGGGTCCCTGAGGCTGTAGCCTCATCAGCTCTTGCATTAATCCGTGTGTGTGTGTGTGATTAAACCTGACAGGCTGAATTTCCCTTTTCCACCTAGCAACATCCTCTTGTCCTCTTGTTCTATTGTCCTGTTGTCTGAGTGCAAGAAGAAGAAGAAGAAGAATCAGCATTTATATAGCACTTTTCATACATCCAAAGCACTTTACAAGCAATGCTAGACTGGTAGTGAAGTGACTGAATGTGTGGTGGCGGCCATATTGCACATCATCACCCACACACAGCCTGGATAATTGCAAGAACCGGTTTATGGGAAGGGGAATGTTGGCCAGGACACCGGGAATGTTCCCTACTCTTTGCGAAGAGTGCCCTGGGTTCTTTTACTTCCACCTGGACACCCACCAGGACAACACCAGGATGGGCAGAAGGACCTCGGTTTAACGTCTCATCTGAGGCGGCACACCCCAGCAGTGCTTTTAATGCTACTAGGATGCCAGCCCGATTTTTAGGTGCAAGTCCAATCCCGGTGTGGGACGAGAACCCATGACCTTCTGGTCCAGAGGTGGATGTGCTACCAACTGAGCCACGCTGACAAGCACCAACTGAGCCACGCTGACAAGCGTACTGTACTGTACTTGAAAAGCTCACTCACAGTTTTTATTACCTTGTTTACTCTCCAGCTGCGTGGTTGTGTTCTGTGGCAAAAGTAACACTATTACACCTGGCAAGTTGTTTCCATTGTAGGTGTCCCAAGATAGCTGCTGGGATATGTGACCTGCACTCCATTTTGTTCATCCCAGGCCATTCCAACAACAGAAAGAACTTATGTGAAAATACGTAGAGAAGAAAATAATTACAGTAACAAAAAAAAGATTACATTAACGTGGTTGCATTCTTGTCACACAAGGGATAGGGTAGGAGTAGTGTAAAGTAATTTCAGGGAGCAGGGAAGGGGCCTTAAGCAGGTAGCATGAACAATGGCATTTGCTTAGGCGTTACCTGTGTATGGCTGGGGAGAGGAAAGAGCACTCCACAATGGGGCTTTTAACAGTTGATTGAACACATGGTACATGGAGGCTGGCTTTGGCCACACTGAGAATGGGGGCCAGCTTGGGAGGATATGGGCCTCTATAATGGAGAAGGTCATGTCCTTCCAGGAAGAGGACCACAGTCTTTAGTGAGAGGTTTAAATGTTATTTTGATGAGCATTTCAACTAGCTGGGGGTGGGGTATCCTGTGATGAGGTAGTAACTACAACAAAAATGGAAAGGGACCGGGGGTAATGATATCAGATGACCTTAAGGTTGGCAAGCAATGTGAGAAGGCAGTAGGGAGGGCTGGGGGGATACTGGGATGTATAGGGAGAGGCATCACCAGCAGAAAACAGGAAGTTGCTATCCCTCTGTACAGACAGTTGGTGAGACCCCATATGGAGTACTGCGTCCAGTTCTGGAGACCCCATCTCCACAAGGATATAAACAGGATGGCGGCACAGTCCAGAGGAGGGCAACTAAAATGGTGCAGGGTCTGCAAGAGAAGCCATATGAGGAGAGACTAAAGGAGCTTAATACGTATACCCTTGAGGAAAGGAGGGAGGGGGGGACATGTTAGAAACTTTTAAGTACCACAGTGGAATCAACAAAGTCTAAGAGGGTAGTATCTCTCAGAAAAGAGATGTGCAAGAACAAGGGGACACAATTTGAAGATGGGGTCGTGGCTCAGGGGCAATGTGAGTAAGTATTTTTTCACAGAGAGGGTGGGATGCATGGAACAGCCTCCCTAAGGAGGCTGTGGGGTCTAAAACTGTGGGAGAATTCAAGAATACATGGGACAGACATAAAGCAATTCTTGTGGGGGGGTAGGAAGAAATAGGCTGTTGGTTAACTAGGATCTGCAGCTTATCCTGTAGGTAGGGAAATGGGCAGAGTAGGTGGGCCAAGCGGTCCTTATCTGCCGTCAAAGTCTATGTTTCTATGTTTCTAGGATAGCGAGTGAATATGAGCGACCATCAAAATGCCGACTCATATTCAGCACTATCATCATGAAGCTACCCTCAAGGGTAGCCTTGCTATGCTATGGTGAGTATAGGGGAGGGTGACCGGAAGGGGAGGATAACAAGGGGAAGATGAGGGATAGGGAAGAGGATTTTCAGTGGGTAGTGTGCCTGCTGCAGCCAGGCTAGCCATGTGGTGTGGTGGTGAGGGTGGCTAGCTCCAGCACATCAGGTACTGCGTGTGGGACTGGGGATCAGGGGAAAACTTTTGCCACTGGCTGCCGCTGCCAGGTTTTTTTTATTAAATCCTGAGTGTTGCCCTCCCAACATGCATTCCCTTGGAGTTAGCACTCTTTAGCAGGAGGGTGCGGGGGGCACACACCCCCACCGCATAAACACTAAGTCTAGTTGCCGGATGTTAGGTCGCCGGCATATGTATATTGCCGATTAACTTTTCTGGGATATACACGTGCCATAATAGCGATCGCTGTTTTGCATTTGCTATTATGACATAGAACCGGGGGTGGGGGAGGCTTAATACCAAGAGAGGAGAAATTGACCCCCCCCACACACACACATGATGAAGCAACAAGGATAGAAAACCCTAGGGAAGGAAGTACCCCAGGTCAGGGGTACAAGAAGAAAGGGGTGGGGACATGGCAGAAGACAAGTGGGTATAAATCAAGAATGCAGGAAGAGAGGAATAAAAGAGACAGGAAATGGAGAGGATAACTAGAAAAGATGGAGGATAAGAAGAGCTTCAGGGAGCAGCACAGGCAGATGTGGGGGAGAAAGCATGGAAGGAAGAAGGTATGGAGAGCCATGTGTGCCAATGTTAGGAGTCTGGGAAATAAAATTCTGGATCTGGAGGCCATCGTGGAGGAAGCTAGCCTGGATTTGATAGCCATAATGGAGTCATGGTACACTGACAGCCATGACTGGTATGTGGCCATACCGAGCTACTCTCTGTTCAGGAGAGAGAGATGGGAGGAGAGGTTGAACTGTATGTGAGGGAGGGAATCAAGGCTACAGGAATACAGGGGCACCCAGAGAAAAATGAAGGGCTGGAGGTGATGTGGGTCATCCAGGGGACAGGTGCTGGGACTAGTATCCATATATGGGTTGTATACAGAACTCCCGGACAGGTACAGGAGTTGGATAAGGCACTTGGGGAAGACAATATTAGGATGGCAAATAAGGGGGAGGTGTGCTAGTTGGGGATTTCAGCCTGTCAAATGTGGATTGGAGCCTTACAGCTGCAGCTTTGGCAAGGTGCAGGGCCATTCTTGATCCCCTACGAGGGGCTTCCTTCAGGTAGCTAGTGAACAAATCCACTAGGGACGAGGCAGTGCTGGAGCTGGTGCTTACAAACAGGGATAGCACTGCAGACGTTATGGTGGGTAGGCCCCTGGGTACCAGTGATCATTGTACAGTATGGTTTAACATTAAGACAAGCGCAGAAGCAAACCAGATGAGGACGAGGATCCTGGACCTAGGAGGCAAGATTTTAAAGACATGGGAGACTGCCTCAGAAAATGCCTAGTACGGGGAATTGCTAAGGAGGGGGAGATTAACAGTGGAGAAAAATAAGGAAGGGCATAATTAAGACAACCAGTCTCTACATGAAAGAACTGAGTAAAAGCAAAAGGAACAAGCATCTGTCAATGTCACATGTTTGCTTGCAGTGTAACATGGCTTTAAGGAGCCCCGATCTTGTCGGAACAACTCTGAAACACATAATATCTAGACAAAATTTAGCTTATATTTCACCCTTTTTTGTAAATTTTTTTTTTTTTTAGTTGTTTAACCAGGAGTAGCACACTAAGCTGAAAGCTTTTTTACAGGAGTGACCTGGGAGCACAGGGAAGTTAAGTGACTTGCTCAGGGTCACACAGTATGCAACTGGAAGCTGTGGAATTCAAACCCAGGTCTGGTCTGCTGGATGTCATGAGATTTGCAGCTCAGAGCCTTAAACCACTGAGCTATACTGCCTCATTTGTCACCCTTATTTGTTTATTACTAAGGACATTTGCACTGAAAATGGACCTCTGCCCTATTTGCACTGTCTGCTTGTCTACTTTTGTAGTCACAGTTCTGTTAATGACATCCCAGTCTGTTGCTGTGGAGTTAAATATGATGTCATAAACAGGGCATGATGATGTCATGTGTAGGCAAGCAGCCAAAGCTAATCATTTCAGGTACAAAATAAAGAAGAAGACCGCGCAGCAATGCAAGCGGGTGCTCAATACGTGAGGTGCTACCCTGAAAAGTGAACCAAGATCAAAAGTGAATGAGCACTCGGAAGTGGGTAAATGTGTTGCTCGTTTATTCCAAATAAATGAGCAACACATTTACCTGCTTCCGAGTGCTCATTCACTTTTGATAATAATTCCAGGTACCCCTGGAACTGGTAAATGCCTTCAAATACCTTGGGGTAACCCTCGGCTCTGCTCTGAACTATCATGAACACATCCACCTCCTTAGCTCCACCATAAACACCCGCATTGGCCTACTGCACAGCCACAAGCACTGTCTCCCACCAGAAGCCCTTCGGCTTGCTATCTCATCATCCATCCTGTCCCTCACTGATTACGGGATACTGGTGTATGGGACATCTGACACCACTGCCCTAAAAAGAATCAGGGTGTCATTAAACAAGGCTTGTCGCCTGGCTATTGGCTGTGAATGGCTAACCCACACCTGCTCCCTCTACAGTCTTGCAAACTGGCTTAATTTTGATGGGAGGCTTAAATATCAGACCTGCCTCTTTGCAAAGAAAATCGCTATTTCTCTTGTTCCCTCTGGCCTCACTCCTCTTCCGCAGCCCGCACCCACCCTAAAAAGTACCTGTAGCTCCAATAAATCACTCTTCCAGGTTCCCCACTGCAGATCAGCTCTAGGCCAAATAACCTTTCGTTACAGGGCCCCTCACTGGTTAAATGCCCTCCCCAGTGCCATCCTCTCTGAAGCTAAAATTGGCCATTTCAAACGCCTACTCAGGGATCAGATACAGAACGAAGGGGCATGCAACTGCCTCTAGCCAAACCCTTAACTCTCAGTCATGGCCTGCCACCCTGCTCCCGATTCTCCCCGACCTCTCCCACTTTCTGCAACCTACCTGCTACCTTTGGCTCTGACACTGCTCCTCCCCTCCACTACTGCCTTCTCAACTACAAACTCTCTCGACAACGGTCTTGGGTCTCCTAGAGGCACCTGTCCTGCTAACCTCCCCCCCCCGGGCACCTGTCCCCCCTCCCCCCATTGCAAATGGACTTACTGTTCTCAGTGTACAACATGATGTTGTCTCTGACTATGCATCCTGCTGGTTGCTGCAATGTACCTCTTGTAACTAAATGAAACCTGTTGTGTATATGCTGTTGTTTTCTCTTCTGTCTAATAACTGTATGTCTACTGATGTAGAGCCTTTGTAAAGGAGTCTCTGACTCAAAGGTTTGCAATTCTGATACAATAAATAAATAAATAAAGTTGAAGGGACACTAATCTTATTTTTTATGTCACTTCCCTTCAGTAATAAAGAGAAAGGGGAAAGAATTGCAAAAATAATAGTTCTGGATAAATGGTACAGACGGTAAAAGCACAGAACTGTAAAACAGTGGGTTGCAGGTTCAACCCCCACTCAGGGCCACAAACAATATTAACTAAGGAAATCTGAGCTACAGGATACTAGTAGCTGGGCCAGTGGCATGGAAGGCTGATGCGCTGAACGCCTCACCTCCCACTGACCGGGCTTCGGTAATGGATCAAAGTCACTTGGGGTCTGGAGGGGGAAGGAGGATTTAGCATCCATCAATGGATCTCCTTCTTCAAGGTGGGGGGACAGTATCTACTGCTGCTTGGCTGCCGCCTAGTGGAGGGTAGGTGGCACAGCAGCGGTCACCAGAATTGAAAGTTGGAGGTCGGCTTTAAAAGTGTGCACCATCTTCACAGTCTACATGTACACCATTGCATGCTGCCAGCTCTGACTCAAGGAGAGTAATGGAAGGAAAAGAATCCCTGTCTGCAGGATGATGCTGCAACTGTGAATGCATCACATTACCACCATCCGTGGCGCCCACTCACACAATGATGTAAGAAGTAGATTGGGTAAGTACTGGAGGTGGGGTAAATAGGATTTGACAGCAGATGGGGGCCAATAGGGAAGGGCAGGAGGATAAAGTCCATATGAAAAAGGAAAAAAGGATTACAAAAATATATGAACTATAAACTGAATTGTGTCTAACTCTCACATTTTTCAATGTTGTCTATCCTTTAAAGGCAGCATAAACAATATGCAATTTAAATCAAGTATTGCTGGTGTTTTCTGTTCATTATTGGTATGCTGTTAACATATTTGAAGTTATTAAATTTGCATTCTGTATGCTATTTTTTCTCATCTCTGTTTAGTGCTTTCAAATAGGCATTTCCTGTCTGTAACTAGGGGGACACACACACACACACACACACACACACACACACACACACAGGCTTGATGTTTATCTTCAAAATCTGATGATGTCTGCTAGCTGGCTAATGGGCAGAGAACCAGTGCGACTGGCGGGGCTGTAGCCTTTGAACTACAAGAAGTTGATTCTCATCAGATAGCTGAACACTGTCATCACCATCAACCTTCTCAGCAATGGCTTATGAGAGCCAAGCCTTCTGCATTTCTACATTCATTGGCTTATACAGTACACACCTACACAGGCCTCTACAGTACAGTAACAATATATTCGCTTTGCACAATCATGCAAGCAGACATAAAAGGAGACCATTATGATACTCTAGGGAAGTGTCCACAGTGGTGAAGCAAAAAAGGGTGGCATTCAAGAGATATAAGGAAATGCAGAGAGAGGAAAATGGGGAGGTTTATCAAGTAAAACAGATTGAAGCAGGTTGGGCAGTGAGGAAGAATAAAGCGCAGACATTAAGAGAGGTATATCCAGCAGGAGGAGGGTGGTGGTGCCAATTGTATCTCTCACTGGTGAAACCCCACCTGGAGTATTGCATCCAGTTCTGGAGGCTGCACCTCAGAAAAGACATAGACAGGGTGGAGGCAGTCCAGAGGAAGACAATTAAAATGGTGCAGGAGTTGCAGCAAGACCCCTATGAGGAGAGACTGAGGGATCTCAACATGTACATCCTGGAAGAGAGGAGAGTGAGAGGGGATATGATTGAGACCTACAGGTACAAGTACATCACTGAGGTGAGCAGGGTATAGGAAGGGGGTCTCTTTTAAAGGAGGAAGAGGAGGAGCACCAAGACCAGAGAGCATGCTATGACGCAAGTGGAGATTAAAGAAGGATATGAGGAAGTACTACTTCACTGAAAGAGTGGTAGGTGCCTTGAATAGACTGCGAGTGGAAGTGTGGAGGCAAAAACAGTAGTGGGCATGGGAAAGACATAAGGGAATGTCAGTGAATAGGCAGAGAGGAGGGAAGGTTGCTGGAGACCTGTTAGGGTCTCTGGAGGCAGTCTAAGTAGGGACCATCTGGACAGACTGAGTGGGCCAAGCTCTCCTTTTCTGTTGACAAATTCTATGTTTCTAAGGCAACAGAACTACATACAAATAACTGTATCTTTAAAGAGCAAGTAGCATTAGCCAGCCTGGTAATGTGAGGGTAGTGCTATTGCTCGCTATGTCAGCAACACTGGTTTGGGAATGGATTTGAGTTGCACAGGGCTGGTCAGGGAAGGGAGGGAGTGAGGGAGGATTGAGTGTCCCAAGGATGGCGCTCCTCCCTCAGGAAGGGGGAAATCTATGTCCTGCTCTGTGTGTGATGTCCAGCAGAGACTGAGTGGCATCACAGTTTGGGCATGCACAGTTGAGCCCTCGTGGGTGAAAATCTAAGGTGGAAACTCTTCAACCACAGCAGAATGATGCCCCAGTCCCTCCCAGGTCCTGCACCTCCCGCTATGGTACCTCCTCATCTGGACTGTGCTCCAGGAGATCTTGGTCATCTCCTCTGGTCCTGCCAGGGGAGAATCAATCATGGACCCTGTGGAGAGGTAAGCTCTAGGTATGATGGGTGATAGGACTGGTGGGACAGGAGGCATGAGGGGCAGGTCCGAGACCAGGGGAAATACTGTAAATAAATGAGTACAAAAAAGAGCAAGTAGCTACTAAAATAAAAGGCTAAAATCATGTTTACCATTGCTTAAATTTTTTTTCTTGTTTTTGTTTACGTTCTTCTTTTATTGGTCAACTAAATAGTTCGGATAATGAAGTACATATTTCATTGTGCCATTCAAAAGATTCTCAGTCCCCAACAGGTCTCATAACTACCGTTTGTGACATCACAATATGTCATCATGGTAAGCACTGTGATGTCAGAAACAAAGGCCCTGTGAGGTCAGGTGGGGACAGCCAAGTATGCTTCGTACACACTTCCTAAACAGGCTTACAAGATGCATTATAACCCTCAGGAAGGAAAACTGAAAATTGAAAAAAAAGTAACCTCAAGTGACTTGTGATAGCAGAAACTATGTCTATGAAGATATGTACGGAAGTGTAGAGTTTCTCTTTAAATCACTGCTGCTTCGGTCACCCTAGCACAGTCTACAGTTTCCTATATTTAGCTCACAAAAGACTTGGCTGGTTAAAGAGCTAGTGGAGCCAAAAGAGGCAGACAGGAAAATAATAAAAATTTTAAGTAGTCAGTCGTAACTTTTAGTTTCTGAAGTATTTTTGGTTTTTTCTTTTGTTCACTAGAAATTCTTCTATGTGACAATATTGTGCTGGATATGCAGAACAGCTCTTAGCCTTGCAGCTGACATATCTATCTCTATTCCCCCCTACTACATCATCAGCATTGTGATATTACTGATGGTGACAACACAGGTGACTGGTCTGGCAGCCACTGAGTAGCTGTTCCAAAGCAACAGTGATGTCACAGTCAGTGAGGTCACAATGCTGATGGTGTAGTAGGGGACAATAGAGCTAAATATGTCAGCTGCCAGGAAGAGTGTTGTTCCACAAATCACACCTACTAACATCAGGTAAACAATCTTCTAATTAAACAACGGGGAAAAAAAAGTACCTCAGATATAAAAAGTAAGGGTTGGCTGCTTTTAAAATCTAATATTCGTTTTGGGCAATATACTCGCTCTTTAAATTTGAGACATCTTAGTTTCTGCTGCTTCCCACTGCCACATGAGTCCAGCCTGATGATAAAAAGCCAGAAAATGAAAAAAACAGAAAAAACACTGATTAAAGAAGGTGTGAAGAAAACATTCCAGTGTGAGCTGTACAGCCATACTAGTGCCCAGTGCTCAAATCTAGACCGTCACATGAAGAGCCATACTGATGGAAGACCACATAAAGTGTTACCTTTACAGTAGAGCATTCAGGACAGTTACACTACTGCAAAACCACCTCAACACCCATGCAGGTACTAGACCTCACAAATGGACAGACTATGAGATGGTCTTTGTGAACAGTGGAGAGCTGGTCCAACATCGTCATTATAAGCACACTTGTGAAAAACCATTTAAGTGCTCAATGTACGACTATTGCCCGTGTTGAGGCTAGAAGTAGAAGACTTGGTTTGCTGGCCAAGGCACCTAGCTTCACCTGAGCTCTTTCCTTCTAAGACTGCTTGAAAGGCAGAGTAGAGAAACTTACCAGAGCAAGGGAAAAGGATTAAGACTTATTTTGGCTAAACAGATTTACTGTGTGGTGTTGTTTTTATTTTTTACTCACAGGGATTGCTACTGTTTGTTGCTAACATTTCATTGCTTTATTTTCTCTGATTCAAATTGTTGTTGCTAGTATACCTTCTTCTGCATTATTACAAGGTGTGCCTACAGGTGTGTGCTAACAGATTACTGCTGTAATCTTCTGATTCAAATTGTCTGTTGCAAGGTATATCTTCTGTTACTGCTTTATTTTTCTCTGTAGCAAAGTGTTCTTACAGGGTATATCTTCTCTGAAATTATTACAGGTGGTGCTTTACAGGTTTTACAGTTTTATCTAACATTAGGATAAGCTTTCAGGGTTACTGCATTTGTTGTTGACTGATTGTTTCTGCTCTTACCTCCTTGTTCTTTCGTCCATGGTTCTTCTTTTCGGCAGGGTGGGGCCCAGCCACCACCCCATCCCCAACCACCCACACTACACTCCTTTTATAGGGTACCACAGTTGTGACATTTCCTGTGGCAGAGCAGGAAGGGGTGGATCAGTGGGGCCTCCACAAGGTGAGCTCATTTACAGGGGCACGAGTAATTTAACTTGTTATAACAAGTTAAACAAAACACAATCAAACCATTACTTGCATTTTGTTTTCTTTTTTTTTTTTTTCCTTCTAATTACTCTGACTAGGTTATAAACCCAGCAACTTATCTGGAATGGATATCATTAATTGCAGGTACTGTGGAACAATTTTCAGAAGGACAGTCTTACAGGATTTAGGACACTGTCCTACATGCTGGGCCTTTGGAGATCTTAGGGCTCAGCTCTGGGCAGCATGGGCAGAGATTGCACGCCTCAAATTTCATATTCAAGAGGAAATACATTATAAGAACCACCCGCCATTTCCCCAGCATCCAACAGAAAAACCTCGACCGCAGAGGGTAGTTGGTCCAGGAGGTTGGCAGATGGTGAGGAGGGGCAAATCGGGTGCCCCATCACTCTCTGCTCTCCAACATATTACCTCCAAAAAACATATAAACACTACAAACAGGTATCTGCCTCTATCTCTGAAATCAAACAAAGAGGCAGAAGACACTGCAGAGCAGGACGCTGCAGCACAGGAGCTAGCAGAACAAAACTCACCCAAATCAGGAACCAAAACAAAAAAAGCAAAAATGAAATCCCAAAAACTTCTGCTCATAGGAGACTCCATGATTCGGGGAGTTGATACCCATCTCCAGCCAGGGGTAATGGTCAGATGTCTCCCAGGTACATCAGTATGGAGAGACACTGACCGCATTACTAAAATTGTTCACAAAGCAGGAGAAAACATTGATGTCCTAGTACACATAGGGACTAATGCTCTCAGCCAGTCAGTTGTGGAGACCAAGGAACACCTGACCAGGCTGGGTGACAAACTATCATCTATTTCATCCGGCATCTCCTTCTCTGAGATCCTGCCAGTCTGGGAGAGGTGAGAAGATGGACAGAAGGTCAGAGAAGGGGAGATAGGGGAGCTAAACACGTGGCTCAAGGGCTGGTGCCAGGAAAAAGGACACAGATTTGTATGGAACTGGCAACAGTTCTGGGAGCGAAAGTTCTTTAAATTTGATGGACTGCATCTGACTAAGGAGAGAGTCAGTGCATTGGGACAGAAGTTTGACATCTTTGCAGAATATTTAAACTAGCAAATGGGGAGAGGGGTGCAGCACCCCATACGTCGAATGGGAAGAACACCCTTCCCCCCACAGCTAGTGGTCAAACAGAGATTCAGCATGTTTGCAGTTCATTTGCATCACCAGGTAAGAAAAAAGGTTTGTCTCCCCATACAACGCACAGGGGTAATGCCAAACCTCACCCAACAACTAACACACCAAAATCTGGCCAATGGAAAATCATGTACACAAATGCTCACAGCCTGGGAAATAAGATTCCAGACCTGCAGGCAATAATGTCAGAGGCTAAACTGTACATAGTAGCAATTAGTGAGACGTGATTTACCAGTAACCACACTTGGGAGACTTCAGTACCTGGCTATGTATTGTTCAGAAGAGACCGAGGTAAAAAGGGGGGAGTGGCCCTTATGTCAATGAAAATATCAAAGCTACAGAAATTCAGAATACACATAAGGAGCCAGAAGAACTGTGGGTCACCCTGAAACAGGAAATGGGACAGCCATAAGAACTGGGGTTGTCTACAGGCCCCAGACCAGAGGAGGACATAGACACATTACTGTTAGAAGATATACAAAACATGACAGCTAAAGGGGAGGTTCTGATAATGGAGACTTCAACATGCCAGATACAGATTGGTCAATACCAGCAGGAACATCTGCCAGAACTAGACACATAGTGGATTCCCTGCAGGGGAGGGCCTCAAACAACTGGTACAGCAACCCACAAGAGACAGGGCTATCCTAAATCTAGTACTGACTAACAAGGAAGGATCACAGATCTCCAGGTAGAAGGTCACCAGGGGCCAGTGACCATCACATGGTATGGTTCAATTTGGCTACTACATCTAAATCATCCCATTCCAAGGCAAAATATGGGACATCAGAGAGCCGACTTTGATAAGATGGCCAACAGAGTTAAGCTAGCCCTGGCAAAAAGAAACACAGGTGAGGGGGTACAGGCAAAGTGGGCAAGCATTAACGATGCAATACTTGAAGCAACATCCCATTGTGTTAGACAGAAAAGGAAGTGCAAAAGAAGAAGGAAACCACTTTGGTTCTCAAATACAGTTGTAACCCCCCTGCAAATGGGGGTTCCCAAAAGACTTCCAGGAGCTTGCTTGAATGCTCCAAGCCTGAATGGTGTTTGGCATTTAAGCCATTTATCAGTGAGTGTTTTTAGAACCTCTGGTACTGTCTCTTTAAGAGCTGTCTGCTTGCAGACATAATTAGTTTGTATGGGGGACTGTGTGTTTCTTTGATTGAGTACCACTTAGCTGCTGCCAATTCACTTCATTTTGCAGTCACTAGGAGTGCAAAGGGAACCTATCTCAAAGATGTAACTGTTTGCCAGAAATTATTTAGAGTAATAATGAAATTACAGTTTGTCTAACCTGCTTTCTTTGCAGTCAGAACTGTGTCTGCTAGTTCCCATTCTAGTTTTGAACTGCTGAACTGGACCAATCAGTGTGGGGTAAGCTAGCTCTAAAATGGTGCCTTGGACGAATCAGAACTTGGACTCATAATCTGAGCCAGCCACAAGAGGATTGTATGGGCAGTGACTCTGGGAGATGTAGTTTAGACTTCAGTGCCTTTTTGGACCAACAGCAGCAGTCTATTGTGAGTGACAGCCAATCCAGTCAAGAACTGGGAGGAACTCAAAGGCAGTGCCGGTTTTGTCGGTTGGAGCTTAGTTGAGCTTTGGCAGTGAAGAAGGAAGGAGCCTGTGCTTTTTCAGTGTGCAGTTTTAGTCAAAAACGTGTGTAAGGCCCAGAGTTCGGTCTGCAGCTTGTGTAACAGCTTGTTAGGACTGAATCCGTCCTGTGAAAAGAATCAAAGGATCTCTGAAGAGTAGAAACCAGGCTCACCCTGTGAAGACTGGAAGAATTGCTGAAAATTGCACTCGGTCTGTCAGGAACTGAATCTGCTGTGTGTTCTCCGGTATTGTGCAGTAATTCGATCGGGATACAGATGCAGCCTGCCTGGTATAGTGCTTTCTTTATATGGATGTGTGAAGAGGTTTGTGTACCTCAAGTGAGCCCTGCTGACATTGAAGGACCCTATCTTATTTGGAGTCGTGAGTACTAATTCAGGGTTGCTCCCTGTTGAATTGCCACATTAAATCCAAATGGAATTACTGTACTGCTGACTGTTTAATTCTCCTTTCTCTGTGTGAAAGGGCCCCTACCAGCTGCCACGGTTTGGACTAGCCACTAGGGCTTGGGTACCCAGGGACAGTAACTAATAGGGATAGGCCTGTGCACAGAGCCATAGGTAGATTATTAGAGTGATAAGCTAATTAACCTGATTTCCCTCTGTCCTTGTTATAGCCCCTAAATAAATCAGAGCTGCTTGTTTCAGCAAAGTTATACTGCCTGAGGTATTTGTCTATGTTAAAGTACTGTACTGTGATTGTTGCACTGTATCTCATTTCACAGGAGGTCCCAGTGCGGAACCAGACCTGGGGGTAAGTGTATACTGTGAAGGTAATTCTGATATATTGTGTGGGCCACTAGTGGGAAGAAAGGGGTTGCAGTGTCCCAGAGGGCTGTGACCAAGTTAGTTTAACTATTGCAAACCCTGACCTCTGGGTGGAGGCACCGCCATTGGATCCAGGCCCCTCAACCTGTTAGTGGCAAATCAGGCAGGGTAGTAGCCCTGGGATAGCGCCATCTAGGGTTACATCTTGAGGCTCACCGCTGGGATTGTGTGTCCTCTAGTGCCATATTTACGAACCACTGTTAAGAAAAAATGGGTACCCCGACAGAAGTGGCTGTGCACGGCTGGTGGAGTGGTGTACTGGGAGGAGATCGACCTCAAAATGCTATGCTTATCCTGGACATCCCCGGGTATCAATACTGGACACTGTGCAGGGAGTACTTTCCAAGGTGGAAGGTTTACAAAACCTCTGTGGTGGTGGGTCGGCATGCTAATCTGCTCACCCACACTTTCCTGGCCCTAGTAGAGTTAAGGATCCCATAGATAGCTCCAAAGTGCCACAGACCATTACCCCAGAGGGAGCCCTCACTGCTTGGAGAGTGATAACTAAGGACAGTAAAGACCCGGGGAATCAGCCCCACCACTATCTGAAACTTTTGAGGAGAAATTTGCTGAATGGTTGCTGGGAGAGGGAAAACTGTGGAGGACTTGAAGAAACTATTCTTGCCACCTGGGGTGTTCCTCCCAACACCCTCTCCTGCTCCAGTGCCGCAATGGTGGCTGAACCAATGCAGACTCCTATTTCTGCACCTGCCATTAGTCACGACTCTTACGAAGGTTGAGGATCTTCTCTGGCACCCTCCCACCCCCAAGGAGGATGACTGGGAGACCTGGATAGACTATGTTGCCCCCCAAGTGCTAGAATGGCAATGCTCGGAAGGTGAAAAGCGAAAGAGGGTTAGTGAGAGCCTCCGAGGTCCTGCCCTGGCTACCATCCGTGCTAAACGGGCCAGTAACCCTGAAGCGACTGCACAGGCCTATCTTGAGGCCTTGGAGAATGTGTATGGGAGCCCAGATTCTGATGAGGACCTATGGTGGAGTAAGAGATGCACAACAGTACCAAGGGAGTTGTTGTCTGTGTATGTATCTCGGCTGGAAAAATTGTTGCAAGAATGCCTCAGAAAGGTAGTTTGCCAGCGATTGAACTGGACCCGAACCAGGCTGGACAGGATCCTTAAGTCTGCCCCTTCTCAGAACTGCTGTTGCTTCAGTTACGCCTGGCAGATCGACTGGAATCACCTCCTATGATGAGTTAATAGAGAAATTGAGGAGTTGAGAAAAAGGCGACCTCGGGAGGGACCTGCACCAATAGCTGCGGCTACGAACCCGAGTGACTGAGGGTGACCCATCAAGTGAAGTTCAGGGCAGAGGTTGGCAGTCAATGAGTGCTCTGACAAGGAAAAGATATGTCACAATGGGGCGAACTGTTGAGAGAGATCAGGAATTCAAAACAGTCCCTTTATGAAGGCCATGCAAGTACGGCCCTGACCTATATCCGACTGCATCTGCTATGGGGGTGGGGTACCCACCCATGTATCTCCTGCTGATAACAGCTCCGAACTCGATTCCTTGATCATGGAAGTGCAGAAACTGACGAGATGTCTCAAATGCTTATCACGCGCAGACAGAGATGGCACCAAGGTTTCCAGTTAGTAATACCCCCTCCTGGCTCCCAGTGTAGGCCTCGGCCAGCTCAAACTCCAGAAGTATGTTTTGCTATAATTGTGGAAAGATGGGCACATGAAAGGGAATGCCAGTCCCCAAAGACACTGACAAAGTTGCATATAGGCTACAAGGAGAGCTTCGGAGAAGAAATCAGTGGTTAAGAGGTGCACGACATGATCCCAGTGAGGGCACAAAATGCTAATTCACGCCTTGTGGCAAGGTCAATTGCCCAGGCCCCACTACCGCCTCTCCAGACTGGTCCAGAATAGTGGGTCCCTCCATGGAGACCACTGTAAAGGTGAACGGAGTGTCTACAGAGCTATATTAGACAGTGGCTCCCAAGTGACAATTATGTTCCAAGATTGGTATCAGAAGCATTTGTCAGACATACCCTTACAACCATTAGAAGGACTGCATGTATGGGGGTTAAGTGAGAAGGCCTACCCTATTCCGGGTATATCCGAATTTGGCTGTCTTTCCCCACCTCCGTGGCTGGTGGCTGAACAAGTAGGACCCTAGCTTAGTGTGTCCCCCACTGGACTGTATGATGGTGTCCCTTTGTTGATTGGAACAAATGCTCATATGTTGGAAGGCTGGCACAGTTGTGTTATGAAAACAGGGTCAAAGACTAGTAGAGCTTTAGAGTTCAAGCTTTAATTAAGAAGGCCTATGAGGCACAGAGAGATGCTGAAAAACAGAACCAGAGGAACCGGTCGAGATTGTATGGAAGAAGGATCCTGAGTCTCTGATCCTGGCCAAATGCAGTGTACCTTACAGGAGAGAGGTCCGTATCAGAAAGGATGTTAAGAATAAAATTAATGTTGGATGCACCAGGCGATGGAAATACCCGGAAGACTGCTGGTCAAGCCCTGATGTTTTGCCGCTAGAGCCCATGCTTATGCCAGAAGGGTAATGGTCCAAGTTCATAATGTCTGAAAGAGACATTCGAGTAAACAGAGGTTGCATCCTGGCTAATGTGCATTGTGCAGACACTGCAGTGCTACCCAGCAGCAAGAGTTCAAGGAAGAATGACAGAGTAACGCCTGACTTGTTTGATTTGGCGACTCCCGCTGCCAGCTGAATGGAAAGTGAAGATCAGTGAGAAGCTTGTCAGAGACAGTGTTTTCTTTAAAGGAATGGGATGTAGGATGCGTGCAAGGAGCTGAGCACAATATCCGGTGCATGTGAAAGACCATTTCGTGAGAGGTCTCGACGCCTGGCACCACCTGCTGACATAGATGATGTGAGACAGCATCTGCAAGAGATGTTAGCTGCTGGTGTAATACAAGAATCAAAGCCCTTATACTTCCCCATTGTGGTAGTGAGGAAAAGAATGGAACAGTAAGGATGTGTGTGGATTATACGCTCTAAACCGTGGACTATCACTGGTCAGTACACAATGCCCGCATTCAGGATGCTTTGGACTGCCTAAGCGGGAGCAAGTGGTTCTCTGTGCTGGATCTCGCAGTGGGTACTATCAGATCGATGGCTGAGAGACCGTGAAAAGACAGCCTTTATCTGTCCGGCTTGGCTTCTATGAATTCATGAGGGGATGCCTCCAAGGATTCAGGTGCCCCAGCCACTTTTCAACGATTGATGGGCGTGCAGTGGGGACATGAACTTACTAGAGTGCCTGGTATACCTAGATGATGTTATTGTGTTTGGCAGCTCACTGGAGGAACATGAGAGCAGATTATTTAAGGTATTGGACCGACTGGAGGACTTTGGCTTAAACTGTCCATTGATAAGTGTCAATTCTTTCAAACATCAGTAAAGTATATGGGACACATAGTATCCACGAGGGAATAGAGACCGACCCAAGTAAAGTTGAGGCCTTGACCACCTGGCCACAGCCCAAAAATCTAAAAGAACTGCAAAGATTCCTGGATTCTGTGGTTATTATCGGCGCTTCATCAAGGACTATTCAAGAGTGATCCGCCTTACTTAACCTTACTCAAGGGTATCCCCAACCCACAAAAATACCAAAGTCAGCGTCCCTCAAGACTGAAAGAGTGTATTTTCATCCGAGTGAAGTATTTGGGGCCCGCTGGACTCCTGATTGTGAGACTGCTTTTCGAGATCATATATCAACTTACCCATGCTCCAGTGCTGGCCTATGCCGATCCAAGAAAACCTTACGTCCTGCACACTGATGCTAGCTTGCAGGGCTGGGGGCTGTGTTGTACCAAGAGCACGAGAATGGCCTGAGACCAGTGGCCTTTGCCAGTAGAAGCCTGACCCCATCCGAAAAGAACTATCCTGTACATAAGTTAGAGTTCCTAGCTTTGAAGTGGGCTATTGTTGACCAATTCCATGAGTACTTGTATGGGGCTAAAATACTAGTAAAACTGACAATAATCCTTTGACCTATGTGCAGACCTCAGCTAAGTTGGATGCCACTGGCCATAGGTGGCTTTCTGCATTATCTACATATGACTATGCTCTCGAATACCGAGCAGGTCTGAACCACATAGATGCTGATGCTCTCTCCCGAGGCCTGTTCCCAGAATGATTGGGTCCGATTAGGCAGAACCTGACATTCGGCACTCTGCCGGAAGTTTGACAGGGAGGAACAATGTCCACGGACGCAGTGGACTGCATGGTGGATTGCTTGAGCCTCTGAGAATTGCATACCTGTTGCTTATTGCCACTTTTCTGCAATAGACATTGGTGCACTGCCTCAGCTGGACAATGACAGTATTCGACGGCTCAACTCGCATCCCATGATCAAAGCAGCTTTAGAAGCCTCTATGCAGGAAAAGATGTGTCCAAATTACGCTCCACTGATTTGAGAACTGCACTGTTATACAAAGAAGGTCCTAAGTTGAAACTGATCAATAAACTGTTACAGAGAAACAGTAGACAGAGGGGACAAGTAGACAAACAACAACTAGTGCTGCCCACCTTTCGAGACTCAGTACTGAGGTCCTTGCACACCACCATGGGGCACCTTGGTATAGACAGAACACTTGACTTGGTGAGATCCAGATTCTATTGGCCTAAGATGGGGGCTGATGTGGAGCAACACATTCGAACTTGTAGTCGCTAGTTACAGAGGAAAGCTTTTGCCCCAGAGGGCTGCCCCTTGTTAACATCACCACCAGTGCACCCATGGAGCTGGTCTGTATTGATTTTCTAAGTTTGGAGTCAGATCAAAGAAATATCAGTAATGTGCTGGTGGTCACTGACCATTTCACGAGATATGCCCAAGCTTTCCCACCAAAGACCAGAAAGCATCCACTGTGGCCAAAGTACTTGTAGAAAACTTTTTGTTCACTATGGGGCTCCACAAAGATCCATTCTGATCAAGGGAGAGACTTTGAGAGTCGTCTGATCAAAGAGATGCTTTCTCTGTGGAAGTGCGAAAGTCCAGAACCACTCCTTAACACCCCCAGGGGACCCACAGCCTGAACGCTTCAACGCACTTTGCTAGATATGCTAGGCACCCTGCACCCAAAGGACAAGCCTAGATGGAGCCAACAAATTAGCACCCTGGTACATGCTTATAACTGCACAAAAGTGATGCCACTGGATTCTCCCCACGCCTGATGTTTGGAAGAGAAGCTCGACTACCAGTAGATGTGTGTTTTGGGGTCTCTCCTGATGGGGTTCAAGCTGACAACTATTTACAGTATGGCAAAAGTTAAAGGCCCAGCTAACTCATGCGTACCAACTGGCTCAAACCATGGCTGCCAAAAGAAATCTGGCCAACAAAGAAAGGTATGATAAAAGGTGAAAGCACAGGAACTCCAGGAGGGGAGATCGGGTATTGCTAAGAAATCTGGGATTGCATGGAAAGCACAAGATTGCTGACAGATGGCACCATCTCCCTCACATTGTAGTGGGCAAACTAGATGATCTGCCAGTGTACAAAGTAAGGCCTGAGAATAATTCAAAAGATGTAAAACAATGCATAGAAATCATTTACCGCCCATTGGACAAATCTTAATTGAGTCTGAGCCCTAGAAGATGCCCCCTCTGGACCAGTGACTAGAGCTGCTGCTAAGAAAAGATCAAGAAAGTCTGCACCTACAGAAGCAAAGTTAAAGTGTTCCCCTCCACAAGTCCCAGTTGAGCATGACTGTCAGTCCATATCGGAAGAAAGTAGAGTGACTTTGAATACTATCCTTCTTACGAACTGAGTCAATTGTTTGAGGCAATCCCTAGTCAATACCGGAGACAAAGCTGGGCCTTCTGGACTGTCTAAGCCCCAGCTTCATCCCTGGAGCCAATGCTCCCAGAAAGTGAAGTGCAAAGCATCAGATCAGATGAAATGGAATCATTGTGCATGGTTGAACTGTTTGAGCTTTCAGGGAGGAAAATGATAGATTGGGGCAGACTGGTGATACACCCGAACAAGAAGGGTATTTTGAGTGCCCTGACAGTCCACTGCCAGTGTCCAAAGCTCTCCATGCAAGCCAAATGTTGTGGACTCAGAAACTGTAACTCCTGGAGCTGAAAGTGCCCCAAGTTCTAGCCTCTACCCCATGGAGACTCCCCTGACAAGTGTGGACAATGCTGAAAATGAGGGCTCAGAGTGCAGAGACTGTAACAGTTCCCTAGAAAGACTGGTCGAGCTGTAAAGCCTGTGGTGCACCTCAGTTATGATTCCCTTGGGAGGCCTGTGGGTTTGCCTCTCAATGTTGTCCATAAAGGAGTGTATGTATCCCGAGCTCATTGCCCAAACTGAGCGTCAGTGCAACTCAAGTTCGCTTTGTTGCCTCTCTAAGTATGGTGCCCTTGCCCGTCCCAGCCCCAAGGTAACTGATAGGAAGGGCCCTCTCTTCAGGTTTCATGTACAAGAGGTAATAACTTGAGTTGATGGTACAATGTGTATGTAATACTGTGTAAAGAGTGACGTACTGCAATGTTTCAGAAATGTGTTCTTGGTAAAATGATATATTGACTGATGATTACATGTGCGAGCCTAATGCAAATGTATATGGTTGCAGTTGAAACTTATGGACTTGCTTGACGCTGGACGCGCCAAGCTTTCCCAGGCCAGGAAGGTGTAACCCCCTGCAAATGGGGGTTCCCAAAAGACTTCCAGGAGCTTGCTTGAATGCTCCAAGCCTGAATGGTGTTTGGCATTTAAGCCATTTATCAGTGAGTGTTTTAGAACCTCTGGTACTGTCTCTTTAAGAGCTGTCTGCTTGCAGACATAATTAGTTTGTATGGGGGACTGTGTGTTTCTTTGATTGAGTACCACTAAGCTGCTGCCAATTCACTTCATTTTGCAGTCACTAGAGTGCAAAGGAACCTATCTCAAAGATGTAACTGTTTGCCAGAAATTATTTAGAGTAATAATGAAATTACAGTTTGTCTAACCTGTTCTCTTTGCAGTCAGAACTGTGTCTGCTAGTTCCCCATTCTAGTTTTGAACTGCTGAACTGGACCAATCAGTGTGGGGAAGCTAGCTCTAAAATGGTGCCTTGGACAATCAGAACTTGGACTCATAATCTGAGCCAGCCACAAGAGGATTGTATGGGCAGTGACTCTGGGAGATGTAGTTTAGACTTCAGTGCTTTTGGACCAACAGCAGCAGTCTATTGTGAGTGACAGCCAATCCAGTCAAGAACTGGGAGGAACTCAAAGGCAGTGCCAGTTTTGTCGGTTGGAGCTTCAGTTGAGCTTTGGCAGTGAAGAAGGAAGGAGCCCTGTGCTTTTCAGTGTGCAGTTTTAGTCAAAAACGTGTATGAAGGCCCAGAGTTCCGGTCTGCAGCTTGTGTAACAGCTTGTTAGGACTGAATCCGTCCTGTGAAAAGAATCAAAGGATCTCTGAAGAGTAGAAACCAGGCTCACCCTGTAGAAGACTGGAAGAATTGCTGAAAATTGCACTCGGTCTGTCAGGAACTGAATCTGCTGTGTGTTCCTCCCGGTATTGTGCAGTAATTGATGGGATACAGATGCAGCCTGCCTGGTATAGTGCTTTCTTTTATATGGATGTGTGAAGAGGTTTGTGTACCTCAAGTGAGCCCTGCTGACATTGAAGGACCCTATCTTATTTGGAGGTCGTGAGTACTAATTCAGGGTTGCTCCTGTTGAATTGCCACATTAAATCCAAATGGAATTACTGTACTGCTGACTGTTTAATTCTCCTTTCTCTGTGTGAAAGGGCCCACCAGCTGCCACGGTTTGGACTAGCCACTAGGGCTTGGGTACCCAGGACAGTAACTAATAGGGATAGGCCTGTGCACAGAGCCATAGGTAGATTATTAGAGTGATAAGCTAATTAACCTGATTCCCTCTGTCCTTGTTATAGCCCCTAAATAAATCAGAGCTGCTTGTTTCAGCAAAGTTATACTGCCTGAGGTATTTGTCTATGTTAAAGTACTGTACTGTGATTGTTGCACTGTATCTCATTTCACAGGAGGTCCCAGTGCGGAACCAGACCTGGGGGTAAGTGTATACTGTGAAGGTAATTCTGATATATTGTGTGGGCCACTAGTGGGAAGAAGGGGTTGCAGTGTCCCAGAGGGCTGTGACCAAGTTAGTTTAACTATTGCAAACCCCTGACCTCTGGGTGGAGGCACCGCCATTGGATCCAGGCCCTCAACCTGTTAGGTGGCAAATCAGGCAGGGGTAGTAGCCCCTGGGATAGCGCCATCTAGGGTTACACAGTAGCAGAAAAGGTCAGAGCCAAAAGGCTGGCCTTCAGGAAATATAAGAGAACACAGAGGGATGAAGATAGGGAGGCATACCAAACTGCCCTAAGGGAAGCAGGGAAGGCAGTAAGGCAGGCAAAGTCCCAAACTGAGGAAACACTAGCACAAACAGTAAAAGAAGGTGACAAGACTTTCTATAGATACATTAGTGAAAGGAGAAAGTCCAGATGGGGTATTGCTAAGCTTAATGGAGAAAAGGGAGCATGTGAGGAGGAGGACCCTGTAAAGGCATCTATCCTAAATAGATACTTTTGCTCAGTATTTACTGAAGAGAAGGTAGGCGGGCCCACAGCTCAGCATCATGGACACAGGGGAGGGAGGTGAGCACTACTCCCTTCACAAAAGAAAGGGTCCTACAAGAGCTTGCTAAGCTCAGGGTGGATAAGGCAATGGGACCTGATGGCACATCCCAGGGTACTTAAGGAGCTAAAGGTGAAACTAGCAGAGCCATTAGCAGAACTGTTTAGTGAGTCTCTGAGCACAGAGAGGTCCCAGAAGACTGGAGAAGGGCTTCATGTGATCCCGCTCCACAAGAGTGGTAGCAGGGAGGAGGCAGGGAACTACAGACCAGTCAGTCTTACCTCAGTAGTGGGCAAGATTATGGAGGCACTCCTTAAGGAAAGGATAGTGCAACACCTGGAATCCATAGGGGCACAGGGTCCAAGACAGCATGGGTTTACAAAAGGAAGGTCCTGTCAAACTAATCTCATAGATTTCTTTGATTGGGTAACCAGAGTGGTGGACCAAGGGGGGAGCAGTTGATGTTGCCTACCTTGACTTCAGCAAATCTTTTGACACTGTTCCACATAGAAGATTGATAAATAAGCTGGGTAGGCTCAGGGTGGGTCAGAAGTTGGTCAACTGGGTGGCAAAATGGTTGACAGGCAGAAAACAGAGAGTGGTGGTAAATGGTATACAGTCAGAAGAGATGCAAGTCACAAGTGGGGGTACCTCAGGGATCAGTCCTGGGGCTAGTCCTCTTCAACTTCTTCATTAGTGACCTTGCAGATGGACTAGAGGGTAAGGCTTGTCTGTTTGCAGATGACACCAAGATCTGCAACAGAGTAGATGATCCAGATGGGGTGGGCAGAATGAGAAGAGATCTGGATAAACTAGCAAAATGGTCAGAAGAGTGGCAACTGGGATTTAATGCAAAGAAGTGCAAAATCATGCACATAGGGAAGAGAAACTCTGAAGCCACCTATAGGCTGGGAGGAGTTGCTAGCAGTCACAAAGGAAGAAAGAGACTTGGGCATCATCATCACTGATGACCTGAAATCATCCAAGCAGACCTCAAAGCAGTAGGTAAGGCTAGGGGGTGTTAGGGTGCATTAGTATCACAAGTCGAAGAGGGAGGTAATAATCCTCTTTACAAGACACTGGTTAGGCCCCATCTGAGTACTGCATGCAGTACTGGAGGCCACACCTTCACAAGGACATTAACCAAATTGAGGCAATCCAGAGAAGGGCAACTCAAAATGGTGCAGGGACTGCATCAGAAGACATATGAGGACAGATTAACAGAGCTCAATATGTATACCCTGAGCAAAGGAGGAGAGAGGTGATATGATCGAGGCATTCAAACACCTTAAGGGCATTAACAAGGTGAAAGAGTCTAACATGTTTAAATATAAGAAAAATAGCAGGACAAGAGGACACGGCATGAGATTAGAGGGCAGATTAAGGGGAATGTGAGGAAATTCTTTTTCACAGAAAGGGTGGTGGATGCATGAATGGCTTACCACAAGAAGTGATGGCTATGAATACAGTGCAGGGCTTCAAACAGGCATGGGATAGGCATAAGGGAGCAATACAAATGACTATGAATAGATAGGCCACTGACAGAGCAAAGGCCGATGGCACATTTATAAGGTAGAAAAAGAAATGGGCAGACTGGATGGGCCTTGCGGTCCTTATCTGCCGTCAACTTCTATGTTTCTATGTTACTAAGTCAAAGTGTCACATTCACTCCATACTGGAGAGCATCCATTCCAGTGCATCTTGTGCAGCTATACTAGCAGAGATTTATTTATTTGAAAATTAATAATCTGGAGAGGCACACTGAGCCAAGGCTCATTTCCAGATGCCACATGGGGGAGAGGGGAACAGCAGAAGAACAGCAGCAAAATACATAGTACCAGAACATTTGAACAACAGTCACTAAAAAAAATTAGTACAAAATTTGAATAAATACAAAAAGCTGTATGAGCAGAGAAAAAGTGTGGTACAGCTCAATAAGAATGCCTAGCAGTTGTATATTCAGAAGTGACAGCAATACTTGGTGAATAAGAACAATACTGACCACAGGCGATTGACCTGAGAGGCAAGTTATTGCCCAACATTGTAATGGAGAGAGAGAGAGAGAGAGAGAGAGAGAGAGAGAGAAAACTCTAGTGGTATAGATGTTAACCCAAGGCAGGAGTGGGGACCCAACCGGCTGCTTACCAGGATGGTTAAGACTAGGCCATGGAGGTGTCAGGAGATAGGGTAACAGGAACAGACTGGGAAAGGCTGAAGTTTCAACTGGTTCCAGAGGGAGCCAGGGGATGGGGAGAGGTAGAAGGAGCAGGGGAGTTGGTTCCAGAGTGAGAGAAGTCAACAGGAGAAGGCAGATTGCCAGCAGAGGAGTGGAGGTGAGGAGTGGCAAAACTGCGATGGTCTCTGCAATGGAGGGAACAGGAAGCAGGAGGGAGTTAGAAAAGGAGAGGTAAGAGGGAAGGGAACCAAACTAGTATTTGGCTATGAAGGAGGTACAGTAAGCCTGGTAACAAGAGAGCAGAGGGTGAATGGCTAGGGATGAATACAGTGAACTGTGGTGAGCTGGGGGGGAGTTTGTAGCAGAACGACAGGAGAAGTTCCAGAGGGTGTCTAGTCTAGTGAGGGTAGTGGAATGGGCAGTGCATAGACCACACCCATGTAGTCAAAGACAGGGAGCACCATTTTGCAACATGCTCCATGTGGACATACAGAGATAAGCAGTCTTTGCTGCAGTATAGGGCACTGAGTTTGGGATGGAGTTTTGCATGGATGGCATTGGTGTGGGCTGAGAAGTCAAGCTTATTGTCTAGCCACACTGCAAGGTACCTGAAGGACTGAACTGCTTCAAGAGGCATGCCCAGCCAGAGTGGTAAAAATGTGAGGGGGGGGGGACACTGAGTCTGGATAGTTTCTGACTTGTCCTAAAGGTCATGGACCACTATTTTTTTAGTGTTGACTTTGAGTTGTAGATACCTACAAATTGAAGAGGCATATGAGAATGCACTCTGGTGAAAAGCCCTATGAATGCTACGTCTACCATGCTTGTTTCACAAAGAGTGGTACCATGAAGATACAAATTCTACAGAAGCACACAGAGAATATAGCCTGATTTCATTGTCCGCACTGTGACACTGTTATTCCAAGAAAGGGTGACTTGGGTATTTTTTGTATAGTGACATAAGACCTGTATCGAGGAGACTACAGCAGCAGTAACTCTTGGAGAACTCTTGGAGTTTATGTGGGGAGTCGGAGGATGTTAATGGGAAATCAGTTGTGAATATGCTGTTTGGGACAAATGTATGGAGTATACAGATGTGTTGGCATTGGCCTGAAGGAACAGTATTGCAGTTTCATTGCTTCTTGTGGTGACTGTTAGAGGAGAAGGGAGTTAAAAATGAGATCTCTCTATTTTAAGGTACTATCTGCTATTTAAAAAAAGGTAGTGGATTTGGGGACTGGTTTTGATTTTGTTTTGGATCACTGAAGTTGGAGTAGGACCATTATACATAAGACTGCTATTACAATACTGAAAAAGTATGGGCTTAGGACACCTGTTTTTCAGCATCCTTACGAAGGCTGATGCTAGCGACCCCACATGATGCCTGGTATCATTTGGTCATAATTCTGTTGTGATATAAATCTTTTTTTGAGTACTAAAACTAGCACATAGGCCCGCCTGTGTATTAGGTGTTATGGTTAGAAAAGGGCAAAGAAATTAACTGATTAGCAACTTAATTATTACTGTGATATAATGCTTTATATCGAAGTATGATCTTATCATTTTGTGACAATTCTTGTGGATTTTCATTTTTATGTTTGCTTGCACGCATGTGCAAGAAACATAGTGCCTTCATCGGAGATTTCGGAGGTGTGTCACCTCCTCCTCCAATTCAGTCAGTGGGCTGGCAGGCGCGGCCTCTGTAAGCCAATCCATTTTGGAGCTGTCTATGACACGCTCCAAAATGCAGTGGCATACAGTTGAAAGGGGGAGCTACACTTGAGTGAGCACCGATGAGATATCGGCTGCTCACGCACAGCTCCCCCCCCCCACGAACAGACAGACGTGCATGCCCCCGTACTGTATAGCTGACGGGGTGCCCAATCCCTGTCGGCTGAGCTGCGTCCCCCCCCCAGTTGCTGAGCTGCGTCACCCACCCACCCAGTTGTAGGTGCCACGCTGGGAGCCCACCCCAGCGTGGCAAGCACTGTAGTCCTTTGGCGGCGCTGGTGCCCAATCCCCGTCGGCTGAACGCCCCGCAGCCTTGCCACGCTGAGAGCCCACCCAGCGTGGCAAACATCCCATGATGTCTTTTTTTTTTAAACCTGCAAAATAAAACTGTCCCGGGCGCGTCTCCCAACCCCTCCCACAACCCACACCCACCCTGCGCACCCAGCCTCCCCACACCCCCTCACCCCATACTTACCTCCCGGACTCCGCGCGATGATCTTCGTGGACCGGGAACACGTCTGCACTCTTCAAAGCCGACCGCAAACTGAGGAAATGCGGTAAGCTGTATAATGGGTTACATAGGGGGTTCAACTTTTGTATATCGGGCATTTGGGAATTTTGCACCAAATTTTCAACATGGGGTTTTAGGACCCTTCTCATGTGAATGATGTCACTGTCATGGCGTTATTCGGACCCGAAGGGTGATTTCGATACAGATGACTGCGAAATCACCCTTGGGCCTGAATACCGCCATGACAGTGACATCATTCATGAGAAGGGGGCCTAAACCCCATGTTGAAAATTTGGTGCCAAAATTCCAAAAATACTGTTTTACGGTGGGTGCATTATGCGTTCCTACTAGGCTCGTAAGTTCGCCGAAATTTCAATATTTTCACTCCAGATTTTCAACATTGCTATTTTACCACACCTTTTTATGAGTAGTACAGCTGTCATTTTTCACATCTCATCCAAAATGTGTTTCTGCCCATGTAGCGCAGAATGGCACAGTCGGTGTGCGAAATCAATGTAAGGGACAAATTAAGAAAATCACAGTGACACTGTTCATGAGCAGAGGTCTTAAAATGGCTATGTTGAAAATTTGGTGAAATAGTCCTAAAAATGACTGTTTTACGAGCGTGCGTTGCACAGCTCCTATGCACACTCATCAGTTCGCGAATTTTCAATATTTTCCCTCCAGATTTTCAACATTGCCATTTTACCACACCTTCTTATGAGTAGTATAGCTGTCATTTTCACATCTCACCCAAAACGTGTTTCCGCCACATGAAGCTACAATGGCACAGTCGGTAAAAGCAAATCAATGTATGGGACAATTAAGAAAGTCACAGTGACACTGATCATGAGCAAAGGTCTTAAATGGTTATGTTGAAAAATTTGGTGAAAAATCCCTAAAATGACTGTTTTACGAGCGTGCGTTGCGCAGTTCCTATGCATGCTCGTAAGTTCGCAAATTTAATATTTTCACTCCAGATTTTCAACATTGCCATTTTATTACACTTCCTTATGAACAGTACAGCTGCCATTTTTCATATGTCGCCCAAAATGTGTTTTCGCACATGAAGCGCACAATGGTGCTGTTGGTGTGCGAAAGCAATGTTTAGGACAGATTAAGAAAATCACAGTTACACTGTTCATGAGCAGAGGTCTTAAAATGGCTATGTTGAAAATTTGGTGACAAAAGTCCATAAAATGACTGTGTTACGAAAGTGAGCAATGCGCAGTTTCCACGCACTTCGTAAGTTCATGACTTTGTAATATTTTCAGTCCAGATTTTCACCAGTGGCATTTTTCACACTTCTTATGAACAGTACAGCTGTCATTTTTCACAACATATTTGAAGTGTGTTTTCACCCTTTCAGCGCTATGAAGATACATAGTGCTGTGAGGAAATCATTGTTCGGCACAGATAAAGAAAATCACAGTGACACTGTTCTTCATGATTGGAGGCACCAAAATGCCTGAGTTGACAGTCTGCTGTAAAATATCCCAACCTAATTATATTACTGGTGTGCGTTGCACAGTTTCTATGTACGCCATGACTTCACCATTTTTAAATATTTTACCGCAGATTTGCAACATTGCCATTTTTTACACCTCGCATGAACAGTACAGCTGTCATTTTTACATCCTGTTCAGAATGTTTTTGCACCTGTGGTGCTAAATGCCGTAGTCGCTGTGCATAAGCAGCTTTTGGCTAACAAACTGATATTCCCCCTGTTCATGTGGTGGGGTCACAAAAAAAAATGTTGAAAATTTGGAGTGAAAATACCAACGAATGCCTGAGGTATTAGGGTTTCCAACCATAACGCCCAACCCTGTACAGAATGACAGGCATCAGGGGTGTGACTTGGGATTCTTGCCTGTAATGCTCATACCATTCCATACCCTGCAGCCAGTGAGAGGCATCGAGGTATGCCTTGGACTCTTCAGCCCCAAAGTTCACCCCATTCTCCTATATCACACCCATCTCACCGCATTTCCTAATGAAATGAGGTGCGCATAAGGGCCAAAGACCCCAAGGAACACCATGACACTTGTCAGTGTCTGCAGGGTGGGGTGTGGTGAAATGGCGAGGCCGTTATGCCTGACAACCCAAATGCACACCCCAATGCCTGTCACTCTCTGCAGGGTGGTGGTGGGGTTGGCTTCAGTTCAGTACTTCACTGCCATTCCTATTACGCAGCTCTGTAACTTCTACATTACCACTGCCAATGCCAGCAAGCAAACGTTCGGCATTGACAAATGCTTGTTAGCTTCATGTTAGACTTTTTCTCACTGGCAATAATATCTCTGTTCTAACATAGTTACTCTTCAAGGTAATTTAACAGATAAACAATGAGAAGGACTATTTAGGTCCCTCAATAAAATCCCAGATTTCCAGGAAGACCTAGTATAACAGCCTTGGCCAACTATGCAACACTAGAAATGAGGGATTGGTCCTTTTTGGACCAGTGATGTGAACACAGTTTTGGCTTCCTCAGTGTGGTGGTTCCTGGAAAGATATGGAGCAACAAGTGCTGTAAAATACAAAATGGAATAGGACCATGAGCTGTACTGTATCGTGGCAGCAGTAATGGTCTGTCTTATAGCTCCCTTTCCCATTTTATTGGCAATCATTTACTGATTATGTATCTAATGGAGGGTTAACCCTGGTTTTTATCCCATAGGCTAGATTCCCAAGGAAATAAGCCATGAACAAAATAAACACAGAAACACAGGCCATAATAGCAGAAAAAGACCAGAGGTACATCCAGTCTGCTCATATTCCCTATAATCCCTGGAACCTATTGTTCCTCCAGGGTACTAATCCTCTCTGTCCTATCCTGATTCTCCTCCCTGGTGTTGTCACCCCAGGTGACCACTATTCCCTTCATTCTGTCCCATACCTGCTTGAATTCCCTGACTGTGTTTTCATCCACCATCTCAGCCGATAGACTGTTCCAAGATTCCACCACCCTTTTCGTAAAGAAATACTTTTTCACGTCCCTCTTGAACCTCCCTCCTGTTAATTTCCATGTGTGACCATGTGACCTCAAGGTTGGTATTCAAGGTAAATAATTCCCCACAGTTTACCTTGTAATGCTTTTAAGGAACATGAAGGTCTCTATCATATCTCCCCTGTTGCTTCTGGTTTCCAGTGAGTACATATTTAGTGCCTGAGGTGCTCCTCCTAGGATCTGCTCAGCTGGCCCTGAATAATTTTTGTTACTCTGTGCTGCACTGTTTGCAACCTATCCCTGTTCTTTCTGAGGCGAGGGCTCCAGAATTGGATGTAGTACTCCAGGTGAGGCCTCACCAGGGATATGTATAGGGCAAGAACTACCTTTTTTTTTCAGCTATCAGTACCCTTCCCTGTACATCCCAGCATCCTTGTAGCCTTGCAATAGGCCTTTTTGCACTGGTTCATTTGTTTAAGGATAAGGGTCCATAAGAATGTTTGTTTAACAGATAAAATACATGGGCATCATTTTAAGACCAGAGACAACCACTGTTTACCAAGATAATTCTGTCCCACTACTTCAGCAGATACAAGAAGATATTAAAAGGTGGTTACTGCTCCTCCTATCACTTTATGCATGCATACAAGCAATAAAGATGAATACACTACCTTGATAGCTTTACTTGTTCCAGTGCTCTCCAGTCCTTCTCTCTAAATGATGGTTAAATGAAATGTAAAAGCAAGTCTATAAATCTACTGTATATGGGCCAATACCAGACCAGGATCTGAAAAGCAGTACTACTGGCTTGGAAGTCTTGGGGGGACTGAGCAGTCCCTGTCCTAATGGACTACTGGATGGCTGCCCAAGCAAGGATTACTCTTTTTCTGGCACAATCCACAAGTCAGAGCTCACTGAAAGGAAATGGAAAATGAACAACTGGAAACTAGGTCACTCATGTCACACGTAGGTAAACAGCAACCACAGACCAAAAGAGAGAGTTTTCTCTATAGAGGACTGGGGGTGGCATTCCAGCCTTGGGATCGCTTCTTACAATACTCTCAAGTTGAAGGCCACATCTGGAGATTTACATGGTTAGCATGGGATGAGGAGATAGACCCATGGTACTGCAGACAGGCTAAAACAGAACTCCAGTACCCAGACCAGATGTTGGCAGGCAGAATTGTTAAAACATTTGAGGAGTGTAAGCAGGAGTTTGGGTGGTCTAATGTGGACCGATTTTGCTATTTTCAACTTTGACATGCTATGCAAATCCAGCTAGTAAATGATAGATGAGAGGAGGGAATAGGGCAACAGGAATTAGCTACAACACTGAAATATTTAAAAAAAATTTAGAACAGAAAGATGCAATATTAACCATATACAAATATTTAACTCTAACAAGGAATAAGGCAGCAGAACACCTCACTAATAAATGGGAAGCAGAAGCATGATTTAAACTAACAGATAAGCAATAGGAAAGAATATAGGAAGAGTTATTTCAGGGCGACCTCCTAATGCTAGCAGGAATATTCTTGGAAGGTAAAAAGAAGGTATTTTATAACACCAAAAATAAAAGCCAGGCTGGCTCAGGGAACCACATCTGCTTGTTGGTGGGCATGTGAAGAAGCATAGGCCTCATACACTCACATCTTCTGTACCTGCCCCTCCTTAAACTGATTTTGGGAAGCGATTATGACTAATCTGAAGAAGCTACAAACTAGGTAGTTGGGCTTCACAGTAACAACCAAAAAATGACCTTTAAGCTAGGTCCAGATAAAACTATTTATTTTGTAACATACAAACGATAGTAAAACAGTCAGCACTCGAGCAGCAACACGCAGACGTACGTTTCACATCAGAAAGATGCTTTTCCAAGCGTGTTGCTGCTCGAGTGCTGGCTGTTTTACTATTGTTTGTATGTTACAAAATAAATAGTTTTATCTGGACCTAGCTTAATGGTCATTTTTTGGTTGTTACTGTGAAGCCCAACTACCTAGTTTGTTGGTTCACGTCTTTCGTTATGGCTCCAATTTTGTTTGCCGGTAGCCATCTTTCTTCCCAATCTAAAGAAGTTGTTTGTCATTCAGAGTGGGGTTACCGCCCTCGACAGTGAAAGGGTCTAGCATCCTTTACATCTGGAACATATGCATAGCAGCCATTGGAAAAGCTGTAACTAGAAGGTGCTTAGGTAATGCAGGGGGGCAGGCCTTAGACGGCTAGTGTTGGAACCCACTCAGGAGGGAGCAATACTAGACCTGGTACTCTCAAATGGAGAGAGGATCACAAATTTAGAAGTCAGTAGACATCTGGGAACAAGCAACCACTGCACAGTGTGCTTCACAATGAGCACGACCATGGAGATAAGCCATACAAAAACAAGGATAGTGGACTTTAGAAAGGCTGACTTTGGCAAAATGAGTGAATACCTGAAAAATGCACTAGCATATGATCAAAAAGGAGGGGTGGAAGAACAATGGAGAAAAATCAAAACTGCCATCATGGAGGCAACAAGCCTTTGTGTGAAACAAATAAAGAAAACAAAGCGGAGTAAAAAACCACTATGGTTCTCAAAAGAGGTGGCTGGGAAGGTTAAGGAGAAAAAGGCTGCATTCAAAATGTATAAGAAATCACAGAAGGAGCATGACAGAGAACTGTATCAATTAAAGCAGAAAGAAGTGGGGAAGGCAGTCAAACTAGCAAAGGCCCAAACCGAGGAAAAAATAGCCAACTCAGTTAAGAAGGGGGATAAAACCTTTTATAGGTACATTAGGGAGCATAGAAAGGTTAAGGGAGGATAGTGAAGATTAATAAAGGAGAGGGGAGGTGGGCATAGGGAGACAGTGAAAAGGCAGAGATACTGAATGAATACTTTTGCTCAGTATTCACAAAAGAAGATGAGGAGGAGTTACCTAAACCAGACAATAGAAGCACTCTTGGTAAGGGGGTTGACACCAGTCCATTCACAGAAGAAAGAGTCCTGAAAGAACTCCTAAAACTCAAGGTGGACAAAGCAATGGGGCCTGATGGGATTCACCCCAGAATCCTAAAAGAACTAAGGGAGGACCTAGTGACACCACTGACCATGCTTTTTAACAAATCATGGCAGGATGGGGTGGTACCTGAGGACTGGAGGAGGGCAGATGTGATTCCCCTTCACAAAAGTGGGAGCAAGGCAGAATCAAGAAACTACGGACCTGTAAGTTTGACCTCAGTGGAAGGGAAAATGATGGAATCACTTCTGAAAGAAAGAATTGTTGAGTACCTAGAGGTCAGCGGGGCACAGGACCCAATGCAGCATGGATTTACAGCAGGAAGGTCATGTCAGACGAATCTAATTGATTTCTTTGACTGGGTGACCAAAGTAATAGACCAGGGAGGGGCTGTGGATATGGCCTACCTAGACTTTAGCAAGGCATTTGACACAGTCCCACACAAGAGATAAATAATCAAGTTAGCCAGCCTGGGAGTGGGTCCCAGGGTGGTAGCCTGGGTAGCAAACTGGCAGCACAACAGGACACAGAAGGTAATAGTGAATGGAACACATTCCAAAGAAATGGGGGTTACTAGTGGAGTACCTCAAGGCTCAGTACTGGGTCCAGTCCTCTTTAACATCTTTATAGGTGACATTGCAGAGGGTCTGGAAGGAAAGGTATGCCTCTTTGCAGATGACACAAGATCTGTAACAGAGTTGATACACAAGAGGGTAGAAAAGATGAGAAGGGACTTGGCAGGTTCGAGGAATGGTCAGACATATGGCAACTTAGATTCAATGCAAAGAAGTGCAAAGTAATGCACCTGGGAAACAAAAACCCAGGAGAAGAGTACACAATAGCAGGAGAGGTACTAACAACAACAAAAATGGAAAGGGACCTGGGGGTAGTCATATCAGATGACCTAAAGGTGAGTAAGCAATGTGAAAAGTCGGTAAGGAGAGCTAGGGGGATACTAGGAGGCATAGGAAGGGGCATCACAAGTAAAAAAAGGGAAGTGGTTATCCCTCTATACAGACAGTTGGTGAGACCCCATCTGGAGTAGTGTGTGCAGTTTTGGAGACCTCATCTACGCAAGGACATAGACAGGATAGAAGCAGTCCAGAAGAGGGCAACTAAAATGGTGCAGGGTCTGTAGCAGAAGCCATATGAAGAGAGACGGAAAGAGCTTAATATGTATACTCTTGATGAAAGGAGGGACAGGGGCGATATGATAGAAATGTTCAAGTACCTCAAGGGAGTCAACAAAGTCCAGGAGGGTAGCATCTTTCAGAAAAAGAGATGTGTAAGAACAAGGGGGCACAATTTAAAGATAGAGGGGGGATGGCTCAGGGGTAATGTGAGGAAATTTATTTTCATGGAGAGAGTGGTGGATACATGGAACAGCCTTCCTGAGGAGGTTGTTGGGTCTAAAACAGTAGGGGAATTCAAACATGCATGGGACAGACACAAGGCAATTATAGTGGGGGGTTGCAGGAAGTAGGTTGTTGGTTAACTAGAATCTGCAGCTTATCCAGTAGGTAGGGAAATGGGCAGACTGGGTGGGCCAAGTGGTCCTTATCTGCTGTCAAAGTCTATGTTTCTATGTTAGAGGTAGGCCCACCTACAATAACGGAATGGCAGGTGATAGTGAATGATATAGCAGATATGGAACTGCTAACATATTAGGTTATGGATCAATTAAATAAAAACATTGAACACTGGACAAGATGGCATGTCATATTAGGAGGCAACACAGACATGAGGAGGAAGCTGATTAATTGGTAATAAGAATACTTTGAAATAACTAAATAGGCACTATATGCTGGAGGATATGCATACTTAATACCTCCTAATGTAAACAAAAGACAAAAGCCTCCCTTCCCAGATACACATGGACTGCAGTGTTAGTCACCACCAACAGAAAACATGTTGCCTCTTTTGCCTCAGATTGTTAGGTAGGTTAGTTAAGTCAAGTAAGGGAATAGTTTTTCCCATGTATTAAAAATAGAAAAATGTAGAGGAATATTGAACGTCCTGGTTCATTTGTTTTATAAGTCTGTTAAAGAGAATATTGCCGAGGTTATACATGGAAATTATTGTAAAACTGTATATGTGAAGTTCTATTTCTCAATAAATTAAGTTTAAAAACAAAACCCTGTTTTTTAACCCTGAGTAAAACTAGAGCATGGGCCTGATTTGGTAAACCATTGCTAGATAGAGCAGGGGTGCCCATGGGATGGTCCTTCAGCAGTCCCATAGAGGGCAGCTTCATGGCAGAATTCAGGTCCGTCATGTTGCAACCTTGCTGAAGGGTATACTCTGGAGTATTCCCACTTGAGCTGCTGCACTCTGATGATAAGCATGTGCTGCCTGGAGGTATCCCTTCCCCAATCATCTGATGTGTATAAATCGGTAGTAGTATCCTTGGAAAATTATTCCTGGTTGTCAACTGGGAAATTAAGTGAGTAACATATTGTTCCTTTTAGTAGGGAGTACATTCCCCCCTCTTCTAAAGCAAGTGATATGATGTAGATTGATATAATTACTGTATATTCTTTTGTAATAAATCTGGAAGTAGATCTATATATGGTCAGGGGAACCTGTCTTTATGTAATATAGCCCCCAGTGTCAGGATTAAGATTGTTTAAGGCCTGGAAAAATCTAAGCTTTTTATCATTTTTACTCTGTGTTGAATAGATTCCTGCCAGAGAGCTATGTGGCTATTTTTTTGATGGCAAAATGTGTAGTTCTGTTTAAAACAGCTAACATGAGGTATGTTTGGCTATAGCTAGGTTTTTTTAAGAGAAACTGGACTTGCAGTCTTTTGTGCTTTTATTCTGTCTAACTTTCTTCTATTTTATGTATGATTTTTATTTCATGTATTGCTTTTCCTGAATATTGTAATGGTTATAAACCAAATAATAAATCCTTCAACACACAGTACTTCAATTTAAGAATGTAGGAAAATGAAAAGAAAAATTATTACTTAAAAAAACAACATGACAGCTAACAACTACTGCTGTTTAAGGAAGAGTATGATAGGTAGAGAGAGAGAGAGAGAAAATTAAGTTCAGGTGGGTTACATAACTTGTTCAGGGTAACATAGTAGTTGTCAGTTACAAGATTCAAACCTGGTTCTGCTTGATTTCTAGGATCACAGCTCTATGCTCTAACCACTAGACATTACTGTGTCCATAAAACTATATTGCAGGGACATGGTAGCGCCCCTTATAGTGAGGGTCGAGCAAGATGTTCTATGTTAAACCATTAACTTTGCACCTTTATAGCTTTGGCAGTGTTTGGCAAAATCAGCTGAAGTTGTACATGTGTTGTCCAGGAAGCAAGGTCTAAACGTGTGGAAAGTTTTGTCACGGTAACTTGTGCAGTTTCTGAGATCCACATATGCCATTTTCCTGTATATGTCTATTTTTCTCCCTATACTTTAACATGGGTTTTGGGTTTGCTGTCATATATAGCCTACATGGAATTTAACTTTTTTCCAAATCGTTCAGGGTAAAATCGCACTGTGCCAAGGTAGTACCTTTGGAAGGTTTTGTGAAAAAAATATTAAACAGTTCCAGAGTTATAAGGATTAAAGTTTTGTTTTTTTCTGTTCTGAGCATTCTTGGTAAGCTTTTTGGGATGATGTTCTGATGCAACAACAAAAATTCTGTGTTGCAAGACCATTTTTGGTTTCTCAACATTTACATCTCATGGCACCAAAACGTTTTTTTCGTGCTATGACAGCTGCCATCTTGTTTTTTTTCCTTTGAACTAAAAAACATTGAACATATGTAACAATTATGTTATTTTAAAGAAACAAATACCTGAACCTAGCTAAATAGGATCCATTTAGCTAGATTCTGGTGTTCGTTTTTTAAACAAATGCCCAGAAATACCTTTTCTGGGCACACCAAAATCCAGGGTGCCCAGTTAGTGAGAGCAGCCATTCACTCATGTTCTCTGTATGGGAACAGCAAGATTTTCTTGATATTTGCACTACAGATGGAGTCCTGCTTCCAGCTTGAGTGACAGCAGTGAGCAGGCAATCCCTTGTTCTCTCTTTCTGTCTATCTGTCTGTCTGTCTGTCTATTTATCTCATCTAATTTCTGTTTAAGTGTAACCAGACCGTGGTACCCACCCCCAGTACCATTTCTTTCTCCCTCCACCCCTCCAGGTTGCCCCCTCTTCCCAGCAAGTATATATATATATGTATGTATGTTATCCTCCTGTGCCACGATGAGGTGCTCCCCATCTCCTGGCTCCACCACTCCCTCCCATGGTCCACAATTCTCCAAGTTACTTGGTGGCACATACCCCCATGAATCCCCCCTAAGGAGGGATCAGGAGGGAGAGGGCTGTCCTACCCACTGAAGCCTGGATCTAGTTGAGCCGCAGGTTTGTCTTGTGACACAGCGGCTGGGCATGGGGTGAGCAGGCACCATGCATCTCCAGCCATGCCCTTTTTCCACCTTAGTTTTCTTCCCAGGATCCCACAGTCATGTTGTGCAGTGAGCTTGTGCATGTGGAGATGCACCTCATGCTCCCAGCCTACTTCCCCATCCACCCTCCCGATGTGTTACTTCAGCTTCACCTGCCTGGTCAGATACCCCTCCTACACTACATGTCAGCCTAGGTGGGGATAGCCACACCACCCTGATCCAGGAGAGAAGAGCTACCTGACAGTCACTCAGTCCTACACCCAGCCCTCCCCCCTGGCCAACCCCTGGTAAACTGAACTTATTCCCAAACTCAGGTCATCAGAGTGTCATGAGATAAGGCAAATGCCAGTGCCACAGCCCTCAGTGCCACTGGGCTGTTCATGGTTTTTTTTTTTTAATAACATAAGCAAACCAGGGTGCCCAACCTGGTACTGCTTCTCTTCAATCCTCTCCCCTCAGCAATAGCCTGACACTGGGGTGCCCAATCCTCAGTGACAGAATTTCAGTGTGTTCCCTGTAATAAAGAAAATTGTCCCTCATTGCCTTTTTTACCTGTAACAAAGAACACTGTCCTTTGATCTGATCCCCACACATATCCCACCAACCTCACCCCGACCTCTCACTCAGCACCCACCATCCCACACACCCCACATCCCCCACATACCCTAACTCACCTGAACATGTCCCTTGGCTTAGATCCACTCTCCAATCAAAGATACATCTTGCTACTGGAACCACCGACTGCAACATGAGAAAATAAAACAGTGCAATATAGCGTATTTCAGTGGGGGGTTGAACTTTGATTCATGACTTTGCCATTTATACATATTTTGACCCAAAATACTCAACATGGCCTTTTTGGAACCCCACCACATAACCAATGCAGTTGGAAATGTGTAAATTTGGCACAAAACACAATTTCACTGTCACTTTGCGAAATTACTTTTTGGGTAGGATTTGGACATTTTCACCACCCTTGTTCATGAGGTGGGCTCATAAGAAGGCCATGTTGAAAATCTGAGTCAAAATATTTAAAAATGACAAACTTATGTGCATACATTGATATTTTTCTATGCTCACTCATAACTTTGGTAAATTTAAATGTTTTGACCCCAAATTTTCAACATAACCATTTTTTCACAGCATCTTAGGTTGCTAGCCTTGCTTGTAGAGCAGAAAGCAGCTAACTAAAAGAAGCTACATTTTCTTGTTAATTTAAAACTTGTATCTCAGCAGGAGTCAGTGTCTGTTGAGATTAAGTAGACAGATACTTTATTAGAAGTAGAAGGGGTCTTATTTAGGTTAAAAAAAAGAAGGAAAGTCAATGTGTGTTCTGTGCAGAGAAGGGTACTGTATCAGCTGACTTTGCTAAACCAGTAGGAGGAGAGAGAGCTTAATTGGGGGTGTGGCTTAGGCACTATAAAAGCAGGTGACTCAATTTACAACTTCCTGTTGCTAGCCTTTTTTCTTACTAATTGCCCTCCATCCCACCCCTCCACCCATGCACCCTAAGCCAGTTCTATTTTTATAGCCACTGGATTTGACTGTCAACAGGAACTTCCTGTTTGGCAGTAGGAAGGGAAGGATCATACAGAAACATTGGTTTTGTCAACTCTAAAGGAAAAAAGTGGCTCACTCTCCCCCCACCCAGCTGCTGGTGGTCTGACATTGAGCAAGGAAGAAGGATGCTACTGAAGAAGATAGGAAGTTGCTGTCCCAGAACAGGAAGGGTGAGAGTTGTAAGGAGAGGAGAAAGTAAGCATACAGAGAAACAGAAGAGGGGATACAAAATAAGACATGATAGGAATGGTGCAGTGCAATGGCTGTGGGGCGGCAGTATTCTGGAAGACATTCTGGAGGCTGCGATGCTGCCCTATTTGCAGGCACCTCTCTGGTCTGAGAGAGGAGGTTGCCCATCTCCAGGCTGACCTGTCTATGATTCGTGAAACTTCCCCCCCACCCAGGGACCACCAGGGCCAATGCCACTACCTCAGAGGTTGCCAAGAAAGAGGAGATGCTGGACCAGGGTGGGCTCAGGGAGGAGAGGGTGGTGGAACAGAGTTGCATCCTCCAGCTGTACCTCTCCACAGTTCATTCACTCTTCTGGTAGATAGTGGTTCCTCTATAGAGGCACCTGCAGTGGAGACCAAGGAGGATGCTGGGAACCTTCAGAAGGAGACCCGCAGGAGGTGGCATGGGACCCCATAGGGAAGGAAATAACTCCTGGTGGGGGACTCAATCATTAGGGGGGTAGAAATGGGGGAGGAAGGGGAGAGGGAGGTAAGGTGCCTTCCTGGCACCGTGGCTTGGAGGGACAGGAAGCGAATCCTCAGGATCGTGGGAGGAGCTGCACAAGGGAGGGAGCTGGATGTCATTGTCCACCTAGGGACAAATGACCTGGCTAGGAATGGGATCAGAGCAGTGCAAGAGGAGTCTGTAGAGTTGGGCAGGGGCCTTAGATAAGTAGCACATACGGTCACCTTCTCAGAGGTGCTGCCTGTCTATGGTAAGGGTGATGCTAGGGCATTCCTCACCAGGGAATTCAATGAGTGGTTGAAAAACTGGTGTGGAGCTCAGGGTTTTGGCTTCATTGGGGAGCCACCTGGAGGGATGCAGACCTATACTGGTGCAATGGTTTGCATCTGTCCGGAGGGGAACCAGGATCCTAGGTGAGAGGTTTAAATGCTTCATTATCAAGCATTTAAACTAGCCAAGGGGAGAGGCACTGAAAAGGAGCAGGGAAATTCCAGCCTCCCCCCACAAAACTTGGTAATTAGTGAGGTAAACACCAAGTTAGAGAAGTTATTAGGGAGCAGGACAGAGATAAATGTAAAAAAAGACAAAGGCAGTAAGGACAGGAATGGGGCTAAAAGGGGTAAGGCTATCAAAAAGTGGAGGGTGATGAGTACCAATGCCCATAGTCTGTGTAACAAGCTACCTGAACTAGTGGCCTTGATGGAAGAGGGTTGCCTGGATATTGTGTCAGTCACAGAAACACAGTACACAGAGAACCATGGCTGGGATGTCAACATACCAGGATACACAATCTACAGGAGGGACAGGGAGGGTAAAAGAGGAGGAGGAGTAGCTCTCTATGTAAAGGAAGGGATCAAAGCAACAGAACTAAAGAGTAAACAGGGAGCAGATGAGACACTCTGGGTCACCCTGGAGACAGGAAATGGCACCACAATCCTCCTGGGGGTTGTATACAGACCCCCATCTCAGCGGGAGGGGATGGACAAGGAAATGATAGAAGGCTTCCTTAGAATGACAGAAAAAGGGGAGATATTGTTCATGGGGGACCTGAATATGCCAGATGCTAATTGGAGCACCTTTGCTGCAGGCACATCCAAGAGCAGGGTCATTCTTAATGCCCTACAGGGGGCATGCCTCAGACAGCTAGTATTGGAACCCACACGGGAGGGAGCAGTCTTAGACCTGGTACTCTCAAATGGGGACAGAGAAAGAATCTCAGATTTAGAAGTGGGTAGCCATCTGGGAACAAGCAACCACCAAACAGTGTGGTTCACGATAAACACAGCCATACAATCAAGCCATACAAAAGCAAGAGTATTGGACTTTAGGAGGGCTGACTTTGGGAAAATGAGAGAGTGCCTCAGAAAAGCACTAGCAAACAGGTGAGAAGGAGGGGTGGAGGAACAATGGGGAGTAATCAGTACAGCCATCACAGAGGCAACAAGCCTTTGTGTAAAGCAAATCAATAAAACACAATGAAGGAAAAAACCGCTATGGTTCTCTAAAGAGGTGGCAGGGAAGGTTAAGGAGAAAAGGATAGCATTCAAGAAATATAAAGAAACACAGAAGGAGCAGGACAGAGAACTTTATCAGTTAAAGCAGAAAGAGGCTGGGAAGGCAGTCAGAATAGCAAAGGCCCAAACCGAGGAAAGGATAGCCAATTCTGTTAAGAAGGGGGATATGACCTTTTATAGGTACATTAGGGAGTGAAGAAAGACAAAAGGAGGAATACTGAGGCTTAATAAAAGGGAGGGAATGTGGGTAGAGGGTGACAGTGAAAAAGCAGGGATACTGAATGAATATGTCTGCTCAGTATTCACAAAGGAAGAGGAGGGGGAGGTACCTAAACCAAACAAGAGAAACATTCTGAAGCGGGGTGATACCAGTCCATTTACAGAAGAAAGGGTTCTGAAAGAACTAATAAAATTGAAGGTGGACAAAGCAATGGGGCCTGATGGATTCACCCAAGAATTCTAAAAGAACTAAGGGTAGAACTAGTGACACCACTGACTACTCTCTTTAACAAATCATGGGAGGCTGGGGTGGTGCCTGAGGACTGGAGGAGGGCAGATGTGATTCCTCTTCACAAAATTGGGAGCAAGACAGAGGCAGGAAACTACAGACCAGTTAGTTTGACCTCAGTGGTAGGGAGAATGATGGAATCACTTCTGAAGCAAAGAACTGTTGAGTACCTAGAGGCCAGTGGGGCACAGGACCCAAGGCAGCATGGATTCACGATGGGAAGGTCGTGTCAGACAAACCTAATAGATTTCTTTGATTGGGTGACCAAAGTAGTAGACCAAGGAGGGGCTGTGGACATGGCCTACATAGATATTAGCAAGGCATTTGATACAGTCCCACACAAAAGATTAATACACAAGTTAGCCAGCCTTGGAGTGGGTCCCAAGGTGGTAGCCTGGATAAAAAACTGGCTATACAACAGGACGTAAAGAGTAGTAGTAAATGGAGTACACAGTGAAGAAAGGAGGGTTACTAGCGGGATACCACAGGGTTCAGTACTGGGACCGGTCCTTTTTAATGTCTTTATAAGTAACATTGCAGAGGAATTGGAAGGAAAAGTATGTCTCTTTGCAGACGACATAAAGATCTGCAACAGGGTTGATACACAAGATGGAGTGGAAAGGATGAGAAGGGACTTGGCAATGTTGGAGGAATGGTCAAATGTGTGGCAGCTCAGATTCAATGCAAAGAAGTGCAAGGTAATGCTCATGGGAAACAAAAACCCAGGGGAAGAGTACACAATTGGGGGGTGAGATACTGACAACAGTGAAAATGGAAAGAGACCTGGGGTAATTATATCAGATGACCTAAAGGTGGGCAAGCAATGTGAGAAGGCAGTAAGGAAGGCTGGGGGGATACTGGGATGCATAGGAAGAGGCATCAATAGTAGAAAACAGGAAGTTGTTATCCCTCTGTACAGACAGTTGGTGAGACCCCATCTGGAGTACTGTGTGCAGTTCTGGAGACCCCATCTCCCAAAGACATAGACAGAGTGGAGGCTGTCCAGAGGAGGGCAATCAAAATGGTGCAGGGTCTGCACCAGAAGACATCTGAAGAAAGACTAAAGGAGCTTAATATGTATACCCTTGAGGAAAGAAGGAGAGAGGGACATGATAGAAACTTTCAAGTACCTCAAGGAATCAACAAAGTCAAGAGGGTAGCATCTTTCAGAAAAAGAGATGTGCAAGAACAAGGGGCACAATTTGAAGATAGAGGGGGGACGGCTCAGAGGTAATGTGAGGAAGTATTTTTTCACAGAGAGGGTTGTAGATGCATGGGAACAGCCTCCCTGAGGAGGTCGTGGAGTCAAGAACAGTGGGGGAATTCAAGAATGTATGGGACAGACATAAGGCAGTCCTAGTGGGGGGTAGGAGGAAGTAAGCTGTTGGATAACTAGGATCTGCAGCTTATCTGTTAGGTAGGAAAATGGGCAGACTAGGTGGGCCAAGCGGTCCTTATCTGCCGTCAAATTCTATGCTTCTATGTTTCTATCTCGTGAACGTGACAGCTGTCATTTTTCAAATCCTGGTCAAAATGTGTTTTCACACCTATGGCGTGAAATGGCATTTCAGTGGGGCGCAATGACATTTGGCAAGGATTTGAAATTTTTTCACCTACCGGCTTCATGAGGTGGGGTAATAAGAAGGCTATATTGAACATGTGGTGTACAAATTTGGTAAAATGCCCAGGTTATGAGAGAATATTGCGATATTTCAACAATCACTCATAAGTTTGTCAGTTTTCAATAACTTCAAACTTTCAATGTAGCCATTTTTCCAGACCACATCATAAACATGACAGGTGTCATTTTTTAAATCAAGGACAGGATGTGTTTTTGCACTTGTGGTACAAAATGACCTTTCAGACAATATACAATAAAAGCCACTTGTCATATTTATAAGGGAAGTCATAAAATGACTATCTTGAACATTTGGGGTCAAAATAAAAAACATAGAAACATAGAATGGTTGGCAGAAAAGGACCATACAGCCCACCTAGTCTGCCCATTTCCTTACTTGGTTTGGTAATCCCTACTCTTATCTGGACTGCCTTTCCCCCACTCTGCTGTATAGCTGGGTGCCTTTATGCTCATCCCATGCACTTTTTAATCCTCATACTGTTTTCGCTTCCACCACCTCCACTGGTAGGCAGTTTCATAGATCCACCAGCCTCCCTGTGAAAAAATAATGGAAGTTGTGGGAATCAAACCCAGATCAGCTGGATGTACCAAGCTCATTCACAGCTCTTTACTCCAACCACTAGGCTATACTGCCAGTCCAAAAAATTATAATTATTAAGAAACTTTATGTATAGTGCCAGTCTTCACCCCAGCAGGTATGCTTTGTGATTCTGTGCCAGTGACCTGAGTTCAGAGGCTAGCTCAGTGACCCAGCTACATGGGATGAGGCTGCTGGGATAACACTGTTTGCGACACCCCTTCCCCCATCCAGGGAATGAAAGTTGCAGGGTTGTCTGCACAAGTCCAGGTACCATATAGTGAATACAGCTCTTCTCTTGGCATAGGGCTCTGCACCTCTGCCCGTGTGGGTGGCAAAGGGCCCTGTGCATTGCCTAACAGATTGATTCTTCACCCTGTGCATCTGTATCTGCAACCACATGGAAGCGCAGGGACCAGAAGGCCCTGTGCTTTCACAGCCCATCAGACAGACCCACAAATTCTTGACATCCATTGCTGAAGGGAACTGCAGGACCCACAAGGGCTCTGTACTTCTATAGGTGGATGGAATGTTTCCTTGGTACAGGGCCCAATGAACTCTGTATACCCTGTATGTCTGCATCAGTTCACTCAGGTCCCAAAGGGACCTGCATCAATGAGGATACAATTCCACTATTTAAAAAAAAAAGGAAATTTCTTGCAAAAAACAACTTTGAGACTAACTAACTAAGGGAGGCAGTACAGCACAGTGGTTTAAGGCTCTGAGCTGCAAATCTGGTGATATTCAGCAGACTAGACCTGGGTTTGAATCCCACAGCTTCAACTTGCATACTGTGTGACCCTGAGCAAGTCACTTAACTTCCCTGTGCTACCAGGTCGCACCTGTAAAAAAGCTTGCAGCTTAGTGTGCTACTCCTGGTTAAACAACTAAAAAAAAAAATAAATAAATAAGGCACCAGTTAGGGTTCAAGTCAACACCAGAAAAGTAGGGAAATGTGGTGTTAGGGTTTCCCTACCATAACTCCCCCTCCCTAGCAGAAAAACAAATAAACATTAGGGTTTGGGGTCTCCAGAGTCTTGGAAAATCAGTGGTGATATCTTCCTTAGGGTTGTCAACCCTAGTGCCCACCCCATTCCCTGAACAAACAATGTCAGACATGATCTCCTCTCTTCACGCAGGACCCATAGGGCCCTGGCCCTGCATGAAGAAAGCTACAACAGATTGTATTAGCAACATGTGATGAGACATAGTTCTCTGTCTTTGAAGAGTGCATCACTATGAGGCACTGGCTTGGAACTGTATCTTCTGCTTCAGACAGGAGGCTACGGTCTGGAATAAAAGGGTAAACATTAGGGTTGACAACTCCAAGAAAGAACCCACCACTGATTTGCCAAGACTCTGTAGACCCAAAACCCTAATGATTTTTCCTTTTGTTGCTGGGGGGGGTGTAGGAGTGGGGAGTTAGGAATGGAAATCCTAACACCAGATTTCCCTACTTTTGTGGTGTTAACTTGAACCCTAACTGGTGGATTAACAACGTTTTTTTTTTTTTTTTTCAAGGAATATATAATACAGATGATTCAGATGTTTTGACATTGTTTTCTTAAACAATTAAGAATACGGTAAATAAGTGTGAATGTAAAGCATGAGTACCACTGACAGCGTGGTCAGCACGAGGTGCATGAAGTCACTTGCTGCTGGTCTCATTTACCCCTTGGGAATTGGATAGTTGTGAAAATGAGGAATGTCATAATGTATTTTCTTGGCAAACATGTAAACACTATTATAAATTTTTAAAAAAAGCTGTGAAGAACACACTAATGCAGTCACTTCATGGGTGGGATATTGTGACATCATGTGGCGCACTTGAGCCTTGCTCTCACGCTACATAACATCACAGTACCCACAAAGTGTCTGGATCAGCTTGTTCATCACACTTGGGAGTTAGTTATTCTACATATTGAGAGAATTTAGCCAGTACATTTGCAAAGAATATGATCACAGATGCACGTGTCTCTATGTAGGTCCTCACAGTAATACACTTAAGCCTTTTTAAAAGGCATGAGTGTTAATTGAAAGCAGTAGTCTGCCTGGGGACCGAGCAGAGAGTTCTTTCCCTGCAGTTCCTTTGGAATTAGCAAACAAATGTGCTTGCTAATTACTGTTGTAGCACTTTCCAGGACTTTCCCTACAATGAACAGCATTTACAATATAGTTCTATTTAATCTAGCATCTTTAATACAGAGAATTGCAAACTGTGTTATGCAGCTCAGTAAGTGAAAAGAAAAACAATAAATAGTGAAGCAGAATGTAAGAAATTTCAAAATAATGCAAATGAATAAACATAAAACAGGCAGAGTGGGAGAACAGAGGAGGGCTAAGCAGTGAACAGAGAGTAAATGGGAAAACATGGGGAAAGCCGCAGGTGGGGTATTTTTTTAATTTCTTTGTTTATTGCCTATAATGGGGGATCAGTTTGTGACCGGCAATGTTATATGAGAACAGGCTGCCCCATAAACATTACTTAACCTGGCCATCCAGGTAGCAAAGTAACATACACTCTAATTATTTCATGAAGAGCTCTTCTTATATATTTTTTTGGCAGAGTATCGCAAATACAGAAGCAGAGATGGCCCACCACGGAGTCTGTTCTAGTGGCAGCTAAAACATCCGGGAAAACTTGCAGAAACAGTGACGTTGATGCCAGAATTGTGTTAACAAGCTGTTTTCTCTTTAAAATAATATCCATAGCAATGCAGGTCTAAAAGGTATTATTTTAAAGAACACAAATCATCCCACCACAGCTATTTAAACAGTAATTAAATATCTGTGCACTGTTGTTTTTACTACAGCACTGCCAGCATCCATGCCTCTGTTTCTGCAGATTTTCCTAGACGTCTTAGTGGCCGCTTGATCAAGCTCTTCAGTGGCCTGTATTCACTTCTGCATTTGCTGCTGCTCTGCAAAAGTAAAATACAAGAAGAGATATTAATGTTAAAAATTAGGTTGTATGCTATTTTAACACCTGTGTGGGCAGGGTAAGTTATGCTTCTGGTGTTCTGCCACAGTGCTCACCCCTGCACTGCCACCTATCCCCTACTGTGAGACTCTTGATTGGTTGTCTAATGTGAGGGGGTACCAGGAGAGTAACAAAGAACACTAAGAATGAATGGTTTGAATACACATAACAATCATTTTGTGTTAATAACCAGAGTAGTCTTTTGTGGTCATCTTCAGAATGGTCCAATCTCTTGCGCAGGATGCTCCCTTTAATGTAGTAATCCACTCCCCCTCGAAGTCTATCAGGTCTGTCCTTCCCTATAAACTGGTTGTTGCTTATATGGAGGGGCAATAGTAGGTAAGCTCTGGCTGCACCAGGTCTCTGTGATCACAAATGTGTCACGTAGTGATTATCGTGTCATTCTGATTGGTGATTAGTGAAGGCATGCCAATGTCTAGGCAGTATGGAACAATAGGGTGAGTTTTATGGTGGGATAACATCACGTTTCAGTGTGATGTGAGGCACAAGACACAGCTAAGTGCCTTTAACCACCCAAGAAGTGATGTTAACCAACATAACGCGTTCTGGAGTGCCTTATTGTAATTTTAAAATGAATCCTTTAGCTTAAAGAACAGGCTGTTATGTAGGTTTTTCTTTAGATTAGTTTCAGACCTTGCTGTTTTACCGTTTCTGGAACTGTTCCATGACCAATCAGCATTTAGGATTTTTTCTCTCCATTTTATAATTAGAACTGTTAGTTGGGACCAGTCAGCAGGAGTGTTGAGATGTGACTGTTGTTCTTGGAATGTGGTATAGGTACTTGTAACTACTGCCCAAGCCCCAATGGTCATTCAGCAATATGCAGAGCCATCCTATTAGCCAGAATAAGATGGTCAGGGTTCCTCACCAGAAACTACAATTTTGGGGGGACATTGAGTGTGGTCACACTGAGTAGCCATACAATATACAGTATACAGTATACTGTATACATTAAATGTAATGCCCATGCCTTATGTAGACAAAGTCCACTCATCAGCTACTTTATTCATTCTTAGATGGTAATCACTCGTTCAGTCTCTTACAAGTTCCATTCAGTGTTAGTAATCCCAAACATCCTCACATCATTACTGTTTCCTAATCAGTTGCCCCAACCTCCCAGGGGAGAGTCAGAGGACCTGTGGACTACAGCATAATAGGGTTTCAAGGGACCAACCAGGTCACAATGGCTGCACAAGTCTCTTAATAACCCCCTTCTCCCACACTGGCCCCCACAAGCAGAAGCCCCCACAAAAGTGAACACCATACTCATTGGTCCTGGGGTATTCACAAACACCTGAAGACCCTGATTCATTTTAAAGAGTCTAGCCCATAGTTGGGAGCTGAAGCATCCACATCTAGTAACCAAGTATGCATAAATATTCAATTGGACTGTCCAACACACTCGCCCTGCCTTCCATAGAAGATCTGGGGTGCAGTGGGCACCACCACTTGGTTGCGGGCAGTCAGAGACCCACCCTAATCCATTGACCTCAGCCTCACAAGCCCCCACTAGGACAGATCATACTTCACATTTTGGGTACTAAATTGGTTATGCTGATAGTCTCTTGTAGCATTAGCAATGTACAATGGGATCACACATTTGGTCTTTAGTTCTAATCAGTTTCTTCCAGATAAACCCCCTCAAGCAACTCTAATCAACAGCCTACACCACTTCTCTTCTTCCTGGGGCAGAGTCTACTCAAGGGAAAATGAGTGAGCCAAAATCTGGATGTGAGAGAATCCTCCTCCCTCAGGTCCTGGATATATATATATTTAAGCGTTTAACCAGGAAGGCATACTGAGCAGGCTAATGCTTGATTCCAGATGCATCCTGGGGGAGGGGGAACATGGGGGGAGGGGAAATTGTTTAACCAGGAAAGGCACACTAAGCTGGAGCTTGTTTCCAGGTGCGACCTGGGAGCACAAGGAAGTTAAGTGACTTGCTCAGGGTCACACAGTATGCAGGTGGAAGCTGTGGGATTCAAACCTAGGTCTGGTCTGCTGGACGTCACCAGATTTGCAGCTCAGAGCCTTAGACCACTGTGCTATACTACCTCCCTTAGACAATAGTTGAAGACAGCATGATACAAGTGAAATACATAGTGGGGATTTGCTAACATTTGATTCTGTTAACTAGGCATAGTGAGTCGGGAAACAGTAGTAGAGACCACAGTTTGGCAGTATAATACATGTACTTACATAGTGGTGCACTCTAGCAATTGGACTTGGTATAGACAGAGTGAAATGAGAGAACAGTAGTTACATGCACAGATGAAATGCAATATTAAGTGCTGACAACACAGTCATTTCGCTCAGTCTGCTGGGAAACTGTCTAGACACATGTGCAGGTAGGGGCGAAATGAGCTTGGAGCAAGGAGTTAAGGTGCTGGGGGGAGGAGAAGTGATGGATGCTTGCTGGAAGGGAGTTCCACAACGTTGGTATGCAGTAGCTGAATGCAGCCTGACTGGCAGTAGTGGACCTATGTGGGACAGCTAGGGACCGAGAGTCTAAGTTTCTGAGAGAGTATGCTAGGGAGCAGGGGTTGGCTATGGCAGCAGTGAGGTAGGAGGGGAGTGCTGGGACCAAAACTTGGCTGGGATTTTGGTGCAGTGGGACTGTCTATGATTATCTAGAGAGGGGAGGTCCATAGATTGGTAAAGGGCACAGTGGTGTGTAGAGTAAGGACAGTTCAGGACAAAGCGACTGAAAGGTTGGAAAAGAGGGTCCAGTCTGGCTTAGGTGGAATTAGGGCCTGCACTGTAGACTACATCCCTGTAGTTGAAGATGGGGAGGATCATTTTCTCCACAAAGGCCATCCAGGCAGGTACAGAGATGCAGTCACGATTCTGATAAAATGCACCAAGCCTGGGGTGCAGCTCCTTGAGTATGGAGTCAATGTGTGCAGAAAAGTTGAGGTGCTGGTCAAGCCAGACTCCAAGGTATCTGAAGGAGGTACAGGCCTCCAGGGGTGTCCCTTTCAGAGTGTGGAATGTGATTGGAGAGGGAAGCCTAGAAAGTCTCTGCCTAGTGTCAAAGGTTAGAGAGACCATTTTCTTGCCATTCAGGAGGAGATGATTTGAACAAAGCCATTTCTGGACCGTGATAAAGTTCTGCTGCAGTCTGGTCGGGACCGCTGTGGTCGTGGGGTCAGATGTATATAACACAGTGTCATCCGCATACTTGTGGATTGAGGTGTGTGGGCAGGCAGAGGGCAGGTCGTTCAGAAATATCGAGAACAGGAGAGGGCCTAGGACAGAACCTTGCGGTACCCCTGCGGTGACTGGAAGAGATGCCGAGGTGGAAGAACTGATATGGACGGACTGAGACCCGCAAGCAAGGTACAAATGGAACTAATATGTGGCCCAACTGGATAGACTAGCGTTGGCGAGTTTGGCCAGGAGTAAAGAGTGGGAGACTGTGTCAAATGCCCTGGCCAGGTTGATGAAGATGGCAGCTGTGATGTGGCCAGCATCCATCCCAGTGAGGATGGAGTCGGTAAGCCTGAGAAGGGAGGTAGTGGTGGAGTGGGATTTCCTAAAGCTGGACTGGTAGGGGGGGGGAAGGAGGAATCTAGAAAGGGAGATAGGCAAGAGAATACCAGGTGCTCCTGTAGTTTTGCCAGTATCAGTAGGAGGGAGATGGGCTGGTAGTTGTTTGGGTTTGAGGCATCACCACCCTTGGGAAGCGGGATTACGGTGGCATGTTTCCATTCTGAAGGGACTTCAGTGCAGAAGAAAGAGAGGTTAAAAATGGAGACCAGGGGTTTGGCTATGGCGGGGGCCGATAGGTGGAGCATTTTGGAGTCCAACCCGGTGGGACATTTGCCCTTACTTGGATTAAGGGCAACCAGAGCATTATATACCTCATCTGGGGTTACCTGCAGGAAGGAGAAAGGGTGAGTTGGGGGGTGCCACTAGCAGGGGGAGTGGGGATGGGGTGCTGAGCCGGGAGAGGTGTGAACAGGGGAGCAGTATGGCTGTCTGTGAAGTGAGAGTTAAACAGTGAGGCCACTGCTGCGGGGTCGGTGATGGTGAGTCCACCTACCTGCAGGGAAGGAGTGGGGGGCTGTGATGAGGGGCTGAGAAGCGATTTGACTACATTCCAAAATTTGGTTGGGAGGTGGGAGGTGGGAGGTGGAGTTGAATGTGCCTTTGAAATAGTTGGCTTTTGCTTGGTGGATTTTCCTAGTACTAGCATTGTGAAGCTCACGGTAATGCTGGAGGTTAGTTGGATAACTGGAAGTCTTGAAGGTTTTCCAAGCCTTGTCTCTGATTCTAAGAAGGGCTAGGATTTCAGGTGAGATTCATGGTAGGTGAGTACCTCTGACCCTGGTTCTTCTGAGAGGGGGGTAATGGTCCCAGATGGTGGTGAACTTTGATTTAAAGAACAGCTGGGCCTCAACTATAGAGGTGGATTGACTAATACTTTACCAGTCAGAGCTGCCCAAATCATTTAGTAACGAGGGGAGATCCAGAGATTTGAAGGATCTGGTTATAATGATTCTGGGAGGGGGAGCTTTTGGTCTGAAGATTTTGCGAAGATTCCATGGTGGTCACTAAGGGCATCTGGCATGAGGCCTGAGGCTAGGAACCTATGGGGGTGTGAGGTGAGGGACCAATCAAGGAAAGTGTAATTCAGAGTTTTCTGGTTTAGTCGAGTGGGCTCGGAGATTAGTTGAGTTAGGTTTATTGTTTATTGTTTATTGTATTCTAGGAATTAATACCTTTGAGCCAAGGCTCTTTTACAAAGGCTCCGTGTTAAATTAGGTACAAATAATAGGGTTACAATGGGTTGCACATTTAGGTTACATTGTGTAAATAAACAGAGACATAAAATAGTTAACATCAAAGACATTTATGAACGAGCAGATTATTACCAATTAAACACTTTCATCATTTAGAAAAACATATGGAAAAGGAAAGATAGGTAAGAGAAGTATGATAAGTAGTGTAAGTGAGAGAAAAGGGGGTTGGAGGGAGGAGCAGACCATAGTTGGAGAAGAGGATTCTCTGCCAGGCCTTTGTCAGGTAAGTGGGCAGGGGTGGAGAAGTGAGATAATTAGGATTTAATCGAGGCAGTCACAGGAGTTTGAGGTGGCAAGGTGAGAGAATAGGCTAGATTTAAAAGCACCTAAGGAGTTAGAGGAGGTAATAGAGGTGCTAAGAGTTTTTAGCCAGTTGGGGGCACGATAGGCAAATGATCGTTGACCCTGTGTGGTCCGGCAATGGTGGACCTGAAGAAGCTGATTTTCTGATCTCCTGGTGGGTCGGACACTTGTGTTCTGGCATAGCAGGTCATGAATGCAGGGTGGGGTGAGGCCCATGATGGATTTCTTAGCCATAAGGCAGGTGAGGTACTTTAAATGGTTTGAGAGTTGTAACCACCCAGTTTCAGCATAGAGCTTGCAAGTATGAGTATGTCGATGAGTGCCAGTAAGCAGCCGACAGGTCTTGTTTAGGGAGGTTGTGATACTTTTAAGTGCGCTAGAAGAGGCGGACCCATAGATAATTAAGCCATAGTCGATGACTGAGATGATTGAGGATTGAATAGCTAGCTTCAGTGCTGGTAGGGTAAGGAGTTGTCTGTTCCGGTAGAGTAGCCCAAGCCGCTGATTAATAGTTTTGGATATACTATCACTATGTGTTGCAAAGACTAGGCCTTGATCAAATGTGATTCCAAGATATTTAAAGGTAGCCACCTGTTCAAGGGTGATTCCCAGGGATGTGTTGATAGTGAGTGGTACTTGCCTTTTCTTGTTCTGCAGGTTTAAGGCTGTCATCTTATCCCGAAGGTTGAAATGAACCCCAACAATCCAGTTCAGGTTAAAATCCCCAAGTATGTGGAGTTCACCTCCAGCTGCCAGGGAGTTTAGTGTGCCCAGGTGATCCAGTATTGCAGATGTGGTGGTGTCCGGAGCGCAGTAGGTACCCACTATGTAAATTGGAATTGAATGGGAGATGGAGAGTTTTACCATTAGGGCGTCAGTGGACTCCGAGGCAGGGATAGGGAAACCGGGCAAAACTGGATGGAGGAGGCAATGTTCATGGCCATGCCGCCTCCTTTTTTTTTTGCCCTTTCAGTCATGCTGGATGAGTGTATAGCCGGGTATAGCGGATTCGTTGTCTGGGTTGTGTGGCTTCAGCCAGGTTTCTGACATAATCAGGATATCTGGGCTTAGGGACATGGTGAGAGGTTGAAGTAGGTTTATTTTGCGTAAAAGGCTACATATATTTAGGTGAATCAGTTTTAGGCCTGAGGGGAGTTGGGTTGGAACGGAAGGGTTAGGAGTGTGGTGGTTGGTAGTTCCAGGGTTAGGCTCAATATCACCTGCAAGGAGTAGTAGTAGAGTGAACAGGAGTTTAGTATTTTGTGCAACCCAGTGAGGCTTTCTGGGGGTATTATAAGGCTTGGCTGTGGGGGTTGTTGACCTCCAAGTACGGGGCAGAAGGACCAGGTGGCTAGTTTGGAAGGTAGATGGGAGGACACCAGGGCCATTTGATAGTGTGTGGAGGTGGCAGCCAGGGAGTGAGTCAACTATGGTACCAGAGATAATTAAGTTGATTGGGAGATTGACACATGGTACCTGGCAGTCTAGCAGGGCAGGGTAGTTAGATGACGGGAGAGACACCCAGGGGGTGATGATAACAAAAGTTATTAGGACCAGTAGTAACATCATGGAGAGGCAGCAGTGCGAGAGTTAGGATGATTTTTTTTTTCTTCTTTAAGCTGTGTACCTAACGTAGTGGCCTCTAGTGGATACATGGTATAGCCTGCAAATGGGAAAGTGAGCTGATTGGCGCTGAGACAACATGTGATCCAGCCTATTTAACTAGAAGTTGTTTAAGAGTGGTGGTGGGGGTGGTGGGGGTAGCTGACACAAAGCGTCAGTGGGGCTTTCTCACTGCACAGCTGAGCTTCCTAGGACCGGGACAGAGCCACAGAGCAGAGCTGTACCTGTTTGCTGTGTTTCAGGAGGGCGCACTCCGGTTCAGGGGAGGGCTTCCTTAGTGCCCTCATGACCTCCTTGCAGACCCTGGGGAGCTACGGAGAACAAGAATTAAAAAGGTAAGAATGAGGGAGAGGCCAAGCTGCAAATGACTATCTAAGCACAATACAGGCTACGTTGCAGGATTAGGCCAATAATTAAGTTCCCCTTAAAATTAATTCAAATTGGAGCTGCTACAGAATCAAAATCACAGAACTAACAAACAGGGTTGTGAGCAGCTAAATGGATTCATCAAAAGGCAGATATTTAAAGTGCAGTTACAATACATTCGAATTGAGCAGCTAACTGGTTAAGCACCCTGCTACACACTGGCAAATCAGCCCAACAACTGTATTGTTGTGTTTTATTGTATTTATCTCTTATCCCCCTTTTTTTTTTAGTTTAAAGGCATACAGTTCACATGAATTAAAGCTGCCCGCTGTTGAAGAACTAAACAGTACTTTACACTAGGAGCAGGGTTTAAAAACTATCTCCATACGTCTGATGACTGAAATTCAAAATTGGCACTCTTTTTTTCTTGCTGCACAGCTGAGCTTCCTAGGACCAGGACAGAGCCGCAGAGCAGAGCCGTATCTGTTTGCTGCATGTGTCGAGGGGTCACCTCCGGTTCGTGGTAGGGCTTCCTTGGTGCCCTCACTACCTCCTTGAGGTCCCTGGGAGCTGTTTGCTGTGTGTGTCGGGGGCGCACTCAGGTTTGGGGAGGGCTTCCTTAGTGCCCCTCACGAACTCCTTGCAGTCCTTGGGGAGCTGTTTGCTGCGTGTGTCGGGAGGTGCACTCCGGTTCATGCGGAGGGCTTCCTTAGTGCCCTCACAACCTCCTTGCAGTCCCTGATATATATGTGTGTGTGTATATATATATATATATAGATATATATAGTCTAAATCTTAATCTCCCTGCACAGGGCCCCCTTCACAGCACATGTGCAACAAGGAATCCCAGTTTAACTCCTGTGGTGCTGAAACAACCATACACTCAAGGAAACCGTGGATTAAATACACATACCAGGGTTCTTTGACTTCAGGAATGAGCAGTCACACCCTGTGATCATTACTCAAATAGACCATTAAACCTCCCTTCAAAATAGACAAGGTCCTTTTAAGGGTTGTAGAGTTACTTGCCCAAATGAGGAAACTGATTTACATTTTACTAGCCAGTTCCAAAGCTTTCCTGCTCTTAATTTTGCACAGTATTTTCAGTGTTGTGCTTGCAATAATTGTAGGATAATCCTTTTCAGTTCTTTTTACATCCAGCAGTCTTGCAATCTCAAAAGTGTCTCAAGGATAGGTCTATGTGCTGAATGCAGTATTGAATTGGCAAGGCTGGGAGAAGCAGAGATCAACTGTACAGCCTTGATTCAAGCCTTTCCATATTGATGCTAGGGCAAGCGTTTAACCACGTCTATAGAGCCATGATATTGGTATGCCTACTAATCCCTACTCAAACTACAGCATTTGGGACATTTGGTTAGTTTCTTCCCTGATACTACCATAATACTGTCAGAACCATGTGCTGCCCATCTATCTCTATTGGAAGCTGTCAAGTTTTGCCAACAAGAGAATTGCTGTACTATTACTTTTTCTCGGGAACAGGTAACTATTTACTAACTCTCTGTATGCTTTCTGAAGACACAGTGCCAAACAAATCACATCACACTAGTGAAAAAAGCCTGAGTATTGAAGCAATTGGTCTTTCATACATTTCTACCTTATGCTAGCAAGGAGAACCTGTAAACTGAGCAGGTGGGATCAGTAATGCCAAGAGTGTTTTGGTCAGTGGAAACTAATGCACAACAGGGGATAGATGAAGTACAGACTGGGCTGTGACAGTGACTGTTAGTAATAAAAATGCAGCTTATACACAAGTATATACGGTAAATGCAAAATACCATGCAAAATTACTAAGAAGGTCATTTTCAGTAACATTACTCCTGTGTGCAGTAGTCATCCGTAGCTGTTAGCAGAGGTGCATTTTATTGAGCTGTTAGGATAGACAGATTTTTGCCATTAACACTTTAGCAATGGGATTCTCTGGGCCATCTGTGGAATAATAAATAAAAAATAAAAGAGGTCTCTGCAGGGATTTCGGTGGGTGTTTTAGCAGACAGCAATACAAAAAAAGACATCCATATCAGCATTGAAAAAATAACTGAAAGGTAGGCAGGTTTCAGCGAGCAGGTCTGAATCATACTGCTTTTAATAAACACGGTGCTGAATGGATCATAAGCACCCCCCCCCCCCATATGAAGACAGCCATATTCACTTGAGACTGATATTTCTGATCTGATGCTCAGACTGAAGCACTGGTTGACCCTTACTTCCTCAATGGGGGTGGGGAAGAGGGAGGGAAGAGATACAGATGACAGGAAGAAAGTTAGACACAGGAGAGGAAAACAGGCAAAGAAATACAATTATAAAAAGGTTCTTAGAAAAGCTGCAATCTGATTGGCTGTTAGGATTCCAACAGCCTTACATTAATCCATGTTATACTGTCATGTACAGCCTGATCACAATGGCACGTGGATTCTTCCTGTCAGCATTCCATCTTTTAGCCATGCTGAATGACTGGAATGATGCATTCTGATTCTGAACCAGCATTCTTAAACTGTTGGTGGAAGAACTATTTTATTAAAAACCTCCCCTCTAAATGAGGAAAACATTCATAAAGTATTCTTTTAACCCTCTTCTTTTGTAACATTTTTTTATAATAGCAATAAGACACTCCCAGAAGCTATATTAACAGTCAGTTAATCACCTCAAGGGGCAATATGGCACTCGGCTGTGCCTCATGCCACATTACACCCCTAGGGATGATTAACAGACTGTTAATCTAACCCCTGGTCATGCCTTATTGTTTAAAACACACACACACATTAGCGGCTAATGTTTTGTGTTAGTCACCCTTACTATTGTTTTAAGGGAGCTGCGAAACCGTTCGAAATATTTGTACATTTCAACAATTCTGATACGTTCCTCTCAGTCCTATTCAATTTTCCAATATGCTTAGATTGTTATTGTTATTTTCCATATTTTGGTTTTCTTTTTAAGTACCAGAGCAAGCATAGCTTGTAAAGCACCCCTTGTGGGCATGTGTGTCCTTTTCTGGGGTTAGATCAGTTTAAGGTTACATTCACTCTGAGAGATTCAGCTACATGATGTCACCGATAAGGCTTTTATGGCTTGGTGTAGTGTTTCAGAACTACAAAAGGCTGGGTTCAATTTCAAGCATTGCTCATTTTTTTCTCACTGTAATTTATTAGGTATGAGAGAAATTGTTAGATTTCATTGCTGATGTCAATGATAGAGCGTCATCAATGTTTAAAGATGACTTTCAGAACATTGAACTATTACTTCTATGTTACAGTCAACTTAATTAGTTCCAGCTGAGACTTTGAGGCTTGTCTAGATTTGAATGCAACTTGATGGGAAACATTACTTCAAGATGGCAGAGAGTTTGTTACTAAAATCCACTGCAGTGGTGCATTTTTTTGGGGGGGGTCTGCACCTAGTGCAGGATATACTTTCCCATAGCATGCATCTCTTTATCTAGAAACCTTCTGTCTCACCATTGGAAATGATAACACAGTGGTAGAGTGCCAGGACAGTGGGTTTGATTCCCAGTGGGCAATATCTTTTCTTTCTCACTACAATTTATTTTGCTAGCATGCATCTCTCTAGAAACCCTTTATCTCACAAGGTGGAATGGTAGCACAATGGCAGAGCACCAGTGTAATGAATCAGCAACCAGCTGCAAAATGCCATTTAGGGGACTAAGAAAGATGCAGTATACAAGAACAATAGCCAGCTTAACACACTGGATAAAAGGAACATTTACTTTTAGCTGAAGGGTTAGAACTGCAGCCTCTGAGACCAGGGAGGCAAGGACTGATTCCCAGATTCCCAGGTCCAACACTGAAATGTGCAAACCTGTAATTCAGTTTTCAGAAAATGTACCGCCACAAAACTGGGGAGAAGATATAACGACCAAGACAGTAGTTTGAAGGGGGCCTGGGTTTCATTCCCAGTCTGGACAATTTGTTCTCACTACAATTTATGTTGTTAGCATGCATATCTCTCTAGAAACTTTCTGTCTCTTTATGTGGAATGATAGTACAATGCACCAGGACAGTAGTTGGGAGGTGGCCAGGGTTCGATTCCCAGGTGTGAACATTTTTCTTTCTCACTACAATTTTTGTAAGCATGCGTCTCTGTCTAGAAACCTTTTGTCTCACCTTATGGAATGATTGAAGAGTGGCAGAGCACCAGGACAGTAGTTGGGAGGGGGCCTCGGTTTGATTCCCACTGCGGAACATTTTTTCTATTTCACTACAATTTAATGTTGTTAGCATGCATCTCTCTCTCTAGGAGCCTTCTGTCTCACTTGCACAGTGGCAGAATACAAGGACAGTAGTTGAGGGTGCCTGGGTTTGATGGTCTAGGTGTTTCAGCTGCAGCTCAGGATAGAAAATCCAGTTAGATCACCACAGGCCTGATGTACCATATTATTGGTGCACACAGGGCTTGTGGCAATTTCGCCACTCTGAAAATCCAGCCTTTTCTTTCTCGCCATGTGGAATGGTAACAAAGTGGCAGAGCACCAGGACAGTAGTTGGTAGGGGGCCTGGGTTTAAGTCCTAGTGGGGAACATTTTGTCTTTCTTACTACAATTTACACGTCAGCATACATCTCTTTCTACAAATCTTCTATTTTCCCATGTGGAATGATAGCACAGTGGCAGAGCACCAGAACAGTAGTTGGGAGGGGGCCTGGGTTCAATTCCCTGTTTTCAACATTTTTTCTGTCACTACAATTTATGTTGTTAACATATATATTTTTCTAGAAACATTCTGTCTCACCATATGGAACAATAGCACAGTGGTAAGGCACCAGGACAGGAGTGGGAAGGGTGCACGTGTTTGAGTCTCAGTTGGAACATGTTTTCTTTCTCACTATAATTTATGATATCAGCATGCCTCTCTCTCTCTCTCTCTCTCTCTCTAGACAAATTCTGCCTCACCATGTGGAACAATTGCACAGTAGCAGAGCACCCATACAGTAGTTGGGAGTGGGCCTGGTTTCTAGTCCCAGAGGGGAACATTCTATCTATCTTAGTCCATAACTGAACCTGGGTTACCAGTCTAGTGAATATTAAATGACTATGTGGCAAACCTGATATGTAATGTTTTACTGCTGCTCCTTATTTGTATATTACCCTGTTTTGTATCCTGTAGTCCTTTGCTGTTTTGCTTCACCTGTAATGTCTTTCCTTGTAACCTCCCTGATCGTGCCTAAAAATAGTCATGTCTATGGCTAGTGCACCTACCCAGTAAACAAAAACTAAATAAATAAAATAAAATTGTACAGAGCTGCACCCCTAATCACAGATTCAAACTATAATGCAAACTCCCACTCATTAGTGTCCAGTGGTCCTCCCCCAATCACCGATCCTGCTATGTAATCACCCCCTTTGGTGTCCAGTGTTCCCCAACCCCCTCACTGATCCTGATATGTAATCATCATCATTACTGTCCAGTGGCACCCCCATCATCCATCCTGCTATGTAATTACCCTCCTCATTGTTGTCCAGTGGTCTCCCACTGCCACAATCCTAATCCTTGAATATCTATTTGATCCAGGAGTGCCCAAAGTGGATCTCCAGCTCCAGGGGTGTGGCATTGCACCAACCACTGTCCCCCCTCTTCCAGACCACCATCAAACTAGTAGGAGGTGGCCCCTGACTGGGCAGGAGTGCCCAAAGCAGATCTCCAGCTCCACAGACACAGCATTGCACCAGCTGCTGTCCCCTCTCCTCTAGACTGCTGGTGAACTAGCTGGAGGCAGCCTCTGACTGGGAAGGAGTGCCCAAAGCAGATCTCTGGCTCCAGGGATGCGGCATTGCACCAACTACTGTACCCTCTCCTACAGATTGCTGCTGAACTAGCAGGTACGGCTCCCTGAGCTGCTTTTTCTCCACTTCTCCTCCAGCACCATCCTTAGCCCCAGATTGGACAGCTCACCAGCCTTGCTGCCTCTCATTGGCCTATACCTCAAGCCCACACTGGACTATAGTTCCCTGCCTTTTTGGCTTGAGCTTTCAGCTCTTTCTTTTTGAATTGATTTTTTTAACTGCTCTGCTGCCTTTTTCCACCTTTGTCCCTCAAAACTGTGAAACTGCTCATGTATTGATTTTAAATTGTGTTTACAACTGTCCCTTAGAGGTGTAGTGCTTGAATATAATTTGATGTGATTACAGCCTTTTTTGAGAGTTTTTTTATAGTTAATTTTTATTCTCCTTCTGTTCTCTCCTCTTCACCTCTCCTGCTCTCTTACCATCTAGCCTCCCCCCGGCCCGCTTCCTGGGGTCCGCCCACCATTCACACTCAATCCTTGTTTAACTCCCCTGCTGTTTCCCTGTCTCCCCTTCTCAGATTGCTCCCACCCACTGATCTAGCCCTTTTTTCTAACCCTCTCACATTTCCTTTTCCCTCTTTCCTCAGGAGGTGGCCCCTGACTGGGCAGGAGTGCCCAAAGCAGATCTCTGGCTCCAGGGATGCAGCATTGCACCAGCTGCAGTCCCCTCTCCTTCAGACCACCGCTGAACAAGCAGGTACAGCTCCCCGATCTGCTTTTGCACTGCTCCTACTCCAGCACCATCCTTAGCCCCTGATTGGACAGCTCACTGGCCTTACTGGCCCAAATTGGCCTATGCCTCAAGCCTACACTGGACTGTAGCTCCCTGCCTTTTTGGCTTGCTTTTTCGGCCCTTTCTTTTTTTCTTTTGAATTGATTTTTCACTCACCTCCCATCCCACCCGGCACTCTTTAAATACACTTTTCCACCTTAGTCCTCCCTCCCCTCCCCTTCCTCTATCTGATTGGCCGCTAATCAGGCAGCCTTCCACTCTAAAAGGTGCACACCTCTCCTCACTGCACATCTTTGACAAGTGACTGCTTGAATTTTCAGTTATGTCTGAGGTTGACAGACAACTTTACACACTAAAAGGCACACTCCATCCAATTCTCTTACCTTAACCAAGTGCCTACCAGCTTTCTCTACCTTCCTCTGCCCCATTGCACTTCTCCTTCTCTTATTTTACACTCTTCCCACTGCTTTTATCTCTCCTCATTCTCTGCTACCTCTAAAGAATAATCCCCCTATCTCTCCATTCTTTCTCCACTACCCTACTTTCCCACACTTCCTTTCTACTCTGCTAAGTTTTTCTTTCTTTCACAGTATGAAGCCTCACAAACTGGCTGTACTACTAACTGTGGAGTCTTTTTTTCTCATCTGGAATTTTTTTTATTTATTGATTGATTGATTTATTGAATTTTGGTAACTGAGTAGGCCCTCTGAGACAAGCCAGTCCCTTTTTCAGGGGTGACACGGGAAGTGCAGTACATTGATAGTGCATTCATTGATACAAGAAATTAGACAAGGAATAGTCGTACAGTGACAGAGTACATCTATTACATTCAGTTATGCAAAACAAGCAATGTAAAGCACAGTCAAAAAAAACTTACGTACAGACATCATTTACAGTATTTTTTTTTCTTGGCAAGCAGGAGATAGAAAGAGTAGTATGTTTTGCCAGGAGAATCATGCAAGGAGTGAACAGGGGTTAGGAGTCAGCGGAAGCAGGAGCAAGGTGGGGTGATTAGGTGAGATAACAGAGAACTTTGAAATTGAGAAAGGGAGGTGCAGGCCAGTATAGAAGGAGGTAGAGAGTTCCAGTAGGACACAGCAGAAAATGTAAATGATCTCTGAGCCATGGAGAGTCGTACATTCGGCACTGAGAGAAGGGACAAGGAGGTAGATCTGAGGGCACGTTGAGGGAGATGACGTTGAACAATATCAGCAAGGCAAGGAGGAGTGAAATGATGGACAAACTTATGTATAAAGCTTAGTGTGGCATAGCGTAATTTTAATTTATATGATAGTCAACCCAGGGCAGATAGGACATTGCAATGATGGTGCCGAACATTGGCCCCAAGAGCAAACCTGCCAACTCTATGATAGGCCTGTGATAGACGTGATAGTACGGATGCGGTAGTAGAGAGTAGTAATAGAGCACCATACATGTGGAGGGACAGGAGTGTGGCATCCACAATCTTGCAGCAGGAGGTCAATGTAAGGAACGGATGGATGCGGTAGAGGACACTGATTTTTTTTGTTTATAGTTTTGGTGATGGCTGCAACATGTGCATCCAGGGTAAGTGATGGATCTAAGGTGACTCCCAAATATTTGAAGGACCTGACTGATGGTTGAGTGCATCCACTGTACATGAGAGGCTAGCCAGAGGAGGGGAGGGTTGGTGCGGATGAGTTGGAGAATAACATGCTCTTTGTTTTTTCAGTATTAAGGACGAACTGCTTCTGGAGAAACCAGTCCTCAAGAGTGTGGAAATTGGAGGCTAGTGTTGAACTGAGCCACCCGATATCAGGAGAAGAATGGTAGATGATAGCATCATCTGCATATAGGTGAACAAAGGCCCCACCACAATTATTAGGGAGGTCATTAATACACAGAGAAAAAAGTAATGGTCTCAATATGGAGTCCTGGGGAACACCATGGGTAATGGGCCTCAGGTCAGATAGGGAGTCTGCCCATTTTACTTTTTGGGTACGGCTGTAAAGGTAACTTTGGGTCCAGGTCAGGGCAGTAGCATCAAGGCCAAGGACATGCAGTTGTTGTAATAGAAGGCCATGGTAGACCAAGTCAAAAGCCTTGGTCAAGTCTACGAAAATTGCTCCAGTGGCATGGCCATGGTCCATTTCACGGAATATGTCAGAGGTGACCTTAATCAGAGCTGTAAGTATACTGTGGTTTTTCCAAAACCCATGCTGAGAGGTTGAGAGCAGATGGTGGAGGTTAAGGTAATCCATAGGTGGTCATAGATTATCCGCTCTTGTATTTTTGCTAGAGGGCAAAGTACTGAAATAGGCCAGAAATGTTCCACTGTTGAGTTGGGACCTCCCTTGTGGACGGGGATGACGAACGCTACTTTCCATTTTTCAGGGACGGTGCAAGTAAGGAAGGATCAATTAAATAAATCTCAAACAGGGCAGGCTAGGGCATCAGCTCCCAACTTAAGGAATTTAGGCTCTAGAGTGTCATGGCCAGGTGAGCTGTCAGCCTTTAGGTTCATGGAATAATCATTGCTATTCCTTTTTTACATGGTGCCACTGCAATTTTCCCAACCTCCCACAACCATTACCCATTTTTATCTCCTCTTCTCTCCACCCCCCCCTCCCCAGCACCTAAGGTGTCCCCATCACATTCCACATCTGCTCCTCCCCGCTCTCCTCCACACTACATTGATTTTGCCTGTGGAACTATCCCCCACCCACCCCCCCAGGAAAACGCCACTGTAAACACTGCCTCTATCATGAATCCTCCCCTCCTACCACAAGCTAGTATTCATTACATAGCATTTTACAAGACTCAGAACCCATAAGCTATCCATATTTGCCTCTAACAGGCAAAGGAGGCTTATCCTCCTTCTCCTACTAATCTCTGGCTCTATCCACACTAACCCTGGTCCACCACTCTCTGCTTATAATAGCCCCACACCCCACCCCATACACCTCAAACAGCTCAACATTGTGCACCTCAATGTTCAAAGTCACCTGATTTAAAATCTATGCTTGAATACTGGCTGTTTGCTACTGCCTACGACATCATTGCCCTCACTGAAACATGGCTCTCTGATAAGATGCCATTCAGCTAGACGAATCCTGAAGGGTACACCCAATTCAGGAAAGACAGACAGGGAAAAGGGGGGTGGCTGCCTTTTCTGAGTAGCAAACCACATCTCTGCAACTGTTTCCGATCATTCCCCTATTACTCCTGACCTCGAAATCCTTTCAATCAATCTCATGTTAGGAAATAAAGTAATAACTGTCAGCATTGCCTACCTTCCACCCAGCACCCCTGCCCAGAAACTTGATGACTTCCTTTCCCACAAAGATTCCCTCCCTCAGGGGAGGGAATGAATAATCCTTGGTGATTTCAACATAAATTGGCTGTCAGAGCATACAGCTGCTGGCAAGGAATCTATCATCAGCTGTGGCCTTCACCAGTTTATCTCTATCCCCACCAGGACCTGCTACAGAATGGGTTACAAATCCCTGCTAGACTGGATACTTGTCACCAACCCCTCTCACATCACCTCCTCAGGAATCCTTCCCAATGCTATCAGTGAGCACTGCGCAGTCCACTGCTCCTGGTCTGCCAAAACACCTCATCAAGCACACAAGTACATCCTCTCCAGACAATTAAAAAAACTAGACCTGGTTGAATTTTCCAACACTGCCCTCACATTAGACCGGTCCTTCATGGAAGTGATAGCAGATATCAAACAAGCCCTTGACATGGTCTGCAAAAATGTCCTTACCCTTTGTGATTCCCTCATCCCCATTAAAAAAATTAAGATCAAAGGAAACAACCACAAATGGGTCTCCCCTGATCTCCTTAAATTAATGCAACAGAGAGACAGGGCATGGTCCAGATATAGAAAACATAAGCACACTCACCTTCTTCAAAACTATAAAACCCTCAGACATAAATGCAAAGCAGCTGTCAGGACTGCCTAAACCACATTTCTCCTTGAGAAACAGTGCAATGCTGCTGGAAACCATAGATGTACCTGGAACATCCGCAAGAACCTCATTGGAAGGGGCCCTCACAATGACCAAAACTGCCTTTCCATTAATGGTATGGTGGTCACAGAGCCCATCAAGTTAGCCTCAACTTTTCAATCACCATTTCATGGACCCCGACAAATGTAAGCCACAATTGCCCCCTTCCTAGGGTCCCCCCCTCCCTCCATCAATCTTCACCCCCTTTCTTTTTTCAGTATCTCGACCCCTCTGAAGTTGTCAAACTTATTAAAACTAATGACCCCAGGCCTTCTATTAGTCCTAATGACATGGACTACAGGATACTTAAGAGTATTTGTGAATCCCTGGCTATCCCTCTCGCCAACATTTTTAACCACTCTATTTGCACAGGCTCCATCCCCATTAAACGGAAAAGCATGATCATCAAACCTCTTCAAAAATCAGGCCCAAAAGATGAAATTCCAACTACAGACCCATCTCCTTCCTGTCTCCCCTCTCCAAAATTTTGGAAAAAAATGGTTCGTAAACAAACCATTGACTTTCTGTCAAAATATGACCTCCTGACTGATGTACAACATGGTTTTAGGGGCTAACCATAATACTGAGACAGCCCTCATAAAATTCAGTAATTTCATTGATAGAGCCAATAATGAAGGCCTCTACACTGGCTCAGTTTTTGCTGATCTAACGAAAGCCTTCGACCTCATTGACCATAACATGTTGTTCCTCACCCTTACCTGTCTTCACTTCTCTCCCGATGTGATCAACTGGTTTCCAAACTACCTCTCTGCCAGATCCCACTGAACTATTATAAACAGCAAACTCTCTGATCCTTGCCCCATAAAATATGGTGTGCCACAGGGGTCCATACTTGATCCCTTCCTCTTCTCACTTCTTGTAAACTCCCTTCAAGAAATCTGCACTAACACAGAGTTAATCCTCTATGCTGGTGATGCAGCGCTTTTCTGTAAAGACAAAGACCCCTCCTCACTTATAAGCAAACTCTAGTGTGACTTTAACAGTCTGTACACATGGTTCTTTTCTAATGGTTTCGTACTTAGTTCAAAAAAGTCAAAAGTTGTGATCTTTGCTAGTCCCAGAGGATTGCTTGCCTTCGATTTCCCTATACATGATAATGATGGTAACCTGACTAAGAGGGTCCATAAATTTAAATACTTGAGACTTCTCCTTGACTGCCACCTCAATTTTGACACCCACGTCAACCTTACTATTAAGAAAGTCTGCCAAAGAATGGGCTTGCTCTACAAGGTTAAACCATACCTAAACAAGGCCTTTAAATCTCTCCTAGCCTGTAGTTTCCTCCTCCCGCTTTTCGACTATGGAGCCTTAGTCTTTTACCCTCCCCTATCTCAGGAAAATCTCAGCAAACTCCGCTGTTCCTACCACAACATCATTCGGTTTGTCTCCGGTCTCCCCAGACTGACTCATCACTGCGACCTGTACAGACAATCTAACTGATGCTTCCTTGAAAATTGTCTTAACAGCAAAATTCTAACTTTCTTTCATAAAATAGCCCTTGGTCTTCTTCCTCATAGTATTAAATCACTCTTCCCTGAGACTGTTCACTCCAGGACAACTAGAAGGTCCTCTTCCTTCTCATTTTTTGTCCCCTTTTGCTGCACCACCCACGGCCAAAACACCCTTTTGTTTATGGGCCTAAAACTCTACAACTCTCTCCAACTGATCTCCATTATTGCCCCTCTACCACATCTTTTAAGCACCAACTGAGTAAATATCTCTCCTCCACTGCCGCATGCAAGTGTCCACAGCACTAGCCCATTCCTTTTGTTACCTACTATTCCTTCACCTCACTATATGCTCTCCTGTCCCCCACCTCTTTTCACCATCCCTCATTAACTGTACAACAGCCTGCACTTAACACTGCCCTTTGTAGCCTCAACTCTTCTTAATCTCTTCCCCCCTGCTATTTTTTGTTTATTACTGTCCTACATTTACCAGGCACAGTATGTATTTCACCCCTAATTTACCATGTATTTAATTCTATGTTGTTGTTGTACTGCCTTAGTCCATTTGTAATCTGTAACTTGTAACATTGCTGTGTATTCTTAACTGGAGGCTTGTGAAAATGGGCATATTTTGCTCACATGCCTTTCCAGTATAACAAATAAACTGAAACTGAAATAAACTGAAACTGACCCATTCCATCCTGCCCCCACAGGACCCTCCACTCACATTCCCCACTGACTCCCACTTACCCAAGCCACCAGCTCAGTGTTTTCTTACTTTAATACTTGTAAAACTTGTACAAAACTCCGTACCAGCTGCCATTTTGTAATCTCACTGTTCCCACTACCTGAGATCTCTCTGATAACCATGCAAGATGATGACATGCCTTTACCCCTTCCTGTACTGCACCCTTATGTATGAAGATTTAATAATTTCCATATCTGCCATGCCCTGCTTTATTTTTACAGATTTTGCCTAAATGCAATGTGCATGCCATAAATGCCATGTATGCCAAGGATGCCATGTATGCCATGTATGCCAAGGATGCCATGGATGCCATGTATGCCATGGATGCCATGTATGCCATGGATGCCATGGATGCCATGTATGCCATGGATGCCATGTATGCCAGGGATGCCATGTATGCCAAGGATGCCATGGATACCATGTATTCACATTGCATTTAGGCAAAGTCTGTAAAAATAAAGCAGGGCACAGCAGATACAGAGATTATTAAATCTCTGTACATAGGGCACAGTACAGGAAGGGGCAAAGGTGCATCATCATCTCGCATAGTTATCAGTGATATCTCTGGGGTGGGCACCAGGAGATTACAACATGCTGGCTGGTGCAGAGCTTCATACCAGTTTTATGAGTATTTCAGGTAAGCAGACTCTTTGATTAATACTGTGCCTGCAGGGGGAATAGGGGTACTGAAGCCCCAATCTGTGCAGCAGTTGGGGCTTCATGTATCCCCGTAGTTCTCCTTCAAGAAAATCATGCACTACAAGACTGAGGGTATGAGCAAAGCAAGGTATGGGCACATACGCTCCATCGTTCATAGCATGGTTGATGTTAGCCACATTGTCAGATACTAAAAACTGTGGAGACAGGCCATGTAGAGTAAACCATTCAGCAAACCATCTTCTTAATTCTTGCAAGAGATTCACTGTAGTGTGTTCCTTTGACTCAAAACTAGAAATACACAGGCAGCCTGCTTCTTACATGTTGTGGGTTAAGGGACTGAGACAGAGGATCAGGAAGAGAAATCATGAATCATGACTGATGAAAGGATGCCCAGTGACCAGTGACTGTCATGTAGTCTACAGTTTGGCCACTGGTCCACATATCAGCAGTAATATGTAATTGTGGCACTGATGTGAGCTTCAAGGCCTGTGTCACTTTTTCTCACAATTCATAATAGACATTCGGCACTGCCCTAGTAGCAAAATGTCTTCTGGATGGTATTTGATATTGTGGAACTGCAATCTGCATTTCTTGTTTAAAGCCAATTGATTAAACAGAAGAGAAGGGACACAGGTCAAGAGCTATAATTTCTGCTATTGCCTTGTTTAATTTCTGGGCAACTGGATGGGTGTGAAAGTGGGAGTTGGGGGGACTAAAGGCAAGGGTACTGATGATGTGGGGTTGGGGTGGATTGAAGTTTGGGTGGGACTGGGTTGAGACTGGAAAACTGATAAAATAAAAGATAAGAACTAAAAGGAAAAAAGAAAAATTAAGACTGGGGACTAGGAACTCAGAGACTTTGAGGATGATGACCATGTTCTGGGGGGTGCTGAATTACATTGCAAGGGGGTCAGGACAAAAAAAAAATAAGATAAAAAAGAAGTAGTAAGAAGATACAAGAAAAGAAGACATAAACAGAAATACAAAAAAAGTTAATGAAGACAGAGAAGGGAAAAAATTAAAGCAAGTTAAAAGTAAAAGTGAAATTGGGGTTTGGGGAGGTGTGCTGAAGTGAAACTTTAATAGGGAGGACTGGGTTGCAAAAAAAATTGTGGGGGTGGGACCTGTGCTAGGAAGATGCAGTAAGAGGAAGAGAGAATCACAAGAAAAGATAGAAAAGAGAGAAGAAATAATTAAAGCAAGAAATTGAAATTGGGGTTTGCGGAGGTGGACTGAAAGGAGGGAGGGTGTGACTAGCTGACAGCTAAAGATAATGGGTTTGGCAGTGTGAGCTGAAAGTGAAAAAAAGGATGAAGTAAGGAAGAAACGATCACAAGACAACAAGTTTAAAAAAAAATTTTGTTACAAACAACAGAATATGTTGTATGTTACTTTACTGTTTCTCAAATCATCCAGCTGTTGTAAAAAAATGTTCTTGACTCTGACTATCTTGCAAAGCCAAAGACCCTCGGCTAGCGTGATATAAGCCTACGGGGCTTGCCATCCAAAATTTGTTCTCGACCCCAACCATCATGCAAAACCAAAGCCCCTTGACCAGCCATAAGCCTACAAGGTCAGCCACCCAAGTTCTTCAATCCTGCTGTTATAAACAAAAAAATGTGTTCTCGACCCTGACCAACCTGCAAAGCTCAAGCTCCTTGACTGCATGACATAAGCCTAGGCTAGTCATCCAATTTCTTTAAATCATTCTACTGTTGTAAAAAAAGAAAATCTGCTCTTGACCGTGACCATCCTGCAAAGCTGAAGCTCCTAGGCTAGTGTGACATGAGTCTATAAGGTTAGCCACCCAATTTCTTCAATCAACCTTCTGTGAAAAAAAATTAAATAAATAAAAATTTCTTGACCTTGACCATCCTGCAAAACCAAAGCCCATTGGCTAGCATGCCATAAGCCTACTGAACTCAATTTCATGCATCATCAAAATTTAAAAAGTATTATGTAATAATAAATGTTATTCAGCAACATGAATAAGGCAATTCCTATTGCACTAATACTCATTTATAAGGCATGACCGTTTTGCATATTCCTGGTTACAGAGGAAGGAAAAACAATATTTGCTGATTAAGTAAATATTACACAACAATAGAAACAGTCATATAACAATTAAATGCTGCACTGTGTAAAATGTGCACATCATAGGATTTATAATTAAGCATTACATTCATGCCTTATAAAGGGAGTCAGCAGAATGTAGTAAGCTTGGTGGCACATAAGGTTAACCAGCTCAATTGCCAGGATGGCAAACTTGTGGTAGTGTGGCTTGTTGAACAAACCATTTTTTTTACAGGATAACATATTATTACATAGCCTCAGATTTTTAGGAATTGTGTTCCAAGTCTGGTGAAGCAAATAATAAAAGGACCATCGTCCTAGATTAGATTTTTTTTAGAGGAACTTCACATTCAATGCAGTTTACTGATTTCGACACAGACCTGGAAATCCTGATGAAAACATTGTTACATATATAGTCAGACACTTTCTTTTCGAAACATTTTAACATCAATCCTGTGACGTGAAGTTGTCGTCTCAAGTCTAGACATTTCTGTTTTCCAAATTTCACTGCTTCTTTGAAAAAAAACTTAAAAAAAAAAGAAAAAAAAAGTGGGAGTAAAAAGAATGATAATGGTGAGTTGCAAAAACACATTTTGCCCAAAAAAGGCAGAAAAAGCTACTTGATTATTGTGCTATAAGCAGCACTGTCAGTCACCCTCCTCCTACTAGCACTGCTGAATTGTGTTCGACAAAAAGGAAAAAACACATCATTCTCAGTCTGTGAATGACACCAGTGGCACATCCCCTTTCCCTACAAGTGATCCAATGACTGGCACATCAAGCAAAAATAAAAAAGAGGCTCAGGTGGCGCTGTGCCTCGCTAGAGGAGAAGAGGACAAAGTAGTAGCGGCACTGTAATAAAAAAACAAACATCGTCAGGAGAGTCACCCATAGAGGCACTGAAAGGATAACCACATGTGCTTTTAATGTTCCACTATCCCAGTCATCATCATCTCATGACTCAGATTCCAGCACAGACAATAACTACATTGGTAGTAACTTTGTGCCCAATGTGCCTGAGTCATCTGATTCCTCTTCTGCCACTGACGTGGTAAGGTCAAATGTCCTATCAAAAACCATAGAAATGGGCCATCAGCAGAGGCCAACACATGTGGAGGTGGCAATGGCTGCAACAAGGATGGTAATACTGTTTCCCCTGCTGACACAATTATTTGTCACGAGGAGGACAATGTCCATGATGATACTGATGATGTAACAAATGAATGCACTGTTGTTACTGCTGGCCAAAAGGTACCGATGCCAGGAGGTAAAATTAAGAAAGCCACTTCTTGCGTATGGAACTATTATAATGTATAATAACTGGCTGGTTATTATGGCAAACACTTGCTCACTGTCTCCACAGTATGCATGAGCCACAACCTGATAGTCTGAAAAGCACCTGCAGAGTACAAAACCATTCCCGCTTCAGAAAGTAAAAGCCACATACAATACCTTGTCTCCAAAGCAAGTACCTTGATATCAGTAACCCTATTTTCAGTAAATCTCCCTCAGAAACTCTCCAAAACAGCCTCTAAACCTCAAAAATACCGAAACTGTCACATCAGTAACCAACAGTAAAACATACACTTTTCACACTCTTCCTTATTTTCTTATGGGAACTTTAAACCCACACAGTTCCATTGCTGAGGCAACCAATGGACCAAATCCACCAAAGCAAGAATGAGCAGTACAAGACAGAAGCCTACATAAGGAAACAAAATGAATAACTGTTTTTCGCAAACTTATTACTTTCTCTATGTAAAAGTTCTGTTACTGAAGAAAAGTTCCATTACTAAATAGACTGAGCTAACTCTCATTGTCAGACATGATTGTCTGACCTGTACACCTAACAAATTAGTTTGCAAAGCATTGTCATTTTTGGCATGATTTTCCTTACAGAGAGATACAACTTGTTAGCTTGTAAAATCAAAAGGAAAAATTAAATAAAAAACAACTTAATTGTGGCAGTACTGTTTTTAATTACTCATTCAGCTGGAAGATACAACACCTCAGTGTCATCAGGCTGGAAAAAAATTGCTCGCCAATAAATATAAAAAATAAAGCATGAGACGGCATGCATACTTGAATTTAGTGAACATCCTTAGTATGGGATGCTTTCATAAACCCCTCAATCTTCGCTCTCGGGGTTTATGTAGCATCCCACACCTTGGGTGTGCATTAAATTCTTCTAACACACACCATCCCATGTATTATTCTCTGTACTGGGTCAGATACAAAAGGACAGTAATCTTCTACAACATCAGCTGAAGCAGGTGGTGGACAGCAGATGGAATTGCACCTTTTGTATGGTACAACAGTTTCTTGAGCAGTGCAAAGCAGTGCATCAATACACCATGGACCACTCAATAGGGAAAGGGGGCACATCATTCAATTTACGCCAGTGGACCCTAATGGTACAATTGTGCCACATTCTTCAGCCATTTGAGGAAGCCACTTGTGAAATGAGTGCAGACAGTGCCAGCCTTAGTCAAGCAGTACCTCTAATATTCCTTCTTAAGAACAAACTCAAAAAGCTGAAGGCAACATTTCTTGAGGAAGGTAGTGCTGTTTCTCTTGTTGAAAAGCTAGCTATATCCTTGGATGTGGACCCCAGAATATCAATGATATTAGAACATTATATCTGGCCACAGTGTTGGACCCTCAATTTAAGGCTAGCCTGGCATCCTTTCTCCCCTCTGGCCTCACAAACATCAGCAGTTATAAAGACTTACTTATTGAAAAGGTGTCAAAAGAAATGATGGATAATATTTTGATTTCACAAGCAGTCGAGCATGCACCATTCCAAACCACTCTGCCAGCAGGTGAAATATCCAATGGAAAAGGTGAAGATGGTGACATTTGGTTAGGGCTACATCATATTGATAAAGACAATTCTTCCTTTGTTGGCCAAGGCCATACCACCACCACTATGGCTGAAGACTATCTAAAAGATCCCATGAAACTCAGCCTATGGGTGACCCTTTGAAATACTAGCAGAGTTAGAGAAGATTCTGGCCTGCATTGTACAGAGTTGCCATTTTATATTTTAGTTGTCCTGGACCAGTGTCTACTCCAAGAGAATCTTCAGCACAGCTGATAGTGTTGGTTCAGATCTGCGGAATCATTTGTTGCCTGAATATGTGGAACATTTAACATTTATTAATGGCAACTTTGGTCTCTTTGCTGGCTCCACTGGTTCTCTACAAAGTCATTTTTATATTGATGATGATGATTATGTTGAGTCAATATGTACTGATTAAATTTAACTAACAATTTTGTCTGTGTGAGGGATTAAACTGTCTTCAACTAGTGTCTCCCTCAGCCCCGTTTAAATTTTCTCTTCTGAATCCCTTATTTTGAATAGTTGGGGAGTGTTCTACAACCGGATGTATCAGAAAAAAAGTCAAAGAATGTAGCACTCAACCCCAATACTTAGTAAAGTATCTTATTTTTTATTTCTTTAATTTCATTGTATCATTTTTAAGCCCTCTTCATAATTTCCACAATGTAACATTTTGGAATAATCCTATTCCTTCATCAGACAGATTCCTGAGTTTCTTATTTCTTTTCTTTCCCAAATGTCCTACTTTAATTTTTTAAATAACTCCTTATTTTGGGACTTTGTTGTAACAACTGTTTAAAGTAAAGAAAAATAAAATATGTTACTACTATGGTTCCCAATTTCTTTCTTACTTTTATAAATTATAGAAATAATAATATATATATAGCAGGGGGACTACACTTACAAATTTGTCTTGTTTTATTATTTTTTCATATACTTGTGAAGTAATGGGGCCCCAAATGTACAGAAACCTGTAAAACATTATTGGATTCCATTACAGTTTGTCTTTCCAAAAATAATCTTTTTCCAGTTATACATTCATTCATTCTGGTATTACTTTACCTTTCTGCACAGTATTACTGCTAAATGTTCTTATTTTTATGTTGTAGAATTTTGTATGATTATAAATTCTGTAAATAAACAAATAGCAAGAACGTTTGTATACGTTTCTGATTCTAGTTTACCTTCATATAGCTTCACTCATAACATTTCTTCTCTTTAAATAAATTTCCATTTTTTACCATATATTCAGTCAGTGCAGACATTAAGTAAAATCCGTTTATGTGGAGACCAAAAACTAGTTTTTTAATACACAGTCTGTACGCTCTTCAAATGGGCCGTCATTCTCCTAGAACATCACTTCTTAGTAAGACAGAGCGTCTTCTTCCTAAAAGACTCAAGAGGGACTGAGCCAAAGGGTGAACACATACGAGAGCGTGTATACATCACTAGGTGATGTCACACTGGGTGGCCCAGTCACGAAAGAAACAGATCACAAACACAAAGTGTTTGTATAATTGGTCCTCCTCTTGAATGACTTTTCTAAGCCTGAATTTGATTTCATACAGAAAAGAGCTTTCATTAGCTATATTTTCCCACTAAATTCCTCTGCTTATTCAATACTTCGTCAAAGTCTGTAACAGCAAATTTCTGTTCTCTTGAGGGAAAAGGGCAGGTTTTTAGATGGAATTTCTAGACCACACTGATTAAAATTAGCAATTCTTCTAAATTTGTGGTAATTCTTGAAATAAAATATTCCAAATTAAAAAGGATAGAGTGGATGGGGGGATTGTTAATAGTTCCCATCTTCTTACAGCTAGGGGAACAGCAATGAGTGCACAAATGTACAGTAGGTTAAGATTCAGGTTGTCCCAGTCTTGGGGGAGGGTGGAAGGAAGTTCAGTGACATGGTTGACTCTGTTTCTGAAAAGTTATCGATTATTGCTATCAGACCACTAAGGTCAGCTTATTATTCAATAAAATTACACTAAAAGGTTAAACTAACAGGGGATATGTTATAACCATAATGGGAGGTCAAATTAATATTGAAAAGTTCTATTCAGCCCAGCATTTTCTCTCTGGACTGATCTTATAGGAGATTGTTTGAGGGAGTACTCTGATAATGGTTGTAAGGTCAGAGGACAAAAACAAATAAATTTAATAAGAAAAATGCAAACCAAAAAAGATACCATGTTGTCTATTAAATGGTAACTAAGAAGAACAAACTAGACCGCAAGTCGTATCTGTGTACTAAATATATATATCTATATTCATTGCAAAAAACTTCATTTAATGCACCAGTTAGGGTTAAAGTGACAAAAGTGGGGAAATTAGATATTAGGGTTGAGCCCCTAACCCTCCACCACCCAACCCCCATCCTCCACAGACCGACAGATGCCGGGTGTGCCATGGGGTCAAGGAGGCCCAACTCTAACCCTATTCCATGTTTAAACAGGTTGACATGCTACAGTAAAGGAGAATGGGGTGAGAATTAGGCCTCACGACCCCTTGGCACACCCCGGCATCTATCGGTCTGTGGAGGATGGGGGGTGGGGTGGTGGGGGTTTGGGGCTCAACCCTAACATCTCATTTCCCCACTTTTGTCACTTTAACCCTAACTAATGCATTAAATGAAGTTTTTTGCAATACATTTCCTTACTTTTCGAAAAGTGTAATATAAGTGGTAAATAGCATGTGCTGGAAGGGCCCCACACTCCCACCAAACTGCCCATTACTGCATAACAATATGCATCTGTGGGAGTGCAGACCCTCTGGGCCATGCACTCCAACTTACACACAGCTACAAAGCCTAACAGCAGCCCTATAGGGCAAAGAACCTTTGTAACACTAATTTGCCAGTATCCCAGGAACCGTAGCAGCTAGAAAAAAAAATCGAAGCGTCGTAATCATGACAATGAGCACTGCATGCAACACAAATTGAGCGAATCCATATCTCACATCATTTACGAGATACAGGCACCAAAAAGCACTGTGGGTGCTAACTTTGAGGGAGTAATACTGGCCCACAGACCTGAAAATGAGCAATTAGAATACTATTTTCCAAATATCTCAGTAACCGTAGAGGTACAAGAAAGCAGCAGCAAAAGCAAACAAGATGCTGGGATGCATAGCTAGGGGGATCAGTAGTAGGAGAGAGGAGGTTATACAGCCCTTGTACAGGTCACTGGTAAGGCCACATCTAGAGTATGGAGTTCAGTACTGGTGCCCACACCTCAAAAAGGACATTAACCTGCTGGAGAAGGTACAGAGGAAGGCTACAAAGATAATAGCCAGTCAGAAGGGCAAGGCATACGAGGAGAGGTCGAGGGCACTGAACATGTACTCCCTGGAAGACAGGTGAGAAAGAGGGGACATGATTGGGACATTCAAATACTTGAAAGGATAAATAAGGCTGATAAGGAGAGTTTCTTTAAGCTGAGTGGCAACCATATCACAAGGGGGCACAGTCTTAAGCTCTAGGGTGGGAGGTTTAGGAGGGAAGTCAGGAAGCAGTCCTTCACAGAGAGGGTGGTGGGCACTGGGAATGTGCTGCCGGAAGAGGTCATCTCATTGAAGACAGTGGGCAGCTTTTAAGAGAGGCTAGGATAGGCATAGGGGAAGATAAGAATCATGGGTAGGGAGGATGGGAGGAGTGGGGAGGAGGGCAGGGACATTAGCTCAAGCTGTGGACCCTGCAATACAAGCAGACTTGATAGACCAAATGGCCTTCTTCTGCTGGCTTCTTCATATGTTCATATGCACGTATGTAAGATAGAAAAACAATTCTAAATTCATGGTATTCATGGCTTTCCAACCTACTTCCTACAACCTACCTCAGAAGAGACAGAGCAGGCAGGAAGGGAGGAGGAGTGGCACTGTATGTGAAAAATGACTTAAGGGCCACACAGATCCAGGAGGAACAAAATGGGGGAGAGATACTGTGGGTTAAGCTGGAAAGGAAAATGGGGCCAGCCATCCCACAGGTGTGGTCTATAGACCACCAGCCCAGAGGAAGAAACAGATAGGAGTTGATGCCAGCCATCCAAAGGATGGCAGACAATGGGTGAGGTAGTACTGGTTGGAGACTTCAATATACCAGACGTGGACTGGAGCATCCCAGCAGCAGCATCAACTAGAGCAGATTTATCCTGGACTCCTTCAGGGTGCCTTCCTCAAGCAACTGGTCATGGAACCAACTCGGCAGAAGGCAATACTGGACCTTGTGCTCACAACAGGGACAGGGATGGGGTAACAGTGGGGAGCACCTGGGTACAGTGACCACCAGTCATTGTGGTTTGAAATCACAGAAAGAGCAGAACCAAACCACACAAAAACACGATCCTGGATTTTAGGGGCAGACTTGGGAAATGGGGAGATGCTTGAAAGAGGCATTAAAGGGAATGGGACAGGAATCAGGGATTGAGGAACAGTGGGCAGTATTTAAAATGGGGATTATAAGAACAACAGAATTATGCATTAAGCAGGTTAGCAAGAGGAAAGAAAGAGGAGACCATTATGGTTTCCCAAGAGGTAGCAAAGAAAGTGAAAGCCAAAAGATTGCATTCAGGCAATACAAAAGACACAGGCAGAGGATAGGGAGAAGTACCAGGAGAAACAAAGGGAGGCAGGGAAGTCAGTAAGGGAAGCCAAAGCTCAGACAGAAGAACACATTGCAAAATCAGTGGTTAAGGGACAAAACCTTTTACAGGTACATAAGTGAAAAAGAAGGACAAAGGGAGGGATAGTGAGACTGAAGGGGAGGTGGGAGGATGGAGTCAGGAGTGATGACAACAGTAAAGCTGACATATTGAACAGGTATTTGCTCAGTCTTTACTAAGGAAGAGGGGGTAATGGGTCTGAAGGAGTACAAGGGTGAGAATGGTGCAGAATGGACACAAGTCCCTTTACCAGAAAGGGTCCTGAAGGAACTGGAAGTAATAAGAGCTGATAAAGCAATGGGGCCAGATGGGGTGCACCCAGGATCCTAAAGAACTAAGAGAGGTGGTGGCTGAACCTCTGGCCATCCTGTTCAGCCAATCACTGGAAACAGGGAGGTACCCAAAGACTGGAGGACAGCAGATGTAGTCCCCTATACAAAAGTGGGAACAAAGAGGAAGCAGGGAACTACAGACCAGTCAGCCTCACCTCGTAGTGGGAAAGATCATGGAAGCACTACTGAAGGAGAGATTGGTGGAACATCTGGTTGTCAATGGACTACAGGACCCAAGGCAGCATGGTTTCACCAGGGGGAGGTCATGTCAGACCAACCTCATTGAATTTTTTGACTGGGTGACTAGGGAGGTGGATCAGGGGAGGGCAGTGGACATGGCCTATCTGGACTTCAGCAAGGCCTTTGACACTGTGCCACATAGAAGACTATTACACAAACTGGGGAATATGGGTGTGGGTAGTGTGGTGGGTAGGTAACTGGCTGGGTGGCAGGACACAGAGGGTGGTGGTAAATGGCTGTCACTCCACAGAGGGAAGAGTGACCAGTGGGGTACCACAGGGATCAGTGCTGGGACCGGTCCTATTCAACATCTTCATCAGTGACATTGCACAGGATCTAGAAGGCAGAATTTCACTGTTCGCTGATGACACAAAGCTCTGTAACAGAGTAGACACACCAGAGGGTGTAGACAGAATGAGAAGGACCTGCAGAAACTTGAAGAATGGTCAAGGGTTTGGCAGTTGAAATTCAATGCAAAGAAGTGCAAGATAATGCATATAGACAAAAAACCCTGGCACAATATATCAGTTGGGGGTGAGGATATAGCATGCACCAAGCAGGAAAGGATCTTGGGGTTGTCATCTCTGATGACCCTCAAGGTAGTGAAACAGTGTGACAAGGCATCAGGTAAAGCAAATAGGATGCTGGGATGTATAGGCAGGGGCATCACCAGCAGGGAAAAGGAGGTCATAATTCCGCTATACAAGACACTAGTGAGGCCCACCTGGAGTACAGTGTACAGTTCTGGAGACCATACCTACGTAAGGACATAGACAGGGTAGAGAAGGTTCAGAGGAGGGCAACAAAGATTGTGCATGGGTTGCATCACAAGTCCTATGAAGACAGGTTGAAGGAACTGAACATGTACTCCCTGGAGGAGAGGAGGGAGGGGATGGTAGAGACATACAAGTATCTTACAGGGAGGAACAGGGTGCAGGAAAACACTATTTTAAGCGAAAAAGATGTTTCAGGACTAGAGGGCATGGGATGAAGTTGGAGGGAGGACGATTCAGAGGAAACATGAGAAAGAATTTCTTCACAGAACGTGTGGTGGACAAGTGGAACACCCTGCCAGAGGAAGTGGTGGGAGCTGAAACAATCACGGGATTTAAGAATGCATGGGATAGACATAAAGGAATTCTAGAGGTCAGGGGTAAGGGGAAATAGACTTCTAGGAAAACAAACTGAACTTACAAGCTCAAATGGGCAGACTAGGTGGGCCATAGGCCCTTATCTGCCGACACTGTCTATGTATCTATGTATCTATGTATGTACTTCTGTACTTAGAATTTTTGTAATGAAAAATCCGTATCTTGAACCATTTTCGAGATATGGGTGCCGAAAGGCATGACGGGCACTGCAGTGTTATCCTATGGAAAAAATCTCAAATTTTTGATGGCATATCTATGGAACCGCTTAACTTTCCAACACCTAAATAGCATAATTCACATCTCTAGGGCATCCCCTTAATACCCTGAAAATTGCAAGTCAAAAGACCAAAGAGGTTAAGTTACAGTGCAGTGGGAAAGATTTTAAAAGTTTAAAAATTCCTAGTTTGTGAGGTAGAAAAAATCCCTGACCATCAGATCAATCTCCATCTGTGAGCTGTCAAAATCGCCTTCTATGAGAGATCCTCGACCGTCAGATTTTGGCCATCTTGTCCCTAAGTGATGGTTAAGGATTTTGCTACCTCACGAAAGAGGCTCGGGTGGTGGACTAAGATTTTGACAGCTCACGGACTGTGATTTTGTCAACTCATGAAAGAGGATTCAAAAAACCAATCCCCTTTTGTGAGCTGACAAAATCCTAGTCCGTTAGCCGTCTCTTCGCAGCGTACCAAAATCCTTGACTGTGAGTCAAACCTCATCCGTGAGAAGGGCCATCTGGTCACAAAGTGACAGTGACGGATTTTGCTACCTCTTAAAAGAGGATCGGCTTATGGACTAGAATTTTGACAGCTCATGGACTAGGATTTTGTCACCTAGTGAAAGTGGATTTAGAAACCCAATCCCCTTTCGCACGCTGACAAAATCCTAGTCAGCAAGCCGATCCTTTTTCGTGAGGTAGCAAAATCCTTAACCGTTACCTTAATCCTCATCCATGAGAAGGGCCATCTGGCCACAAAGTGACGGACAAGGATTATGCAGCCTTGCAAAACAGGATCGGTTCGTGGACTAGGATTTTGTCAGCTCACGAAAGAGGATCGTTAGCGAGTCATGGTCATAGAATATTTAAGGCTATATTTTGGACAAAACAAAGCAAACCAAAGGCATAGGTTTTTAGAGGGCATCACCCTGAACAAAATCCATGCCTTATTACAAACAAAAGTTACCCGTAGAGAAAGCTATGACATTTTATTTGGGAGAAAAAAGCAAAACAAGATGGCAGCTCGCGAAAAAGGAATTTTTCTAGTGGACCAGGATTTTTTTAAATCCTCATTCATGAGCAGACAAAATCCTTGACCATGATCCCAATCCTCTTTCGCAAAACATACATATAAATCTTGGTGTGAACTGAGCATGCTCAGAACCCAAAATTTTAAAATTAAATAACTTTGTACCAGATTAATATTTTTGAACCAAACTAATGCCAGATTGTTCTTTGACCCAAACTCTTTCTACATTCCAAATTTCAGACCAAAAGACCACACAGTGTGGTCACAGCGCCATGGGCAAAAAACACATCAAAAGTGGGGGGGTTTTTTCAGCGCTTCACTGCGCAAAACCTGTAAGTCTGACTGAAATGTAACTTGGTAAATCAAGAGAGCTATCATACAAGACCGTGCATTCCAAATTTTGTGTAAATTCATTGAATGGTTGCAAAGTTATTAATGCACAAAAATTGAGGTTTAACATTAAAGTGCCTACATATATATATATATATAGTAACAAAATTACAAAATGTGTGTATGTGGGGTGGGTTAATTTGCCTCTATTTAAAATGTAAGGTGTGGAATGAAACATCATGGGGGACTCCAATGCTGATAAAAACACCACAGCCAGTTTTAATTCAGTGTCTGCTAAAAATGTTACCTAATAAAACAAAAAAACAAAGCAGAGAAGTGCACAGTGCCCACTAGGTTCTATATTACTTACCTTGCTTGCTTTGCTTCTTTTTCTATTGGTCCTAATTTTAATCTGATCGTATCAGGGTAGGAAGGAGGATCTTCTAAGCCGTGTTTCATTTCACACACTATTTTTTGGCTCTTTGCTTTGCACGTTGGTCAGGGTCAGGTCAAACACAAGAATTTTTAAACAGCAGGATGCAGTGTGTCTGACACAGTATACCCTATATTGTTATGCCATTGCCCCTTTATATTTTGTGATATTTTTCTGTGAAAAATGTCTGCTTTCCACCACTTATCAATATAGGCCCAAACCAAGCAAATCCAAATCCTTTGGAAAACCAAATCCAAACTCGTCCTGATTTGGCAAATCCAAAACCAACTCCACCCCAACTTTGCCCATCCCTAGTTGTGAAGTGTTTTGTTTTTTGCGAAGTTAACTTTTTTCTTTGTAAAATGTGACTATTATTTTCTGTTTTTTGTCCTTGTTATTTTCATTTTGTCCACTTTCCCCAGCTCCAACAGGTCCACTCCTACCCCAACATTGTCCGGACTCAAGTCAAGCTCAAGTCCCTCCAACTCCCACTTACACTTAACCCTTGGTTCCCTCTGCCATCAGCTCAGCTTTTTTTTGTTGTTGTAAAGCTGTTTTTTTGTAGTTAACTTTTTCTTTTGTAAATGCAACTTTTCATTTTTTTGTTTAGTCAGCTTTCCCAACCCTCATGCCACCTATAGTGCTGCTAGTACTACTAGCACAGGGCCATAGAAAACCTCTCTCCCAATCTAAGCATGTTGGCTCACTAGCTCTACACATCATGGAATGGCACCAAGCTGCAGCATGGTCTGCCTTTTATGCCCTAGTTTTCGCATTTCAAATGGGGTTTGGGACTGGCTGCAGGGGTGCCATTTCACCTCTCCCCTCAGCCTGCAATGTCAGTCACATGACTATCAGTGACTGGCAAGCCTGGGAGACTGGGGGGAAGGAAATAAAGGAAAAAGAAAATCCAATTTGAACCAGCAGTGTTTGGCTCAGGATTTGCTGCAACCGAGCCGCTTGAATTCAGGATGGCTCAGTTTCAGCATAGAGGTCTGTGCCCATTCCTACTACTGATAGTATACAGTAATTGTAATAATTAATTCCAAGGTGTGGGTTATGCAGGGATTTACCCACGTCTGTGTGATTTAAGCCACTCAGCCTACAAACTCGTGACGCAACACCACACCAAGCATGGGCAAATCCCAGCATAACCCACACTCTGGAGCAGATTATTGGTTAATTGCATACCAATTGCTTGCCCACCCCCATTTCAAGTACTTCCTGGAGGGTACTGTAGCTTTTTCCCTATTGTCCAGTAAATGTGGAATTTTTTCATCACAATAACACAACAAGTAAATTACAATTAATCCACACATTATTCTATATCTGCTATCAGGCTACTGCATTAGCAGCTGTATTGACTCTGCTAGATTATGTTGTGAGTATGTGTGTATTATCACATGACACTATGGCACCACTTTCTTTACTCTTTCAGTTTAACAGTGAAACTTATAAATAATTGCTGTATGTATACTTTATTATACTACAGGTCCACTGTCACTGTATGACTGGAAACAAAATGTTACACATTTTTTTCTGTATTGGCTTTGGTTCATATATAAAGACACAGTTTATGATAATAATAATTTTATGAAGACCTTCCATGTGAACCAGCCCTCCCCCTTGAACCCCCTATCAACCCCCCCACATTTACTGATTTGTGTCGAAAACCAGCACATGCCTCCTTTTATTCTCTCTGTAGTGCTGATGTGTATAAAGGGGCAACCTTCATCAACTGCAACTATTTGGATTTGATTAGGAAAGGCTTTGAACATATAATACCCGTTTGCAAGAACGTCCAAGTCATAAACATACAAAGACAATGCAATGTACAATTGTAAATTACAAATGACAATATATACATTCAGGTAAAACATACACATTTCCATAGGCTCAATGAAGTTGTGCTTCACAACATTCTAAAACCCAACAATTTTGCAAGCTTCCCTTATCAAAAATGGAAGTGTGTGTGTGTGTGTGTGGGGGGGGGGGTGCCATGGAACCTGAGCTGTGCAGCCACCTAGCGTATCAGCTCCTCAGAACTTTACATGCTAAACTATTTATTTTTTAAATTTAACAACTTATGGTATTTGCTGGAGGTAGGTTGCCTGATCACAATGGTAAAGCCAAACCAGGGGCAGCAGTTGACAGAAAGTTGCAAGGACATAGGGAAAGGCACGGCAGAAAGCCTGTGCACTCGGTTGCCACAACATGGTGTGCCTAAGGGAAAGAGCTTAGAGGAGACACTACAGACTCTTGGCCACAAGCTCAGCAACTACTGGTTCTTTCTGCAGTAATGAATATCAGACTGGATGCTCTGAATGGTAGGCTGGTGACAGTGGAGACATCGGTGCAAACTTTTCAGTTGAAAATGGATGATAACTGGCACTTGGACACATGAAAAAGCATTATGTCTCAGCAGGCTAAAGAAGTCCCGCACATAAATGTCAAACTGGAAATGTTCAAAAATCAAATAAGAAGCCACAACATATGGCTGATTAGAATGTCTGATGGGGCAGAGGGTGACCATGCAGTGCTCCTCCTGAAGGACTGGCTAGGAAACTAATTCTGCTCTCAAAAAGAGGAACTTGATTTCAATGTGGTTAAAGCATTTTGAATCTGTCCCAGAGAAAAGCAATTCTAGGATTTGCTCAGAATGCTCATGATTGTGGTAGACAATGTTGAGACCAGAGAGACACTATTTAGTATGTACAAGCGATATGGCCCCTTAAGTGCAAAGTGGGAAACTGTGCTTTTATTCCCAGATGTCTATTATGTGACATGACAAAGGAAAAAAAACTTTTGTCAGGGTGAGAAGTGTCTTGAGGGACCTGGATATCCCTCATTCAATCCTGCTTTCTGCTGAACTGTGTATGATTTGAGAAAGTAAAAGTTATGCATTAATTGATCCAGGAATTGTAGGAAAGTGGTTGCTAAGATGGCCTTCTTCAGACAGACCACGAGGGACCAACTGACACAGGAGGATTGACAAGCTGGGACCTGATCCTGAAGTGATGACAGTGTTCTTCTTCCTTTTTCAACTAGGAGGGCTCTCCTGTAATGTCCCACTGCATTAACTTTACTTAGAATCGGAATAGTTCTAAGTCTGAACTGTAGATTTGCAAGTTTCTTTATTTTACGGACCAGAGCCGTAAGAGCTTGCATTTTCCTTTTTCAACCCCAGCATATGGCTAGGACTATGGTGGCAAAGGACTTTATAGACTTCATTATGTTGATTGCACGCAGCGCAAGAAACATACTGCGGCAGCTTGCTCAGAAGCAGGTTGTGGAGGCATGGCAGTGTTGTGGCCAATGCCACCACAGCCTGCAAAGGCTTGTCCCACTTCCCCCAGTGCCATTGCAGGCTGCTGGTGACAGCAGTTTGGAACGTTGCCACCAACTTCAGACAAATCAGCTGCTGCAACCAGGGGCTGCTTTGTCATTGCAGGGTCAGCCATCCGCTGCAATGAGAGAGCGACCCGTCATTGCAGGGCGGGATGTAAAGCCCCTGATATTGTTTGTGAACATGGCAGTGGCTTGCCACCGTGTTCACAAACAATATAACCTCCCCCACCGTGTTTACTTGCCGACGGAGGCCCTAATCCCTGTCGGCTTTGGTGCCCCAGTGTTTCTGTTGTTGCCGATGGGGGAATCAACTCCCCATCGGCATTCTGTAACCTCTTCAATTTTGTTCCTGCCGACAGGGTGCCCAATCCCCATCGGCATAATGATACCCCCTCCTTGTTTGCTGACGGGGGTGCCCAATCCCCTGTCGGCTACTGCTGCCCCCCAAACAAAAGCCTCTGCTGGCACACTGGGAGCCCACCCCAGTGTGCCAGATGCCCCTGTGAAGGAAAAAAACGGTCCTGCGATGTCTTTTGTTTTCTCCTAAAAAAAAAAGGAAACTGTCCCTCGGTGCTCACCCTGCCCCCACCCGCAACCCGCACCCACCCACTGCGCACCCTGCCTCCCCACACCCCCGTCACCCCATACTTACCTCCAGAGCTCGGCTCAACGATCTTCGGTGGACTGGGAACACGTCTGCACTCTTCAAAGCTGACCGCGAACTGAGGAAATGCCGGTAAGCTGTATCATGTAATGAATAAGGTTTTTTCAACTTTAGTGCATATCTCGGGCATTTTTGGGAATTATTTCACCAGATTTTCAACATGGGGTTTTTGGAACCCCTCCTCATGAATTCTTGAAATGTCATGGCATTAATCAGCCCCGAAAGGTGATTTTGTGGTCACTGCGCGGAATCACCTTTCAGGGCTGATTAACAAAACGGCAGTGCCAGTGTTCATGAAGTGGCTCTCAAAAGACTATGTTGCAAATTCCAGGAAAAATCCAAAAATGACTGTTTTACTTGTACACTGCACAGTTGTTAACAAGACTCAGAATCTCGTGAATTTGCAAGCATTTACATGCCAGATTTTCAGCATTGCCATTTTATCACACCTCCTTGTGAACAGCACAGTTGTCATTGTTCACATCCTGGCTGAAAATGTGTTTTGCACTTCCAGCGCAGAATAAGCGGTCACTTAGGAAATCAGTGTTCAGGACAGATTAAAAAATGACAGTGACACTGTTCATGAGTAGAGATCCTGAAATGGCTATGTTGAAAATTTGGTAATGATACTCCATAAAATTACTGTATTCTGGCGTGCATTACACAGTTTGCACACGCTTGTAACTTGAAATTTATTATATTTTACTCCAGATTTCCAACATTGCCATTTCCCACACCACTTATGAACAGTACAGCTGTAATTTTTCCCATCCTGGCTGAAATATGTTTTCACACTTCCGGCGCAGAATAGAACGGTCGCTGTGGGAAATCACTGTCCGGGACAGAGTAAGAAAATGACAGTAATACTGTTCATGAGGTCCTAAAATGCCTATGCTGAAAATTTGGTGATGTTAGCCCATCGAATGACTGTGTTACAAGTGTGCATTGCACACTTTCCATGCACCCTTGTAACTTCGCAGATTTGTAATATTGTCACGCCATATTTTCACCAGTGGAATTTTTTCACACCTCCTTATGAGCAGTACAGCTGTCATTTTTCACATCCTGACTGAAATGTGTTTTTACAGTTCCGGCGCTCAATAACGCGGTTGCTGTGGGAAATCACTGTTCACGACAGATTAAGAAAATGACAGTGGCACTGTTCATGAGCAGAGGTCCTAAAATGCCTATGTTGAAAATTTGGTGACGAAACTCCATGACTGTGTTACAAGCGTGTGTTGAACTGTTTCCATGCACCCTTGTAACTTCGCAATTTTATAATATTTTCACGCCACATTTTCAACAGTGGCATTTTTCCACACTTCCTTATGAACAGTACAGCTGCCATTTTTCACATCCTGGCTCAAATATGTTTTTGCACTCCTGCCGCAGAACAGCATGGTCGCTTTGGGAAATCACTGTTTGGGACACATTTACATCGAACGAGTGAGAGGGGGGAGTGACTGAGCTCAACTGAGCTCTGTCGGGACTGCTGCAGATTTGTTTGTGGGCAAAGAAAGGACCCAATGCAAGAGCCCAGTACAAAAGGGCAGCCTTCAGCACTGGGAGAAACAGAATGAGAGAGTGAGTGATGGATGGGGAGTGAGCAAACTCACTGGAGCACTGTCAGGACTGCTGCAGATTTCTTTGTGGGCAGAAAAAGGCATCAATGCAGGCAGGGGGCCCAGTACAAAAAAGACAGCCTGCAGCACTGGGAGAAACAGTGTGAGGCAGAGGTGAGACAGGGGGACTGAGTGAGCTAAACGGAGCTCTATCAGGACTGCTGCAGATTTCTTTGTGGGCAGAAAAGGGTGCCAATGCAGGCAGGAGCCCTGTACAAAAGAGCTGCTTGCAGCGCCAGGACAAACAGAATGAGCGCGTGAGAGAGGAAGACTGAGTGACCTCAACGGAGCTCTGTCAGGACAGCTGCAGATTTGTTTATGGACAGACAAAGGTGCCAATGCAGTTAGGAGCCCCATACACAAGTGCAGCGTGCAACGCTAAGAGAAACAAAACGCGTGAGTGACAGAGTGGTAGTGAACGAGCTCAAGCGGAGCTCTATTGTGACTGATGTGGATTTCTGTGTGGGCAGAAAATGCGGCAACACAGGCAGGAGCCCAGTACAACTGGCCAGCTTGTAGCATGGGCCAAAACGGAATGAGTGAGTGAGAGAGCTCAGTGGAGCTGTGTCAAGACTACTTCAGGTTTCTTTCTGGCCAGAATAAGCCACCAATGCAGGAAGGAGCCCAGTACAAAAGGGCAGCCTGCAGCGGCAGGAGACACAGACCGAGCAAGTGAGGAAGGGGGAGTGAATGAGCTCAATGGAGCTCTGTTGGGACTACTGCAGATTTGTTTGTGGGCAGAAAAAGTCAGCAATGCAGAGGGCCCAGTACAAAGGCAGCCTGCAGTGGTGGGGAAACCAGAATGGCAGTGAGAGGAGGATGAGGCGAACTCAATGGGCGCTCATTGTAACTGCGGCAAATTTCTTTTGTGGGCAGAAGAAGCGACAATACAGGCAGGAGCCCAATAGAAAAGGGCAGCCTGCAGCGCCAGCAGAAACGGACTGAGCGAGTGACAGAAGGGGAGTAAGCGAGCTTAACGGAGCTTTGTCAGGACTGCTGCAGATTTCTTTGTGGGCAGAAAAAGGCACCAACAGAGGCAGGAGCCCAGTACAAAAGGGCAGCCTGCAGCGCCAGAAGAAACAGAATGAGTGAGTGACACAGGGGGAGTAAGCGACCTCAATGGAGCTCTGTCGGGACAGCTGTGGATTTCTTTGTGAGCAGAAAAAGGTGCAAACATAGGCAGGAGCCCAGTGCAAAAGGGCAGCCTGCAGTGCCGGGAGAAACACAATGAGCAAGTGAGAGAGAGGGAGTGAGCAAGCTCAATGGAGCTTTATCGTGACTGCTGCGGATTTCTTTGTTGGCAGAAAAAAGCGGCAACGCAGGCAGGAAGCCCAGTACAAAGGCCAGCCTGCAGCACTGGCAGAAAGCGGAATGAGTCAGTGAGAGAGGGGGAGTCAGCAGGCTCAACAGACTTGTGTTGGGACTGCTGCAGATTTCTTTGTGGGCAGAAAAAGCCACCAAGAGAGGCAGGAACCCAGTACAAAAGGGCAGCCTGCAGTGCCAGGAGAAACAGAATGAGTGAGTGAGAGAGGGGGAGTGAGCCACCTCAACGGAGCTCTGTTGGGACAGCTGCGGATTTCTTAGTGACCAGAACAAGGTGCCAATGCAGGCAGCATCCCAGTACAAAAGAGCAGCCTGCAGCACTGGGAGAAACAGACTGAGCGAGTGACACAGGTCCAGTGAGCGAGCTCAACAGACCAACGCAATCAACATTCGGCATTGACAAATGCTTATTTTTAAGTCTAATTTAGTACAAACATGTAGCTCTAACTGTCAGACTCAGTAGTCATTAAGTTTAAAATGACAGCCACTCTGGGCGCTTGTAGTTACAATGAAAAACGGTGTATTAAAAAGTTCTAGTTTTATAAGTGTGCCCTGTATCTCAGTCAGTTCAGTTATCCTTTGGTTCCGAGGGGATAAATGTTTATTAAGGGGGCTGTCATTTCTGCTTGCTTTATGTTTCACAGTAGGTTAATCATGGCGCCTAACACCCACTAAGGGTACAAGATTATAAGGGCATTCGCGGACATCAATAATTCAGGGAAACACCAAGGGATCTTGGGCTACAGTTCTGCAGTCATTTGCATTTTGAATGTTATTTGCCTTTTTTTGGTAATCTCTCTAGTGTATTATTAATAATTCTAGGGACACTCTGTCATCTTGTATGGCATTAGAACACATGTTCTATGTGGAATGCATTCTCTATATGTTGTTTCTTGAACAGAATATTTGCATTTTGCATTTTATACAAAATGAATAAAATATAGTTTAAAAAAATTAGAGTATTAAATTGTTTTTATTGATCTACAGCGTAAAGAATGGACAGGTTCCCCTTAGCTATAGACCTAGTACACTAGTTGTCAGTCATGCCAATATAATCACTGGCAACCTGAGGGGAAGTACACTATTAGCACCTTTTATTGCCCACAGACCAAGCTGTAGCTGGCTGTGGGCATTGAAGGGTAACCAATCAAGGGTACTAAACATTTCACAATGATATTTATGACAGGCAGCATTTCACACAAAACAACAGATCTTGTTAAGGGCTACCACTTACCCTCAGTAGCACACTGTCTGCTGCCTCCATGTCAGCTACCATCTCATCAAATGCTGTATGAGTACTTGCTCTAGGCCCATGGCAAATTTATAATTCACCTAAGAAATAGCCGCTACTCACTCTATGGATTTTTCACACTGGCAACTTCGCACTTCTCAAAGTGAACTTTGCACTTCACCACATCCACATAGAGGGAAACAAATCTCTTCAAATTGGCCAATTAGTGTACTTTGTGTAGGTTATTCTACATAAAGTGCAAAGGTTTGCTTTGCGGCTCCTTTGAAGTGTGAATATTGTGAAGCAAAATACTACACAAAGATCCACACTTTGCAGTGAGGTACCTGAAGTTTGAATTTTTTGAAACTTTACATGGACCTATTTGCCCCCACTGTTGACATGAATGTTCATTTTGAAGCTAAAGTACTAACTTGCACTTTTTTTATGCATTTGGAATTAGCACATGTGTGTTCTATTGTACTGCACTGTGCACTAAGAAGCCCTTCTGTGGGGTAAGAAAAATCTATTTTTATAGCACCCGATCCCACAGGCGCTGAGCACTTTTCAATCCTATCACAAACACATGTAACCCCCCTACAAATGGGGGTTCCTGAAAGCTTTCCCGGAGCTTGTCTAAACGCTCCATGCCTGACTGGTGTTCAGTGTAAGGCCTCTAAATGTGAGTGCTTTGGAAGCCTCTAGTACTGCCCCTTTAAGAGCTGCCTGCTCGCAGGCTTTCGTGGTACAAATAGGGGGACTGGGGTTTCCCTGCTCTAATCCCTACCGCAAGTGCTGTCTGATTGCTCCGTTTCTGCAGTTGCTAGGAGCGCTGAGGGAGTCCCCTCGAAATGTGTAACCATTTGCCTAAAATCATTTAGAGTGATAGGGAAAATTCAGTTTAGTTTAACCTGCCTTTGTTGCAGATGGGACGCTGTGTGCTATGCCCCTCCATCTTGGACCAGGACAGTTCGAGGGGTCCAATAAGAGTGAGGGAGTATCTAAACTGGAGTAAAAAAGCAGCCAACCAGAAACCATGACTCTAGATGGAGCCGGCCAACCAGTGGGGACATAGCTTGTGATTCTGGGAAGTGGCGTTCTGGGCCATGGCGCCATTTTGCACCAATGAGGGTGATAGTGAGTGACTGGCATCTGCAGCCTTCCAATGGAATTGGGTGGTGCCTGACTAGAGAGACTTGCCCAACTGCCAAAGTAGGCAGAGTTGCCGTGGCTGTGAGCGAGGAAGGAGCCCTGGGCTTCTATGCCGTTAAGTCTTTGCGCGGGAAGCACGTGTGTGTGGTGAAGGCCAATTTCAGGTGGCTCGGTTGCCATTAGAATTGGATTAAATCTGCGGGGTAGTGGTCAGAGGAGGCTGTTCAGGAGCGCAGCTACCTACCAGGCTCACCCTGTAGAGGAGTGGAGAATCTGCTAAATCGCGTTCAGTCTGTCAGGACAGTGAAGCTGCAGTGAGATCCCTGGATAGCTGTGAGTTCAGTCAGGTCCTAGGAGCAGCTGCCTGGTATGGTACCCCTCTGTTGTTTTCCATATAAATGTGTGAGGAGGCCCCTGAAGCTCAGGCTCAGCCCTGCAAGTGGTGAAGGAGTGGTTCTCTGCTGGAGTTGTGAGTACTGGATCAGGGTAGCTCCCTGTTAAAGGTTACAAGCAAAGGCAAAAATCATCTTGTTGTGTTGCTGACTGTACTAATTGAGCTTTCTGGCTCCATTTGATCTTCTCAGGAATTAAATGCTCGTTTGTGCCAGGGCCCCAACCAGCTGCATCAAGGAACTAGCCATTAGGGCTTGGGTACCCATAGACAGTAATTTATAGGTTAGGCCTGTGCACAGAGCCATAGGTAGATTCTCATATAGTATATGTGGTAAGCTGATCAACCTGATTCCCCCTGGTCCTTGTTATCTACCCTTAAATAAATCAGATTGCTTGTTTTGCAAAAGTACACTGGCTAGTTTGTGTATTCATGGGGAAATACTGCATGGGGAATGTGGTGTAACTGTACCTTACTTTTCAGGGGTTCCCCAGAGTGAGCTGACTGGTTCAAGCTGGGGGGGTAAGTGTATATGGTAAGGACACTGGAATTGAACTGCGTGGGCCACTAGTGGGAAGAAAGGGGGGTTGCAGCAACCCAGAGGGCTGTGACCGAGTCAGTCTCGACTGTTCCAACCCCGACCTCTGGGTGGAGGCACCCGCCAACGGATCTGGGCCCCTCACCCTGCTACAGGTAAGGCAGGCAGGGGTAGTAGCCCCTAGGATAGCGCCCCCTGGGGGTTACACACATAAAACAGTTTAAAATAAAACAATTAAAAGCAGGGGGATAGCCCATAAAAAAAAAAAATAGTTTCGTTCATGGGGCCCATCCCATCTGTTTATTTCAAGTAAATAAATAACAGGTTTACATATCCCCCCTATGAGCAAGCCCACCAGCTCATAGAAATATAAAAACATAGACTTTGATGGCAGATAAGGACCGCTTGGCCCACCTAGGCTGCCCATTTCTCTTCCTACAGGATAAGCTGCAGATCCTAGTTAACCAACAGCCTATTTCTTCCTACCCCCCCACAAGAACTGCCTTATGTCTGCCCCAAGCATTCTTGAATTCTCCCACAGTTTTAGACCCCACAACCTCCTCAGCAAGGCTGTTCCATGTGTCCACCACCCTCTCTGTGAAAAAATACTTCCTCACATTTCCCTTGAGTTGTCCTCCTCTATCTTCAAATTGTGTCCCCTTGTTCTTGTACATCTCTTTTTCTGAAAGATGTTACCCCCTTGGACTTTTTTGATTCAGCTGAGTGAGAAACCGAGGCCATTCTTGAACCCAAGTCTCATGCAATGGGATTGCAGTGTACTGTTGTTGCCATGCCATTGGGTGGCAAGTGAACACATTACCTTTTGTTCAGAACTAGTCTTAAGCAATAATGATTGAACGGCCAGTCTTTTCCTGGTGATTAACAACTGGCTGGGGCAAAAAGTTGCCCAAGGTGCAGCTGAGGGCCGTCCACCTCCAGTTGGACATTAATCCACTTAAAATTACAGGCTGTAAAGTCATTATTGCAATTGTAAGTCTAATTGCATCAATAAGGGGAACTAATTTCATTTTATAAAATGTCTAAATGTGTGCACCGCGACTGGTGACTATTACATCCTTATAAATAATGAAGGGGTGGGGGTGAGATGGAAAGAAGTGCAGATACTAGGGGCTGGATTTTCAGCCCTCCTGGGACTAAGTCCCACTGAGCAGCGACCAGTGCTGACTGAAATCTCTGCACCTGTAGATGTCCATATTTTGAGTCTGTTCTGCTACAGAGATGGTTGCCTAGTTCCACTAGGCATACTAGTTTGGTGCAGCTGCAGTGAAAATCCAGCCGCAAGCTGCTGTAAATCGGGGAACTGATCGTAAACTGGCTCTCGCTTTGAAAATATGTTGCCTGCAGGGAAAACTGCAGTGCTGCTATTTAAGCCCCACTTGCAGTAGTTTTCTTCACAGCTGAGTTGATTTTGGACAGGCTGAAACTCCAGCCCCAGGTCTCTGGCTTTACAGGCCTTTATGAATGGACATCTTCTCTTAATCTTATATATTCCAGGCTAGCCAAGAGACTGGGCTTTGTATTGTTTGGTGCTGTGTGATAGAGAAATGCTGATGTCAACTTGCAGTTTAACGTTATGCCTGTGCTATCAGGCAGACTTACTTTGAGCCAGTGCTGGGATTCGAACTAGGGACCCTGGGTGGATTTTGAAAGGGTCAAAAATGGCCGAAGGACTAAGTCCTGTGTAAAAGCCTGCCAGTGTGGGGAGAAAAAAAAATCTCAGCAACAGTGAAGATTCCTATTTTTGACCCATGGTGCACACAGGTGGAGGGCACAGTTGCCAAGGGTGTTACACCTGGTACTACCAGGTATAGCATTCTGACTTGGTTGCTCACAGAAACAAACACAACGCAAGGCAAGGCAAAGTTTATTTAAAAAGATGCCCAATCTCAGAGGCTCTGAGCAGCCATCAATTGCAATACAATAATAAAGCATAATAACCAATCATAAATATCAAAGCAGTAAATCAATTGTTTTACAGTTAAATAAAACAGGACACAAGTCAGGAACAATCTGCATAACGGTCAGGCCCAAGATATTACACTGCAAAATTAGGGAACATCTATGTAAACAGGAAGGCCTTGAGGCAGGCCTTAAATACCTTAACTGAAGGGGTCTCCCTTATGGATGGTGGAAGCAAATTCCACAGGATGGGGCCGGTGACGCTAAAAGCTCTGTCGCCGGTCATTTTTAACCTCGTCCTGGGAATTGCAAGGAGGCCCCTAGAGGAGGAACATAGGGAGCGGACTGAAACGGACGGTGTGAGAAGGTCAGCAAGGTAGCCACGGCCCAAACCATGTAGGGCCTTAAAGGTGAGCAAGCCCAGCTTGAAGAGGACCCTCCACCTAACTGGCAGCCAGTGCAATTCCTGCAGCACCAGGGTGATGTGACAGTACTTAGACTGCTCCATCAACAGTCTGGCAGCTGCATTCTGCACTAGCTGCAGTCAGTGAAGGGTACCCCCAGAGACCCCGAAGTAGAGTGAATTACAGTAATCTAGCCTCATCGTCACAAAGGCATGCACCAAAGTTGGGAGGCCCAGAGGTGGAACTAGGGGCCTAACCCTAATGATATTCCTCAGATGATAAAAGCTGACACGAACAGCAGCAGACACCTCAGCCTCAAGCGTCAGGCTGCTATCCAGAATAATGCCCAGGTTCTGCACCTTAGAGGTGGCCTTCAAGGGTACAGATCCCAGGAACAATCCTGTCTCTGGACCCAAGGCCACCCTAGCAAAACCTCTGTTCGACTCCACAACTAGTACCTTCGTCTTATCGGGGTTCAGTTACAACCAGCTGGAGGCCATCCAATCATTTATTTCAGTGAGGCAATTATTTAGCACATTCACTGTGTCTGGTATTGCAGGGGTAAAGGAGAGGTATAGCTGGGTATCATCAGCACAGCAATGAAAACCCAAGCCATACTTCCTAATGATCCTTCCCAGAGGTAGCATGTACACAGCGAACAACATTGGCAACAGGACCCATCCCTGAGGTACTCCACAAGACAGGAGGCTAGGGGAGGAGGAGAAATTCCCCATCACTACCCTTTGCCTCCTGTTAGTGAGACAGGACTCAAACCAGCAGATGACCGTGCCAATGAGTCCACAAAAGACCCTCAGGCAGTCAAGTAACACATAATGGTCCACCTTGTCAAAAAGCTGAGGAGAGATCGAGGAGAATGAGAATTGTCCCCTCCCCTCAATCTCTCACCCTGAGAAGATCATTATGCAACCGAACTAACACAGTTTCAGTGCTATGCCTCACCCGAAATCCTAACTGGAGAGGCTCGTATAGATCGTAGGCCAAGAGGTGCTCCTCAAGCAGAAGCACCACAACCTTCTCCATAACTTTCCCCACAAATGGGAGGTTGGAGATAGAGCGGTAATTTGCCATGACATCTGGGTCCAACAATGGCTTTTTCAGAAGGGGTCTCACCAATGCCTCCTACAAGACATTTGGGAAAAAACCCTCTGACAAGGAGCACTGGACAATCAAGGCAAACACTGGGCCAATGGAGTCAATGCATCCCACCAAGAAACACGTCGGCACCAGGTCCAGTTCAAAATAAGTGTGCCTCAGCTTGGAAGCAACCTCAATGACCTCAGCCACTTCCACTGGTCTAAACCCGCCCCAACCAGATGCAGCAATCTCCAAACATCAAACCTCTGACCCTCTGTCTTCATCACCTTGAGCTCAACATCAAACCAGGGGGATCTCAAGTGAGATGACCTGGGTTGTACATGGATTGGTGTGAGGGAGTCGAGCGCGGCAAACATCACCTTATTATAGGCGGCAGTCGCTGCGGACACCCTCCCTCATGCATGCACTGCCCACACTAGATAGATCAGCCAATGCCAGAAAACACTCCAGGGTCAGACCCCTCAAAGGGCAGTAGCTTACCATCACAGCAGAGGGAGGGCTCTCGAGGGGGGCTCCGAACAAGAACTCCACCCTGCAGTGATCGGACCACATGACCTGATCAGTCTTGAGATCATTTATCTCAAGCCCCAGTGAGAAGACCAGGTCCAACATGTGGCCACCCTGATGGGTCATGGAAGAAATCTCTTGCAACAGGCCCAGTGATGACATTGTCTGGAGGAGCTTGTAACCAAGCTTGGATGTTTCGTCATTGGCCCAAACGTTGAAATCCCCAAAGATTAAACATCTGGGGACTTCCAGTGTTTCACCAATGATGAAATCAGCCACCTCCTGCAAGAATTCCCCCACTGCCCTAGGGGGGCGATAAATCAGGAGAATCCTGCAGCCTGCGCTCAGACCTCCACGAACAGCCACACATTCAAAGGAACCCAGCGTTCCCACTGGGTGCACGGTGAAGCCCAGTTCAGATCTAAAACAAATGGCCACACCCCCGTCCTTGTGTTCCACCCTGGGGCAGTGTACTACAGAGTATCCAGGAGGGACGGCAGCCTCTAGAACCGGGCCCACATCGTCTCACACCCAGATCTCTGTGATGCAAGCCAGGTCGACCGTAAAAATCATGGAGCCGGTCATAAACTGGCTCTGCATACAAATATACGGCACATACAGCAAAACCTGCAGGTGCACAAGTGAAGCCCCTTTTGTGCACTGGTTTTGTGCAAGTGTCCTAATTTTGTGTTTCTCAAAAATCCAGTCTCCTTAGTTCAGAAGCAGTGACTCTAACTTTTCATTTAAAGAAAAATTTCTTTAGCTGCCATCAGAACTCGGGGTCCTCACTGCTTTGATTCTCAGTAATGATACTTTGTGATAGTCTACCCAACAAAATGAGAAGACAAAAATAATCTTTTACCTGAAACCTGAGATTTTGGGATATTTAATTATGAAGGTAGATGGTTAAATGAATTCCAGAACCAGTAAATCTTTCTAGATGATATTGATCTCAGGTCAGTTATCAGTAGAGAAAGAAATGTCAGCTTTGGCTGGGAAATTCTTTTAGATAATAGAACCCCCTAAACATGCACGCGTGTACACACACCAACATATCACAGACACTAAAGGAGTAGGTATGCAGACAGATTTTCCTGAATCTTATTAGGTATGTAATCGCGCTTCAGGCACACATCACGCACACACACACACACACACACACACACACAGCATTTCACAAACAGAACAGGAGAGGGTATACACTTCTTTCCCTGAATGTTGTATGCCGCCTCCCCAACACAAATACACAGATATCAACATTTCACAGACACTACGGGAAAGGTATACACACTGCTTTCCCTGCACATTGAAGACAGCAGCAGCTTTACCTTGCTGGCTGTGTAGAGATAAGCTTGGTGCCCCCCCCCCCAGAGCTCTATCTTGGTGAAACAAGATGCTTAAGCAGGCACAAGCATAAATGATATCTGTGAACAAAGAACATAGGATAATAGACAAACACAGATCAGGAAACAAAATGACTTTACAAGGAAGGTGACACTTTTAAAACAAACATGCAAACTTGATGCTGAAATCCAAGCCCCTCTGCCAGCTGTCGATATTTAGTCTAGTTTCTTTGTTCTACATAATTCAACAGCTGCCGTGTTCCAGGGAGCTGGTCAGGTGAGATGTGGTGTGTGAAGATCTGTTGAAAGGTAACACATTTAGTCTGGATCAGGGCTGAGGTAGATTGTCAGTGAGATCTGCAGACAGAAACAGTTCAGTTGAAATAACAGAAGTAAAATACACCTTTAAAGCATTGCTTTGTTTTTTACGGAAAGGCATATTTAAGTGGTGGGGGCTTGTTTTCCTAGTCGCCTCCTTTAAATCAGTAGCCCAGCCATCCCACATGCACGGTGGTAGAGTTACTGCCTGCTACGCTGGCAACCTGGGTTCAGAAGCAGACTTGGTCACATGAGATTCAGCTGCGGGGGACAGGCTAGAGTATTCCAAGGAGAGCTGTCCTCTTTTGGGGGGGATAAGTCACACTGCTACTTGCCTGTTACCTGGCTGTAGCCAGGCAACAGCACAGCAGAAGCATCCACTCTGGGAGAGCCCGCCATGGACACGGATATGCCCATGTGTGGGCCTTCGCATGTGCGTGCGGTGTGTCATTGCATAATAGGTGTCCCTATGGAGAAAATACAGTAGAAACCCTCAACCGAGCAGGACAGCACAGTGGTCTGTTGCAGGCTCCGCACTACCAACTAGGTGCATTCTCAGGAACTATCTGGATTGTGCTCCGAAAGGGCCTGGCTAGCCCCAACAGCCATTGGCGGGGGGGTAATCCATATGGAATAAACCAGAGGACGGTAAATCCTAGGGAGAATGAGAGATAGGCTGTGTGGCGTGGAACAGAATGGGGCAGGTTGGCACCCTGAAGATGAAAACCTCTACATAAAAAGGAAAAAAAATCAACAGCCCTGTGTCTGATTTTTCAAACCATAAGGAAGCAAACAAAAAAAAATAGCCCAGATGTTTCCACCTCATGTTACCACAGGCCACTGCGGACAGTGGAGCTAAGTGGTTACAACACAGAAATGTGAAACCAGGAGATTCAGGTTCAAATCTCAACTGAACCACTTATTTACCATGTGATCTTCAGCAAGTCACTTAACCTCTAAATGTTCCAGTCTACCCAACTGCAAAATGGATTGAGCCAGCCAACCCCAGCCCTGAAAATGAGATGGTTCATCTCATTTAAGCTATCCAAATGAACTGTCAGATAAAGACTCTTCTCTTGGATTTGCTGCATGTAAAAAAAATATTGAACTAGCCTTGTTCGAAACACCCCCATGGGACTCGGGGAGTGCTATTGTATTAAAAATACATACTGGATCGGACTATTGTCTAAAACTGCATTCAAAATCAAATGTCATTTAACTATAAATGAGGTGCTGCTGTAAAAATCATTGAACTAATGCTGTGGCCGGGTTTTTAATCCATGACTATATTTTCAAAGGGCTGCAGTGGTTTACATATGCCTGGGCACAAGCTTCAATAGACAGACACAGAGGAGGGCAGGGCAAGTTGACTAAATCATCAGCAGATGCAGGGTCGCTAAAATTACATCTTCAGCATCTGCATTTACTCGCTTACATCAGCCAGTTATTATGCAGCAGCAACCTGAACGTTCTTCCTTAATTATTCCAATACTGGTGTTTAAATATGACCTTTCTACCATAGCCTGATCATGCAGTGACATCATGACCTGTATTTGTGACATCACAGTCTGTTACTATGGAAACAACTGTGATGCTGCAGACACAGGATTGTGGCTTAACAGCATGTTCAAGCAATCTGAACTAGTGGGTTGTAAGGTGTAAAGGGTGCTTGCTATCCAAGTATAGTGTATGGCTAGTGTCTGTTATGCATGGAAATTATGCACTCAAGAATTCTGTTCTATTCTAGTTGTGTCATCAGAACTATGGTACTCTTTTAGAAAATGGGTTAATATAATGTTTTCTGTTTGGCTACTGGCAATCTAATGCCATAGCTTCACAGTATGTCCCAACACTGCCCTGCAGAAAAAGCCCTGGTATCGGTGTCCCTTGTTATCCATGAACAGTTTTCAGAATCGTAAATTCTGAATCAGCTGCCATTTTCTTGTCTGCACTTTGAGCCAGGAGAATGAGAGAGGGACACAAAGACAGAGAGATAGAAAGACAATGAACAAGTGTGAGTGAGACATGCAGATATGGATGTGAGCCCGGTGAACAAGAGAGAGCAGCAGGAGAGACAGCAAGCATGAGTAAGTCGAGGGGGAAATGGACAAGACTAAGTGGGGCAGGGCAAATGTATGAAAGCCGGCAAGCTTGCTGACCACCAAGTCAACAAACCCAGAATTAGCAGCTCAACCCTTGCTCATTCATAAACTTTAAATCACTTTTCTCATCGGGGTGCAACAGGTTATGGCACAAATCAGTTAAAGCAGAGAATCCAGTACACACCCTGGCTGGCTGGCTGTCTGGGTAACCAGAGTGGTGGACCAAGGGGGAGCAGTTGATGTCGCCTACCTTGACTTCAGCAAAGCTTTTGACACTGTTCCACATAGAAGATTGATAAATAAGCTGGGTAGGCTTGGGGTGGGTCAGAAGCTGGTCAACTGGGTGGCAAACTGGTTGACGGGCAGAAAACAGAGAGTGGTGGTAAATGGTATACAGTCAGAAGAGATGCAAGTCACAAATGGGGTACCTCTGGGATCAGTCCTTGGACCAGTCCTCTTCAACATCTTCATTAGTGACCTTGCAGACGGACTAGAGGGTAAGTCTTGTCTGTTTGCAGATGACACCAAGATCTGAAACAGAGTAGATGATCCAGATGGGGTGGGCAGAATGAGAAGAGATCTGGATAAACTAGCAAAATGGTCAGAAGAGTGGCAACTGGGACTTAATGCAAAGGAGTGCAAGATCATGCACATAGAGAAGAGAAACCCTGTTCACCTATAGGCTAGGAGGGGAGTTGCTAGCAGTCACAAAGGAAGAAAGAGACTTGGGCATCATCATCACTGATGACCTGAAATCATCCAAGCAGACCTCTAAAGCAGTAGGTAAGACTAGGGGGTGTTAGGGTGTATTAGTAGGGGTATCACAAGTCGTAAGAGGGAGGTAATAATCCCTCTTTACAAGACACTGGTTAGGCCCCATCTGGAGTATTGTGTGCAGTATTGGAGGCCACACCTTCTACAAGGACATTAACCAAATTGAGGCAGTCCAGAGAAGGGCAACCAAATGGTGCAGAGACTGCATCAGAAGACATATGAGGACAGATTAACAGAGCTCAATATGTATACCCTTGAGCAAAGGAGGGAGAGAGGTGATATGATCGAGGCATTCAAACACCTTAAGGGCATTAACAAGGTGAAAGAGTCTAACATGTTTAAATATAAGAAAAATAGCAGGACAAGAGGACACAGCATGAGATTAGAGGGGGGCCGATTAAGGGGGAATGTGAGGAAATTATTTTTCACAGAAAGGGTGGTGGATGCATGGAATGGCCTACCTTAAGAAGTGGTGGCTATGAATACAGTGCAGGGCTTCAAACAGGCATGGGATAGGCATAAGGGAGCAATACAAATGACTATGAATAGATAGGCCACTGACAGAGCAAAGGCCGATGGCACATTTATAAGGTAGAAAAAGAAATGGGCAGACTGGATGGGCCTTGCGGTCCTTATCTGCCGTCAACTTCTATGTTTCTATGTTTCTACACCCTCCCCCAACATGGCAAATCATTCAATTATAACAATTTGCTTTCTGCCTGAAATGGCTAACTTATTTTATCCCAATGGGGAGTGGAGGGGGGCTCTTAGTGCTCATTTCACAGCTTTGATGTGAATCATTAGCCCAGCCATCAAAAGTCATGGTGGACCACCCATCGGCTGGGTCCATTCTCTAAAATGTAACTGCCTGAGTTGGCTCCTTTTAAATAAGGTGCACTGCCTAACTTACTTACTTTAAATAAGGCTCAGTCCCCAGCCAATGTGTTGGTGATGGGTGGGGAATCAGCTAATGAAGACAGCCATACATCTAAACAACTAACCCAGAATTAGAGGCTCAACTCTTGGTCTTTCAGAAACTTAAAGTCGCTTTCCTCATTAGGGGTGCAACTACTTATGGCACAAATCAGTTACAGCAGAGAACCCCATGCACCCCCCCACCACCACCACACACACACACACACACACACACACACACACAGCAAATCATTCAATTATTACAATTTGCTTTCTGGCTCAAATTGGCTACTCACTTATTTTACCCCAAAGGGGAGTGGGGGGTCTCTTAGTGTTCCATGGGAGGGAGGGTGTGCACTGGGTTCTGTGCTTTAAAGGGACCCCCTTAGGCCTCAGAGTGTCCCTAGTTTAAAAACATGTTTTATAATTGTTCACACTCTGTAGAGATTGCTGATGTAGGTGGTAGTTTGATTTTTTATGTTTTTTCTTTTGATAAATGAAAAACAGACTGCCCTCCACACTGGTGTTACCCCACATAAACATGTTTGTTTACCTTCCTTGACCAACTCCCAATGCATCTTTCCTGGACTTAGGAACACTCCTAGCACAGTCTAGCCACTTTTAAGGCAGTGGCAGTAGGGCAGACTATTGCATCATGAGTGACTGCACTGTTTTGGGGGTGTTTCTAGTGATCAGGAACTATGGATTTGAAACAAAGCAAGGTGGGTATAACTATACATTAGTATGCATTTCAGTTCTGCTAAGCAAGGAGGCAAATAATACAACCATCAACACGAATGAATGTTAGAGCCGGTAAGCAACTATAAAATGTGGGGTTTTAGCTAGAAATAATATAATGCAAAAAAAGGTTGATACTGTCCTTTTAACTGATTTGGCCACCAAGTCACCCTTGCGCTCTGCTGCCCAGTAGCACATAGTGAAACAAGTAAGCCATCCTAGATGTGGAATGACTATTTTAAACAATACAAAAATTAAACCTATTTTTTAATTATGCTATCTTTTCCCATTTTCTAAGCATACTTAGACCCTCCTGGGTTGGTGGTGCAGGAGGTGGTGTATGAGCAGTACCTGTATTTCCACAGCTGTAAGGCCCTCTGCCTGTGGTATTGGGCTTTCTTACACCCCTGGGTATATGGGTACAACCCAACACCTCCTACCTTGTTGTGTCTTATTACTTACTCGAAAGTTATTGTTCCATGGTTCTGGCATCACTGTCATGGGACAGTGACTTTTTCTGTCAGAAATTTCTTCATGCCACTTCTGCTCTTGGAGGATATGAGCTGTCCTAAGTGCTGCAATATGGGAGATGCCACACAGTTCTGCTCCTGGCTCTGCACTAGGTGCCATTTCAGTTAAGTTTCTGTTTTGTCTGTTAGAAAAAACGTAAATACTAGACAAATGATACACTGCAGAAAAATATATATGGGCAAGCATACAGGGCGAACAGGGTGCATCATGAGAGTCTCTTTCAAATGAGAAAGAACACCAGACCCAGAGGGCATGCAGTGAAGCAGTGGGGAAGGGGGAGTTTAGGAGGGATGTCAGGAAGTACTACTTTACCAGAAGAGTGGTGTGTGCCTGGAATGGATTGCCAGAGAAAGTGGTGGAGGCAAAAACAGTAGGGGGCTTCAAGCATGTGTGGAATAGACATGGGGCACATTAAGAAATGAGCAGGGAAGAGGAAGGGTCATCGGAGACCTACTAGGGTCTGCAGAGACAGACTAGGTAGGGACCATCTAGGCAGACTGAGTGGGCCAAGCAATCCCTTTCTACTGACAAAGTCTGTGTTTTTATACTGAACTTAATCATATTCCCATCTCAGGGCTGTTATGACGTCATACTGTGGGATCTCTGAAACTTTGCTCCTGAACGCTCCTGAAATCACTGTGATGTCATAACAGATCCTTGATAGAAACACAGCCTTGTAGTGTATGGTTGCTCATACATTATTTCCTATACGTTCAATAGTTTAATTAATGGTAAGGGATAGAAAAAAAAACTGTATAATGGGCAACAAGTTTTTTTTTGTATTTTTAAGTCTTATCCACAGATTAAAACAGGTATATCGAACAGCAACTTGGTCTCATCAATCCCGGCCAGGGCAGAAACTCCTCGGAGATGCAACACTATGTAAAGCATTTTTCCAAGCATACGTGTAGGGTAGGTTCCACATGAAAGGGCAACAGGGATTTTAAATAAATGTTGATTTTGTTTTTAAATTTGTCATTGTATGAATCCCTTTGTAGTGGAAACTAGTCTCAATCAATTAAGGAATTTATCACTCAGTGCCAGCGTCAAAAAATCTCAAAGCAGCAACTTTTACAAACCCATCAAATGACACAGAGCATTGGCTAATACTCAGTTGTAACTGGAATATTTGTTAACGTTACTTAATGCCTTGAAGGTTGGAGACTGGTAAGCCTCCCTAAAAGCCCACTACTCAGCATGGGCTCTACGATTTGGTCTTTTACAGCACTTGGAAGACTGCAAGCCCTTGTTTGCTTATATTCTCCTCGGAATGCTGCACCTCCTCTGTATTTGATATAAGAAAACTGTTGTTTTGACTTGTGCACAGTGGTGGAACTAGAGACCTTGGGGAACTCAGTTCCAGGAGTGAAATTAAAAGTTTAACTCACGTCCTGGAGCAAATGTGGAAAACTGCTTCTGTTTAAAATGTATTCCCTAAAAGTCACAAAACGAATAAAAAACGGTAAAACTGCAAAAAAAAAATGAGGAAACGTCCCCAGGCATTCGTCAGGTATGTTCAATCCTACTTCAAAGGCAGTGAGTTCCCCCAATGAATTTTGTTACCAATTCCAACACTGCTTGTGCACCTCTGTTTTCTCATTGCAGGTGGTGGATATGTGGGTGGTCAGCTTTCAACATGAGCCATGTGCCCACAAACTACAGTATAGTGAATAGGGAAATGGGCAGACTAGGCGGGCCGTATGGTCCTTACCTGCCGGCAGATTGTATTTTTCTATGTTTCTGTAGGGACTCCAATAACTCCATGTCTGCACACTGACCTCCCGTCATAGCTCACTGTAGTATAACGACGAGCTTCAGTGGCTGAAGGGATCAGGGTGAAGGCTGGAGCATTCCTGGAGGAGGTCCAGTTCTATGGATGACAAGATGGCTATAATGTCTTGCTATAGAGACTATCAGAGGGCAGTAACCCTGAGAAAGATAGAATTCCTGTCACGGGTTATTGCCTCAGACAAGAGTAGGTCAGCGGAGTATATGCTGCCATAGGGATGGAACATTAGACAGCACACTGTGAGTCTTCACTGCTATCCAGGTGACACTAAGCTGTACCTGTCTTTACTCTGGATGGGTTGACAGCACTCTCAGTGCTGGAGCAGTGCCTTCAGGAGATTGAATACTGGATGACCTCCAGCTGGCTGAGCTTAAACCCAATCAAGGCAGAGCTGTTACTGGTGGAACCAGATTCTCGTGGGATGATGGTCAGACAGGATGTTGTCATATGGCCGTATTTAAATGGGACAACTCTGGTGGCTGTGGACAGGGTAACAAGTCTGAGAGTCATCATGGACTTTGGGCTAAGACTTGAACATCATGTGACGGCTGTGGTCCACAGTGGATTTTTCCAGTTTAGACATTTCTCCCGGATTAAATCCTATCTGGTGCAAGAAGATCGGGAAACCCTGGTTCGTGCATTCATGACCTCGAGACTGGACTACTGATGCACTGTTTTCTAGGGCTATCAGGGAGGCTGATGTGCTGCCTGCATCTGGTGCAGAATGTGGCAGCCAGAATGATTATTGAATCATCATATACAGAACATATTCCACCTGTGCTGCAGCAAGTGGTGCACTACCTTCAAGATTAGCCTGTTAACTTACAAATTCCTGCACAGTTTGGTGCCAAGTCTGTTAGCCTTGTATGCTCCCAATCAACTGCTCTGCTCCACCAAGGGTCTTTTTCTGGCAGTCCTGAGGGCATGTTTCAGACTTCCATATGAAAGGACATTCTCGGTGGAGGCCCCCCCTTATCTGGAACTCCCTGCTTTTCCACCCCAGGACTTTCTCTTAAGTGTAGATATTTAAAATGGGGCTGAAAAGTCACCTATTTACTTTAGCGTGACTTACAAAATACGGCACAGTCACAGCATTTTCAATATTCTTCATATTTACATTTGACATATTTATTGTTCCTATGTAGTTCTGTTAAGTCCTTGGTGAAATTTTGTATTTGTTTTGCCTGATTCTGTTAAGCATCCTCGGCCCTTATGGTTAGGGCTCCAGATAAAGTAACTGTCTTGCCTTGCCTAGGGATCAATGGACCTTTACTGCTTCCTAGCTAGGAACAGTTCTAAACAAAACTCCAAACAGTTCTTAGTTTCAAACCACTTTCCAAGCCAGACGTAATGTACCTATATTTGTAGATTAACATTTGTAGATTAATTTGTAGATTGTGGATTTGTCTGTCAGGCAGCACAATGGTTAAACAACCTTCCTACCCCCATCTCTGAGCTACCAAAAGTGTCATTATTCAAGAAAGCCCTCAAAAAGGAACTCACCCATGAATTCTCGTGCAGATGCCTCTCCTAACCCCTAACACTCAAGCTCTGGCCCACCATGTCTACCCTTCCCCTCTCCTACTCCCCCCGCCTCAGGCCCACCCATTCCCTCTTATGACCTTGTCTTCTGCCCTTCCCTACCTTCCCCTTCAACTAGTTTTAGGAGTTCTGACATTTATTTTATCAACTGATTTATTCAAATATAACATGCATTGAACATTGGTCTCTGGTTGTACTGACAAATGCTCACCTGAGCTGCCTGTATCCAAATCTGTATGTTACAATACTTGACATGGAACCTTTGCAAATGAGCACTTAGCTCAAAGTTTTACCAATGTACAAATAAATAAATAATTACATGTTAATTTCTTATTTGTTCATTTGCATTTCAACTATCCAGATCTTTTTTTCGTTTGTTATGGTAGGGTTTGTTTCTCTTCTGGACAGGTATTAGGTGGGCCTTTTAATTTTCAAAACCTAGTCTGCCTGCCTCTACTAAAAAAAAAAAAACAGCAAGACGAAATTTTCCTTAAAAATAGCCCCCCCACCCCCAGCCTGTAAACCAAGATTGGTGACAAACGTTGCAGCTTGAGGCAATGCAAATCCTTTTGAAAATTGTAGTTCTAGATATTAAATTCAGTTCTGACTGTGGTATTGGATGTGATTACCAAAGGGAATCCATAAACTCGCCTCCTTTGAGCTGTCTATATTCCACTATAACTACTTCATACTTCAGTACTGTGACTCTGCATAGGAACCACCTCCCAGGAATCTGCAAGGACGCCACTAGAATTTATAGCTTTGGTAAATTAGGGTGGTGTCTCCCAGCAGTCTCCGGGGAGGCACACGGGCATTTTCCTACAATTGCACATGCCGCGCCTGGAAATACAGACTAACTAAATTTAGAGACAGCTAAAAATAGGCAAGCTGACTGAGAAATCCGTTTGCAAATCAAGCTTCCAGTGTTTCTGGGTAAAACATTGATCCAGTCTTGTATAATGAGAGCACCACCTAGCCACTTCTCTCCTGTCTGGTATTGCCAATTATTTTTTCTCCTCACTGCTTCTCTTCTGTCACTTTCACTCTGAAGTCTGACACATAACAGGAAGCCTCTGTCTGGCCTGATCAGCAATCTTTGGACTTCCTCATCTGTCTGCCTCCTCTAGCAGAGCTCACTTCCCTCCTTCTCCACCTAGACATCTGACAGCTGTGAACACATGCGTTAGAGACAGCACACAAGTGCCTCTGCAGCCATGTAGGTAGTACTGTGTTCTCATACCTGCTACTGTGATAATATCTAAACCTTAGTGACTGAAGCACAAAGCTGTGTACCTGGAGAACCAAGTTTGAATCTCACAACCACCACTTACTGTCTGAATCTTAGCAAGTCACGTGATACCCTAAGTGTATCTTGTGCCCAGGGATCTGGTCACGATAATCCATGGCTTTGTCACATCCATTCTGGAGTCCTGTAACTCTCTTTAGCTAGGGTTATCTAGGGGTTTGAAGCACCAGCTGCAGCTGATTCAGAATGCGGCAGTCCGATTGATAGCTGGAACATCTCGCAGTTAGCATGTCTCTCCACTGCCGTGTAGCCTACATTGGCTGCCTGTTCAGTGACACATCAGCTTGTTAACATACAAGACCCTACATGGTCTGGGTCCCAGCTACCTGAAAGATCTTCTGTCTCTACGCACCCCCACCTGCTCTTTGCTCCACAGAGGCTGGCCTGCTATCAGTCCGCATTCTAGACTTAAGCTTTCTGGGGACAGATCTTTGGGGTGGCCACACAGGTAATTTGGACCTCACTGCCATGGTCATTCTGCCTGCTCAGTAGAGGTCTTTAGGGAACCCTAAAATGTTGTCTTTTATGACAAGCTGACTGTTTTAGTTAATTTGTGTTATGAATATGTTAAGCTATTTATTCAGGATTTTCTTTGTATTGGATTGTTATTTATTTGTCCATGCAGCACCCCAAGTTTCCATGATAAGGTAGCACATAAATAAACTTGCTTTTCCTTGCCTGAGTAGAAAGGGAATCACAGAGTATTTTTTAACTCTTTTTTTTTCCACTGAATTTCATACGTATTTTAGCAGACAAATGTGTATAGCGGCTAACAAGGTTATAATAATTTCCACCTGAACTTATCACATGGTTAGCCAATCCGTTGACAATTAAAAATGATGTTTAGAGATTAGAGAACATTTCACATCCACACCACCCACCTGACCTCCTCTGGCAATGTGGCACCCAGATTCCTGCTTCTAGCATGCAAAGTTCTGGCATCACGGAACACAGCTGGAGGATATACCACACAGGTGGTGGGAAGAGCTTAGCTTGAAGACATTCCGATGACTTCGTTGTCTTTGGAAAGACTGCCGTTGTGTGGATGTGAACTATATACCACTCTTAGAGCTACTGTAACAGGTGAGTAGCTTATATTTTTACACTCCTGAACTACAAAAAGTTCTTATTTGATTTTATTTATTTGAATTTTGATGCCTGAGTAGGTGCACTGAGACTTACAAATCACTTTTTCAGGGGAGACCCAGAATTAGTTGCATACAGTTGGATAATCATTAGACAGTGATTACAGCGCTGGGTAATATTATACTACAATAGTCAGGTGAAATAAAAAGAAAGAAAAGAAGTCCTATCTACAGAGAACATTAGTTAGTTACAATTTGATAGCAAGTGGTATTGCTGTAACATTCAGTTCCAGTGGTATGAACATTGAGCACTAAATAACAGAAAGCATAGGTTCAGCAAGCAATGTAACATGCAAGCATTGCAGCAAAAAAGGATGTGTTACATTCTTACAATGGAAACTATGGATATGCAAATTGATTTTTGTGTCCCTTAATCACGGTCCATTAAAGAACGAACAACTTCATGAACTTTGTGTCAATGAAAGGTTCAGGAACTTGGTTCATGAACTAAGTGAAAGAACAGTTGGTGAACTTTGAGGGATGTTTATGAACAGTTCATGAATGCTCAGCAAAGTTCACGAGTTGATGACCTTAATTTCACCGGGACTAACTCTTCATTAATGTAATTTTTTTTCAAATAATTGTCATAAAAGAACAGTTTCAGAGATGGCTGGGAAACTCACAGGCATAGCCTCTAACTTGAATTATGCCAGTAATCCCTAAAACACTAGCAAGAATTTGGGTAGGCATAGGTCTCAGCTACTGAAAAATATTTACATCACTGTATGACATAATTATTCAAGGTCTTTAAGGGAGAAAGGATGCAGCCTTGCATTTCCAAATATCAAAAACATGCTTCTAAAGTAAAGATGCAAACAATACAACATTTTATCCTAAGTCTTAAATTAAAAACAATGCTCGGATGAACACGCATGAGAAGGTAGAGGGCCTTCCTCACCCCACCCCCACCTCCATCTCCATAGTAAGTTTGATAATTAGTATTTTTTGAGGAGGCAATTACTGGCCCTTGTAACATGGCAATAATCAGAATGCTGGAATGGGCACCGGCGATTGGTGAAACAGCATCACGGGGTCCAACTTGGAGCGGGTAATTAATCCACGATAGATGCCGTGTTCAAAATGGTAGTACCAAAGTGAGCCAGGCCCCTAGCTTAGCAGCACTGGGCACAGGTGGGGAGCGAGTGTAATAGGCACAAGACTGGCACAGCGACAGGGAGACCAGCCAGACACTGACGGAAATGGGGAGGGGGGTCAAGAACCAGCAGCGCACAGAACTGAGAGATAGCATAGTGCGAGACGGACGAGTCACCGAGAGGCAAGGGGAGTGACCAGGGGTCCATGTAAATTTGGATGCGGCCACACACCGCGGCGAGTGAGCAGTGCACCGGAGACCTCCAGCGCCATGTATGAAGCAAATACCTGCGCAGATCGGCAGATTTTCCAGACTGTGATGTGAGCCGCACTATGTTGTTTACTCATACCTAATGATTACGTTGACTGCATCAGTATGTAAATGTTGGTTTTTACGAAGAGTTGAAAGTGCAGTAAAACTCTTTCCTCACAGCTCTGACTCCCTGTGCTATGTTGTTCAATGCACACTAGGCAGGCTCCTGGTGACGCTTATCGCCGCCCAGCCCATAGTTACAGGATAGATTCGGTGCATTTATCGTGATTGATGCACGTTGGGCCGTTGTCCACAACCTCCCAACCATGCATCAATCCAGCATTAGATGCCACTGCCGGAGTGGCTTAATGCTTACTTCTTTGCTATCTTCCTGTCATCAAAGTATTTCTTTTTAATCCATTGCATTTCACTGGGGTGCCTAACTCATGGTGAAGCCTTGAAATGCTGATATTACATAATGTCGCAACCCGGGGACAAACATATGACTATACAGCTGGATACAAAGTCACATTCTTTAACATTAACAAATAGCTTCACATAAGAGCCATATGCCTTGATTTCCAAAGTTTCTGTTGCAGGTGCACGACCCGATTTTGGTGTGTGCCTGCAGCAGGGTAAATGTGGCAAAATGGCTGAATGCTATTTTCAAATGCTTTGTGCCACATTTACAACAGTTAATGATGCATCATTATAGGGCTCTCAATGTGCCGCAGGTTGTGTACATAAGTTCAACCACCTTTTAGGTAGTCTAACATTGATGCAAGCATTGGGGATTTGACACGATCATGACACAAGTCCATGATGTATGACTTAGGCCAGCTAATGGGCTCTACCATGCAGGTTTGACATCCTTTATATTGACCGACATCTCGCCGACAGGAATCACGTCAACTGCAAGTTGTGGTCTACATGATTCCTGTGTGTCTCCCGGTCCTGTTTTTTTATTGGGGGCTCTGCCCCTCCCCCTCCCCCATTTTTAGGATTCTTGACTCCAGTTGGAGTTGATTCGGGCAGTGGTGCAGGACTGGGAGACAGCATGCCCCTGTCTCGGGCACACCAACACAGCGACCTGTCGGCAAAGTGTTGATTTTGCTGAAGGTGTGTATTTCGCTGTGTTGGTGTCGCTGTAAGGGTGGCATACCCAGCTAATGTAGTGTCATCGTAGATTTGATGTCATGTCTTCTATTGTTTTAACTACCCAAGAAAGGCCTCTCCTCTGAGAGGGGAGATTACAAGTGTTGTGTGGAGGCCAATGATGGAGAAACTTTCTCAGCAACCAGCAGGATTGAACAGAAGCTAAAAATCTACAGCTCTGTAACCAGTTAGTCACTGCTCTTTTTTTGTTTTGCCTTATTGAAGTCCAGCCTGTATTTCTTCTTGGTTAAAAGAAACAGTGCAAAATGTCAGTCACTGTTGCTTGGAATGCAGTTAAGGTCTAGTATGGTATCCAGTAGCTAGGGAACTGTGAGTCATGAGATCCCAGTTTAAATTCCAGACTGGCCATCAGCTTACTTTGAGTCCTTTTTCATTATGTTTGCTTGCACACATGTACAAGAAACATAGTGCCACCATACGAGTTTTTGTAGGTGTGCCTCCCCACTTGTTGCCTTTTGCAGTGTGTGGCTGCACCGCCGCCAATGAATGTCCGAGCTGTCTATGACAGCCATTCAGATGCAGTGGCGTACAGTTCTGAGGAAAACACCGCCACAATCAGTGGTGGTAACACGTAGTGAATTTGTATATTGCCGTCGGCAGTATGCAAATTGCCTACACGTACATCAGCACTGCATCTGAACTGTCATAGACAGTTCATCGTCATCCCCCCAACACTATGTAGCACGCTGGGAACCCACCCCAGCATGCTTATGTGCTCCTCTCTACCCCCACACACTGTATGACTGATGGGGGTGCCCAATCCCCCATTGGCTCCACTGCCCCCCCCAAAGAGACTTCTAGGTGCCATGCTGGGAGCCCACCCCAGCGTGGCAAAAGTCCTTATGGCTGACGGGGGTGCCTAATCCCCCAACGGCTCCACTGTACGCCCCCCAAAAAAACACAGACTTCTAGGTGCCACGCTTGGAGCCCACCCTAGCGTAGCAAAAGTCGGTATGGCCAACAGGGGTGCCCAATCCCCCGTTGGCTCCACTGCCCCCCCAAAATAATTTTCTAGCTGCCATGCTGAGAGCCCACCCCTGACTGGCAAAAGTTCTGCATCGTCTTCCTAAATAAGAGGAAAAAAAAACTGTAAAAAAATACGGTCCCTCGCCGCCTGTCTTGCCCCCCTCCCCAACCCATGCCCACCCTCTGCACACCCACCTCCCTACACACCCCCAACCCCATACTTGTCTCCGGAGCCCAGCGAGATGATCTTTGGTGGACCGGGAACACATCTGCACTCTTTAAAGCTGACTGCGAACTGAAGAAATGCCGGTAAGCTGTATAATGGCATAAATGGGTTTTGTTCAACTTTGGTGCATATCTTGGCCATTTTTGGGAATTTGTTCACCAAATTTTCAGCACAGGGTTCTTGGGGCCCCAACTCATGAACTCAGTCACTGTCATTTTGTTATTCGGTCCCAAAAGGTGATTTTGCAGTCACTGCACGAGCCACCTTTTGGAACCGAGTAATGAAACGACAGTGTCAAAGTTCATGAGGTGGGCCCTCTCAAAAGGGCTCCCAGGTCACCCCTGAAAACAGGCACTTGTGCCTAGTGGGCCTTACCCAGTTACCAAGAGACTAAAATAAAAAAATAAAAACCCTATGTTGAAAGTTTGTGAACAAATTTCAAAATGACTGTTTTACGAAGGCTGTTGGCGCAGTTCCTATGCAAGCTCGTAACTTCATGAATTTGTAATATTTTCATTCCAGATTTTCAACATCACCATTTTACCACTCCTCTTTATGAGCAGTACAGCTGTCATTTTTCACATCTCACTCAAAATGTGTTTTCGCACATGTAGCGCACAATGGCACAGTTGGTGTGCGAAATCAATGTTCGGGACAGATTAAGAAAATCACAGTGACACGTGTTCATGAGCAGAGGTCTTAAAATGGCTGTGCTGAAAATTTGGTGACAATAGTCCATAAAATGACTGTGGTATGAGTATGCATTACGCAGTTTCCACTCACCCTTGTAAGTTTACGGATTTGTATTATTTTCAGTCCAGATTTTCAACACTGCCATTTTTCCACACCTCCTTATGAACAGTACAGCTGTCATTTTTCACACCCTGGCTGAAATGTGTTTTTGCACTTCCGGCACAGAAAAGTGTGGTCGCTGTGGGAAATCAGTGTTCGGGACAGAACATCACAGTGACACTGTTCATGAGCGGAGGGTCCCAAAATACCTGTGTTGACAATCTGCTATAAAAAATCCTCAAACAAATTACATTACGGGTGTGCGTTGCGCAGTTTCTACACACACTTGTGACTTCACCATTTTTTTTATATTTTCACTCCAGACTTTCAACATTGCCATTTTTACACACACACACACACACACACACACACACACACACACACACACCCCATGAACAGTACAGCTGTCATTTTTCACATCCTGTTCGAAAATGTGTTTTTGCACCTGTGGTGCCAAATGGCGTAGTCATTGTGCAAAATCAGCTTTCAACTAACGAACTGATATTGCCACTGTTCATGAGGTGGGGGTCACAAAAAACCCATGTTGAAAATTTGGAGTGAAAATACCAACAAACACCTGGGGCGTTAGGGTTTCTGACCATAACGCCCCACCCTGTAGAGACTGACAGGCATCAGGGATGTGACTTGGGATTGTCATCTGTAATGCTCATGCCATTCTACCCCCACTCACACCCTGCAGCCAGTGACAGTCATTGAGGTGTGCCTTGGACTCTTTGGCCCCAAAGTTCACCCCATTCTCCTATACTGCATCCATCTCATCATATTTCCTTATGGAATGGGGTGAGCATAAGGCCCAAAGACCCCAAGGCACACCGTGACACTTGTTGGTGTCTGCAGGGTAGGGTGTGGTGAAATGGCGTGGCCATTATGCCTGATGGCTCAAAGGCACACCCCAATGCCTGTCAGTCTCTGCAGGGTGGGGGTGGTGTTGGCTTCAGTTCAATACTTCACTGCCATTCCTATAATGCATCTCTCTAACTCCTACACTACCAATGCCAGTGCCAGCAAGCAAACATTCGGCATTGACAAATACTTGTTTTATTTTAGAATTTTTGGGCAGATGGGTGACATTGAGCTAATATTCATTTCCACGTGCGTCCCAGAAGCACAAGGAGGTTAAGTGACTTGATCAGGGTCACAGAGTATGCATGATTAGACAGACTTGGGCAGACTGGATGAGCCGACACGTCTTTATATGCCTAATGTGCTCCTATAGTATTGTGGTGATCAAAAGGCCTTCTGACATGGCTCATCTTCTCCACCCCTCCTGCCACATGGTAGTGACTGTGGACAATTTCAGTATAGACATACCTCTAAGCTTGTCTGGAATACATGCTCCTACTCATGCTGTGTAACCCTCAATGCCATTGTCTCTCAAGAATCTTACCCCTACTAATGCTATGTAACCCTCCATGTCATCCTCCTTCAGGAATAGGAATCTGTCTAGTCCTGTGTTACCTCTGTTCATGCTGTATAACACTCAATGCCATTATCTTCAGGAATCTGTCTAGTCCTGTGTTACCCCTGCTAATGCTATGTAACCCTCAATGTCATACTCCTTCAGGAACCTGTCTAGCCCTGTGTTACTCAGCTCGTGCTATGTAACCCTCAAAGTCATGCTGCATCTTGGGAATTTGTCTAGCCCTGAGTTACCCCTACATATACTGTGTCACCTCAAACATCTTTAGGTACTCTACTCTGTCTATACCCTAAAGTACAGTACCTGTATACAGTACCCTTAAAACAATCTGATCATGTCCCCTCTCAGCCTCCTAAGTTTATTATTGTGAATATATTCAATCTGTCTCTCTCCTCATAACTCTTGCCCCTTAAGCTACTTACTAACTTAGCAGTCCAGTGTTGGACCCTCTTTTTTCCGTAAAGGTTTTTTGTACTCCTCTGCTGAGGTAGGCTGGGCTCTCCTCAGCCCTGTCCCCCCACTATTTGCCACCTCTCCAGACTTACCTGTGGTCTGCCCACAGATCCCCCCCCCAATGTGGCAGGGTCAGGAAAGGAAGGGCCGTCCACACCCCCAACCGAAAGACACATCCAATTAATGTTGCACATGGTCCTGGTGGACAAGCGGGTGGGGGGGGGTGGCACACAGGGCTTGATACATGCCCACCTCACTGCCATATTCCTCCTTATTGTCTCCCTCCTGATGCTGGGGCACACATCAATGCGCACGTGTGGACTCCCACTGCACCCTCCAACTTTTGACCCCTCCCATCCTGCACTGCCACCAGGTCTTTACCTGGTGGCAATCTTTTGGCAGAGCAAGCAATCCACCCTTCTTGCAAGAGGAGAGCATTCCTTTGGACACTCGATTCCCCTCCCCCGGCTGGCCCATAACAACCAAAGATCACTGCGGATCCTGGGTCACCATTGTGGTAGGTGGTAGTGCTATCAATGTGCCACTAGGCTGACCAGTGTTGGCCCCTTTTGAGTATGTCAATATTCTTTCTGTACTGTGGTGAACAGTGTGGCCACAAGATTTAGTTGTTGAGTTGCCACTTGAGAAGCCTTAGCTCATTGTTTCTGACTATTTCTTTAGCATTCATTTTGAATTACCAAGAATAAAATGTATATAGTATATAGGAGCCCTCGATTCTACATGGATTTCAGCAGCTGCTGAAATCTTGTTGTAGGACAGTTCAAAGGTAAAAAATGTTTTTGTACTATCGTTCTAATGTCACATCAATAGTACAACAACTTTTCAGCTTTCACCTGCCAGCTGATTGGCTCATACCACATAGTTATAAAGAGAAAAGTAGCACAAACATGTCAACGTGATTTCCTGAGCGCCAAGAAGTGGGCCCAGCTAGTTTGGACACGAACAGTTTCACGTGGCTCCATGTCCAAAAACTGGATTACTTCTGTAACCCCCAGGTGGTGCTATCCCAAGGGCTACTACCCCTGCCTGACTGACTACTGACAGGTTGAGGGGCCTGGGTCCAATGGCGAGTGCCTCCACCCAGAGGTCAGGGTTTTCAGTAGTTAAACTAACTTGGTCACAGCCCTCTGGGACACTGTAACCCCCCTTTCTTCCCACTAGTGGCCCACACAATGCATCAGGAATATCTTCACAATGTACACTTACCCCCAGGACTGGCTCTGTCGACTGGACGCTGGGGACCCCCTGTAAAACAAGATGATACAATGCAAAAGCCACAGTACAATACTTTAACATAAACAAATACCTCAAACAGTGTAACTTTGCTGAAACAAATAGATCTGATTCATTTAAGGAGCTGTAACAAAGAAGGGGGAAATCAGGTTAATTAGGTTAAACACATTAATAATCACAGTACTGTGCGCATATTCAGAGTCCCAAATTGTCACTTTCACAGGGTACCCAGGATGGGGGGGGGGGGGGGCTAGCCAGGATTAGTGCAGCTGGTTGGGACCCTGTGATGGAAAAATACTGGCACAATACCCAAATTGTAATCCGGAGCCGGTTGGCTCAGTTCGTGAAGAAAAGAAAGAAAAAAAAAACAACAATTAGATGACACACTTGCAATTCGATAAACAGATGGCAGGGAGCTACCCTGCTTTGTACTGACAAACTCAATGCTGGGAACTGGATGGAAGGCAGATTGTCTTGGATTGCCAGGAGGAGCAGACCCTGTGGACAAGGTCCTTGTGACTGGACCCCACTGCAGTTTAGAGCAAATGGATGTAGTCTGGATTAAGCTGGGGATTACTTCCAGCTTCATGCACTCAATTCACTGTAGAGAGGATTTGAAACGCAATTCCCCACAAGCACTACACACATTTATATGTAAAAGGAAAGTACTATACCAGGCAGGCTGCTTCTCTATCCTGATCGCAATTACTGCACAATACCCGGGAGAACACACAGCAGATTCAGTTCCTGACAGACTGAGCGCGATTCAGCAATTTCTCCAGTCTTCTACAGGGTGAGCCTGGTTTCTACTCTTCAGATCTCTTTCATTCTCTTCACAGGTCGGATTCAGTCTGAACAGGCGCTTGCATAAGCTGCAGACCGAAACTTAGGGCCTTACATGTGATTCCCGCGCTAAAACTACACACCGAAGAAGCACACAGTTCCCTGTCTCTTCACTTCCCAAACTGATCTGATCTTTCCGGTAGACAGAGCCGGGCATTTCCTTTGAGTTCCTCCCAGTTCAGTTGGCTGGTTTGGCTGTCACTCACAATCAGACTCCCCCTGTTGGTGCAAAAAGGCGCCCAAGTCCAAACTACAATTCCCAGAGGCATCTGCCATACAGTCCCATTGTGGCTGGCTCAACTTAAGAGTCCAATTTCTGATTTGCCAGCAGCAGGCTCCATTTTAAAGGTCCCCCACGCTGATTGGTCCAGTTCAGCAGTTCAATTCCAACATAGAGGGGAAACACACACAGAGTCCCAGCTGAAATAAAACATGTTAGATAAACTGCAATCTCACAAATGCTGCTAAATGATTACAGGCAGTTACAGCTTTCAGATGAGCTCCCTTTGCACTCTTAGCGACTGCAAAAACGGAGCAAATTGGCAGCAGCCCGGGTGGGATTCGGGCATTAGAACACACAAATCCCCCCCTCCTCAATTAATTATGGTCACAAGCAGGCAGCTCTGAAAGAGACAGTACCAGAGGCTCTAAAAACACTCACACTCAAGCAGCTTAAACGCTGAACACCTCCAGTCTTGGAGCATTCAAGCAAGCTCCTGGAAGACTTCTGGGAACCCCCATTTGCAGGGGGTTACACTTCTTTTTATTTTAATTTAAAAAATAAATACAGTGGCCACAGAAAGTCATAACCACCACATCGACATGGCCTGACTCGGTCACATGGAGAAGCCAGAGCATGCAGAACCTGTGCCACATAACTGAAAGTGACTACCAAGAAAAAAATAAATAAAAGAAACACAAAAAACATCAAGGGCTCCCATATACTATATAAAACAGTGGCTGGGAAACCATCCGCAACTTAGGCTCTGTTCCTATCTTGGGAGTTGATGACATCATGGAGACCTCTTGAGCTTCGCTCTTGAGGTCTCTATGATGTCATCAGCTCCCTTGCTGGAAACACAGCCTTGCTGTGGATGGTCACCATAACCCCACCGACTAAGCCCCAAGCGTGATATTCAAAGGGGCTGGTTGCAGTCACCAGCCCCGATGAGCTAAAGTGCACCAGTAATGTATGCAGTGCAAGTGCGGGCGTGCCCATGACATGCTGCACATCCGATATTCAGCCCGTGATGTGCAGTGCATATGCAGGCACAAACCCGCTTGCAACCGCAAAGGGCCGCAATGTTGAGCCCGCTTAAACTCTAGAACAAGTCGGGACACCTACAGACTGGCTGCCATATTGTTGGGCTTAACAGCAGCTGCCTGCTGCGGGTGGCCACCAGACCACCCAGGACACAGTCCAAGAGCCCCCTGCCCAGGGGGCATCGTGCCCCCCTCACCCAATCGTAGGTATGATTTAAGTTAATCCCTGGTGGTCCAGTGGATTCTACCCCTTCGCCTGATCGCGGGCATAAATTAAGGTAATCCCTGGTGGTTCAGTGGACCGCTATCCCCTGCCTGATTGGGGGCATGTAATAAAATGATCCCTGGTGGTCCAGTGGACTGATCGCCCTCGCCCGCTCATGGGCATCTGACAAACACCTTGGTGGTCCAGTGGTACCCCAGTCCCCACCTGCCCACTTAGTCCCCCGCTACCCTGCACTCCCACCGGTCAGCGGCGGGTGGCAACTCCCCACCTGCAAGCTGCCCGGCCACCCACCAACCAACAGCGTACAGTAGGGCTGTATGCCTATTAGTCCACTGCATGGGTCAATGGGTGTGCAGACCATACTGTACTACACAGTCCTGATTTGTGAATGAGCGTGACTCAGCGAGAAATACAGCTGCCGTTTTTTTTTTTAAATCCCTCTCAAACGTAACTGAAAACCAATGAAAGCCCACGGCATAGACATCGGGATGTCTTGCCCCTAACAACCACACCACTGACCCTAGCAACCAGCCTTAAATCTGGACTAAGATGCAGCAGCAAAAATTTATTTTTCTATCAAAAAAAAACATCAAACTGTTTTAATATTATTTTTAGGGGCACGATACACTGTAGAAAATATTGGATGTGCAACTCTGTGCACAACCAGTGTGTTCTGCCACCTCAGGGTTCTGATTCCCGTGGACCTCTCAAGCTTCACTCTCGAGGTCGGAGAGAATCAGAACCCCTGTGTGTCAGAACACGCTGGCTGTGCATAGCTGCCCATCCAGTGTTCTCTATGTGGTTTTCCCATTTATGGAGCATCCTGTAGGTGAGAGTGATGCCTGAGAGGGCGTAGCTGAGAAGGCTTATAATGTTAGCCATTTGGAAAGTGAACTTGGCAACTTTATTTTACAGGTTGCTGGCCAAATGCCCATTAGATGCTGAAGTAATCTGTCCCATGACCTGTGCCCTGCTCCCTTTCCCCCAGTGTTTAAGATAAGCATGCTGCACAGTGCAATTCACATTAAATTGTCTCACCAATGAGTTCCTATAGCATTTCCTATTGAGCTGCGTAAGTGCCACTGGATCCAGCGCAAAGCCCTGCAAACATGATTGCCTATGTGCCAGATCTTTCAAAAATTCTCCAGTTATGTTGCAGAAACATTTTTATAAAAAATGCTTTAGAGTTGGTTAAGTGTTTTGTTTTTTTTCAAATGTGTTTTAAATTCCAACCTTTGAACTTCCGGTGATGTCACAGTGCCTGCAGCAACCTAAGAGTTGAGCTCTCTCCCTGAGAAAACCTCTAAACCTCCAAACTTCAAAAAATTTACATCAGAATACTGCCAGAAGGTTCTAGGAATGACAGAGGGGACAAATTTCAGCAAAAAGCAGCAAATAAAAAGCCCGATGGCACCAGAACTAAAGATAAGCCGCAGCTGGAGTGTATCTCCTCGCAGCCCGCATGGCTCCGATTATGACATGGAGGGAGAGTCGGAGATTTTGTCCCGATCATGTTTTGAGACTCTTCTGAAGGAGATTCAAGACTCCTGCACCAAAAATAAGAGGGAGTTTCATAGCCTCTCACAAAAACTTAACAAAATGGAGCAACAAATCGAGCAGGCGGAGCAGAGAATAACCCAAACCGAAAGCACAGGAGAACTCTTGGGTCAGGCGGTGGGCTCACTATACCAGCATACCCTAGCATTACAGGCAAAGTGCACTGATTTAAAAAGCAGATCCAGGAGGGATAACCTCCGCATCTATGGCTTGGCGGAGGGTACCGAGATCCAACCCATGGCTTCCTTCATAGAGGACCTCCTGAGGGACATACTTGCACTCCCAGAGGGCTACCAGATCTGTGTTGAGTGGGCCCACCGATCCCTGGTGCCTCGACCCTTGGACCCATCCGCCAGACCCCGGTCCATAATTATGAAATTCTCTAGGTATAGAGTCAAGGAGGAATCCTTAAGAGGGCTTCGCAGAAAAAAAAGAGTTAAAATACCTTGATTCCAGGCTGACGATGGACCAGGACTATCCCCACCAAGAGTCAACAGGCCAGACAACGCTGGGTCCCTTTCTTTAAAATTCTTCGAGAGCAACAGATCTGCTTCCAGACTCCCTATCCTGAGAGGCTCTGGATTATTTGGGAAGAGGGAGCAAGAGTCTACAAGTCCCCAGAAGAAGTCATACAAATACTTGAGAAAAAAAGGCATTACTCCTCCACAGCTTGAGGCAGAATGCTTGAAGTGGAAGCAGTTGGTGAACACAGACTGGCACCTCATGGCCAGTCAGAATAAAACAAGCTCAGCACTAGAATCAGCTCGAGTAGTTCTCGAACAAGTAGCAGCCCTGCAGAAGAAGAGAGAGCAAGGTCCATAGCATGCACCCCGATGGCACTGGGCTGAGAATCTTTCCTAGAGGTAACTGTGGCTTTTTTCCTTATTGAGCTCCGGTTGTGGAGAACTGTCTCAGCCCTCATACCTGCCTCTTATACAGTGACGATGGATGATATTAAAACTGGGCCTCACTGAAGCACCCCCTGTCATGAGGGTTTGTTTATGCTTCCCCCCTTTGTTGTTTATCATCGGGGGCCCCTCATACTGGAAGAGTACAGGTTGGACTGGCTACATAGCGAGGTACTGTTTCATTAGATGCCTTTTGTAGGCTGATTTATCTAACCATCAGAGCCACAACACCCTGGCTAGTCTGGATATCCTTTTCTGTTCCTTTTACTTGGTGTGAACGGATAACATGGTATTTTCTTTGACTGTGCTCTTATTCCCCCGACCCGTTCTTGGGTGGGCGGGAACTCTCTCCTTTCCTGCTGATATATTAAGTAACATTGCCCTGCATTGGCAGTTACAAGGATCAAGGTTGAGGAATGGGGATCCTGTTGCTGTCTGCTAAGTTGGGACTCGAACCACACGAACTGTTTAAACAAGAAAGTCCCTACAACATACAAGCCGACAGTGTGTGAGGGTCAAGAGCCCTGCTTGGAATTTGGACATTGGCTGGGGAGATGGGGAGCGAGTCGAGAGATGGGAGACGGGGCTGAGGTGTGACGTGACTGGACTGGGGGCTGGGGGAACTGGGCCTTGAGGAATACGGGGCTAACTGTGCTATTTTGTTCTAATAAGCTGCACACGTGTTGAAACATTTTACATTAGTTGTTCTCCTTTGCAGAATTCAGTGAATATGGAAAGGAAAAACTCTTGGGGGGGGGGAGTGACTAGTTACTACTGCTTTATCCTAGATGGGGGTTGCCGTGACACAAGTTATTGATTTAATTGGAGGTCTTGAACAACACCTATGACCTCAGGGGAGGGCCCCACTCACATGGGGCATTCCAATACCTCCTCTTCTCACCCCCCCACCCGGAAGGATGGGGGTGGAGAACAGAAACCTGACATTTCAGGTTTCCTACCTTGGAAGCGAGTATTGAACTATTCTTACACAGTTATAGTTATTGCCCTGTTGGCAAAAGGTTCTATGTGCTTGCAAGGTCAACAGCTGATGAGTGAGTTGTATGCTGGTCGGTGTTTCCTGCATGGGGGCATCGGAATTTCTGATCAGGTTGATCATGGGAAGAGAAACAGAATGACTTCTTGAGACAATACAAATGACTAGATACATGAAGTTTTGCTCATATAATGTCCACGGGCTATCTAGCCGAGTTAAACGTAGTAAAATTTGAGTTATTTGAGGAAGGTAGCAGTAGACTTTATATCTCTTCAAGAGACCCACTTGTACCCCCAGGAACATTCTAAACTAGGTTCCATGGACTTTGGCAGCACTGCTACAGCTTCCTACAAAAAGGGGCGTCAAAGAGGGGTTGCAATTCTGGTCCCCAAACATGTCCCCTTCAAAAAAACTGATGTGTTGGCTGATCGGGAGGGAAGGTATGTCTTGATGAAAGGGACCCTTCAGGGTAGACCATTGACCCTGGCGTCCGTATACTCCCCCCTGGGTCGGAGTCAGCCTTATATTTGAAATTTTTAACAACCTTACAGGAGTGGGCACAAGGGGAAGTGATATGGGGAGTTGACCTAAACTTGACCCTGAACCCTGCATCAGATTTCACAGCACAGACCCCTCGCAGAGAACACCGTACGGTCAAATCTGTACGTTCCCTTTAGCTTGGAAAAAGGCTGTGATCACCCCCATCTTCAAAAGTGGTGACACCTCCTCTCCTGGAAACTATCGGCCGATCTCTATTCTTCCTCCTCTCTTGAAAGCCCTGGAAAAAATAGTGGCAGACCAATTAACTGAATATCTTGCCTCCCACAATCTCCTATGCAGAGAGCAGCATGGCTTCCGTCCAGGTCATAGTACGACCACTGCTCTCCTGAAGTTCGCAAACTTCCTTCACGAAACCCTTGACAAAGGCCACCTTGCAGGGGCTGTCTACATTGACCTCTCCTAGGCCTTTGATATGGTCTGTCACCCACTCCTACTGGACATTCTCCTCCAACTAGGCTTTTCCCAAGGCCCGCTGGACTGGTTCTCTAGCTATCTCTCTTCAAGGTCCCAGTGTGTCAAAATAAACAGCACCCACTCCAGAACCCGCCCCTTCCATTCCGGGGTCCCACAGGACTCCATCCTGGGCCCTCTTCTTTTTAGTCTCTATGTAAATGCCCTACCCAACTCCTGCTCCAGCAAGGTCCTGCTATATGCAGATGATGCGGTTCTCCTCTCCTCCCACCCTGACCCCTCCTCTCTTCAGGCCTCTCTCCAGCACTCTTTCAGTCAAATTGGAAACTGGTTCAATGACTGAAGGCTGGTCATTAACATTAAAAAAGCAAAAGCCATGTTGTTTGCCCATCATCAAAATAAGGTAAAAAACTCGCCCCCCATATACTATCCAGCTTACTCCACCCACTTGAACAAGTTAGCAGCTACAAATACCTGGGCATTACCTTCGACTCTGCCTTCTCCTTTCACTCACATATCAACCTGCTCACCTCAGCAATTAAAACATGCGCATAGGCCTTCTCTACCGTCATAAGGACTGCCTCCCACCAGATGCCCTCAGATTGGCTGTCTCCTCCTCTGTCCTGTGTCTTGTAGACTACGGCCTCCCTGTCTACGCTGCTGCTGATGCCAACATCCTCAGGAGAATCTAACTATCCCTAAATAAGGCCTATAGGCTCCTCCCTGGTGCAGACAAATGGACTCATGTATGCACTCTATACTCACTAGCCAACATACTCAATCTAGAAGAGCGGTTACAATATCAGACCTGCATCCTGGTTAAAAAAATACTTCTAGGTCTCTCCCCACCCCCGGGGTGTCCACCTCCCTCCACCCTGCTTCCCCCTTTGCCTCTACCCGTGGCTCCACTAAGGCCATTCTCAGAGTTCCAAGGGTGCGGACATCACCCGCCCAGAGATCCTTTTGTTACAGGGCACCACACTGGTTCAACGCCTTCCCCTCCTCGATCTCCTCACTCACTAAAATAGGTCCTTTTAAGGCAGCTCTCAAGAGCCTCATTTTCTCCACCCACAGCTGTGAATGTGCTCCACAAGCAGGCTCCTAGCCCATAGGTGCCCTGCTTCCTCCCCAGCCCCTTTTCTAGACTCTTGATGACAATCGCCTTATCTCAGACTGCAATTCTGAATTTACTGTATTTGTCCTTGGAGCCTAGCTTTCGCACTGTATAGACCTCTGTACTGCTATTGTAAACTGTAACTCTTATCTGGGCACTGGATGGCTCGGGATTCTATGTTGTTTGTTCTGACACCTGCAAATATATGAATACTGTTTGCTATTCACTGTTTGGTATGTAACAAAAAACTTCTGTAACCTCCTGTCTATCATATTGCATTTGTGTTGCTGTCTATGTGTTGAATCCACTGGAACTGATGTGAAGCCTTTGGAAATGAGTCCTTGACTCAAAGGGTTGTAATTCCGATACGTATAATAAATAAAAGAGTTAAGAGAATGCAGGAGGAACTAGGATATGTGGATATTTGGTGCCACCTAGAGGGTAAAAAGAGGGATTACACATTCTATTCAGCAGTGCGTCACACCTACACTAGATTGGATTATTTTTTGGACCCCAAAGAACTGGTGGGTCAAGTACAAGAAGTGTTGATCAGAGACTTTGTTTTATCCGACCATGCCCCGATTTTCTTGACCATGAGGTTAAGTGAGGTTAAGAAAAATACTTTTTGAAGGCTAAATCTTTCTTTGCTCCAAGATAAGGAAGTGATAGATTCAATAAGACAAACTGTTGAATATACAGTGAAGGATAATGACCTTCCTGAGATCTCTCTGGCCATCTTGTGGGACATCACTAAGGTGGTCACCAGAGGGAAGTTTATAGAGTGGTCTATCAGGAGGAAAAGAGAGAGGGAGGTGAAGAAGTTAGAACTAATGACCCAAATACAACAACAGGAGGCACAGCAGAAACTGAAGATAGATAAGGAGAGAACAAGGACCCTAAAACAATTAAAAACCAAACTCTCTACCATGCAGTAGAACAAAAACTTTTGTTCTTAAAACAAAAGTACTATGAAGGAGGCCTGAGATCCTTGTGGCTTTTAGCTGGAAGGTTGAGGGCACAAAGAAGTAGGGCAACCATCCAGGCTGTACAGCATCCTGCCTCACACAATAGAGAAGGGGGTGGGGGGGGGGATTGCTGAGGCTGGGAATACTACACCACTTTATATAAACAGGGACCACAACCCTCTAGAGACCACATTAAGGACTTCCTCCGGGATCTACGTCTCCCCTCACTGACAAAGGAGCAAGCTGACCATCTCAATCAAGCCACATGGGATGGGGAAACTGACACTACTATTAGAGGGTTAAAGCCCCTCAAATGCCTGGGTACAGATGGACTACCAGGAGAATTTTACAAGAAATTCCACCCAGATCTCTTCCCCCTACTAGGTAGAATGTTCCAAGCCTTACAGGGTGAGGAGGGACAGATACCCCCCCTCCTCATGGTCACAGGCCATTATATCTGTAATTCCCAGGTCGGGGAAAGACCCACTTTTCTGTTCCTCATATTGTCCCATTTCAATACTAAATAAAGACTATAAAATATTGACTTCAATTATGACTAAAAGGCTCCCGGTACTGATCCCGAATTTGGTCAACTTAGACCAGACAGGCTTCATTCCAGGGTGTCAGGCCCAGGACACCCTTAGGAAGACCATCCATATAATTGACCATCTAAATTCCATCAAAACACCTGCTCTTTTGGTCAGTATTGATGCAGAAAAAGTGTTTGATAAGGTGTCTTGGACTTACCTGGAAGAGACCCTATCTCATTTTGGGGTGGGGACTCTCTTTTTATCATTGATATCTAAAATATATAAAACACCGATGGCCTATGTCCGAGGAAATGAACATCATGCACCGGGGTTCCCCTTGGAGCGTGGAACTAGGCAAGAGTGCCCTTTGTCACCCCTCTTATTTGCCCTATACATTGAACCCCTTGCTCAGTGTATTAGACAGGATGAGGGAATCAAGGGTGTGCAAATTGCTGGGCATCAACACAAGATTTCCTTATATGCTGATGACGTATTGCTATACCTTGAGGATCCCATGGACTCTTTGGTCCAGATGGTGAACAAACGAGCACAATTTTCCACCTTGGCCAGTTATTCTTTAAACACCTCAAAAACAGAGATATTATCTTTCTACTACACACCCTTCCCCCCATCTGAGGGCTGCTCACCCCATGAGATGGGATTTAAAGCAGATGAAATACCTAGGGGTTAACATTGGCGCTTCATCCTCACAGTTATTTCAACTTAATTTTGTACCCTTATTGAACCAGTTGAAGTTAGATATCCAAAAATGGAGTGTTCTACCACTCCCACTTCATGCCCGAATACAGGCAGTGAAGATGAACTTACTGCCTCGTTTTTTATACCTTTTCCAAGGTGCCCCGTGTATCATCTCAAAAAAGATTTAGAAATCTGGCAATGAATACTTATGCGATACATATGGGCTAATAAGAAACCCAGAGTCTTGAAACAGACCATGTTTCTTCCTAAGGAGCAAGGGAGTATGGCTATACCCCTTCTTGCAGGTTATTGGGTTACCACCCAGATGCGGCTAGGACTACTGCGGGGTCATCCAACCTATAAGGCCACTTGAAAAGAGATTGAAATCAGAACATATGTGTCCCCTCCCCCGTCAGCCCTTCCTTTCCACCCCAAGGATCAACCATAAAATGGGATAGGAGGGCTCATGGCCACCCGGACAATACTGGAGGGTTGGAAATGGGGGACCTTAGGTAGAGTAAATCTGTATAGGGCCTGGAGGTATCAATGGTGGGCAGTGGACCCTGAATTCACTCCGGTGGCACTGTACTCCTGGTTCCGCAACAAGGCCAAGGCAGGTCTCCAGGCACCCTGGCAGCTGTTACAAGAGGGAGGATTGCTCCCCTTTGAGGTAGCTCAGAGATGTTTTAACCTTACTCCGGCTGATAAAATGAGATACCTTCAAAATTTTAGCTACATAAACCAAAAAAGTAGACGAGACCAGCTCACAGGGGTTCAGGGGATTAGGGAGGAGACTTTTGAACAACTTTGGAAATCTGATAATGCCCCACGTGCAATAACCCACCTGTGTAGGAGATATATCCAGCAGTTTAATGCCAACAATGAGTATATTAGACAAGAATGGGAACAGGAAATGAATATAGTCATCTCAGAGAGACAATGGGAAAAGGGCTGGAGGAACACTTGGAAGGTTACCTCCTCACCCTCGTGGAGGGAGTTTCTATAGAAATTGAGGACCAAATACTTCAGGGTACCCGTGATAGTTTTTAGGCAGCAACCAGGTACAACCTCACATTGTGGAGACAGTGCGGGTAGACTAGAGCTACACACACCCACATCTTTTGGTCTTGCCTAAGCCTGCATCAATATTGGACACATATAGCCAACTCCCTAAAACAGATATTCCAGGTACAGAGTCAGCTAGGACCTGAGAATCTTGTACTGGGAGAGATTCTGTGGAGGTTAGGGGACAGGAAGCTGTCTACCTTTGGCAGGTGCTGACAGTGGCTGCATTGAAAGCAATAACTAGAAAGTGGCTTCAGGTCAATCCTCCGACCATCCTGGAGTGGCTGGAGGGGGTTCAGCAGATACAACAACTTGAGGAACTTACTTTTAAGTTTCAGCAGAGAACCACAGCTTTCCAGAACCAATGGACAAGATGGGTGGTTTGGAGGGGTCAAGATAATTAAAAAATACTTAGAACATGGGAAGGAATTTCCTTTGCCCCAGGTAAATCCTGGATGGGAGTTCTCTCCCCCAAGGCCTGGCAATGCTGAGCGCCTGTGGCATGAGGGGGAACTGAGAACGTCATCTCATCCCTGAGGGAACAATGTAGGAAGATAAATATAGGCAAGCATACAACTGGTTGATACAATCTACAACTCTGATTGATTATAAAAATGAAGTTATATTAAAGAGATTAATGACCTTAAAGTTTGGTTAAATTTTTTTATTGTTTTTTATAAATCTTAAGTTATGGATAACAATAGTCCAGGATATAAGTCTGTCTACACATGGCTGGTAAAGAGACTATAAAGCACTCCTTAGCCTGGACTGGAACTATTAGAGAAGTCGGCTAATGTGGGAGAAAATACTGTAATGGATTCAATGTTGTATCTATGTGGACTATATCCATAATGGTTGTTTAATGAATGTATCTGTTGTACTCAATGTAACACAAAACATCTGGTTTCATGCAATGAAATTAATAAAGAAGTATTAAAAAAAAAATTCCAACCTTGCACTAGCTGGGACCTTCTACAGCTGACTGCAACACTTGATCTCACCCAGTCAAGATCCTCCTAGCCTGACTCCTTGGTCCCCCTGGTGCACCCCACGAATCAAGGAGTCACCTGCTGGGTCAGGCCCCTCAGTTTACTCCCCAAAGTGGGGATGCCTCCTGTCCCTGTTCCATGTAGCCCAGGCAGGCAGAGGTGAAGGCTGGGGGCGTGTCAAGGACAAGGCGGGTAGGGTCCGGTGATGGGCATGGTGGCATGGAGCAGCATCGCCAACCCAGCCAGTGACTTATCCACTTTACAGTTTCCCTTTGTGGGCACAGATGTTCAATGACATCATGTAGCATCACACATGTTCCCAAGCATGATGCACCGACATCTACCATGCCCCACCAATCCCAGCCTCTGCTAGGTCCCTATACTCATTGCCCCACGACTTGCAGCAGGATCACTGGATCCCTAAACCCTTCCACACTGGAATAGGTGAACTGTCTCTCAGGTGCTTGAACCTCCTACCCCTGGCTGACCTTCCAATGTTCCAGGCTCGCTTCCGAAACTGGGTTGTCAGCGTCACAAGTGGTAGCATTACCACCACCCTGGTGTGCTGGCTAGTTGGTTTAGTGTTGAAAAATAACATAATGCAAGTTGTCAGTCATTGCCAACTTTAAAAAACAATATAAAGCCACTTATTGATGTGACAGTTTAATGTGACTTGTACTGTAGGACAAGATTGGTCAACTACATCTTTTCTTTGAACTTCAAATTATAAAGGATGTGGCTTAAAATGGTACATGTAGCTGGTCGTTCAGTCCACTGGTAATGCGTCATGCCACCATGTTGACTACCTGGGCTAGGGAGCAAACACTAGTCTCTTTGTTGTGAGTGGCCCATAGTAGCGCAGTTGAAAGTGGCACCCCATCTCTCGAAGGGTTGTGCCATCACATCATGTCACTACCACAGTGACCGTCTGCAGAGAATCAAGGAAGGCTGTGGTGCAACTACTCCTCCACAGGGGCTCTAAGGAAAATGGGTAGACAGATATACCAGCTTGGCAGGGTGTGAGCCAACTCTCTGATGTGCAACTGTAACCCCTAGATGGCGTTATCCCAGGGGCTACTACCCCTGCCTGATTTGCCACTAACAGGTTGAGGGGCCTGGATCCAATGGCGGGTGCCTCCACCCAGAGGTCAGGGTTTGCAATAGTTAAACTAACTTGGTCACAGCCCTCTGGGACACTGCAACCCCCTTTCTTCCACTAGTGGCCCACACAATATATCAAATTACCTTCACCGTATACACTTACCCCAGGACTAGTTCCGGCACTGGGACCTCCTGTGAAATAAGATACAGTGTAACAATCACAGTACAGTACTTTAACATAGACAAATACCTCAGGCAGTATAACTTTGCTGAAACAAGCAGCTCTGATTTATTTAGGGGATATAACAAGGACAGGGAAATCAGGTTAATTAGCTTATCACTTTACTATCTACCTATGGCTCTGTGCACAGGCCTATCCCTACCAGTTACTGTCCCTGGGTACCCAAGCCCTAGTGGCTAGTCCAAACCGTGGCAGCTGGTAGGGGCCCTTTCACACAGTGAAAGAAAATTAGCAAACAGTCAGCAGTACAGTGATTCCATTTGGATTTAATGTGGCAATTCAACAGGGGCGACCCTGAATTAGTACTCACAGACCTCCAAACAAGATAGGGTCCTTCAGCGTCAGCAGGGCTACTTTGAGCTCCACGAGACTCTTCACACATTTATATGGTAAAAAAGAAAGTACTATACCAGGCAGGCTGCTTCTCTATCCCGATCGCAATTACTGCACAATACCGGAGAACACACAGCAGATTCAGTTCCTGACAGACCGAGTGCAATTCAACAATTTCTCCAGTCTTCTACAGGGTGAGCCTGGTTTCTACTCTTCAGAGATCCTTTGATTCTTTTCACAGGACGGATTCAGTCCTAACAAGCAGTTACACAAGCTGCAAACCGGAACTCTTGGCCTTACACACGTTTTTTGACTGAAACTGTGCACTGAAGGAGCACAGGGTTTCTTTCCCCTTCACTGCCAGATCTAAACTGAAACTCCAACAGACAAAACCGGGCACTTCCTTTGAGTTCCTCCCAGTTCTTGACTGGATTGGCTGTGACTCACAATAGACTGCTGCTGTTGGTCCAAAAAGGCGCCGAAGTCTAAACTACATCTCCCAGAGTCACTGCCCATACAATCCTCTTGCGGCTGGCTCAGATTATGAGTCCAACTTCTGATTCGTCCAAGGCACCATTTTAGAGCTAGCTTACCCCACACTGATTGGCCCAGTTCAGCAGTTCAAAACCAGAATGGGGAACTAGGCAGACATAGTTCTGACTGCAAAGAAAGCAGGTTAGACAAACTGTAATTTCACTATTACTGTAAATGATTTCTGGCAAACAGTTACAACTTTCAGATAGGTTCCCTTTGCACTCCTAGTGACTGCAAAAATGGAGTGAATTGGCAGCAGCTCGAGTGGTACTCAAACAGAGAAGCACACAGTCTCCCCATACAAACTAATTATGTCTGCAAGCAGACAGCTCTTAAAGAGACAGTACCAGAGGCTCTAAAACACTCACTGATAAATGGCTTAAACGCTAAACACCATTCAGGCTTGGAGCATATCAAGCTCCTGAAGTCTTTTGGGAACCCCCATTTGCAGGGGTTACACCCTTCCTGGCTTGGGAAAGCTTGACGCTCATGTCAAGCAAGTACTCTATAAGTTTTAACTGCAACCATATACATTTGCATTAGGCTCACACATGTAATCATCAGTCAATATATCATTTTACCAAGAACACATTTCTGAAACATTGCAGTGTCACTCTTTACACAGTATTACACACATTGTACCATAACTCAAGTTATTACCTCTTGTACATGAAACCTGAAGAGAGGGCCCTTCCTATCAGTTACCTTGGGCTGGACGGGCAAGGCACCATACTTAGAGGGCAACACACAGTAACTTGAGTTAGCACCGATGCTCAGTTTGGGCAATGAGCCTGGGACACATACACTCCTTTATGGACAACATTGAGAGGCAAGTCCACAGACCTCCCAAGTGAATCATAACTGAGGTGCACCACAGGCTTTACAGCTCGACCAGTCTTTCTAGGGGGAACTGTTACAGTCTCTGCACTCTGAGCCTGATTTTCAGCATTGTCCTCACTTGTCAGGGGAGTCTCCATGGGGGTAGAGAGGCTAGAACTTGGGGCACTTTCAGCTCCAGGAGTTACCGTTTATGAGTCCACAACATTTGACTCGCATGGAGAGCTTTCGGACACTGGCAGTGGACTGTCAGGGCACTCAAAATACTCTTCTTGTTCGGGTGTATCACCAGTCTGCCCCAATCTATCATTTTCCTCCCTGAAAGCTCAAACAGTTCAACCATGCACAATGATTCCATTTCATCTGATCTGATGCTTTGTACTTCACTTGGAGCATTGGCCCAGGGGGCTGGACAGTCCAGAAGGCCCAGCTTCATCTCCAGTATTGACTAGGGGTTGCCCAAACAATTGACTCAGTTCGTAAGAAGGATAGTATTCAAAGTCACTCTCACTTTCTTCTGATATGGACTGACAGTCATGCTCAACTGGTGGAGGGAACACTTTAACTTTGCTTCTGTAGGTGCAGACTTTCTTGATCTTTTCTTAGCAGCAGCTCTAGTCACTGGTCCAGAGGGCATCTTCTGGGGCTCAGACTCAATCAGGATTTGTCCAATGGGCAGTAAATGATTTCTATGCATTGTTTTCACATCTTTTGAATTGTTCTCAGGCCTTACTTTGTACACTGGCAGATCATCTAGTTTGCCCACTACAATGTGAGGAGATGGTGCCATCTGTCAACAATCTTGTGTTTGCCATGCAGTCCCAGATTTCTTAATACCCGATCTCCCTCCTGGAGTTCCTGTGCTTTCACCTTTTTATCATACCTTTCTTTGTTGGCCAGATTTCTTTTGGCAGCCATGGTTTGAGCCAGTTAGTAGCATGAGTTAGCTGGGCCTTTAACTTTGCACATACTGTAAATAGTTGTCAGCTTGAACCCCATCAGGAGAGACCCCAAAACACACATCTACTGGTAGTCGAGCTTCTCTCCAAACATCAGGCGGTGGGGAGAACCAGTGGCATCACTTTGTTGCAGTTATAAGCATGTACCAGGGTGCTAATTTGTTGGCTCCATCTAGGCTTGTCCTTTGGGTGCAGGGTGCCTAGCATATCTAGCAAAGTGCGGTTGAAACGTTCAGGCTGTGGGTCCCCTGGGGTGGTAAGGAGTGGTTCTGGACTTTCGCATCCCCACAGAGAAAGCATTTCTTTGATCAGACGACTCTCAAAGTCTCTCCTTGATCAGAATGGATTCTTTGTGGAGCCCCATAGTGAACAAAACATTTTCTCATGTATACTTTTGCCACAGTGGATGCTTTCTGGTCTTTGGTGGAAAGCTTGGGCATATCTCGTGAAATGGTCAGTGACCACCAGCACATTACTGACATTTCTTTGATCTGACTCCAAACTCAGAAAATCAATACAGACCAGCTCCATGGGTGCACTGGTGGTGATGTTAACAAGGGGCAGCCCTCTGGGCAAAGCTTTCCTCTGTAAGCAGCGACTACAAGTTCGAATGTGTTGCTCCACATCAGCCCCCATCTTAGGCCAATAGAATCTGGATCTCACCAAGTCAGTGTTCTGTCTATACCAAGGTGCCCCATGTGGTTGTGCAAGGACCTCAATACTGAGTCTCGAAGGCAGTGGGCAGCACCAGTTGTTGTTTGTCTACTTGTCCCCCTCTGTCTACTGTTTCTCTGTATAACAGTTTATTGATCAGTTTCAACTTAGGACCTTCTTTGTATAACAGTGCAGTTCTCAAATCAGTGGAGCGTAATTTGGACACATCTTTTCCTGCATAGAACTTCTAAAGCTGCTTTGATCATGGGATCGTGATTGAGCCGTCCGAATACTGTGTCCAGCTGAGGCAGTGCACCAATGTCTAGTGCAGAAAAGTGGCAATAAGCAGCAGGTATGCATTCCAGAGGGTCCCAGCAATCCACCATGCAGTCCACTGAGTCCGTGGACATTTGTTCCTCCCTGTCAAACTTCGGCAGAGTGCCTGAATGTCAGGTTCTGCCAATCGGACCCAATCATTCTGGGGAACAGGCCCGGGAGAGAGCATCAGCATCTCGTGGTTCAGACCTGCTCGGTATTCGAGCATAGTCATATGTAGATAATGCAGAAAGCCACCCTATGGCCAGTGGCATCCAACTTAGCTGAGGTCTGCACATAGGTCAACGGATTATTGTCAGTTTTACTAGTATTTTAGCCCCATAAAGTACTCATGGAATTGGTCAACAATGGCCCACTTCAAAGCTAGGAACTCTAACTTATGTACAGGATAGTTCTTTTCGGTGGGGTCAGGCTTCTACTGGCAAAGGCCACTGGTCTCAGGCCATTCTCGTGCTCTTGGTACAACACAGCCTCAACCCTTGCAAACTAGCATCAGTGTGCAGGACATAAGGTTTTCTTGGATCGGCATAGGCCAGCACTGGAGCATGGGTAAGTTGATATATGATCTCATGAAAAGCAGTCTCACAATCAGGAGTCCAGCGGGCCCCAAATACTTCACTGGACGAAAATACACTCTTTCAGTCTTGAGGGACGCTGACTTTTGGTATTTTTGTGGGTTGGGGATACCCTTGAGTAAGGTTAAGTAAAGGCGGATCACCTTGAATAGTCCTTGATGAAATGCCGATAATAACCACAGAATCCCAGGAATCTTTGCAGTTCTTTAGATTTTGGGCTGTGGCCAGGTGGTCAAGGCCTCAACTTTACTTGAGTCGGTCTCTATTCCTCGGTGGATACTATGTGTCCCACATACTTTACTGATGTTTGAAAGAATTGACACTTATCAATGGACAGTTTAAGGCCAAAGTCCTCCAGTTGGTCCAATACCTTAAATAATCTGCTCTCATGTTCCTCCAGTGAGCTGCCAAACACAATAACATTATCTAGGTATACCAGGCACTCTAGTAAGTTCATGTCCCCCACTGCACGCTCCATCAATCGTTGAAAAGTGGCTGGGGCACCTGAAATCCCTTGAGGCATCCTCATGAATTCATAGAAGCCAAGCGGACAGATAAAGGCTGTCTTCTCACAGTCCTCTGGGGCCATCGGGATCTGGTAGTACCCACTGCGGAGATCCAACACAGAGAACCACTTGCTCCCGTTTAGGCAGTCCAAAGCATCCTGAATGCGGGGCATTGTGTACTGATCAGGATAGTCCCGGTTTAAGGTGCGATAATCCACACACATCCTTACTGTTCCATTCTTTTCCTCACTACCACAATGGGGGAAGCATAAGGGCTTCTGGATTCTTGTATTACACCAGCAGCTAACATCTCTTGCAGATGCCTCCACATCATCTATGTCAGCAGGTGCCAGGCATCGAGACTCTCACGAAATGGTCTTTCATCATGCAGCCAGATATTGTGCTCAGCTCCTTGCACGCATCCTACATCCCATTCCTTTAAAGAAAACACCTGGTCTCTCTGGGCAAGCTTCTCACTGATCCTCACTTTCCATTCAGCTGGCAGCGGGAGTCGCAAATCAAACAAGTCATGCGTACTCTGTCATTCTTCCTTGAACTCTTGCTGCTGGGTAGCACTGCAGTGTCTGCACAATGCACATTAGCCAGGATGCAACCTCTATTTACTCGAATGTCTCTTTCAGACACATTATGAACTTGGACCATTACCCTTCTGGCATAAGCATGGGCTCTAGCGGGCAAAATACTAGGCTTGACCAGCAGTCCCTCTGGCAATTTTCCATCGCCTGGTGCATCCAACATTAATATTTTATTCTTAACATCCTTTCTGATATGGACCTCTCCTGTAAGGTACACTGGGCATTTGGCGCCAGGATCAGAGACTCAGGATCCTTCTTCCATACAATTCCGACCGGTTCCTCTGGTTCTATTTTTCAGCATCTCTCTGTGCCTCATAGGCCTTCTTAATTAAAGCGAACTCTTAAAGCTCTACTAGTCTTTGACCCCTGTTTTTCATAACACAACTGTGCCAGCCTTCCGAACATATGAGCATTTGTTCCAATCAACAAAGGGACACCATCATACAGTCCAGTGGGGGACACACTAAGGCTAGGGTCTCTACTTGTTCGCCACTCCAGCCACGGAGGTGGGGAAAGACAGCCAAATTCGGATATACCGGAATAGGGGTAGGCCTTCTCACTTAACCCCATACATGCAGTCCTTCTAATGGTTGTAAGGGTACGTCTGACAAATGCTTCTGATACCAATCCTGGAACATAATTGTCACTTGGGAGCCACTGTCTAATACAGCTCTTGTAGACACTCCATTCACCTTTACAGTGGTCTCCATGGAGGGACCCACTATTCTGGACCAGTCTGGAGAGGCGGTAGGGGGGCCTGGGCAACTGACCTTGCCACAAAAGGATGTGAGTTAGCATTTTGGTGCCCTCACTGGGATCATTTCTTGTACCTCTTAACCACTGATTTGTTCTCCAGCTCTCTTTGTAGCCTATATGCAACTTTGTCAGTGTCTTTGGGGACTGGCATTCCCTTTTCATGTGCCCATCTTTCCCACAATTATAGCAAAACATACTTTCTGGAGTTTGAGCTGGCGAGGCACCACACTGGGAGCCAGGGCGGGGTATTACTAACTGGAAACCTTGGTGCCATCTCTGTCTGCGCGTGATAAGCATTTGAGACATCTCGTCAGTTTCTCCACTTCCATGGTCAAGGAATCGAGTTCGGAGCTATCAGCGGAGAGATACATGGGTGGGTACCCCACCCCCATAGCAGATGCAGTCGGATATAGGTCAGGCCCGAACTTGCAGGCGTGGCCTTCTATAAAGGGACTGTTTTTGAATTCGGATCTCTCTCAACAGTTCGCCCATTGTGACATATCTTTTCCTTGTCAGAGCACTCATTGACTGTCAACCTCTGCCCTGAACTTCACTTGATGGGTCACCCTCAGTCACTTGGGTCGTAGCCACAGCTGTTGGTGCAGGTCCCTCCCGAGGTCGCCTTTTCTCAACTCCTCGAATTTCTCTCATTAACTCATCATAGGAGGGTGGGATTCCAGTCGATTTGCCAGGCGTAACTGGAAGCAACAGCAGTTCTGAGAAGGGGGCAGACTTAAGGATTCTGTCCAGTCTGGTTCGGTCCAGTTCAATCGCTGGCAAACTACCCTTTCTGAGGCATTCTTGCAACAATTTTTCCAGCCGAGAGACATACACAGACAACAACTCCCTTGGTACTGTTGTGCATTTCTTACTCTCCACCATAGGTCCTCATCAGAATCTGGGCTCCCATACACATTCTCCAAGGCCTCAAGATAGGCCTGTGCAGTCGCTTCAGGGTTACTGGATCGTTTAGCACGGATGGTAGCCAGGGCAGGACCTCGGAGGCTCACCAACCCTCTTTCGCTGTTCCTCGAGCATTGCCATTCTAGCACTTGGGGCAACATAGTCTATCCAGGTCTCCCAGTCATCCTCCCCTTTGGGGGTGGGAGGGTGCCAAGAAGATCCTCAACCTTCGTAAGAAGTCGTGACTAATGGCAGGTGCAGAAATAGGAGTCTGCATTGGTTTAGCCACCATTACGGGTACTGGAGCGGGAGAGGGTGTTGGGGGAGGAACACCCCCAGGTGGCAAGAATAGTTTCTTCAAGTCCTCCACAGTTTTCCCTTCCCCAGCAACCATTTAGCAAATTTCTCCTCAAAAGTTTTAGACAGTGGTGGGGGCTCATTCCCCCGGGTCTTTACTGTACTTAGTTATCACTCTCCAGGCAGTGAGGGCTCCCTCTGGGGTAATGGTCTGTGGCACTTTGGAGCTATCTATGGGATCCTTAAACCTACTAGGGCCAGGAAAGTGTGGGTGAGCAGATTAGCATGCCGACCCACCACCACAGGGTTTTGTAAACCTTCCACCTTGGAAAGTACTCCCTGTACAGTGTCCGTATTGATACCCAGGGGGATGTCCAGGATAAGCATAGCATTTTGGGGGTCAATCTCCTCCCCTGTACACCACTCCACCAGCCGGTGCACAGCCACTTCTGTTGGGGTACCCATTTTTTCCTTAACAGTGGTTCGTAAATATGGCCACTAGAGGACACACAATCCCAGCGGTGAGCCTCCAAGATGTAAGCCCTAGATGGCGTTATCCCAGGGGCTACTACCCCTGCCTGATTTGCCACTAACAGGTTGAGTGGCCTGGATCCAATGGCGGGTGCCTCCACCCAGAGGTCAGGGTTTGCAATAGTTAAACTAACTTGGTCACAGCCCTCTGGGACACTGCAACCCCCCTTTCTTCCCACTAGTGGCCCACACAATATATCAGAATTACCTTCACCGTGATACACTTACCCCAGGACTAGTTCCGCACTGGGACCTCCTGTGAAATAAGATACAGTGCAACAATCACAGTACAGTACTTTAACATAGACAAATACCTCAGGCAGTATAACTTTGCTGAAACAAGCAGCTCTGATTTATTTAGGGGATATAACAAGGACAGGGAAATCAGGTTAATTAGCTTATCACTTTACTATCTACCCTATGGCTCTGTGCACGAGCCTGTCCCTACCAGTTACTGTCCCTGGGTACCCAAGCCCTAGTGGCTAGTCCAAACCGTGGCAGCTGGTAGGGCCCTTTCACACAGTGAAAAGAAAAATTAGCTTAAACAGTCAGCAGTACAGTGATTCCATTTGGATTTAATGTGGCAATTCAACAAGGAGCGACCCTGAATTAGTACTCACGACCTCCAAACAAGATAAGGTCCTTCAACGTCAGCAGGGCTACTTTTGAGCTCCACTGAGACTCTTACACATTTATATGGTAAAAAAAGAGAGTACTATACCAGGCAGGCTGCTTCATCCCAATCGCACTACTTTCACAATACCCGAGAACACACAGCAGATTCAGTTCCTGACAGACCGAGTAATTCAACAATTTCTCCAGTCTTCTACAGGGTGAGCCTGGTTTCTACTCTTCAGAGATCCTTTGATTCTTTTCACAGGACAGATTCAGTCCTAACAAGCAGTTACACAAGCTGCAGACCGAACTCTTGGCCTTACACACGTTTTTTTGACTGAAACTGTGCACTTAAAGGGAGCACAGGGTTTCTTCCCTTCACTGCCAGATCTAAACTGAAACTCCAACAGACAAAACCGGCACTTCCTTTGAGTTCCTCCCAGTTCTTGACTGGATTGGCTGTCACTCACAAGACTGCTGCTGTTGGTCCAAAAAAGGCTCAAGTCTAAACTACATCTCCCAGAGTCACTGCCCATACAATCCTCTTGTGGCTGGCTCAGATTATGAGTCCAAGTTCTGATTCGTCCAAGGCACCATTTAGAGCTAGCTTACCCCACACTGATTGGTCCAGTTCAGCAGTTCAAAACCAGAATGGGGAACTAGGCAGACACAGTTCTGACTGCAAAGAAAGCAGGTTAGACAAACTGTAATTTCATTATTACTGTAAATGATTTCTGGCAAACAGTTACATCTTTCAGATAGGTTCCTTTGCACTCTAGTGACTGCAAAATGGAGTGAATTGGCAGCAGCTCGAGTGGTACTCAAACAGAGAAGCACACAGTCCCCCCATACAAACTAATTATGTCTGCAAGCAGACAGCTCTTAAATAGACAGTACCAGAGGCTCTAAAAACACTCACTGATAAATGGCTTAAACGCCAAACACCATTCAGGCTTGGAGCATTCAAGCAAGCTCCTGGAAGTCTTTTGGGAACCCCCATTTGCAGGGGGGTTACACAACCACACAGCACTTACAGCTGTTGGGGATGGTTAGCACAGGGGCAATCAAGGGGAGGGTGACAGAATGACAGTCATCACCCACTACCTGCAATCTCCCCAACAACTGGATTTGGTCTGTCCCCAGTATTGTATGGAGTACCGACATGGGGAATATTGGGGGGTATAATTTCTTGGTGATGGTGTGGCAGATCTGATCAAGGTCAACACTTCAGGCACAGAAACTGTAAATTAAAAAAAACACATCTAGCAAGTCATGGAAAGACAGACAGGCAGACCCACTGTCTTGATCATCAGACATTGTCCGAGTAGTATCCTGTAAAAGGGGATTTATTTATGAAGTAAAAACTCAATCAGTTTTATGCATGTCTTCTGTCTGTGATAGCCCTTTTTATTGCTATAATACATTAAAGGACAAACCATATTCCAAAAGAACTGTCTTGTTCATGTTAAAAAGGTTATTAATATGCAGACTTTCGGCTGCAGGAAATCCATAATTTATAGCAAGCTGGGCATTATTCTGGGAGCACAAGAACTGGTGAAAACTTGTTGAATCCCATCGAACAGGCCTGACTGAGAATTGGATTTCATGTTGCATTAACTCAGTCTGACATTCTTTCAGAGTGAAATAAGAAATGACACCTTTGCTGGAAACAGAAGAGAGATTATCTTACCTAACTCTCCTCCCCAAACTGATTCTGTTTATCTTGTGGTTCTGTGTGATTCATCGGGGAGGGGGTTGGGCAGAGGGTTTTTCCACTGAGGTATGCAAATCCTCCTACAGTATAGGCAACTGTTTGAACTGCTGATGAAAACAGCAATGCTAGGGCTTTGTCATCTGTGGAGCATTCCCTCAGTAAGGCCTTTTCACTGATACATTCCAGTGGCATAGCATCCTAGAGGTGGGCAGATGAAAAATCGAATCCCAATTTTGCCTTCTCTATGTGTTCCACAGAAGTACAGCATGCAGAATTTTGCAGTTCACCATTGAAAATTTCACAGAACATGGAATTTCATCTGCAAAGATGGTAGAATTTGGTGATTTCTGGTGGATTCCTAATGCTCTGTGGAAACAGATTTGATTTATTCTGTCACTACTTCAGACCAATGCACAGGCTGTCAAGATGGATTCAGGCTCTTGTTGACATTGTTTTTTTTTTGTTTTTTTTGAGATGGGGTGGTTACCTACTCTTTCCCCCTGTTTTTTAGTCTCTGTCTCCCCACCCTGATGACTGGGCCTGGCATGGCTACACCTTTATCTCTGGCAGGTGGGTGAGTACCCTGATTAAACTGAAGTGCACACCTTGTCCAAGGTGCACACACGGGGCCCGATATTGAAAAATGTGCCTGGCAATGGCGCAAGTGGTTGCTCTGTGCAACTGAGTTGCACCAGAGGAACAAAGGGATATATTCAAAAGAGCAATGGTACATCTCTTCTGAGTATATCAAAATATGCAGGTGGTGCAAATACAATGAGCCGGCGCATCCTCCAGACAGGTCTGAATACCTGGAATGGGAATGCGCCAGCACATCTGGAGATGCACCGGGCGCAATATCCAGATATTCAGACCTGAACATGCAAATGGGGTCATTATGCATTCAAGGCACAAATGGTGCCATTTGCATGTCATTATGACCCCATTTGCATGCATTGTGCAGGGCTGGTCTGGAGGAATGTGCCAGGTGACCTGCAGCAGTATGCCTGGTATTGTAGTGGTACCCCACTCCCCGCCTGGCATCCCGATTGAAACACAGAAACATAGAAACATAGACTTTGATGGCAGATAAGGACCGCTTGGCCCATCTAGTCTGCCCATTTCCCTACCTACAGGATAGGCCGCAGATCCTAGTTAACCAACAGCCTATTTCTTCCTACCCCCCACAAGAATTGCCTTATGTCTGTCCCATGCATTCTTGAATTCTCCCACAGTTTTAGACCCTACAACCTCCTCAGGAAGGCTGTTCCATGCATCCACTACCCTATATGTGAAATAATACTTCCTCACATTGCCCCTGAACCCTCTTCTATCTTTAAATTATGTCCCTTGTTCTTGCATGTTTCTTTTTCTGAAAGATGCTACCCTCTTGGACTTTGTTGATTCCACTGAGGTACTTAAAGTTTCTATCATGTCCCCCTCCCTTCTTTCCTCAAGGGTATACATATTAAGCTCCTTTAGTCTCTCCTCACAGCTTCTCTTGCAGACCCTGCACCATTTTAGTTGCCCTCCTCTGGACTGCCTCTATCCTGTCTATGTCCTTGTGGAGATGGGGTCTCCAGAACTGGACGCGTACTCCAAATGGGGTCTCACCAACTGTCTGTACAGAGGGATAACAACTTCCTATTTTCTGCTGCTGATGCCTCCCTATACATCCCAGTATACCCCCAGCCTCCCTACTACCTTCTCACATTGCTTGCTAACCTTAAGGTCATCTGATATGATTACCCCAGGTCCCTTTCCTTTTTTGTTGTTGTTACTACCTCCCCACCCATTGTGTATTCTTCCCCTGGGTTCTTGTTTCCCAGTTGCATTATTTTGCACTTCTTTGCATTGAATCCTAGCTGCCATACTTCTGACCATTCCTCCAACCTTGCCAAGTCCCTTTTCATCCTTTCCACGCCTCCTTGTGTATCAAACCTGTTGCAGATCTTTGTGTCATCTGCAAAAAGGCATACTTTTCCTTCCAGTCCCTCTGCAATGTCACTGATGAAGACATTAAAAAGGACTGGACCCAATACTGAACCTCTGGTACTCCCACTAGTAACCCTCTCTTCTTCAGAGTGGACTCCATTTACAATTACCTTCTGTGTCCTGTTGTGCAGCCAATGTTTTACCCAGGCTACCACCCTGGGACCCACTCCCAGGCTGGTTAATTTGACTATTAATCTTTTGTGTGGGACTGTGTCAAATGCCTTGCTTAAGTCTAAGTAGGCCATGTCCACAGCCCCTCCCTGGTCTACTACTTTGGTCACCCAGTCAAAGAAATCTATTAGATTCGTCTGACATGACCTTCCCACTGTGAACCCATGCTGCCTTGGGTCCTGTGCCCCACTGGCCTCTAGGTACTCAACTATTCTTTCCTTCAGAAGTGACTCCATCACTTTCCCTACCACAGAGGTCAGACTGACAAGTCTGTACTTTCCTGCCTCTGTCTTGGTCCCACTTTTGTGAAGGGGAATCACATCCGCCTTCCTCCAGTCCTCGGGTACCACACCATCCTCCCATAATTTATTAAAAAGAGTAGCCAGTGGTTTCACTAGTTCCTCCCTTAATTCTTTTAGAATTCTGGGGTGAATTCCATCAGGACCCATTGCTTTGTCCACCTTCAGTTTTAGGAGTTCTTGCAGAACCCTTTCTTCTGTGAAAGGACTGGGATCGACCCCCTATCAAGAGTGCTTCTGTTAATTGGATTAGGCACTTCCCCCTCCTCTTTTGTGAATACTGAGCAGAAATATTCGTTCAGTATCCCTGCTTTTTCACTGTCCCCCTCTGCCCACCCACCGTTCATTCTATTCAGCCTCACTATCCCTCCCTTTGTCTTCCTACGCTCGCTGATGTACCTATAAAAGGTTTTATCCCCCTTCTTAACTGAGTTGGCTATCTTTTCCTTTGATGTAAATAAAATAATATCCCTGTCCCTGGTAGTCCAGCTGCCCCCCCTCCCTGCTCAGTATCCCAATCATTGTAAAGAGAAGAATATCCCTGTCCCTGGTGGTCCAGAGGTCCCCCCTCCCTGCCCTGTACCCGGTCATTTTAAATGAAGAATATCCCTGTCCCTGGTAGTCTAGCATTCCCCTCCCCGCCCGGTACCCCAATCATGGGATATCAAGATCCCCCCACATCCATGAGTAGTCTGGTAATTTTACCCACCCACCTGGACCCTCATCCCACCCCGGCTCCCCACCCAGGTCATCGGTGGGCAGCAAACCCACCGCTCACCTCCGCAGCTGCCCACTGAATGACAGCTTACAGTAACACCTGCAAGCTCATTGGTCCATACTGTTGACCAATGGGCTTTCAGTGTGTACTGTAATAGTCAGTCACAACTTTAGAATGACATCGCTCATTGACCAATCGACCAATGAGCTTGCAGGTGTTACTGTAAGGTGTCATCAAGCGGGCAGTGGATGAGTAGGTGGGTTTGCTGCCCGCCGATGACCTAGGTGGGGGAGCAGGGGTGGGATGGGGTCCTGTGGGTGGGGGGGTGAGGTACCACTAGACTACCATGGATGTGGGGATCTTTGATATCCCATGACCGGGGTACCGGGCAGGGATGGGGAACTGCTGGACTACCAGGGACAGGGATATTTTTTATTTACATCGATTGGGATGCCGGACGGGAAGGGGGGTACCACTAGACTACCAGGGCTCTGTATGTTGCACTGTACGGGGATCAAACTTGGTGCTTGGGGGGGAGCAGCCACCCAGGGGCTGGCAGCTGCTGTGTTGTGCCTTGCAATACAGCAGCCCACCTATGGATGGCTACCAGTTAGACCTGTTTTTTAGAGGCGTAACTTTGTGCCCATGTATGTGACACGTCTCCGAGGTGTGCTGGCAGATGCACCACACATCTTGACTGAATATCATGATGTGCCGCATATGCATGAGCACGCCTCGGAGATGCGCCGCATACATTATAAATGCGCATTGGCGCATCTGGAGTTGTACAGCGCATCTCCAGGGTTTGAATATGGCCCTGGGGCACAACTCTGGAGATGCGCCAGCACATCCTCAGTTGCGGCAGTCGCATCTGTTCTGAATATCTTGGCCACTATGTACACTTCAACTGCACCTTATAAACACCTCAGAAATACTATCCACCTCCTCAAAAATACTATGCACCTCAGCTGCACCTTAAAAATAGCTTTACTAATATAAACCTCAGCTGCACCTTACAAATGTAACAGTAAGCAATATATACCTCATTCGCACTTCGCAAACTTAACTTTTAGCAGTATACACCTCAAATGCACCTTGACTTCTGCCTTGTGTTGCTGAGAGGAAGGCTATCCCTTTTGGCCCTGTAGGGACACCATTAACAGGTCTGATTTTTGAACTGACCTGCAGTATTTCCAGGTTACTGGCTGTCTGCTCTCAAACAACACTGGAGTGCTGTATGTCTAGCTGGACAGTGATTACAACATGACCAATTTTTTCAAAGTAAGACAATTCTTTGTTTATATTAAGAATTTGTTCCTGATGTAGAGAGTTTCATGATCTTACAGTTTTTTCTTCTGTGTGTCTCTTCTGTATATTCAGGTGAGGGTGGGACGGGGGCTGTAACTCCAAATGTTGTTTCTGCAGGCACGGATCCATTTATTTATTTATTTATTTAATACAGGAACTCCTAGGCATTTGTCTTTTTGTGATCCCTATGATCAGTTTGGGAGTGGTGAGGAGCATGGGTAAAGGAACCATCCCCCTTGTTAATATTTTTTAAAGTTCAGCTTAAAATTATTTTATTAAACAAATAGTATTTACTTTTTTGGACAGGCTCTGTACCCTATATTAAGAGTTTATTTTTTACAGCTACACTGGCCATATTGATGTGTGCCCCTCAACTATATGTCACAACTACACCTTTGGTGGAAGTGTAGCCCTCAACCTCACTGTACCTAATTGGTATTTTTTAAATGCATGAAATTACCCCTCTGGCTGAAGTGTACATCTCACTGTAATGTATCTAATTAGGATATTTTAGAGTCACATCAACTATACCTTCTGACTGTACCTCACGTTGAGGTGCATATCTCGCTGAGATGTACCTAATTAGCATTTTTAGATGCACATCAACTGCACCTCTGATCTACACCTCCAGTGATGTACACATAATTAGCATTTTTAGACAAACATCAGCTACACCTAAATTACACTGTAAGTACACTGCTGTTGAACCTCGTGAACACCTCTCAGACAGTAGTGCAGTTGAGGTGCACACCTCCAAGTGTACTGAGGAGCACACTTCAATTAAACCTTAGCAGCACATCAAATACACCTCAGCTGGGTCAGGGTAGCTGCTATTGCAGCTGATGTCAGTAGTGCTGGTTGACTAGTGGGGGTGTGGGAGGTACATCAGTGCCAGTTGACCCAATCCCTTGTCCCTAGGAGTGCCCAGCTCCAGGAATAGCTGCCCAAGTAAAATCAAACAGGATCAGATTTCCATGTGGAAATCCTCCACATCTCCACAGCCTGCTTGATGGGGGAAGCGCACAGGAACACACAAGGAAAAGCAATGCTGGAAAAAAAACCCACTGAACTAGCACAGAAGAAGAAATCAAAGGGCTAAATTGGCTGGCTCCATGGTGCTGAGCAGTGAGGCATCGCTGTGGCATGCTGGCTACCAGGGTTTGCGCCCTGAGCCCAGGTGTCAGGAACGGAGGCTGGCAGGGAAGGAGTTCAGAGTGTCCTTTGGATGCTTTACTCCTGGGGGGCTGGGGAGTGCACCGGCACCGGAGTGGCTCCTGGTGGGAACTTGTGGTGATATCCTTGGTGGTATGGGTGACCACAGTCTGCCGGACGTCCCCCACCCCAGGATGCCACCACGGCCTTGCGTGTACCTGGCAGGTGGGTGGCCAGAAAATGGAAAATGCTTGACCCAACCAGCTGGATAACAGCTGCCATCCCACCATGCCATAGTCCCCAAGGCACACCACTCCTGTCCCCCATGCCTGTCATTCTGCAAGGATCAGAGCCCGCTACTCCTCTTTCCTGCTTCCCCCTATGGGGGAGGGGGCCTCAGCAGGGATAAGCCAGAACCCTCCAGATACAGGTCATGTGGGTGCCAGGTGGCGGGAGATGGCAGTGGGGATTAGACTGGTGGGCATCAGGGGCATGTGCACCCCGAAGGAGTGGTGGTCTGGGGGGTAAGGTATGATGGAAAAACATGTAACCCAAAAAAAGTCTAAATTGCAGTTCTGGTCAACCTAAAATTTATTAAGCAAGCCACATAGCCATGCAATATAGTAGCCTGGTCCTTGTTTGGCTGCGTGGCTTGCTTAATAAATTTTCAGCAGATCATTAATCTCAATTTAGCCTTTTTATTTATTCTTCTGTGATATTTTGGTGGTTTTCTCCAGCACTGATTCTCCTTGTGAATTCCAACTCCTGGAAACAGTTAGTGGTATGTGTAAGTGCTGAGAGCTCTGGAGCCAGTCCCTAGCCAGGGTATAAAAGGGGCTGGTTGTAGAAACCCACTTCCTTAGTCTAGGGGATTTTCAAGTGGCGACACTTTGCTCTTGAGGAAGGGTGGCACACCACAAATGCATTTAGGGGCTAGCAGTAGAGCCTAGAGGTTAGAGTAACAAGCTGTGAATGAGCTTGGTACATACAGAAGGCCGGGGTTTGAGTCCCACAAACTCCACTTGCATTCTGAGTGATCCTTAGCAAGTGACTTAACCTCTCCAATCCTCCTGGGTTGCACCAGAAAACAGGTCTTGTGCCTAGTGAGCCTTACATGGTTACCAAAAGAATAAAATAAATTATATTACAGTTTTGTTAAAATGGAATCCTGGGTCTGGGGGACTGGAACCAGTAGGGAACCAGGCCCCAGTTATTGCAATAACGGTTACAAATGTAAATGTCCACACTATCTGCAGAGTCTAGATATTCCTTTATTTACATCAGCTGCAGTAAAGCATGGCTGACACTTCAATTTCCAGCTAGGAGCTTCAGATGACAAACGCCCACACAATGTCAGTCAAGTCACCGCTCTAGGAAGACTGCATAGCTGGCATGCAAGTCGCAGCTTCCAAGAAAAAAATATCATACAAAGCATCTAAATAAACAGTCTGGATCTCAGTCATTACGTTTCACAGAATAACTGCTGTCATAACTTGCACCTTGGGACTTCAGGCACCCAACAGTTATGAAGCAAAGTCTGACACTCACAGCTAGTAATTGAGGCAGTTACACTAATATCCTGCATCAGGACAGTTTGTTGGCTCTTGGCTACTACCTTGATAAAGGGGAATTTGATTTTGAACAGAAACAAGTCATTATTGATTTAGCACAGAGTGTACTAGGGGGAAAAAAAGCATTTATGTTTCAGAGTAATTTTTACCTTCATATTAGTGGTACAGCTATGGGGGCATCATTTGCCCCCAACTTTGTGAATTTGTACATGGGAATGTGGGAGGAGAAGTATATTTATGATTCTGATGTTAATCCTTTTATCGACACATTTCCATTTACAAACGCTACATTGATGATTGTTTTTTAATTTGGCAAGGGACTGAGAAGTAATTGATAACTTTTATGGATTATCTTGAGTCAACTAATAACGATTTAAGGTTTACGGTAAATTTTAGTCTGGTTAGTATACCTTTTCTGGATGTTCAGATTACAAAAGATTTAGACAATGTGCTCAGCACTACATTGTTCCGCAAACAAACGAACAGGAATACAATACTTTTTGCCAGTTCTTGTCATCCTAGACATATTGTGAAATCCATACCAAGGGGGCAGTTCATACGTGCATGAAGGAACTTCTCCACGGTAGTGGGATTCGAACAGTGGGCAGATGATATGGAGAAGAGGTTTTTGCAGCGAGGTTATGGAGCCAGTGATGTGTTGCTAGCTAGGGAACATGCTACTATGCTACCTAGGTAACAATTATTGGCAGAGAATAGCCTCTCTATGCCGCCCCAGAATATTAGTTCAAATAATCAAGAGAGGTTTAACTTTGTAACCACGTATTCCATACAGGCTAAAAAAATAGAGATGGTGTTAAGTCAAAACTGGCACATTTTGCAAAATGAGCCTAAAATATCGTCCTATGTAAAGGATGGTTTATAAAAAAACGTGGAATTTGGGCGATAGATTAACAAGCAGTTATCAGCCAAAGTAGTTTGAGAGGGTTAAATGAGTCCCAGACGTCTTCCACCTCTTTAACTTCTTCTCTGCCTCTGAGCTTCCCTTCAAAAGAAAGATGCCTGACAGGGTCCAGACATACCAATAATTGGTTACCATCTTTGCTGCCAGGTTGTTATAAATGTCATAGGTGCAAATATTGTAAATATATACATATTGGGAAAAGTTTTAAAATTCCAGTAGATGTAAGTGAGATTGGTATTCATGAATTTATTAATTGTGATTCCCATTTTGTTATTTACTTAGCGCATTGTCAGTGTGGGGCATATTATGTGGAGCGTACTAAGAGAAAATTAAAAGAAAGAGTGGGTGAGCACATTAGGGCAGTTGCTAATAGGAATCTGGAATACGCTACTGCCCAGCATTCTCATTGTAGTTCTGATCCCACACTGCATAATTGGATGTTCATGGGGATTGATAGAGCTAAATTGGGACCTCGAGGAGGAGATTTAAATAATGTTTTGGCACGTAAAGAAAACTATTGGATTTTTAAATTACAGGCACTTTATGTGCCAGGATTAAATGATAAGATAGAGTTGCAGCACCATTTGTAAAATAAAGTCTAGTGGCAATGTAGGTTAAAACCCACTATAATACTCATTTGAGTTATAAATTAGCTTTTGTCTGATTTTATAGCAATGTAATTAAGTGTAATATGTGTAATGTTTATGTTTCAATTAGATGTCTGCACCCAGTGTTGGAAAGAAAGGAAATAAATCTTTTTTCCCATATTCTTCTCCCCCCACCCTCCCCTTTTTATTATGTACAGAATTCTGGTAATATTGATATATAAGAGTTATTTATGAAATACTGTATTAAGCTAAGCTGGTTATTTAATTGCAGTAGTGTGTCATAAAAACCAGTGAATGGAAGCTATTAAATTATTTAAATTAGTAACACCTAATGGTGGCACTATAGAAGTATTCAATGTTGTATAGCACTTTATTCTCTTGATAAAGCACAGGTGTGTCTGCGTGAAACGTAGAGTGTTTTTGGCTATGTGGTTTTTGCTGTGAGGGTATGTTGAACTGAAAATAAAGGACTATCTGCCTTTTTTAAAAATGTGTCTATCCAAGTGTTAGTGTGTGCCAGAGTTTATGTTTTTGCTTTAAACTGGTACTTTGTGCACCACATACCGGGTAGCGGCTCTGTTTTATTTCATAATTGAGGTAGTTGCATATAGTAAATAAACAGGAATAGGGGTTGTGTGATTTCTCCTGTGAGCATGAGAAGGGATGGTTCAGGCCCACCTGTGGCACCATCATTTAACACCTAGAGCCTCTATCCCCCCACGATCAAGGAATGGAACCTGTGGGCATCACATTAACTGGGGAGAGAGCATTAGACACTACCGACCTGCCAGGCAACCTTCCTGACAACATGTATGGCAGCTGACAAGGAACACCACAGGGATTACCCATACCACATCACATAGGCTGGAGGTAAATAGTGAAACACATACATCACAGTCCTTGGTGAGGATAATGCAATGACGATTTCCAATATGGGGGGGGGGGAGGTGACAACAACAAAGCAGGAAAGGGACCTGGGGATCATCATATCTGATGACCTGAAGGTGGCAAGGTAGTGTAGTAAGGTGGTAGGAAAGGCTAGCAGAATGCTGGGGTGCATAGGGAGAGATATCACAACCAGAAAGAGGGAGGTGGTGTTACCCCATATAGATCAATGGTGAGGCCCCACCTGGAGCACTGTGTCCAGTTCTGGAGGCCCCATCTCAGGAAGGACATAGATCAGGTGGAGGCAGTACAGAGGAGGGCAACCAAGATGGTGCAGGGCCTGCATCAAAAGCCTTATGAGGAAAGACACAAGGAGTTGAATATGTACTCTCTAGAGGATAGAAGGGAAAGGGGTACATGATAAAAACATTCATATACCTCAAGGGTATCAATAAGGTACAGGAGGGTGGCATTTTACATAGAAAGAGATGCTCAAGGACAATGGGGCATGATATAAAGCTGGAAGAGGGGAAGCTCAGAGGGGATGTGAGAAATTAATTCTTCACGGAAAGGGAGGTGGGCACCTGGGACAGACTGCTGGCAGAGGTGGTGGGTACCAAAATGGTAACAGGATTCAGGTATGTATGGGATAGGCATAGAAACATAGACTTTGATGGTAGATAAGGACCGCTTGGCCCACCTAGTCTGTCCATTTTCCTACCTACTGGATAAGCTGCAGATCCTAGTTAACCAACAGTCTATTTCTTGCTACTCCCCACAAGAATTGCCTTATATCTGTCCCATGCATTCTTGAATTCTCCCACAGTTTTAGACCCCACAACCTCCTCAGGAAGGCTGTTCCATGTGTCCACCACCCTCTCTGTGAAAAAATATTTCCTCGCATTGCCCCTGAGCCATCCTCCCTCTATCTTCAAATTGTGTCCCCTTGTTCTTGCACATCTCTTTTTCTGAAAGATGCTACCCTCTTGGACTTTGTTGATTCCACTGAGGTACTTAAACATTTTTATCATGTCCTCCCTCTCCCTCCTTTCCTCAAGGGTATACATATTAAACTCCTTTAGTCTCTCCTTGTATGGCTTCCCTTGCAGACCCTTCACCATTTTAGTTGCCTTCTTCTGCACTGCCTCCATCCTGTCTCTGTCCTTGCGGAGATGGGGTCTCCAGAACAGGACGCAGTACTCTAGATGGGGTCTCACCAACTGTCTGTACAGAGAGATAACAACATCCTGTTTGCTACTGGTGATGCCTCTCCCTATACATCCCAGTATCCCACCAGCCCTCCCTACTGACTTCTCACATTGCTTGCCAACTTTAAGGTCATCTGATATGATTACTCCCTGGTCCCTTTCCATTTTTGTTGTTGTTACTACCTCCCCCCCCATTGCGTACTCTTCCCCTGGGTTTTTGTTTCCCAGGTGCATTATTTTGGACTTCTTTGCATTGAATCCAAGCTGCCATACTTCTGACCATTCCTCCAACCCTGCCAAGTCCCTTCTCATACTTTCCACGCCTCCTTGTGTATCAACCCTGTTGCAGATCTTTGTGTCATCTGCAAAGAGGCATACTTTTCCTTCCAGTCCCTCTGCAATGTCACTTATAAAAACATTAAAAAGGACTGGACCCAGTACTGAACCCTGTGGTACCCCACTAGTAACCTCCCTTTCTTTGGAGTGGACTCCATTTACTATTACCTTCTGTATCCTGTTGTCCAGCCAATGTTTTACTCAGGCTACCACCCTGGGACCCACTCCCAGGCTGACTAATTTGTTTATTGATCTTTTGTGTAGGACTGTGTCAAATGCCTTGCTAAAGTCTGGGTAGCCCATGTCCACAGTCCCTCTCTGGTCTACTGCTTTGATCACCCAGTCAAAGAAATTGATTAGATTTGTCTGACATGACCTTCCCACTGTGAACCCATGCTGTCTTGGGTCTTGTGCCCCACTGGCCTCTAGGTACTCAATAATTCTTTCCTTCAGAAGTGATTCCATCACTTTTCCTACCACAGAGGTCAACAACTGACAGGTCTGTAGTTTCCTGCCTCTGTTTTGCTCCAACTTTTGTGAAGGGAAATCACATCCACCCTCCTCCAGTCCTCGGGTACCACACCATCCTCCCATGATTTGTTAAAAAGGGTAGTCAGTGGTGTCACTAGTTCTCTTCTTAATTATTTTAGAATTCTAGGGTGAATCCCGTCAGGCCCCACTGCTTTGTCCACCTTCAGTTTTAGGAGTTCTTTCAAAACCCTTTTTTCTGTGAAAGGACTGGGATCGACCTGTCTATCCAGAGTGCTGCTGTTAATTGGATTAGGTACCTCCCCCTCCTCCTCTTTTGTGAATACTGAGCAGAAGTATTCGCTCAGTATCCCTACTTTTTCTCTTCCCTCTCTGCCCACCCACTGTCCATTCTATTCAGCCTCACTATCCCTCCTTTTGTCTTTCTATACTCCCTAATGTACCTATAAAAGGTTTAGCCTGATCTCTGAGATGGTAGTGTGATGGATGCTGCACTGTGCTAGACACAGGGGACCATAGCAACAGGGCTGGGGGTAAGGCTGCAGATCAAGCAGGGTCTGCAGTGACACAGTAGGTAGGGTATTTTTAGGGCAGATGAGATGGGCCGAGGGGTCCTTTTCAGCTGACAACTTCTGCGTTTTTATGTTAATAGCAACATTAGCAAAAGCCATTAGGAGTTGCATGAATACCAGGTTGCCTGTGCTGTCTGTCTCTGGGAGTTGAGTGTCACACTTCTGTGGCATGATGGTTCTCCCAAGCTGACTCCTGTGTGAGATTCCAGGGCTCACACTCGAACCCTGATGATGATCTCTGAGCTGGTAGTGTGATGGATACCGCACTGTGCTAGACAAGCCTAGCATTACTTTTTTTTCGTGTGTTAAACTGACATAGTTACAAAAGCAACTGCAGTGAACAGTTCTGTTATGGGACATCTAACAAAATTTATGATGGCCTTCAGGCACAGCATCAGCATTACAGTTCTCAATGCCAGTGACCCAGGACTGAGTATCAAGCCGGGGGGGGGTGGACTAAGCATCCAAGAGAACGCTCCCTTCTTTTTTTGTTTGTTTGTTTGTAATATACCATGCTTTTATCCACTGATTGGCCCATCTTGGCCAATCCTCCACACCCAGCCTTATCACCCACCTATTCTGGGACTTACCTTCCAGTGCCTGGTCCTCCCTGGCTTTCTCCCTAATGCAGGGCTGTTGGGGGCACCGGTTCCTCCAACACAGTTACAGCACAGTCAGAGGTGGTGCCATGGTCAGCAGTGTGGAGCCTGTGATATGGAGGTGGCATCACACTGCTGGTCCTGGGGTGTGTCTCGGTTTCTTGCCTGTTTCCTACTGCATCAGCATGGGCCCAGTGGCAGCATGCATGCATATGTGTGACTGCACGTGTCTGTGCTCATTGACTTCCTCCCTTTCCTCATTCCCAACTCCAACTTGCACCATCACCTGCGGTCACCCAGGTGGCAGTAGTGCAGCGAAATCTTGTGTCCCACCCATCCTGAGAGCATTCTCTAGGCCACTTAATTCTGCACAACAGTAGCTTTCCCATGACTCAGGCTTGTTTCCAAACACATGTCATTGTTGCAAGTGGCAATGCTACTGCTACGCCAGCGGGCTGGCTTGCTCTCTTCATCCTACATGGAGGGAGGGTTTCTGCTGGCACTGCTGTACTACCACCTGAGTGACCACTGGTGGCAGTGCAGCAGCATAACAGCAAGAGAGGGATGCCAACAGGCACTCAAGCTATATGCTCTGCATTCACAAGCCTGGTACCTGGTCATCATCATCCCAGGGTAGGGAGCACTGAGACATGACCATGGGTTGGGTTAACTTTGTTTATCTGACTCTATGGGATAAGGTACCAGGCTTCACCTTGTGCCTCGCAATTCCCCTAGGGTTAGATTAATTGAGCAATAAGACATGATGGGGGGGGGGTGTTATGGTGGAATAACAGACCATCTTGAGTAGGTTGAAGAATGAAGCAAAGCCGAGTGCTTCCACCACCCGAGTTGGGCCTTTAGCCAACTACAGTGCACCCCCTGGAGTGCCTTATTGCAATTATGAAATGTGTCCCAACAGTATTAATAAATAAAAAATGTTAAAAGATCAGTTCACGTGTTTTAAAATGAGTAAAAAATCAATATATGTGTGTGTGTATGTGTGTGTGTGTGAAGTAGTGCCTGCCTCTAAATTGTGATGATATCAACTGGCCCGTGGATGGCACCAATGTTGCACATAGACAGCAAGTCTGAGCAGCAGTCAGGACAGTGAGGCCAGTGGCAGCTTCACAGTGCATGACAGGTGTGGCATGATCTATGTTGGGTTTCTGGCAGCTGTCCTGAGTACAGTCGAGCAGTTTATGGAGTGGTGATACATCTGTCAGGCCAGCTAGGGCCATCATGGAGTGCTGCAGTTGTTGGCAAGTGTGGGAGCCTGTCATTTGTTTTTCAAACCATGTTCAGAGTGAGGAGGCAGGAGACACTGATCTAACTGTGGTCAGCTGTGATCGAAGACAGGGGCTTTAAAAGAGCAGTGCACATGTTTTTTACATCAGAAAGTAATTATTCTTTGGTAAACGGTTAAGGCCCACTAGGTACAAGTGCTTGTTTTTAGGGTTGACCTGAGAGCAATGGAGAGCAGTGACAGAGATCAGAGCTGGGCATGGAGTACTGAAAGCCTGACTGTCCAGCCTGGATTAGGTAGGGTGGGAAGGTATCCCGTGAAAGGCTTGAGTGCAAGATTGTGAATGTAAAAATGGTGACAGCAAAACAGCGAGGAAAAAAGAACGACCTGGAAAAACAGTGATTACTGAAACTGCAACTAATGGCTTTCTCCCCCTCCTCAAGTTGTGTTCTCCTTGGAGTTGATTTTATTTATACATATATATGTAACCCCTAGATGGCGCTATCCCAGGGGCTACTACCCCTGCCTGATTTGCCACTAACAGGTTGAGGGGCCTGGATCCAATGGCGGGTGCCTCCACCCAGAGGTCAGGGTTTGCAATAGTTAAACTAACTTGGTCACAGCCCTCTGGGACACTGCAACCCCCTTTCTTCCCACTAGTGGCCCACACAATATATCAGAATTACCTTCACAGTATACACTTACCCCCAGGTCTGGTTCCGCACTGGGACCTCCTGTGAAATGAGATACAGTGCAACAATCACAGTACAGTACTTTAACATAGACAAATACCTCAGGCAGTATAACTTTGCTGAAACAAGCAGCTCTGATTTATTTAGGGGATATAACAAGGACAGGGGAAATCAGGTTAATTAGCTTATCACTCTAATAATCTACTCTATGGCTCTGTGCACAGGCCTATCCCTATCAGTTACTGTCCCTGGGTACCCAAGCCCTAGTGGCTAGTCCAAACCGTGGCAGCTGGTAGGGGCCCTTTCACACAGAGAAAAGGAGAATTAAACAGTCAGCAGTACAGTAATTCCATTTGGATTTAATGTGGCAATTCAACAGGAGCGACCCTGAATTAGTACTCACGACCTCCAAATAAGATAGGGTCCTTCAATGTCAGCAGGGCTCACTTGAGGTACACAAACCTCTTCACACATCCATATAAAAGAAAGCACTATACCAGGCAGGCTGCATCTGTATCCCGATCGCAATTACTGCACAATACCCGGGAGAACACACAGCAGATTCAGTTCCTGACAGACCGAGTGCAATTTTCAGCAATTCCTCCAGTCTTCTACAGGGTGAGCCTGGTTTCTACTCTTCAGAGATCCTTTGATTCTTTTCACAGGACAGATTCAGTCCTAACAAGCTGTTACACAAGCTGCAGACCGGAACTCTGGGCCTTACACGTTTTTGACTAAAACTGCACACTGAAAAAGCACAGGGCTCCTTCCTTCTTCACTGCCAAAGCTCAACTGAAACTCCAACCCGACAAAACCGGCACTTCCTTTGAGTTCCTCCCAGTTCTTGACTGGATTGGCTGTCACTCACAATAGACTGCTGCTGTTGGTCCAAAAGGCACTGAAGTCTAAACTACATCTCCCAGAGTCACTGCCCATACAATCCTCTTGTGGCTGGCTCAGATTATGAGTCCAGTTCTGATTCGTCCAAGGCACCATTTTAGAGCTAGCTTACCCCACACTGATTGGTCCAGTTCAGCAGTTCAAAACCAGAATGGGGAACTAGGCAGACACTGTTCTGACTGCAAAAGAAAGCAGGTTAGACAAACTGTAATTTCATTATTACTCTAAATAATTTCTGGCAAACAGTTACATCTTTCAGATAGGTTCCCTTTGCACTCCTAGTGACTGCAAAAATGAAGTGAATTGGCAGCAGCTTGAGTGGTACTCAATCAAAGAAACACACAGTTCCCCATACAACTAATTATGTCTGTGCAAGCAGACAGCTCTTAAAGAGACAGTACCAGAGGTTCTAAAACACTCACTGATAAATGGCTTAAATGCCAAACACCATTCAGGCTTGGAGCATTCAAGCAAGCTCCTGGAAGTCTTTTGGGAACCCCCATTTGCAGGGGGGTTACATATATATATATATATATATGCTGTATATATAGAAAGGGGGGTGTGGGGGCAATGCTCCCCACAGAACTCACTGCGGCAATTTTGTCACCGTTTCGGCGATCGCTGTTGTTTCATTGTCACTCCTTGTTGCCTCACTGCTTTGCCATCAACGTTTTGTGGTCACCCTTTTGCGCTCACCCATATCACATAGAACCAGGTGGGAATCACACTCTCGAGCAGCCATGTTTGTTAAGGGCAATTTGCTCTTAACTAAGAGCATACTGCAGTTTGTGTTGAATCCTGATTGCCAGGAGCTACTTTCAGCCAGACTGTTGCGCTGAGATAATGGCCCAGCTGAAAGTGGCTCTCAATCAATCAGGAGCCAGCATTCTTTCAACCCATTTCATAATGGACATTATGAAATGGGTAGGAACAATGCTAACTCCTGACTGGCCAAGAGGTACTTTCAGCCGATCTGTTAGCCCAGCACAACACCTTGCCTGAAAGTAGCTCCACAAAAATATGTTTAAAAAATACATCTCCATTTCATAATTACAATAAGGCACTCTAGGAGGGTGTATTATGGTTGTCTAATTGCCCTTCTTGGGTGATAAAAGCACAAGGCAAAGCCTGATGCTTCAACCTCCCTTAGGGAGGCCGTTATCTCACCAAAACACACTCCATCATGCCTTACTGCATACGTAACCCAACCCCGGGTTATGCCTAAAAGAGCACCAGTTTGGGTGCAATCCCCAAGCCCCCCACCATTAGTTTACCTACTAAGGACTTTTCCAGTCTTTGTTTCTAAATTTTTCTAAGCACAGTTTCCTTAGGGGAAGGGATTGCTAATCCTTCTATCGAGGAGCTGGCCACCAGATCCCTTCCCTTTCCTTTCGTGGCACACATTCTCTAAAGCTACACCCCTGTGCCACTCCCATGCTCTCATGTTTTGTGATGTAGTAGTTTGTAGAGCGCAGAGGCGTGTTTTATAGATCACAATGGGAGCTGATTTTCAAAGGCTTTTTAAAATGTTTTACAGGTCTATTGGGTTTAAATCAGTGCCACCACTCAGCTAACAAGGTTCTTAATGTCAGCTCAAGGACAGCTGTCCAACTTCAAGCATAAATGTGTGAGCAGCATGCCCCACACTCTGCAATGTCTTCCTCTTCCTACACCCCCACCACTGCACTACCACTGGTACTCCTATAAACAGTAGTGACAAAGTGAGGCTTGGCTTTGCAACCCTCAATCCCCAGAGGAGGAGAATGTCCACTGGAATGTGCAATCCTTCTCCCTCCAGCTGTCCCCCAAAATCCTGAGCTTGTGCCCAGACTTCAGTTGTTGATGTCGCAAGTGGTTGTGCTAGTACTGTGTTGATGGACCAGCTCACCACGGCCTGCATTTCCTGCAGTTTGTTTATCCTTCCTACCAGGACACTGCCATAAAGGACTCCAAGGCACACAGATGCATGGTATGCCCGGCACGTGCAGTCAAGCCAGAGTCCTCCCTTCTGCAAGGCAGGTATTAGGCTACATCCCATCCACAGGCCCTCGAGTAGTAACCGTAGTAGTAGTTTATTTATAAGGTGCCCTCCCCAAAGGCACAGGGTGCCATAAAGAAATGACAGGCAATTTAAAACAATACAACAAATTATAAATAAGTAAAAAAAAAAATTTAAATAGATAAAATCATAGATCCAGTTTTCTATTAAAATTAGCTGAAACACTAGCAGACTAAAAGAACCACTAGTCCGCAAAGGCCTGCTAAACAAATGTTTTTAACCCTCTTTTAAAGGCCTCCACCTAGGGGCCTCCCTCAGTCCCCTAGGCAAGGCACTCCACAAAAGAGGGCAGGCCACTCCAAATTAATGATTACTCGAAGACTTAAGCCGAGCCCTCTGGACCAAAAAGAAATCCTCCTCAGAAATGCAAAAAGGGCACATGGACTGGAGAGGGTACAAGAACTCTGCCAGTTAGTCAGGGCCCAACCCAAGTAGAGCTTTATAGGTTAGTAAACCCAACTTTAAAGGTAACTCGCCACTTTACTGGCAGCCAGTGCAGATCACACAGGACTGGGGTCACATGACTAGGCCTCGAAAAGGCCAGTCAGTAATCAGGCCGCAGAGTTCTGCAGCAGCTGTAAGCATTGTAGGGTACCTCCACTAAACCTGAGATAGCACCCACTACAGCAGTCGAACCTAGATGTCGGGAACACATGCGACAGTGCCAGGAGGTCTTCAGGAGGGTTAAGGGACTTAATCTGGCTGATGTTCCTAAGATGCCAAAAGCCATTTCTGGCTACAGCTGACACTGAGCCTCCAGTGTCAACTGTTCATCAAAAATGACTCCCAGATTTTTCACCTTTGCAGAAGCCAACAGCCTGGTCAACTCGAGCCGAGGCTCCATCTCTTCCATGACTACTTCTGTCTCCCCCAACCTGGCTCAGTGACCAGTACTTCAATCTTGTCCAGATTAAGTCTCAGCCAACTAGATTCCCTCCAGTTCTGACTTTCAGACAGGCACTGATTAAAGAGATTCACTAAGTTTTTTTAGAAATCGATTTGCACCACATATTCTGGTGCCTTACCTCAGCGAAACGCTGTCGGAGTATATCTTATAAAATTTTCTTCTGTTATTTTAGAAGTGGAAGGGATCTTATCTTAGGGCTTTCTCATGACACTTTACAATGGTTCAACAGTTATCTCTCCAACCGGTCACAGCAAGTTAAGATTGGTGACTCCCTCTCCTCCAAACTACCTGTCCGGGCTGGTGTTCCCCAAGGGTCAATATTGGGACCCCTTCTTTTCAGCATCTTCCTGAACAATCTCCCTTCTGCCTGTGATGAAAACATTATTTTGTATGCTGATGACGCAGTGATTTTCTCTAAGAATTCTGACCCCTCCCTCTTGGAGAAACAACTGCAGGAAAGTTTCAAGCAAGTTGAGGCCTGGTTCGTCTCACAGAAACTAGTGCTAAATTACAAGAAAACAAAGACTATGCTGTTTCATGACACACATAACAAACATAAACACCAACAGTTGGCAATCAAAAACAGCTTGGGTGTGACCCTGGGCCAGATGCAGGCTTTCAAATACCTTGGTATAACCCTGGACCCTACTCTGTCCTTCTCCAGCCATATCGATTCAGTAGCAAAATCTGTAAATATCTGTATAGGCCTTCTCTATAAACATAGACACTGCCTGACACCAGACGCCCTTATACTAGCAATACACAGCTCTATTGTCTCCAACATTGATTTTGGGTTTGTTATCTATGGAGCAGCCACAGCTACAGCACTACGGCGAATTCTTACAGCGCTGAATAGGGCCTGCAGACTGCTTACTGGTGCTGCCCACCACATGCATACCTGTGACCTCTACGAACAGTCAAACTGGCTACAACTTCAGGGAAGGATTACTTTCCAAACCTGCCTACTAGCAAAAAAGTCATTGATGGGACTCATGTCCCCTGGGGTTTAGTCTTTCTTAAGCCCAGCCAACCACCCTGTTACACAAGAAGCTCTGACAACTATTTTCTGGCTGTTCCCCTCTGTCGCACCGTCCAAGGCCAGCGGTCTTTTGCAGGTAGAGCCCCTAAGATGTTTAACTCCCTGGGCAGCGAACTCACCAACTTAGGCACCCTCTGCTCATTCAAATACAAGCTACGTCAAACTCTTGTATCCAGAGCCACCTGTGACTGTTTCTCCTAACCTCCCAGGTAATCACTTCTGTTATTCACACCTTTCTACTATCACCACCTCTGCCTGCCACCACCCTCCCCATATCTACCCCTGCCTCTCTCCCTAGCCCAGGTCCACCACCTTTCTCCTTCAACTCCCTTCCTCTCTCCCTTTTCTAATCTGCTCACCCCACTCAATGTTGCACTTGTTCCCCAATCCTTGCCTTCCACCCACCTCTCCTTCTACCTCCCTCCCAGTTACCCCTCTACACCCACTCTCTCTTCCACTTTCCTACGCTACCCGGCACAATTGGCAGCAACTCAGTTTTTTCCACTCTACCTTTCCCTTTGACAATGCCCTTCTGGCAGCTTTAATTCATGTAAATATTATTTGTTGTAACTGATCATTCTTGAATGTATGCCTGATTATGTTGTTCTAACTGTTATTTATATTCACCTGTAGCTTTAGACCATGTATAGCCTGTACTGAATTTTATATTCAAACTGTTTGCCTGCTAATCTCACACAAACTGTACTTCTATTCTTTGTATACTGACGTGGAACCTTTGTAAAAGAGCCATTGGCTCAAAGGTATTTATCCGAAATTCTAATAAATAAATAATAAATATCTTGGCCCCCTGCTGATCCCTTCCACTTCCTGGTCTGTCCATCCACCCATAATCCAGCCCGCACTCAGGCATGTAATGATGTGTTCCCAGGGAGAGTGCAGGGCCACACTCCATTAAAGTCTATGGGGGCAGCTTTAACAATGTTTTTATATATAATAATGGTCATTTGGTGATTAATCAAGGGCACTGGTCGACTAACAAGGCCCTTGTTAGTAGACTGGTGCTCTTGATTAATCACCAAACAAAGCCTACTGCACTCACTGTTGAGCAGTTACTAGTATACACAAAATAGATGTCATTCATAAAAAAGGAAGACTTCATCTAATTGGACAGGTTGCATGGCCAGAATTAAAATTATTCAATTAACACTATTCAAATGCCAGTCCATTTTTTCTGACTTACTTTATAATGCATTTAACCCTCCAGACCCCCAGCAGGTCCTTTTCTACTTGGAGCCATCAAGTGTTAGCATTGTATTTAATCTTAGTATTGTTGTCTTGCATTTGTTTTTGTTGCTTGTTTAACTTTTACTGTGCTACACTTTTCTGATGTGTCTTTCATGTAATGGCCATTCACGGACAGCTATAACACGACGGCTCCTAGTAGGAAAGGTCTTATTAGGGTGGGGGAGTGCTAAATGCATTAAAATGAAAGTCAGAAAAGGGGACTGGCATTTAAAATATTGTTAGTTAAATCATTTCAATTCTGGCAATGAAACCTGTCAGATTAGATGAAGTTTCCTATTTTTATGAATGACATTTATTTTGTGTATAGAAGTAACTGCTCAACAGTGAGTGTAGTAGGCTGCTATCAATAAACTGAATACAATTCAGAAACAGTGATTCTATTAAAATAGCTGTTAATGGTATTAATATGGTATGAGTTCTGTTCACAAGATTCATCAGTCTGCTCCTTTTTTCACCTTTCAGTTTTTTAACTGCTCTGTATTTAACCAACTGTAGCTGACACAGCAGAATTACTATGTTGAATCTGCTGTATGTGACTAGACTGAATCACTGTCTCTGGCTATCAGTAACAGGTAACACTTCGCCTGAGGACCAGTATCCAAGCTAATTAATGGCAGACAGTTAATGTTTTTATGTTCTGAACAGTAACTTACCATGACTGAGACTGATGTTAACAAAAAAAACAAGCATTTGTCAATGCTGAACGTTCACCGTTGGTATTGCTAGTGTACTGGGAGGGGCAGAACTACAGTTCCCAGCAGCCTTGGCTGCTGGCTTATTTATATGCACTTTTTAGCACTTTTAAAAAACAACTTTTGCTGTCCCTCCCTTGTGTTTCTGGACCCTGATTAAGTGATTTGGGGGTCTGGGAGCAAGGGGGAAGCTCCATTTTGCCTCAGGAGCCGCTTTAAAGTAAACAAGCTTTCGTGCTTACACGACCCAGCTGGTACACTAGCAATACCAACAGCGAACCTTTGACATTGACAAATGTTTGACAAGTGCCAGAGTTGCTGGATACTATGGAGCACAGTGAAACCTCTGCACGCACCAGATGCAGGCAGCTGGGAGGTGGAAGGAGAGGTGTAGGACATAAACATAGAACGCAAGGGACCAGCCTAGAAAAGAGCCAAATTGTGCAACAATAGATAGGTGATTGATTATCTATCATTTTTTTTGTTCTTGACTAAGTTAGAGCGGGTTCCAAATTTGTGAGGTAGACATCAGCCAGGCTGATTAGGACACCGAACAGCTATTTGCTGGGTGGTATCCTGCAGATGAAAGAAAAAAAGTCACCATATGATTGGTTCAGCTTTTTCTTTTCAACTACATAAAGTTTCCACCCATCAAGGTAAAACGGTGTCACGATCAGCCTGGCTGATGATTGGTGTGGCACTGTCTCACCCCCTTGTAGACCACACTGCATTGAACAGACAGTGTCACACCCTTCAAAAGCCATTCTCTTAGCAAGAAGTTCACTGAGCTTGCACACACAGTGAACTTAAAAAGGAATGAGTGCTCCTGGCTCCACCACCCTTGAGTGAGTCCTTTCCCTGAATAAACATACTAAATACTTATGTGTGCAGGGTAGGATGAAATTAAATACCTCTAGCCCACTGAAGATGCTACTCCCTGGATTGAAGTGCCCTATGTTGAATATCACATCCTTTCGACATTGCTGCATTTTTATTTAACAAAACAAAAATAAAGTGTCTTTCCTTTTTGCGTTTGATGCACATGCGCACCAAACATTTTGGGACAGTAACAGGAAATGAGAGGTGTATCACTGATATGCCAATTACAGCTGCATCTGCAATAGGTGTGGCAGTCTACACCAATGACCAGCCACTCTGGTCAAGACAGCAATTCAGCTCTGCTGATGTGGCTCCATGGACCTGAAACAAATGAACCGCTCCAATTGGAGCGAGTCATATGTAGCCTGAACTCCTGCAATGCACATTAGAGTGCACACTAATGCAAATGGCAGGAGTTATGGCCCCTGTAATCTGTTTCTGTCTCTGTCCTTGGTCCTCTGAAACTCTCCCCCAAGTTTCAACTGTACTGACTTCTCACCCGCCCCCCCGCCTCAATATTAGCTGCCGTGCGGCTTTCTGTTACAGCCGACATCGGAGTGCCCAATCCCCATGTCAGCACACCTCCCCACCATATTAATGTGGCACACTGGGAGCCCACCCTGGTGTGCCAGAATAATTCATTGTACTTTGCTTTTTTGTTACCAACACTGGGATGCCCACTCCCGGTATCTGATGCACCCCACAACCCGTTTCCTGTAGCCGATATTGGGGTACCCAATCCTCGTGTCGGCATCCCCCACACGCATTATTAGTATTGGTACACTGGAGCCCATCCCAGTGTGCCTAAACATTGTTGTTTTTTAAACTTTAAGATAAAGAAAACTGTCCCTGACAGTTTTTCTTTTATCTACTAAAATGAAAACAGTCCTCGTCATCTCCCCAGTCCTCCCTCCCCATCCCCACTCCACCCTTTGTGCACCCCACCTCCCTGCACCCCTCACTCCCATACTTATCACTACGGAGGTCAGAGCAGCGACCTTCTTCTGGACCGGGAGCATGTCTGCAATCATCAATGCCAACTGGCAAACTGATAAATCAAAGGTAAGAGCCGTATAATGGCAGTCAGTGGGGGTTTCAACTTAGGTTGATATCTCAGTCATTTTTTGGAATTTTGGCCCCAAAGTTTCAATATATGGTTCTTGGGACCCCACCTCATGAACACTGTCACTGTCATTCCATTACTTGGTCCAGAAAGGTGATTTCACAGTCACTGCACGGAATCACCTTTCAGGACCGAGTAATGAAACAACAGTGCTACTGTTCATGAGGTGGGGTCCCCAAAAGCCCATGTTGCAAATTTGGTGAAAAAATCCCAAATAATGACTGCGTTATGAGCATGCATTGTGGAGTTTCTACACACGCTCTTAACTTCACCAGTTTTTAATATTTTCACTCCAGATTTTCAACATTGCCATTTTTTCACACCTCCTTATGAACAGTCTAGCTGTTATTTTTCACTTTCTGCCTGAAATGTGTTTTTGCACCTGTGTCGCAGAATGGCGTGATCGCTGTGCAAAATCAACTTTTGGGAAGGATTAATTAAATCCCAGTGTCACTGTTCATGAGGTGGGGTCCCAAAAACACCACGTTGAAAATTTGGTACAAAAATACCCCAAAATGCCCGAGTTAGGTGCGGACATTGAAATTTTGCTATGCATGCACGTAACTTTGGTACATTTTTATGTTTTCACTCCAAATATTCAACATTGCCAGTTTTTCATACCGCCTCATGTACAATATAGCTGTCATTTTTTACATCCTGCCTGATATGTGTTTTCACACCTGTGGTGCCGAATGGTACAGTTGCAGCACAAAATCACCTTTCGGGACTGAGTAACAAAATGATAGTGCCACTGTTTATAAGGTGGGGTCTCAAAAAACCCAAGTTTAAAATTTGTAGTGAAAATACCAACAAACGCCCAGGGCATAAGGGTTTCCAACTGTACCCCCCCCCCCCACCATGTAGAGACTGATAGGTGTCGGGGGTGTGACTTGGGGTCATTAGCCATAATGCTTACACCATTCCACCCGCACCCTGCAGCCAGTGACAGGCATTGAGGTGTGTCTTGGGTCTTCGGCCCTAATGTTCACCCCATTCTCCTATAGTGCACCCATCTCAACTTATTTCCTTATGGAATGGGGTGAGTGTAAGGCCCAAAGACCCCAAGGCACACCACAATGCCTGTCAGTGTCTGTGAGGTGCTGTGAGGTGGAATGGCATGAGCGTTATGGCCTATGACCCAAAGGCACAACCCCCAATTCCTGTCAGTCTCTGCAGGATGGGGGAGGAGGTTGGCATTAGAGTTGGAAACCCTAATGCCTCAGTAAGGAAGTAAATCAGGGAGGGGCGCTAGATGTCACCTACCTTGATTTCAGGAAAGCCTTCGACACCGACTAACATAGAAGGCTGATTAACAAGATGGGTAGTCTGGCCACAGGGCATAAGCTGATACACTGAGTTAGAAACTGGCTGACGGACAGGAGGCAAAGGGTGGTGGTAATAGGAACCAATCTAGGGAGAGGGTGATGACCACCAGGGTACCTCAGGGGATCAGTCCTGGGACCAGTCCTATTCAATGTATTCATTACAGACATTGTGGAAGGTCTAGAAGGAAAGGTCTGTCTGCCTATTTGCAGATGACACCAACATCTCTAACAGAGTGAATACTCCAGAAGGGGTGGAGAAAATGAGCAGTGATATGGAGAGGCTTGAAAAATGGTCTGAGGAGTGGCAACTGAGGTTCAATGCAAAGAAGCACAAATAATGCACCTGGGAAGAGGGAAACCTGGGGAGAGCTATAGGATGGGGCAGGGGTGCTGATGACACCAAGAAAGAAAAGCACCTAGGAGTTATCAGTTCTGATGACCTTAAGGTGTCAAAACAGAGCACAGATGTTGCAAGGAGGGCCAGTGGCATGCTGGGGTGCATAGGGAAAGGTACCAATAGCAAAAGGTGTGAGGCGGTGATGCCATTGCATAATGCACTAGTGAGGCCTATCCTACAGTACTGTGTCTAGCTCTGGAGGCCGCAGCTGCACATGGACATTGACAGAGTAGAGGCACTCACCAGAAAGTCAACCAAGATGGTACATGGCTTGCAATACAGAACATATCAGGAGAGATTACAGGACCTCAATATGTACTCATTGGAGGAAAGGAGGGAGCGGGGGAACATGATACATATACTCAAGTACCTCGAGGCCATAAACAAGGTGCAGGGGCAGGCATCTTCCAGTGCATCAAACGTTCGGCATTGCCAAATGCTTGTTGTTTTGGTGGTTGGTACAAATGATAGTCACACACTTAATGAGCTCATCAGTTACATGCTGGTGGAGCCAAGCCCCAGATCACATTAGATCAGCAGGTGGCGCATAAACTTGCACACAGCCAGATTCTAAAATTCCTTGCCTGTCAGTGTAGTACTATGAACACAAACTACACTAGCTGATCAAGACAAGTGTCAGTATACCAACCAAATGGCCACCCAGGGAGTAGCCAACAGATGAGATGAGTTTATACTGTCAAAACTCTCATCTGCTCAAATTAAAGTTAGCAACACATCTGGTAAAATGGAGCATGTCATTAAATTACAGGCAGAGTAAGGGATTAATCTTGACATTACAAATAACTGGAAACAGATTAATTCTCAAAAAACTATTTTGAGGGTTTTTCAATTCAGTTTCTGTTTAAAAAAATGCCATCTGTATAACTATGTAAATTATTTTCTGAATAAACAAAGTAAACAGAGGTGGATAATCATGAATCAATGCATTGACAAGGTCTGTCTCCACAAACATTATTTCGAGGTACCATGCATAGGTGTAGGTAATAAACTAGCACAACTCTTGCAAATGTAATAAATTGTTCTCAGGACTGATTGCAAAAAAAAAAAAGTTACCAGGGACTTAAGTCAGCAATACTCCCCCATGTCCCCATCTGCAGCTTCCTACCTTGTACTTACATCAAGAAATATTACCATTTACTTTGCTCTGAATATGCAAACTTCAGCTCTGTAGAATATAGGTTCCTTCTCGCTATGACCAGCAAGTACTGCTGCTGCTGCTCCTTTTCTCATTTCGAGTTATTCTCAGGAGGGTTGGTATCCCACTCAACATGTGTGTTGCAGCAGTGAGGAGCAGCAGCACTTGCTGGAGGTTGCGAGGACAAATGTACATTTTGTAGAGCAGAAGTTTGTGCAGTCAAAGTAAGGTAATCATAATATTTCTTAATATGGATGTCGGGTGGGAAGCTGCAGTTGGGCTAGGAGTATTGGGATTGGTTTCTTAATTAGAAGTGACAGTAGTGCCTTACAGGTGGCGTTTTCAAACCAGGACAGTGGCTGTCACGCTGGCACTCAGTATGTTCACACCTGATGCTTTAAAAAAATCTGCAACAATGAAAAAAAAAACTCTGTAATGTCGTGACCTGTACGACATTACAGCAGTCTAGGAATGCAGCTGGAGCAGGTGGCAGACATGCTAATTTTTAACATTAGGATGTCTGTAATGTAAGTCAAAATGCCCTGTAATAATAATAGCGTAAACAATTGAGGCTGACACCACTGTTTGATCAACGTTATTTACATGTGTTTTATGTCATTTAATTCACATTGCTAACATACTGAAAAACATGTTTGCCATTGATCTTTAAATACCCACCTTCGATAGCGAGGACACACCACAGGGCCAGTATAACCACCAATCCCCCCCCCCCCAAACAGCAGGCAGCCTCTCCTTGCATTCCTGGCAGTCCATGCTCCAGAAACCTAATGATTACTAACAGCTCCTCGAGTTTTGGTAACACTGAGATACTAGGATTGGACAACTAGGACATCCTGGGATCGAACTTCCTTTACTTACAGATCTCAGCCATGAAATGCACCCAGTAGAAGTAATCAGTGTTTCTAGGGACATGGATATGTTGTTCATCCACACTTATTGGCAGGTTCCTTGCCGCTTTAAATCTTGCCGGAAGGTCTTCAAGCTGGCTTCTCCCACCCACCTGGGTGGTAAAACTCTCGGCTCTGCCCCATGTCGCCAGATCTACCTTACCGCTTGGAAGCTCAGGTTCCCTCCTTAGCGCTTTGTGTTTTCAACTAGTTCCTGGAAATTTCGGTCTTCGAAATCAATTGGAACTTTTTTGAAACTTCGATCTTCTTCTTCTTCGCTGCGGCGATGGCTCATTCGTTTTCCAGCTCTCGGAGGTGCCCGGCTAATTCCTCCAGGAGAGATCCGCACTCCACGTGCATTTACTGCCTTGACTTGGATCATGATCCTCAACTTTTCGAATTTTGTTGTGCTCTTTTGGCCAGCTCTCTGGAGGATCGCACGGCCCGTTCGGGGCTCGGGCGACCAGAAATTTTTCCTGCTCCGGAAAATTCCTCGGAGACTCGGGCACTGTCCGTGTTGGCTGTCTTGGCTGAGCAGCTCGATCATCTTTCTTCCGGGGAGGGGGCAGCTGCCCCTCCCTCTTCCTCGGTCACGGTGCTCATCCCGCTCTCCTTGAGTTCTCCTCATGCAGCTTCATTCAAGGAGCTTCGCCAGTCCCTTTCCTCAAAGGGAGAGGGACCTTCAGGACCTGCCTCTCGGCCCAAGTCCAAGGAGTCAGCAGTTAAGTCCCTCTGCTGGCCGGAGGAAAGGGACAGTTCCCCTCCCTGCCAGCCGACGCTCGACTTCGGTCGAGATGCGGCTCTGCCGCTGGCCTCACGGTGTCCCCGTCAGGTCAGTCGGCCAGGACTCCCATCGATGTTGTCGATTCTCTTGACCCATCATCGGGGCTGTCTTTTGCTGGAACCGCCATCCCTTCACCAGTTCCCCCGGCGGAGGCTGAGGTTCTGCCTGTACCTTTGGGTCGACAGACCTCGGCCCTTTCTTCTGAGCCGAAGGAGGAGCGGGCACGCCATGCTCTTTCCCAGGCCGCCCTCTCTTTCCCCGAGGATTTGGGTCTCGGTCTCGGTCCTCCTCTCGGTCTAGCCACTCACGCCGACCTCGGCGTTCTCGGTCGGAGCACCGAGTCAAGTGGCATTGCCATTCTTCCTCGTCCCCCTCCTCGGATGAGGAGTGGCTTCGATGCAGTTGGCGTCAACGTTACAAGGAGTTTATGTGGCAGCAGCTGTTGTCATCCGGGAATCAAACGACCCCGATTCATTCTCCGGCTAGTAAGCAGCTGCCGCCCGGTCGGCCAACGCAGCCGCTCGAGGCAGTCGAGGTGCCTTCTCTGGGGCCGGTTGCTCATCCGATCCCTGCTACCCCACCGTCCTCGGTGGAACCCAAGCTGGGTCATGACCTGTCCCGCAGGTTATCTGTTCCTCTCACTCCCGCCCACCCTCAGCGGACGAAGAGTGACTCAGGCCTGTGGCAGCTTTTTGCAGACCCCTCGGGGCCCGAAATCGACTCCTCTATATTTCCTAGCAGGGAGGACCCAAGGTCTTCTCCGGAACATTCTGCGGACGGCAGCCCATCGTCCTTTATGGGTTTGCTCCAGCTCATCTCGGAATTCACCGGGATGCAGCTCGAGCCCGTTCCAAACAGGCCCCTTGCCCCCTTACGGAGATTCTAGACCAAGGGGGTTCACCCTCGGAGGCCTTCCCGGTGGCTGAGGCAATCTTGGGCCCAGCCTTGGAGCTCTGGCAGTGGCCTGCTTCCTGCCCTGCACCTTCGGCCAGGATGGTCAGGAAGTACTCTGTCCCTGTTGGTTCTCTTCCCGGTTTCTTGGAACACCCTCAGCTGAGGGGGTAGTCACCAACAATGTTTTCCAATGTTCTGGAAATGCTAGGGATGTGGATAGGCCCCCTGACAAGGAGTCCAAAAGGATGGACTATGTCGGACGCAAGGTTTACGCTGCATCCTCCCTAGGCCTCTGTCAGGCCAGCTCAGCTGCACTGATGGCACATTTTTCCCATGCTCTCTTGGGCTCCCTGGATGAGGTCCTCCCTCATCTCCCAGCCGACCAGCGGACCACGGTCTGGTGGGTGCGGGACCAGGGTAGGGCGGTGGCGAAATAGCAGCTCCAGACGGCTCTGGATCTGGGCGACTCCTGTGCCAGATCGGTGGCGGCCATGGTGGCCATGCACCGCAGGGCGTGGCTGAGGTTATTCTCCTTCTCTTTGGAAACCCAGCACAATTTGGTGGACATTCTCTTCTTGGGAACTGACCTTTTCGGCCCTGGAGTGGAGGGACACCTCCAGGGGTCCGAGAAGTCCGATGCCACTCCAGATTCGGTCACTCCCGCCAGGAGGGACAAGGGCAGCCGGTAGCCTTTGCATAAGCCCCTTTGCCCCCTGGCCCCTGCGGCTCAACCGGCCCAGCACGAGGGTCAGCAGGCATGCGCTGGATGGCCTGACGCCAGACCAGCATCTTCCTCCAAAAGGAAGCAGGGAGGTAAAGGTCCGAGAGCTCCCTCAGCCTCTTCCTCCCCAAGCCTGCTCAGTGATGGGCTAGGGGGTGCTGTCCCCTGCCCCGTCATCCCTACCCGGGTTTCTCAGTGGGGGGACGGCTCCACACCTCCTCCTCTTGGTCCGCTTCCCGGACCTCTAGGGGTCGGAGGTGCTAAGGGTAGGTCCTGTCGTGGGTTTGCAAGCAGGTTCCACCCTTTTTGAGCCGTTGCCCCACAGGGATCTTGGGGTTCACAGCCTCTTCATCAGCCCGCTGAGCCAACTTGCCTGGCCCTCTAATTAGAGGTGATCAGGAAGGTTGCAGATCCTCCTTCTGACCCTGGGTTCATGTCCAGGTATTCCTGGTCTCAAACAGATGGGGGGCTTGCGTCCCATTCTTCCGCATGCCTGGATGGTCTCTCTGCCTCAGATATCCCATCCTCAGAATGAGGCATGTGGCTTCTTTCCTGGGCCTCCAGGACGTACTTACTCCTCGTTCCATCCATTTCTGGGGAGACTCCTCCCTTTCCTAAGCGGGGGATCTCCTTACGAGTTCCTGGCCAGGCCGTTCGTTCTCTGCTCAGCAGCCTCTGCAGCATCGAGGGGTCCGGGCGTAACCCCACCCGAATGGCAGCCTAACTACAACCCTTCCAGGTGGAAGGGGACGATCCAGTGTTCTGGCTCTCAGACTGGTCTCCTTTTATCGGAGCCACGTTGGAACTCGTGTCTTAGCGGGTGATCCTTCTTCGGGACGAGGCTTGACTCTTGAGTCCGAGCTCGGCTCCTGGCGGACAGGGCTGAGGTTCTTCTTCCCTTACCTAGTCAGGTCTGACTGGGCAATTGCGCCCTGCCGGGACCTCCTGCACCTCCTGGGCCTCGCGGCGGCCGGCTCCAGCGTGGTCTGTTGGACCCGCTGGTTCATGTGTCCCCCTAGTGGGGACTGGCCAGCCAGCGGTCACAGTGCTGCGTTCCTTCGGACCAGTTCATGACTACAGCCCAGGAGTTAGGGGAGCACTGTCCCTCGGACCATTCCAGCTATTGCAGGAGAACATCCTGTTCGTCCGCCCTGAGTCGACGGTCTTCTCCGACCGATGCTTCTCGGATGGGTGGGGGTGCCCATCTAGGGGAATTCAGAGTGCTTCGCCTCTGGTCCTCTCACTAGTCCCAATGTCCTTCCTACCCGCTGGAGCTCCAGGCAGTCTACTTTGCTTGCACCGCTTGCTCCGTTTGTGTGGGGTCCAGTGATTTAAGTCCTAGCGGACAACACCACGACCATGTGCCACCTACCCCGCCAGATTCAGTCGAGCACCTTGCCTCTGTGTAAGGAAGTTCTCCGCATTGGGTCTTTCACGCAGCTGGAGGTGGTTTCCTAGCCATTCAATGGCAGGAGCCTCCAGCACCCTGGCTGATGCCCTGAGCAGGACATAGGCTGCGCCTCACGAGTGGTCTTCCCTGCCGAAGGTAGCACAGGATCTTCTCCCTCCTTCCCTCCAGGAAGAATACGAGGCCGAGACTGTCTCATGCCCGCCCCCTCAGCAAGGTTTGCTATAGGGGATGCCATCGAGGCCGCGGATCCCGGGCCTTTTCCACGCCTCTCCTCGATTTCCCTTGACCCACGGGCAAGGCGAGGAGGGACTAGGTGCAGGTGATGATGGTAGCCCCAGACTGGATTGCCAGCTCTGGTATCCAGCTCTCCTCAGTCTCAGCCCCAGGCTCCCGAGGCGGCTTCCAGCCTGCCTGGTCCTGATCTCTCTTTTTCAGGGGAAGGTTTTTCACCTGGACCTTCAATCTCTGCACCTGCAGGCCTGGTTCCTGTGTGGCTAGGGGCCAGGCCTTGGGTCCTTCGGCAAGGTCCTTGATGTTTTCCAGGTGTCCTGCTAGAAGTCAGCTAAACATGCTCGCCTTCAATTGGAAGAATTCTCCATTTGGTGATGGGATAGGGCCTGGGCCCCTCTCCCGTCCCTCGGCGAGCATTCTGGACCATCTGCGGTCCATTCTTTCGAACTAGGGCTTCGGCCGACGACCCTCTAGGTGCTTCTGTTGGTCACCCCTGTCTTCTGGGCGTGGGCCGGAAGGCAGTCGGTGGCTCAGAAAAGGTGGTCTGGCACTTTTCTAAGCCTCGATCACACCTCCCCTTTGAGGAGAGTATCCCCATTTCTGTGGGATCTTCGCTGGTATGGGCTTAGCTCACGGGCAAGCCGTTCGAACCTTTGCACAGGTGCAAGTTTCCCCACCTGTTGTGAAAGAACACCTTCTTGGGGCTACTCTGCCATCCAGAAGGAGGGGAGAGTTCCAGGCACTCCTTTGAATCTCCCTATCTGGTCTTCCACAGGGACAAGGTTGTCCTGCGCCCCACCCGAAGTTCCTTCAGTAGGCAGTGGCGGAGTCTTCCCTAACCGGGTATTGTCTCTGCCGGGGTTCATCCCATCGGAGGCCATATATAGGATCCATGGGGACCCTATTTAACGCTCACCTACCCGGGGAGTGTAGGGCTGAAGTTCGGGAGAGGTTCGACAGCTGTTTGTCATCTACGCTGAAGCCGCACCTGGCAGACCTGCAGCCAAGCGGACGACGAATGGGTGGGTCACTTCCTGCATAGGTCTCCACTATAGGTGGGCGGGCATGGAGCCTCCCAGAGGGATAAGTGCTCATTTTACCCACCCTTCCACTGCATCGGTGGCTGCTTCCTAGGATACTCCTGTCCAGGATATCCGCAAGGCTCCTACCTGGAAGCAGGCTATACCGTTTTCCTTCCACATCGACCTTGAGTCACGCCGGGATGTTGGTGAGGCCTCGGTTCTCCAGTCTTCATACCTAAGTAGGGGGTGTGCGCCTTGCCTCCCTCCTCCCGGAGAACTGCTAGGAGTCTGCCAATAAGTGTGGATGAACAACATATCCATGTCCCTAGAAATACAGGTTACTCACCTGTAACAGGAGTTCTAGGAATGGTATATGTTGTTCATCCACACGACCCACCCGGCCTCCCCGGCTTCGACGCACAACCTGGCTTCCAGCGGGCTAGATCTGGCATCAGGGGGCGGAGCCGAGAGTTTTACCACCCGGGTGGGTGGGAGGAGCCAGCTTGAAGACCTTCCGGCAAGATTTAAAGCGGCAAGGAACCTGCCAATAAGTGTGGATGAACAACATATACCATTCCTAGAACTCCTGTTACAGGTGAGTATTTACCTGATGCTGCTGTTACTAGGCAGCGGAAATACAAGCGGCTCCAGGATGGGCATCTTTTTTAAATAAAAGTTGACTTGCCTTGCCTAAAGACTTCAGCTAAATGGCTCAGGAAGGCACTTTTGGGAGGGAGTGCAGCGCATGCCGGCACTGAAGATGGCTGACTAAACCGCCTATCCTCAGCATGGCTCTCATTTAAAAGTGATCCCTCATTTCAAGATGTTTAAACATTTTTTAATTGCAACAAACTGATTTTGTTAACCCCCACTCTTCGGAAATGAAATCTGTCAAAACTGGCAAGTTTTAAGCTGCTTTTTAGGCATTTACATTTTATTTTTAAATTTCGTTCTTCAGTTCTAAAGGTGTCAGGCCCAAGTAAATTGAATGTCCTTCCAATGGCAGTCCGGCTCTAGTGAGAGATCAGAAATAAATGGAGGTATAAATGACAATGACACTACTAAATAGAGGATAATGTATGACCCGCTATCAGTAACAAGCGTGTGTAACCATTGAGAGGTTGTCATGGTGACTGTTTAAGCCTCAAGAGTGACGATCAAGAGGTTTTGGTCGCCTTGGCAAACTTGAAATGGCAGCACGTTTTGTTGCCAATAGTGGACAATTGTCTTGCATAGTGTATGGTCCACAAAACCAGCAAGAACAGAGAGGCAGCATCCTCACTTTTTATGTGTTTTGTAATCACCACTGCTCTCTGCCAGGTCAAACTTTCACCACCACAGCTGGTTCAGGAAGCCTGGAGGTTCGCGTTACGCATATGCATCAATGTGTTCCATAGTTTAAAAGACAAAGAACCTCTGTGTGCCAGCACTGAGACAATGGTTACCCCAAAGGGCATTTGGCTGGGAAGCCAAGTTTCAAAGGAATACAAAATCACACATGCCCCCACAATGCAAAGCATCATGGGCTGCATATGCAAATCACCACAGAATATTATTCTGGTTCTACTTTAAGCAGAAATGCATGGTGCCGAAAGGCCTCGCACACAGTTTGTAAAGGGTGAATGTGTTCCATGTTGTTACACCATCGATGTGACATACCCACCATAGTGTAACAACATTGTTACCTCACATTGGTGGTACAACAACATTGTAAAATGATGGATTTTAGGCACAACAACTTTCTGCCATACATTATTATAAAATAACTACTGAAACAATTAAAAGGCGTCAACAGACATTACAATCAGCATGCCCTCTTCACAGTGGTTAAACTGGAAATATTTAGGTGGGGGAATCTTTTATCTATATTTCTAGGTGGTGGAACTGTTATTTCCAGGTGTTGTAGCTCTCCTATAGTAGTCAATGGAGAAAGATGACAGAGGTGGTGGAACTGTCACATAGTTTTTTTATGCAAAGCTATGCATGACATACTGATACTGTTATGACGTATACGAGAGCAGGGACTGTGGAAGCATATGACTCTACAGAGGGTGCCGTGGTGCAACTTGCACCTGAATATGAATGGCAAGACTCTGTATATTAAAATATAAGGGTACACTGTGAATACACTATTTTCTACAGATTTGGTCGAGTATATTCAACAGTATAGGTATTGTTAAGTAATCAGACAGCAATACAACCACTCTTGAACAAAATGGGAGCTATAGCTGGAGTACTTGGCAGTTTATGCTGTGGTGCCTATCCGTATAATTGTTTAATAAAGCACATGTAGCATGATATTTTATTTACTGAGGTAACTCCTCTACCCAGGATCACATATTGCTCAAAAGGCACCCTAGCATGACTCATACCTGTCTGTGCAGATTTATTATTATTATTTGGTTTTTGTTTACCGGGTAAGTACACTAGACAACAATGTTGCCTATATTCAGGCACGACCCGGGACAGTACAGACAGGGGAGACCAGAGTCAACATTAAAGAGTATTTCATGACGCAGCATGAGGTGAGAACAAACATTTGAACAGTATACAGCCAGGTACAGTCATTATCAGTAATGACAAAGAGAAACAGATAACATTACATTAATTATTTTCATCTGATGATACATCAATGACTAAATTGAAACAACAAACAGCAAACAAAACTTAAATGAGTAGCATTATAACAATAGGATTTCTGCTGGATGTGGAAACTTTCGATTTTGGAGACCAGTAGGAAATCAGTAAGTGCCATAGGGAGGAGAAAATGCTAGGACAGAAGCTCAAGTTACAGCACAAGAGCAGCAGTCGGATTCTAATAGGTGTGCCTGAAGACTCAGTTTAAAGGCCTTGTGGGATTTGGAGAGTTTGATGTGGGAGGGAATGGAGTTCCAGAAGTGGGGGGCAGATATGGCAAAGGATCGTTCTCCTTTTTGTGAGAGCTATCTGGGAATTTCAAGTTGGGTTTGAGCAGATGCCCTGAGGAGGTATGCTTGGGAGGGCTGAGTTAATAGTTTGGCAAGGTATTTAGGGGACCCCGTTCTGATCATGTTATCAATTGTACAGCCTGCAGAATAGTGTCTGAGTGAGTCTGGGGAGAGTCAATTTAGTTTTGAATAGAGCAGGCAATGATGGGTAAGTCTGTGAGTGGAGAGAGCAAATCTGCATATACTGTTATAGCAGGTGCTCCATTTCTGGAGTGCACCTTTGCTAGCTTTAAGGTAAACCTGAGAGCAATATGTTAGAGCAGGGAGGAGAAATCCTTGTGCAATAGCAAGCCGGGCAGCATCATTGAGGGAGGACCTAATTTTAAAAGCAAGACCAAGTTTTGAGTAAACTGTCTTACATGTAGCCGCAATGTGGAGGTTAAAGTCAAGAGATGGGTCGAGAGTGACTCCTAGATACCTGAAGGAGGTAATGAATTCAAGAGGGGAGTCATCTAGAGAATGTATCAATAAGTCTGGAGTAAGAGATCTGATTCTTGACAGGGGGCCAAAAAGCATAGTTACAGTTTTCTTAGCATTCATTAGGAGCCTGTTCTGTAGTAACCACTCCTGCAAGCAGTTGAAGTTGGCTTGAAGATGTGCTCTTACTGATAAGGGATCTTTACCACTGGAGAGAAGCACCATGTCATTGGCATAAAGGATTAACGAGGAGGAGGAGCAGGGAAGGGAGGGCAAGTTGTTAATGAAAAGGGAGAAAAGTAGTGGGCCAAGAATAGATCCTTGGGGGACTCCAACAGAGGTAGGGGAAAGATTTGAGACGGCGGATTCAATTTGGACAAATTGCAACCTCCCTGAGAGGTAGCTATCGAACCAGGAGATGGACGACAGGTCAAAGCCAAGGCGGGACAGTTTGGAAAGTAGCAGAGAGTGATTCACAAGGTCAAATGCCTTTGTGAGATCGATAAATATGGCCCCAGTGAGCAGGCTCTTATCCATCGCTGTAAGGACTGCATTTGTCAGCTGAAGTAGAGCAGTTGTGGTGCTGTGTCCTGTTCGGAATCCATGCTGGGTAGGGGATATAAGGTTGTTAAGGTGCAGGTAATTTGTGACCCGAGTAGCGATGGCCTTCTAGAAGTTTATTTAGGGTAGAGAGAATGGCAATTGGTCTATAGTTTGATATATTTTTGGTATCCCTTTTGTGAACAGGAACAAGCGCGATTTTCCACAATGTTAGTACCGTTTGGGTTATTATGGAAAGATTAAAGATTCTTGCAATAGGAACAGCAAGAGCAGGGGCTGCCTGCTTCAGAAGCTTGCAGTAGCCCATCCGGGGCAGCAGATCCATAGGTGGATACTGATTTGAGGAGATGCAGCACCTCGGTGGAGGAGACTAATGTGAGACGAAAAGGGGTTTTATGCGAAAGTTGCACCTCAGGAGGAGGTGAAAGAGGTTGGTTGAATTTCTCAGTGTATTCGGAGAGATCCGAGAATTGTGCATTAAGAGCATTAGCAATAGTAGGTAACTTGTTACAGTTTGCGTCATTCAGTGTCATGTCAGTAATGGCTGTCTTGGGCCTTTACCCAATGAAATTTTTGATGTGGTTCCAAAAACCCCTGGTATCACCCGCTGAAGATTGGAGAAGCTTAAGGCAGTAGCTCCTTTTAGCCTTCCGAATATCTTTTTTGCAGGCATTTCTCAGTTGTTTATAGTTAACCCAGTCTTCTGATTGTTGGGACTTCTTTGCCATGGTCCAGGCCTTGTCTCTTTTTATCATGGCTTGAAGGAGGTCTTTTTTAAGCCATTTATTAGGGGAGCCCCTAAGACGCCTTTTTTTCAGAGGGATGTGCAGATCCTGAAGGGCCAGAAGCTGAGACATCAGGTATTCAAGTGCTGTGTTTACATCATCAGTGTGATAGATGGGAGACCAGTCTATATTATTAATATCCTTGAGAAGTTCAGTTCAGTTTAGTTTGGCAAAATCCCGAAATTGAATGATTCTTGGGGGGGGGGGGTTTAAGGCAGTGGCCATTCCAGATACAGAACGTAGGCAGGTGATCATTAATAGAATCCGAAAAGGTCCCTGCAGCAATTATTTTATTTGCTCTATTTGTAGCCATCCAGTCCAGGAGAGATTGGCGCTCCGAGTTGGAAGAGATGCGTGTAGGGCTAGAGATAAGTTGAGCGAGGTTAAGTCGGTCGAGAGCTTCAGTATATGTACCGGCGTGACTCCCTGATAGGTCTAGGTTGAAGTCTCCCATTAGTATGACTTCAGATCTACTGTTTAGAGTGGCCAGATAATCCAAGAGCCCATTTAAGCCAGGGAGAGCCCCCTTTGGAGGATTGTAAGCACAGATCAGATTTAGCCTTTTATCACCACCTAGTTGTAGAACTGTATGCAGAGCTTCACAGTGATTTGTTATCCAAGACTGGAGTACAGAGACATTGAGATGCTCTTTATAATAAAGGGCAACTCCTCCACCCTTTTGTTTGGTGGGGCGATCGAATCTGGACAAGCTGTAGCTAGGTATTTTGTACATGGAATCAGGCATCTCTGGCCTGAGCCATGTTTCAGTTAGTCCAAGTATGTCCGGACAGTACAGGGCTATCCAGACTTCAAGTTCAGGAAAGTTTGCTGGTAAACTTCTGATATTCATGTGGGCAATTTTCATGCCCTTAGTGGAAAACCAAGAGGAGTCATCCGTGGACCTGGCATTCCAATGGAGGCCAGGGTTAAATTCTATGTCTCCTGACAAGCATAAGCGCAGAAGCATCACCCAAACTTCTTTGTAGAATCTGTAATTGCGCTTGAGGTATTTGGGCATGCTAGGGGGGTGATAGAGAAGGAAGTTCCCCAATTTGGAAGGATGAGTTATATGGAGGTACAGGTTAGGAGAAGGGAGCAAGGTTCTAGTTGGTATAAGGTTGGAGAATACAAAGGAGAATTCTTCATGGCAGTGGGACCCAGGGTATCCAGCTGGTATGTTACATGAGAGATAGGAGAGGATGATTATGGTGGGTAGTAATCCTGATACCACCAGAAGTGACCTTGGGCATGCAAGAGAGAACATTATGTATGCCTTGTATGAAACCTCTGTAAATCAGAAGTAGATTGTCCCTTATAAGAGAAGAATATAAGTGACAGAAATGGTGACTTAAGGACAGGGTGACACCTATAGTGAAGGCAGTTTGAGTGAGACCCTTAGTGGCCCGAGGTTGGCAGTCAATTTTACAAGTTAACATCTCTAAAATAAAATAAATGACTGCACAGTGCATGCACAGTTTCAATGCATTTGACCTTGTGACATGCAACATTGTGGGTCTTTTCCTATAATCTGACAGCTAAACAGCAGGTTGTAGACTGACTATGACTTACAGCTGAAATACATGGCGATTTGTGCTGTGGGGCTAATGCTGGATTTATCACTATTATATGGACAGTTACAAATGAAATTGCACATTCTATCATTGTAATACACAACAATGCGATTTTCTATATGTCATTTGAGTTGGGATTCAAGCACATCTTGTGCACACATAGAAATAGCATGAAACCTGATTTCTCTCTACCATTTAAAAGAAGAAAACCATGCACTCTGGATATTAAACACAAAATAACATATTCAGGAATAAAATTCAGAAGTAGCAACTTCATAAAAGGAGTGCTTGTGATAAATTGAGAGCAAAGCAAATTATTATTTTGGCCATTGCTATAAATGGGCATATTTACTATGACATGGACTAATACATTCAGAGTTAGAAGGCTTTTAGAAACAGAGAAATTTCAATCACTTTTTATGGCTGCATAGCAAAGCAATGCATGACATACTGCTATGACGTAGAAAACAGAGGGGACTGTGGAAGCACGTGACTGGATACCTCCACTGTGCCCTTCCACAGTGGAGTTGAAGCACGTGTGGTCCTGTCCACTGACCACATTGTTATTCCTTGATTCCTCGCTGCCCCCACCACCACTGGGAACACTATTTTATTGCTCCCATCACTTCTAGTTCACTTCCAGTTCCCAGCTTGTTCAGATACCCCTCCTCCACTGGAGTGCATGTCTTGTCCCCCCTTTATCTTCGCCCTGCCCATGGCATGGGTCAGTGGTTCCCAACAGCGCTCTGCTCCTCCCACACTGTAGGGCTAGGAGTCCAGTGAATGAACCACAAGTTCCAAGCAAAGCATCATGCTTCTACATCCATCTGAATGTTGAACCACACAGTTTGGTGATAACTGGTCCCCAGGGGACTGCCCACTGTGATGTCTACAATACTGTCTCTGCTAGTGAGCACCCAGGTTCAGTATTTCCCCATCCCTAGTGGGTTTGCTAACTAGCTGCCTGAGAAAAGCCCCTACAGGGAGTCTAGGATTGTCCTGCTTTTAGCTGAAGCTGCAACTGGAAGGCTCCAGTCCACATCAGGCAGATTGTAGCCCCCAACCAGCAGCACCTCCTCCTTATTCACCACCCTGCTGATGGGTTCCCTTAATGTTGTCTCCATATCCTCCCCCTGTGCTAGAGGTCTGCATACCACCCCAGTGCGAACTGTGACCTCTGCTCTTGCTTCCAGGGTGAACCGCAGCATCTCCAGCCCTCCCCTTGCTTCTTGGTTCCCTTGCACTTCCGTAGCTTTGATACTCTCCCTCACATACAGAATAACCCCACCTTCTTTCCTCCCTTTCCTAACTCTTCTGAACTGAGAGTAGCCTGGTTCGGCAACATTCCAGTTGTGATTTTCAGTGCACCACAAGTCAGTTATTGCCACTATGTCCAGGTCATCCTCCACTATGATGGCCTCCAGCAGGTCCAGAATGTTATTTCCTAGACTCATTTCATAGGCAAAGATGACTCTCCAAATCTTACTGTCTCCCTGCCTGCAACCCCACTTTCCTCACCCCTTCCATTTGAAGACCTCTGGAGCCCATGTGTAACCCCTCTACAAATGGGGGTTCCCAAAAAGCCTTACTTGAGCTTGCCTAAATGCTCACTGCCAGGCTGGTGTCCTGCATTTTAGCAGTTTAAATGTGATTACCAGAGCCTGTATAGCCTCTGTGTACTGTCTCTTTAAGAGCTGCCTGATTGCAGCTTAAGAATTCTGAGAGGGAGCTCTGTTGAAAGATGTAACTATTTATTGAAAATCTTTTAGAGTGATAATGATAATGTAGTTTGTCTAACCTGCTTTCTTTGTAGCAAGGACTGTTTTGTTTGTCTCCACTATCTTGGTCCTGGACTGCAAATTGGACCAATCAGTACTGGTGTGAGCTAAACTGTAGCTGGACTACAGGAGCTGTCTGAATTCAAAATCTGTAGGAACTGTAGTTTGAACTTTTTGCACCTTTTTTGCAACTGAAGGGGGAGCTCTTGCTTTGACTGACAGCCAAATCAGCCAACCAAATCTTTTGGATCTTGGGGAAGTCCCAGGTTGCTTGCAGTTTTCAGTTAGATCTAAACTGGAAGCTGAACAAGAAGGAGCTGAAGTGATTCTTAGCAGCAATCCTGAGTGGATTCGCATGGGAGAACTCTGAAAAGGCTAAGTTTTTGGCCTGCATGTCGGTGTGCTGTTCCTGAGAGGGAGAGAAGAGAATTATTTTGTACTCGACTAAATCCAAGTTTGTGTGACTAAAGTAAGCTATTGAAGTGGGCCAAGCTCAGCCTGAAGAAGACCGAAGATTTTGCTGAATGCGATCAGCCTGTCAGGAGTTCCAGCTACCCCTAAGCTCCCGGTGTGTGCAGAGACTTTAAGATTGTGACCAGGGAGCTCTTTGCCTGGTACAGTAGAATTCCCTTACATGTAAATGTGCTATGAGCTGCTAGTGGGTCATGAGTTAGTCCCCCACTGTGTGAACTGTGTTCTGCTTGCTGGAAGCTATAGCAAGCCCAAAACGGACTGCATCCGAATTTGTCTCCATGCGGTCTGGGCCTTGCCAGACTGGCCCAGCCAGACTACCCACTGCACAGAGAAGCCATCGACGAGAGACCTGCCTGGGGATCAGCCCCCTGCTCCACGCTTGAACAGGAATGACGCCTCTGTGACTCATATGGGCCCTGCTTCTCCTGGCATTCCAGATCAACCACCTGTAGTCTCGATTTTCATCCAGCCTGTGTCCACTCTTGGGTATCGTGAGTAAATACCAGGGTAGCTCCCTGTAACAACAGCTTAATCTGAGTGTGTTATCTGATTGTCATCTTGCTTCATTTCCTTTACAAACTGAGCCCTCTGGCTCCAGATGACAAATATTGTGTACTGTGCATGTTATGTTTTCCATCACAGGGCCCCAACCAGCTGCAACCCCGGGCAACAGTCCTGGCTAGCCCATCTCTTCTCCACCTGGGTATCCAGAGGTGGACTGTGTGGGGGGACTCAAAGCGCATGCATAACTGCTTGATTGATATAACCTTTAAGCTAATTAACCTGATTTTGCCCCTCCCTTGTTCAAGTCCCCTAAATAAATCAGATCTAACTTTTTCTGCATGTAATCTGACTGTGGTTCCAGTTTGCGCTCAAAGTACTGTACTGTTGCTATTTGCTGTGCATAACCTTGTTTTACAGGGGTTCCCCAGGATCGAGCCAGAGGAACCAGACCCGGTGGTAAGTGCAAACAGTGTGGGTACTTGTGTGGTGTACCAGAGGTATTGTGAAAATGATTATTGTACAGTGTTCAGGCCACTAGAGGGGAAAGAGGGGGGTTACAGTGTCCCGGAGGGCTATACCCAGGTTAGCTTGACCAATACCAACCCTGATCTCTGGGTGGAGGCACCCGTTTCAGAACTCAGGCCCCTTAACCTGCTACTAGCCAAGCAGACAGGGGTAGTAGCCCTTGTGGCTCCTACCCTGTGGAATGCTCTACCTCTTCAGATAATGGGGTGCCTGAATGTGGATAGCTTTAAATCTGCTCTTCAAACATTTTCATTTTGTCTACCCTGATTATTAATTTATGGAATTCTGTCATTTTAATTATTTATTGTCTTATGTGTTTTGTGTAACCCCAAGGTGGTGCTATTCCAAGGGCTACTACCCCTGCCTACTAGGCTAGTTGCAGGTTAAGGGGCCTAGGTTCTGATACGGGTGCCTCCACTCGGAGGCCCGGGTTCGTAGTGGTCAAGCTGACCTGGACACAGCCCTCTGGGACACTGTAACCCCCCTTTTCTTCTTCTAGTGCCTGAACAGTACATAATAATCACTTTCACAATGACCCTTATTCACCATGCCATTACCTACACTGTTTGCACTTACCACCAGGGCTGGTTCCTCCAGCTTGACCCTGGGGACCCCCTGTAAAACACGGTTAATCACAGCAAATAACAACAGTACAGTACTCATGGCACAAACTTGAACCACAGTCAGGTTAAATGCAAACAAAGTTAAATCTTATTTATTCAGGGGACTTGGACAAGGGAGGGGCGTAATCAAGTTGATTTGCTTAAAAGCTATATTAATCAGACAGTTATGCATGCAGTTCAGAGTCCCTACATAGTCACACACTCTGGGTACCCAGGTAGGAAAATGGTGGGCTAGCCAGGAACGTTGCAGCTGGTTGGGGCCCTGTGATGGAAGAAAGCAACATGCACAACACACACTGTTTGTAATCCAGAGCTGGAGGGCTCAGTTTGTGAAAGAAAATACAACAAGACAATCAGATGACAACACTTTTAGATTTAGCTGTTGTTGCAGGGAGCATCCCTGATGTTAAAGAAGCATAGAAACATAGAATTTGTCGGCAGATAAGGACCGCTTGGCCCACCCAGTCTGCCCATTTTCCTACCTACTGGATAAGCTGCAGATCCTAGTTAACCAGCAGCCTACTTCTTCACTTTACTCACGATACCCAATACTGGACACAGGCAGGATGAAATCGAGACTGCAGGCTTTCGAGCTCTACTGCCCGGAAAAGCAGGGCCCACATGAATCACCGAGGAATCATTTCTGTTCAAGGCGTTGAGCAGGGGGCAGATCCCCGGGCTGGTCTCTCGTCGATGACTTTCTCTGTGTAGCAGGTATTCTGGCTGGACCAGTGTAGCAGGGCTCAGGCAAATGGAAATGGATACGGATTCAGTCTGTCAAGCTGGATACAGCCTCCAGCAAGCAAAACACAGTTCAGACACACAGTGGGGAACCAAATCACGACCCACTATAAGCACACAGCACATTCACATGTAAAGAAATTCCACTATACCAGGCAAATGGCTCTCTGGTCACAATTACAGAGTCTCTGCACAATCTAAGAGTTCAAAGGTAGCTGGAAGTTCTGACAGGCCAATCGCATTCAGCAAATCTTCGGTCTTCTTCAGGTTAAAGCCTGGTCACAATTCAGTGGCTTAATTTGCTCTCCAAGTTTGGATTCAGTCCGAAAAAAACCCACAAGTTCCCTCTCAGAAACAGCAGGCAAGCATACAGGCCAAATGCAGGCCTTTCCACAGTTCTCCCACGCAAATCCACTGTGGATTGCTGCTCGAACTATCTCAGGCTGCTACGTCTTCACTTCCCAACTCAGATCTAACTGAAACTGCATACAGTGTGGGACTTTCCCCAAAATCCAAAAGGCTCAGTTGACTGATCTGTCAGTCACAACAAGGACTCCCCCTCCAGGTTATTTTAGGCACCAAAAGCCCAAAACTACAATTCAAACAAGTTTTGGCCCCACCAAGCCCCTGTAGGCAGGCTCCATTTTAGAGTCCCAAATGTACTGATTGGCCCATTCTGCAGTCCAGGACCAAGATGATGGAAACAAACAGAACTGTCCATGCTGCAAAGAAGGCAGGTTAGAACAAACTGCATTATTTCTACTCTAACAAATGATCAGCAAACAAGTACATCTTCTAACAGAGTTCTCTCTCAGATTAATTATGACTGCAATGCAGGCAGCTCTTAAAGAGACAGTACACAGAGGCTATACAGGCACTTCTCTGGCAATCACATTTAAACTGCTAAAACGCAGGACACCAGCTTAGCAGTGAGCATTTAGGCAAGCTCAAGGAAGACTTTTCAGGAACCCCCATTTTTAGGGGGTGGTTACACCCTTCCCTGCCTGGAGAAAACTTGGCACCCGCATCAAGTCTATACCATCACAATATCAAACATGCAATATAAACAAGATATATATATATCATTAGCTTGTTACATCACTATACCTTTCAATATACTTCGCATTACTACATCCATATTAACAATACTTATGCATGTTTCATTCAGGTAATGCTGATTCCACTATGATTAACACATTAGTAACATCACAATACTGCTTCAGGTAATAGCTTCTTGCACATTAAACAATGTAAGAGGGTGCTCTTCCCTATCAGCTAACTTGGGGCTGGATGGGGCAGGGGCACCATGGTGAGAGGGAAAAACAAGCAACCTGCAATTGGCCATCATGCTCAGTTTGGGCAGTGAGCTTGGCGAGATGTAAATCCCTGTGTGAACCACATTGAGAGGCAAATTCACTGGCCTCCCAGGGGAATCATAACTAAGGAGTAGTACTGGCTTGACAGCTCAGCCAGTCTTTCTGGGGGGAGCAGCCACAGTCTCTGTACTTTCAGCACTAACTTTGGAGCTTTTGTCACTTGTGAGGGGTACCTCTGCATGGATGGGAATGTCCAAACTGGGAGCACTGTCAGCTCCTTGCTCTGTAGGCTCTGATTCCACAGCACTTTGCTCATTACTGTCTTCTGACGAGGGCCCAGCTGGCTCATTTTGAGAAGGTTTAGGCACAATTAGGCTTTGTGGCACTGCAATGAGGCTGCCAGCACTCTCATACTGTTCTTCAAGTTCTGGTGTATCACCAGGGAGACTCAGACCATCAGCCCCTTCTTCAGGCAATTCACACAGTTCCACAAAACACAGAGAGTCCGCAACCTCAGATGTGATGCTTTGCACCTCACTTTCAGGGAGCATTGGCTCCATGGACGAAGCTGGGGGGTTAGGCAGTCCAGAAGACCCAGCTTCATCCCCACAATTAGTCATAGGGTTACCTCAAAACATCTGACTCAGTTCATAAGAGGGGTAATAGGCATTGTCACACTCACTATCATCAGAGGTGGACTGACAGTCACTATCATTCTGGGCCTGCTGTGGGGGAAACCTTAACTCTGTAACTACTGGGGTAGGTTGACTTTGTCTCTTTTTTGCAGCAGCACAAGTCACCGGCCCAGGGGAGGCAATGTCTGCTGACTCAGCTTCAATAATAACTTGGCCGATAGGCAACAAGTGGCTATGGTGCATGGTCTTGACAGCTTTGGAGTTATTCTCTGGGCGTACCTTGTATACTGGTAGATCATCCAACTTTCCAACTATTATATGAGAAAGATGGTGCCGCCTTTCAGCAATTTTGTGCTTGCCATGTAGTCCTAAATTGCGTAACAACACACGTTCTCCAGTCCGTAGCTCTTGAGCCTTTACTTTCTTGTCGTGCCTCTCTTTGTTGGTGAGATTTCTTTAAGCAGCCATTGTCTGGGCCAGTTGATATGCATGGTTCAATTGAGGTTTCAGTTCCTGTACATACTGTAGGTAGTTTTCAGCTCGGACCCCATCTGGGGAGACCCCAAAACAGACATCAAATGGCAGTCGGGCCTCCCTCCCAAACATGAGACAGTAGGGGGAGAATCCAGTAGCGTCATTTTTGGTGCAATTGTACGAGTGTACCAAGGTGCTAATCTGCTGGCTCCACTTATGCTTGTCTTTTGGGTGGAGGGTGCCCAGCATGTCTAGAAGGGTGCGGTTAAAATGTTCTGGTTGAGGGTCCCCCTGCTGGTGATAAGGGGTGACTCTTGACTTCCGTACCCCCCACAGAGAGAGCATTTCTTTGATTAGCTTACTTTCAAAGTCTCTGCCTTGGTCAGAGTGGATCCGCTGCGGGGCACCACAGTGGACAAAGAATTTTTTCCACTAGCACCTTGGCCATGGTAGAGGCTTTTGATCTTTAGTTGGAAAAGCTTGTGCATACTGTGTGAAATGATCCATAACCACTTACACATTGCCAATATTCTGTTGATCAGGTTCTAATCTATGCAGACCAGTTCCATGGGGGTGCTGGTAGTGATACTGACAAGGGGGGGGCAGTCCTCTGAGGCAGGGTTTTTCTTTGGAAGCAACGACTACAGGTCTTTACATAGTGCTCAACATCGGCCCCCATCTTGGGCCAGTAGAATCGAGATTGTACCAGGTCGAGAGTCCTGTCAATACAGAGGTACCCCATGTGATTGTTTCTTTCTTTCTTATTTCTTTCTTGTCCACCCTTTGAACTTCGGGTGGTATCTGCATATATTTGGTGGAGCATTGCTGTTGAACTATCTCCTTGTCCCTTGGTTTTTGCTGGGTGTTTTATATGGGGATTTGCCGACCCATGGGGGTCTTGGTGTTGTTACCCAGCTGAGGAGTCGGTCGGGGTACTTTGTTCCCTTGGACCCTGGAATTGGCTGCAACTGTGGCCTTTCTTAGGGTCCTTTGGCGTTGGCCAGCTTTATTTTCCTGAGAGCACTCAGTGGTAAGCAGAAGGAATTTTTAAAGGAGTTTCTGCAGTAAAATTGGTCATCAATTCAGCCCTTGGAATTGTTTTTGAATTATGCAGGTTTCGGTGGTACCTGGGCTCGCCTTTACTTAATTCTGGACATGGATTGAAGATACTGTTGACCCCCTCCTGACTTTTCTGTGGATTACTAATTTTCATTCGTTTGGATGAGCGGGTGGTGAGAGGACCCTGTGTCCATGTATTTTATTTATTTTTTGTTTTGTTGGATTTTACAGCTGTTCTCTTTGACAGTGTGGAAGATTGTAATTTTCCCTTTCCTCGGTTGTGAGGGGACTGAGGGAGGAGTTTACAGTTTTCTTTTTCATTTTTTGTAATAATTTTGTTATGTTTATATTCATTTGTTATTGTATTATAATGTTTTAACTGTTTGGCAGTGAGAGTGCTGCCCTCTCTCTCCAGTGGTGAAAGGACTGGGTGGGGAGGGAACTAATTATTTACTGTATTGTATATTGCTTTTTGCCTCTCTCTCCCCCACTGGTGAGAGGATTGGGTAGAAAAGGGAAATCAATTCTTTATTGTATTTTGTTGTATTATGTGTTTGGGTTTGGAGGGTGAGAGTCCCTAAGCTCTGTTTTGCTGTGTATTTGTTTTGATGGGTTATTTTGTGTTAAAGGGGGGTTGTCAGGGTCTCTAAATTTCAGGCTCTGAATTGATGTTGGGTGGGGCTTTTAAATTATTTTTATTAAGTGGGCATTATTAGCTTGTTAGTTTCATTTTTCTTTTAAGGTTTTGCTTGTTTTATTTTCAGTCAGTAGTGCAGCTTGCAGCATGTGTTGGCCTTCATCCCCCACAGTTGTGCGCAACTCATCCTCTTCTCTTCATGCCCTTCGCGCTTTTTATTATCCCCTTCTCCAGTTTGAGACCTACCAGCAATGTAGGTCACTGGGCATTGCACGTAACAGAGGGAGAAGGGCGCGGGGTTATGAACAAGGGAGGATGATAGAGGGGGGCATCGTATTGGCGTGGTTGGCTCCAGAAGGCACCCTAGGGCTAAATGGAATCCAGACCATGGTCTTCCTTGTCTGGTGCCCATACCCAAGGCCACCACCGATTATCGTGGGCACATGGCCTGGACAGCCCGTGAGGTTTGTTCAACTTGGGCGGTGTTGTGCAATGCCAGGTCCATTAAAAACAAGACTGCAATTATTGCTGATCTTGTTGGTACAGTGGATCTGGCTTGCATTACCAAGACCTGGCTGGATGAAAACTCTGGCCCCATTTTGGAGGCTATGACTCCAGCTGGGTACTCGGTGTTACACCGTCCAAGATTGGATCACGGTGGGGGGGGGGGTTGCGGTCTGTTTCAAGACTGAACTGGGCCTCATGGAGGTCCCAGCGGTGGGGGGTTGAGTCCTTTGGGTGTATAGTAGTAGCAGGTGTAGGCTTTTGAATTGCTCTCATTTACCGTCCACCCGGTGATGAGAAGCGATTCCTTCAGGAAGTGGTAGACTTCATCGTCGATATGGCCTTTGAGTCACCCAGATTGATGGTTCTGGGTGACTTTAATGCCTGGGTCAATGACGAACTCTCGCAATTTGGCCAACACTTTCTCCAGCTCATGACAACGCTGGGCCTTACACAGGTGGTTTCCTCTGCTACACATAAATTTGGACACTCTTTGGACCTGATCTTCCTTCTGGGGGTCGAGGCATCCGATGTGGGGGTGGAACCCATCAGGTGGTCAGACCATTACACCGTGGGGTTTAGTTTTTGCACCTCCTCTAGAAGGCCTGCCCCTGTGGAGTTGGTTAGGTACTGTCCTTTGCGGGATATAGATTCCCAAGGCCTTGCGGCGGTGCTTGACCTCTCATCTCCCACTTTGGCAAGCAGTGATCCAGAGATCCTCGTGTCGGGTTATAATATAGCCGTGGCAGGGGCTCTGGATTTTATTGCTCCAGTTCATGTTTGCCCCCTCTCCCATCACCCCAAGTCCCCTTGGTTTGATGGGACGTTGAAGGAGATGCGGAGACAGGGGCGAAGGTTAGAGCGTTGCTGGCGAAGGTCCACCCTTGATGCCGACCACCTTATATTGATGGATCATTATTCGGTCTATCAATCTGCAATCACCCGTAAGAAGGCAGAATTCCTGTCCAGGGAGATCGCAGTTGCTCGGAATCGACCAGCTCAGCTGTTTCGAGCTGTGGACAGACTGTGCAACCCAGCCTGTCTGCAAGTTCGGAAAGCTGTTTCACAATTGGAGTGCGATGAGCTTGCTCAGTTCTTTGCAAGTAAGGTGGCTGACATTGGGGTGGAACTGTTGCCATTACACTCTAGGGGAGCGGCCATGGACCAGTGTGACATCATGGTACCTCGGTTTTCTTGGAGCTCCTTCAGCCAACTGGAGTTCATGGATGTCATGAGGATCATCCAGCATATGCGCACTATGTGCTGTAGTTTGGATCCTGGACCGACCTCCCTAATTCTAGGTTGTATTGATACCATCGGTCCTGTCTTTGTACAGATAATCAGATGCTCCTTGGAATCTGGTGAGTTTCCTAGCTCCCTGAAAGAGGCGGTGGTGAACCCCTCTTGAAGAAAGCTACCTTGGACCCTGACTGTCTCGAAAACTACAGACCTATCTCTAACCTTCCCTTTGTTGGGAAGGTAATTGAGAAAGTAGTGGCTGCACAAATGGAGGACCACTTGACCATCCACAACATCTGTGAACCCCTCCAGTCTGGATTTCATAAAAGACATAGTACTGAGACAGCGCAGGTTCGGGTGCTCAATGATGTCTTGATGGCTAGAGATCAGAAGAGCCATTCCATCTTGGTTCTCCTCGACCTTTCTTCAGCGTTTGGCACCGTAGATCTCATGGTGTTGATAGAACGCCTGAGGCTGCTTTGTGGAATATCTGGAACCGTCTTGAGATAGTTCACTTCATTCCTCACTGGGAGATCACAAAGGGTTGTGTCCGGGGTTCTTTCCTCGGATTCAATTGCTTTGTTTTGTGGGGTGCCTCAGGGTTCAGTATTGTCACCCATGATATTTGCGGTGTATATGCTGCCCATCGGAGACATTGTAAGGAAGTATGGGCTGAGGTTTCACAGTTATGCAGATGATACCCAACTCTATCTTTCTTTTGCCCTTGACCTGGAGGGAGTTCTCTTGGTCTTTAATAGCTGTCTAAGAGAAATCCAGGATGAATTCCAGCTGACTGAGGTTGAACTCGGATTAAGACTGAGGTACTGGTTGTAGACCCGGGCCGACAGATAGGGGGGTCGGGTAGTGTTGCATCTTCTGGAATTTTTCTTGGTGGCGTTTCTCTCCCGACCTCTGAATGGGTGCGGAACCTGGGGGTAGTTCTTGACGATAGGTTGACACTGAATTCACAGGTGTCTGCAGTCATCAAGACTTCCTTTTATTATCTTAGGAATATCGCCAGGATTCGGCATCTTGTTCTGTCTGCCGACCTGCCTACTTTAGTCCATGCCTTCGTGCCCTCGTGCCTGGATTATCGCAACTCCCTTTATCTGGGGCTTTCTGGGGTTGAAATCCGTCATCTGAAGCTAGTGCAGAATGCTGCAGCCCGGCTTTTGACGGGTTCTAGAAGATCCTGTCATATTACCCCGGTGCTGCGCGAACTGCACTGGCTGCCAATTCGGTGGTGGATCACCTTTAAAGTTGGCTTGCTGACTTTCAAAGCCCTACATGGTCTGAGCCCAGTCTATCTGAAAGAACTTCTGGTTCCCTATCGCCCTGATCGATCTCTCCACTCTGCCAACGAGGGGTTGCTAGAGGTTCCAAGGGTGAATTTAAAATCTGGTGCTCGGGCATTCTTGTATGTTGCCCCCACCCTTTGGAACTCTCTACCCCGTTGGTTGCAGGAGTGCACTTCTGTGGAGGATTTTAAGAGGGGCTAAAGACCTTTTTATGGGAAACAGCATTCCCTGAATATTGATTGTTTTAATTGTTTGGTTTGCCTGTATTTTTTATGATGCTAATTGTTTTAATTGTTATTATGTATGGCGCCTTGACACTTGAAAGGCACCCTATAAATAAAAATTATTATTATTATTGTGCAGTGACCTCAGTACCAAGTATTTAAAGGCTGTGGGCAGGACCAATTGTTGCTTGTCTACTTGACCACTATGATCCACTCTCTCGCTGTATAACAACTGATTGAGTAACTTCAACCTGGGGCCTTCTTTAAATGATAGGGCAGTTTGCAAGTCAGGGGAATGCAACTTAGACACGTCTTTCCCCGCACACAAGGCATGAGGTGCAGGTTGAATTATAGGATCTTGGGATTGAGCCCACTGAATACTGTTATTGTCAAGTTGAGGTAGTGCACCAATAACTAGAGCAGAGAAATGACAATAAGCAGCCGATATGCAGGTATCAGGAGGGCCCAAGCAATCTACTAGACAGTCCACTGTGTCCACAGACATCTGTTCATCTCTGTCAAACTTTTGACACAATGCTCGGATGTCAGGTTCAGACAACGAGACCCAACCACTCTTGGAGACTGTCCTTCGTGGCAGGGCCTCAGCATCAATATGGTTCAGTCCTGGCCTGTATTCAACAGCATAATCATAGGTTGATAAAGCAGAGAGCCACCAGTGCCCAGTGGCGTCCAACTAAGCTGAAGTCTATACATAGGTTAACAGGTTATTGTCAGTCTTCACCAATATCTTAGCCCCATAGAAGTACTAATGAAACTGGTCAACAATGGCCCATTTTAGGGCAATGAACTCCAGCTTGTGCACAGGATAGTTTCATTCTGATGCGGTCAGGCTCCTGCTGGCAAAAGCCACTGGTCTTAAACCATCTTCATGGTCTTGATACAGCACAGCTCCTAGGCCCTGCAGACTAGCGTCCGTATGCAGCACATAGGGCTTGGTAGGGTCAGCATAGGCGAGGATGGGGGTGTGGGTGAGCTGGTATATGACTTTGTGGAAGGCTGCTTCACATTCGGGTGTCCAGCGGGGCCTAAAAGGTTCACCTGTGTGGAAGTACACTTTCTCTGGTTCTTTGATAGCCCCTTTCTTGTATTTATGGTTGGTAAGAGGGTAACCCTGGGTGAGATTCAGGAGCAGGCGAATCACCTTGGAATAGTCTTTTACGAACCTGCAGTAGTAGCCACAGAACCCCAGGAAATGCTGTAGTTCTTTCAAGTTATGGGGCTGGGGCCAAGTAGTCAATGGCTTGACCTTTCTGAGATTGGTCTCTATTCCTTCTGCAGATACAATGTGCCCCACATACTTCACAGATGTTTGAAAAAACTGGCACTTGTCAATGGACAGCTTGAGGTTGAAGTCTTCCAATTGGTCTAGGACTTTAAACAGTCGAGTCTCATGCTCCTCTAATGTGCGTCCGAACACAATGACATCATCTAGGTACACTAGGCAATCCAGCAAGTTCATATCTCCTACCGCACATTCCATGAGTTGCTGAAAGGTGGCCGGGGCACCCAAAATCCCCTGTGGCATTCTCAGGAATTCGTAGAACCCCAAAGGACAGATGAAAGTGTTTTTCTCACTGTCCTCCATGGCCATCGGAATCTGGTAATATCCGCTGCGAAGATCCAATACTGAGAACCATTTGCTCCCATTCAAGCAATTCAGGGCATCTTTTATACAGGGCATGATGTATTGATCTGGGACGGTCCGCCGGTTCAGGGTTCAATAATCAACACACATCCTCACCGACCCATTCTTCTTATGCACAACCACAATGGGAGAGGCCTATGGGCTCCTTGATTCCTGTATCATGCAAGCAGTGAGCATTTCCTGCAGGTGTCTCCTCACATCATCTATGTCCGCTGGGGTGAGGCATCGGGATCTCTCTCGAAATGGCCGGTCATCCTGCAGGCATATATGATGCTCTGCATCCTGGACACACCCCACGTCCCATTCTTTTAACTAAAACACTTGGTCTCTCTGGGCGAGTTTCTTGCTAATCTAAGCCTTCCATTCAGCTGGCAGCGGGGAATCACCCAAGTCAAGTAAGTCTAGGGTCACTCTCTCCTTTTGGCCAGAGTACTTGTTATTGGATAATACTACAGTGTTTGTGCAGTGTACTGTAGCTAGAGTGCACCCTCTGTTCACCCGGACCTCCCGATCTGACACATTTCGAATCTGGACTATCACTTGTCATGCATAGGCATGGGCATGAGCAGGCAAGATGCTGGGTTTAACCAATAACCCTTCTGGCAACTTTCCATCACCTGGTGCATCCAACATTAATATTTTGTTCTTTATGTTTCTCTTTAGGCAGACTTCTCCATGGATTGTGCACTGGGCGTTGGAGTCAGGTTCCATTTTCTACACTATCCCCACTGGCTCATCTGGGTCTTCTTCATTGGGTTTCTGTTGTAAGTCATATGCCTTTTTTTACTAAGGCTGGAATTCTTAGGGCCCGTCCAGTCAGTTGCCCTTGTTTCTCATGGCAGAGTTGTGCTAATCTCCCAAACATGTGGGTGTTTATTCCAATTAACAGGGGAACCCCATCATACAGTCCAGTGGGGGGACACACTAGGGCCAGTGTCTCTACTTGCTCCTCTACACCAGTTACAGTTGCAGAAAAAGACAACCAGAGGCGGACATATCCTACCTAGGGATAAGACTTGTCGCTCAGTCACCACACATGTAGGCCTTCCAGGGATTGTAATGGGACATCAGATAAGTGTTTGTCATACCAGTCCTGAAATACAATGGTCACTTGCGACCCACTGTCAAGCACAACCCGAGTAGGAATGCCAGCCACAGTAGTCTTCATTGAAAGGCCCACTATTTTGGACCAGTTTGGAGGGGACAACAGCAGGGGCCTGTACAGACGATTTAGCCACAGAGGGGTTTGAGTTAGGATGGCCGAAGCCTTCACTGCGGTCATTTCATGCACCCCTTGATCACTGTCTAATTTTCCAAAGCTCTCCTTGAAGCCGGTTCACCACTTTCTCTAAGTTCTTCTGAGACCAGCATTCCCTCTTCATATGGCCACCCTTGCCTCAATTGTGACAAATGACAGACTCTTGGGGTATCCTTGGTGAGAACATACCAGGGGATGCTGGAGCACTGACGGGAGATTGTGATCTGACTTCTGCTGGTAGTGTACCATGTCTCAAAAGTTCCTTTAGGGTGGCAGTCAATTCCTTGAGCTCAGCCGAGAAGCCACCCTCAGTAGAGGATGCCTGAGGGTGCACCCTCACCCCCATAACAGTCATGTCCTGACAGGGGCCAGGGTCTCTGTCAGCCGGGGATACCTCAGTGAACGCACCCGGTTGTACTTTTCTGACTTCCTTCAACAACTTCTCCCCCCACCGTTTAGCCCATGGCGGGACACTCCTAGTGGTCTCCATTTTGGAAGGGCCTTCCGGTGCCATGATCACCTGGGCTGCACTCACCCCATAATTACAATCTCCCTCTTCACCTTCTACCTCCTGGAGTTCTTTGATCAAGTCACAGTAGTCAGGTGGGTTACACAGTTCAAAACACTGGTGGCTACCCCACTTTTACGGTAAGCTTTCTGCAGAGCTCTTTCTAGGCAAGTAACATACACAGACAAACTCTCCCCCTTCCATTGTTTGGTACCTTGGAATTTCCACATCAAAGTCTCCCCTGACTCAATGCTCCCAAAATTGCCTTCAAGTACAGATAGGCACTTCTGAGCAGATGCATCAGGGTTCGTGGACCTCAAAAATTTAATGGCTTCAAGGGCGGGGCCCCTCAAACTGTTTATGATTCTTTTCCACATCTCAGCCTCTGCACACTGCCACTCGAGTACCAAGGTGGGCAACATAGTCAATCCAGGTCTCCCAGTCATCCTTCCCCTGGGGAGGGGAGGTTGCCCGAGAAGATTCTCAGCCTTCGGTAGGAGTCGTGACTAATGGCGGGTACAGATATAGGGGCCAGCATTGGCATGGGCACAGAAGGAGGGGCAGTAACAGGTGCTGGAATGGGAGGAAGTGTTGGAGAAGGAACACCTCCAGATGGCAGGAATAGTTTCTTAAAGTCCTCTACGGTTTTCCCTTCCTATAACAACAACTTAGCAAATTTTTCCTCAAAAGCCTTTGATAATGGTGGAAGCTCATCCTCCCCCAGGGTCTTTACTGTCTTTTGTTATCACTTTCCAGGTGGCTAGGACCCCTTCTGAGGCAATAGTCTGTGGCACTTTAGAGCTGTCCACGAGGTCACTACACTCTACCAAGGCTATGAAAGTTTGGGTGATCAAATCAGGCTGTCAACCCACCACCACAGGGTTTTTTAAACATTCAACTTTGGAGAGTGCTCCCTCTACAATGTCCTTACTGGTACCCAGGTTAATATCCAGTATAAGCAGAGCATTTTGGGGGTCGATCTCCTGCCCAGTACACCACCCCACCAACTGGTGTACAGTCATTTCTACTGGGGTAGCCATTAATCTTTAGCAATAATTCGTAATTTTTGGCCACTAGAAGGCACAAAATCCCAGCAGTGAGCCTCCAAGATGTAACCCCAAGGTGGCACTATCCCAAGGGCTACTACCCCTGCCTGCTTGGCTAGTTGCAGGTTAAGGAGCCTAGGTTCTGATACGGGTGCCTCCACCCAGAGGTCAGGGTTGGTAGTGGTCAAGCTGGCCTGGGCACAGCCCTTCGGGACACTGTAACCCCCCTGTTCTCCTTCTAGTGGCCTGAACAGTACACAATAATCACTTTCACAATGACCCTTATTCACCAGGCAATTACTACCCACACTGTTTGCACTTACCACCAGGGCTGGTTCCTCTAGCTTGACCCTGGAGACCCCCCTGTAAAACAAGGTTAAGCACAGCAAATAACAACAGTACAATACTCTTGGCACAAACTGGAACCACAGTCAGGTTAAATGCAAACAAAGTTAAATCTTATTTATTCAGGGGACTTGAACAAGGGAGGGGCGTAATCAGGTTGATTTGCCTAAAAGCTATATTAATCAGACAGCTATCCATGCAGTTCAGAGTCCCTACACAGTCACACACTCTGGGTACCCAGGTAGGATAACAGTAGGCTAGCCAGGAACATTGCAGCTGATTGGGACCCTGTGGTGGAAGAAAGCAACATGCACAACACACACTATTTGTAATTCGGAGCTGGAGGGCTCAGTTCGTGAAAGAAAAGGCAACAAGACAATCAGATGACACTTTTAGATTTAGCTGTTGTTGCAGGGAGCTACCCTGATGTTTACTCACGATACCCAATACTGGACACAGGCAGGACGAAATCGAGACTGCAGGCTGTTGAGCTGGAGTGCTGGGAGAAGCAGGGCCCACACGAATCACTGAGGCATCATTCCTGTTCAAGGCATTGAGCAGGGGGCTGATCCCCAGGCTAGTCTCTCGTCGATGACTTTCTCTGTGCAGCAGGTATTCTGGCTGGGCCAGTGTAGCAGGGCCCAGGCACACGGAAATGGATATGGATTCAGTCCGTGGAGCTGGATACAGCCTCCAGCAAGCAAAACACAGTTCAGACACACAGTGAGGAACCAAATCACAACCCACTATAAGCACACAGCACATTCACATGTCAGGAAATTCCACTGTACCAGGCAAATGGCTCTCTGGTCGCAATTACAGAGTCTCTACACAATCCAGGAGTTCAGAGGTAGCTGGAAGTCCTGACCGGCCGATTGCATTCAGCAAATCTTCGGACTTCTTCCGGTTAAAGCCTGGTCACAATTCAGTGGCTTAATTCACTCTCCAAGTTCGGATCCAGTCCGAAAAAAAAAACACAGGTTACCTTTCAGGAACAGCAGGCAGGCATACAGGTCAAACTCAGGCCTTTCCGCAGTTCTCCTGTGCAAATCCACTATGGATTGCTGCTTGAACTATCTCAAGCTGTTACTTCTTCACTTCCCAACTCAGATCTAACTGAAACTGCAAGTAGTGCGGGACTTTCCCCAAGATCCATAAGGTTCGGTTGGCTAATCTGTCTGTCAGTCACAACAAGAGCTCCTCCTCCAGGTTATTTTAGGCACCAAAAGCCCAAAACTACAATTCCTAAAAGTTTTGGCCCCACCAAGCCCCTGTAGGCAGGCTCCATTTTAGAGTCCCAAATGTACTGATTGGCCCATTCTGTAGTCCAGGACCAAGATGATGAAAACAAACAGAACTGTCCATGCTGCAAAGAAGGCAGGTTAGAACAAACTGCAATATTATTACTACTCTAACAAATGATCAGCAAACGAGTACATCTTCTAACAGAGATCCCTCTCAGATTAATTGACTGCTATCAAGGCAGCTCTTAAAGAGACAGTTCACAGAGGCTATACAGGCACTCTCTTGCAATCACATTTAAACTGCTAAAATGCAGGACACCAGCCTGGCAGTGAGCATTTAGGCAAGCTCAAGGAAGACTTTTCGGGAATCCCCATTTGTAGTGGGGTTACATTCGTAAAAGCGCTTTGGTATTCTTTGAATTGCACTTGAAACAAATAAAGCTAATTATTATTATTTTTCTGCCTGTGATGCTACCTGAGACTCCCCCTAATTCATTCCTTCCTTTGCTGTTATCCATGACGATGGACAATTATCCATGCCTTTGTCACCACAACAATAATAATAATAAAGCACAATTCGGGTATCAAAGTGCTTTACATACAATATTTTAAAACAGCTCAATAAAATCTCAAAAACGTACAGAACAGCATCAATTAAAAACTTCCAAATTCACATTATTTCAGGTATTAAAATCCTGCTTAAATAAATACATCTTTAAACTGGTAGTGAAACTCTCCACGGTCTCGCACTCTCTGATCTGACGAGGTAGAGAATTCCACAGGGATGGCGCCACAAACATAAAAGCCCTTGCACCAGATGTTTTCAACCATATCCTGGGAACCTCTAGCAACCCCTCATCAGTAGAGCGGAGAGGTCGGTCAGGGCTGTAAGGAACCAGAAGACCTTGCAGATAACTCGGTCCCTGTCTATGTAGGACTTTGTAGGTCATAAGACTGACCTTAAAGATGGTCCGCCACTGTATAGGCAGCCAGTGCAGATTGCGCAGCAGAGGCATAATATGACTGGTATGAGAAGTCCCAGTCCATAGTAGTGCCGCCGCATTCTACACCAGCTGCAAGCGGCTGACATCAACCCCCGGAAGCCCTAGGTATAGGGAGTTGCAGTAGTCAAGGCACAAGGTCACAAAGGCGTGGATCAACGTTGGCAAATCATTGGACGGAACAAGGTGCTTAATTCTGGAGATGTTTCTAAGATGATAAAAGGAAGATTTGATGACTGCCGACACCTGCACCCGCAGTGTCAGCCCATCGTCAAATACCACCCCAGATTACGCACCTGTACAGAGGTGGGTAGCTGTACACCATCAATCCAAAGCTCAGACAGTAATCCCACCACTGACCTCTCTATCCAGCACCCCGCTCCACCAGTAGCACCTCAGTCTTCCCAGAATTCAGTTTCAACCAACTAGACCTCATCCAGCTATGGATTTCGCCAGACAGCTGTTAAACATCGAGATCACTCTCTCCCGGTCGGGTGCAAAAGACAGACAGAGCTGTGTATCATCTGCTTAGCAGTGAAAACTCAGCCCACATCATCTTACAATGTCTCCAAGGAGCAGCAGATACACTGCAAATGACATGGGGGACAGCACTGAGCCCTGAGACACCCCTCATGGCAGGGAGAATGGCTCAGAGGAAAAAATCCCTGACACCATCCTCTGAAACCTGCCAGCTAGGAAAGAATGGAACCATCTAAGAACTGGACCAGCCAGTCCACAGATGACCCTCAGATGCTGGAGCAGAACCCCATGGTGCACAGTGTCGAATGTTGAAGAGAGACCCAGAAGCATCACGATGGAGCGTGCTTCTGGTCTCTTGCCATCAAGAGATCATTAAACACCTGAACCAGAGCAGTCTGGGTACTATGTCTCTTCCAGAAACCAGACTGGAGAGGTTGGACTACTGCAATGCTCTATATCTAAGGCTTTCTGGATGTCTGATGTATCGAATGCACCTGGTGCAGAGCTCTGTGGCCCATAAGTTGGTGGGTTCCTCATTGAGGGATCACATCACTCTGGTTCTGCGTGCTTTGCACTGGCTGCCACTGTGTTTGCGCATCACTTTCAAGATTGGCTTGTTAACGTACAATGCCCTATGTGAACTGGGACCAGACTACTTAAAAGAGTTCCTGATTCCTTATCAACCACGCTGCCCTCTCCGCTTCTCTAGAGCTGGACTGCTAGCAGTCCCCACCTCATGGCTCTGGATGTCAGGTGATAGAGACTTTAGGGTGGCAGCACCTATCATTTGGAACTTGATTCCCTATCACATTCATGCAGCCAACTCGGTGGAGGCCTTCAAAGCTTCTTTTAAAACATTTTTATTTGAACAAGCATTTAGTGAAACCTAAGTCATTTCGGTTTTTAATCTTTGGGTAAATTTAATTGTTTACAGTTTGAATTGTCATGTAAAGCTCAGAGCCCTTGATGAATTGAGCCCTATAAAAATAAAATTTGCTTTGCCTTGCTGTTGCCTTGGTTTCCTGTCCACTCTACATCTCTTCTCCTGCATCTTTTGTTCTTATCACCCTTGTCCTCCACTCTGTCTAGCCTCCCTTCATCCTGTGCCCCTGCCCTGGGGAGGTTTTCTTCCTCCAGTCCCTGTTGCTTTAACCTGTGAAGGGGGAGCAATTAATGCCTTACATGGTAATACAGCCCCGCCCCCAATTCGTTTAAATGCTCATCCAAGTAACATTTAAACCTGCCATTGAGTACTGAGATCCCCTTCCCAGAAAGATGCAGGCTGTCACCTCTGTATAGGCCACTATCCTTTCTGGTCAGCCCCTTGTCCCCAATGAAACCAAATCCCTCCTCTCTGTACAATGCCTTCAGCCAACTGTTGAAATTCCTGATGCAGAGTGCCCTAACCTCTCCTTGGCTATATACAGGTAGCATCTCAATGAATGCCACCATTTGTGTTACTTGATTAAGATCCCTCCCCAGTTTTCTGAACTGCCCCTGCACTATTCCAGCTCCCTCTCCTCACCAGATCATTAGTCCCTAGGTGGACAATGACATCCAGCTCCCGCCAGTGGTCTGCCACCTTACCGATCCTTAGAATCCGCTCTCCTTCCCTCCAAGCCAAAGCACCAAGTAGGCACCTTACCTCCCTCTTCCCTCCCCCTGTTGCTTCCAGGTCTATCCCTCTCACGATCAAGCCCCCCACCAGCAGCTGTTTCCTCTTCTGTTGGGGCCTTTTCTGCCCACCCTGGGGCCTCCCCTTCAAGGATTCACCACATCCTCCCTTGCCACCACTATGAATGCCTCCTCTCAGCTATCCTGTCCCGCCAAAACGATGAAGGAATTTCATAGTGGCAAAGGATAAGCCTTGTGTACCACACCCACCCCATCCACCAATCCCACCCTCCCGGAGCCCACCAAGGTACAGCCTTCCCTCCTCTGTCTAGGCATCCTTTGAGAAAAAGGCGGCATACTTGGTGGCCCCTGGGAGAGACAAGAGATTCACTGAATCCTTGCCAGCTCGGCTCGAAGTCGAAAACCTTCAGTCTCCAGAATTTGTCCCAGAAGGCTGGGGCTCCACACCCTTTACACTGCACTACTACCATAATTGATTGCCCTCTTGACCTTTTAAAGCACTGAACCCAGCCTATCCCTTTTTGAACCACTGAACCTTACCCACTTGACTTTTTTAATCTCTGAACTTCTACCTTTTTACCACAGAGCCTAGCCTGACCCTTTCTGCTTCCTTCCTATATCTGTTTTATTTATTCCCTTCCTTGCACTTTTGGAATTTAGTTTATCACCCTGCAACAGATAGGATATTGCCTGCTTTCTCTTCTCTTAGTGTTTCTGTTCGGTGAACTCTTTTCTCCTTCTTTACTTCCCTCCCTTACTCTTACAGCTTGTTTACACTGCCACATTTGCTCCACAGCAACCCCAGTGCTCGTGTTGCTGCCATGTAAATGCAGCATTGTGGACACAAACAAACACACAAAAATTGCCAGCAGAAAAAGGCCTTATGGTCTACCAAGTCTGCTCAATTGTGCAGCTAGCAGCCCTTATTCTGCAGCTCCCCCTCCCTCCTTCCCTTGCTACACCTCCCTTGACCTTCCCTCTTGCCCTGTCCCATCCCCTTTTGAAGCCGCCCACTGTTCTACTGGATACCACCTCTGCTGGTAATGCGTTCCACCTGGCCACCACCCTCTCTGTAAAAAAGTGTCTTCTCATCTCCCTTCTGAACCTTTCCCCCTCCAGTCTCATATCATGGCCTCGGGTGTCCCTCCCTTCCCTTAGTTTGAAAAGCACTTCCATTCAAGACTTGTTTATGCCTTTCATGTACTTGAAAGTTTCAATCATATCTTCCCTCTCCCTCCTCTCTTCCAGTGAATACATGTTCAGTTCCTTCAGCCTACTCTCATAAGGTAAGTCTCCCAGAACTTTGATCATCTTTATCGCCCTGCGCTGCACCCCCTCCAGTAACTTAATGTCCCTCTTCAGATACGGGTGCCAGTACTGCACACAGTACTCCAGGTGTGGCCTAACCAGCAATCTATACAATGATAGAATCACCTCCCCCTCCTTGAGGATATACCCCTAGTAATACAACCCAGCATCCTGCTGGCCTCTGCAGCCGCCTTTCTACATTGTGCCAAGTTGTTCATTGCTCCCATAATGAGCAACCCCAGTTCCTTCTCCTCCTCAGTCACAGCTAACTGCTCACCCCCAGTTGGTAGCTCTTCTTAGGGTTTTTAGCCCCAAAATGCAGTATGTTGCATTTTATGGCATTGAACCCCAGCTACCAGGTGTCTGACCAGGTCTTCAGCTTTGACAGATCCTCCTGCAACCCTTGCCAACCCCCTAGGCCATCCACCACCACTCCCATCTTGGTGTCATCAGCAAACAGACTGATTTTGCTCTTGATTCCCACTGAAATGTCTGCAATGAATATCCCAAACAACACTGGTCCCAACATTGAGTCCTTTGGAACTCCACTCGTCTCCGCCCTTGGGGATGATGGCTCCCTACCCACCACAACTCTCTGCTACCTTCCTTGTAGTCAGTTCACTATCCAGCCCACCATCTTCGCACCCGCTCCTATACCTTGTAACTTACTTCCTAGTCTCCCATGTGGCACCGAGACAAATGCCCTGCTGAAGTCCAAGTACAGGTCATCCGCTGCATGGCCCTTGTCAAGTTGTCTAATTACCCAGTCATTGTACTCAACCAAGTTGGTCTGGCTGGATTTGCCAGTGACAAAGCCAGGCTGTTTACTGTCTGCAGCCCACTGGCTTCCAGAAGGGACACCAGCCTCTCCTTCAGGATTGTCTCCATCAGCTTACCTACAATAGATGTGAGGCTATAATTCCTCAGTTCATCCTTGTAGCCAATCTTATGGAGAGGTACCACATGAGCCATCCTCCAGTCCTAAGGTACACACCCTGAATCCAGTGAGGCACTGAACATGTCTGCCAAAGGACCTCTGCCAGTTCCTTCAGTACCCTGAGATGAATGCCTTCTGACCCTGGTGCCTTGTCCACCCTCAGTGCCCTCCAGTGTCCTCTGTGATTTCCCTGTCTATCACCCCTTCCCCCTCCATTCCTGACCTCAGACCCCCTTGGGTATCCACCCCCTTTTTTAGTAAATACTGAGCAGAAGTAGTCATTTAGTGTTTCTGCCTTTTCACCCCCGCTTCCACCCATCCCCCTTCCTTCTTAATCCTTACTATATTGTCCTTACAGCTCCTATTCTCCCTGATGGCCCTGAAGAATTCCTTCTCCCCCTCCTTAATGCCAGCCTGAGCTCCTTTGACACCTTTTTCTGCCCTTACTGCCCTTGTCACTTCCTTTGCTTCCTTCGGGTACTCCTTCCTGTCCTCCTTGTTCCTTGTTTTTTTGTACCTCCTAAAGGCGACTCTTTTCTTCCTTACCTTTTCCTTGACTCCTTTGCTTGCTCAGCTAGGTTTCTTTGTCCTAGCCTTCTTACTCTTGGCCTTGCCACAGGTTTTAGTTGCCTCCACTACCCCCAGCTTTATGAGCTCCCACCTCTGGTTAGTGTCCATACTAGGTTGAATTTTGGCCAGGTACTCTTTTACAACTTCCCCCATCCTCTTGAAGTTGGCTCTCCTGAAGTCCAACACCCTTGTGTCAGATAATACTCCTTCCTTACCCATATTCAATTTGAACCATACTGAGTGGTGGTTGCTCCCTTCCAGCGGTTCTTCCACCCCCAGTTCCCTCACAAAATCCCCATTTGCCAGCACTAGGTCAAGGATGTTCCTTAACCTGGTTGGTTCGCTGACCATCTGCATCAGGAAGTTGTCCAGGAAGATGTCCAACAATACTTGCTCCCTTCTATTCTTTGTGGCTGGGGTATTCCAATCCATTCCCAGCAGTTTGAAGTCCCACACGATCACCATACTTCCCTTTCCGCAGGTCCTCCTGATCTGTCCCGCTAGTCCCTGTCTAACTCTTCTGCAGAACGCGGCAGCCAGGCTTTTGACTGGTACATTTAGGACTAGTCATATTACACCTGTGCTGCGTGAACTGCACTGGCTGCCTGTACTGTGGTGGATTACCTTAAAGGTTGATTTACTGACCTATAAAGCCCTACATGAACAGGGACCCTGGTACCTGCAAGATCTTCTGACTCCCTACTGCCCTTCCTGCCCACTCCGATCAACTGACGAGGGTTTGCTAGAGGTTCCCAGGGTTAGGTTAAAACATCAGGTGCACGTGCTTTTTCTTTTGCTGCTCCTGCCCTGTGGAATTCTCTACCTCGTTGGTTAAGGGAATGCCTAACTGTCTCAAGTTTTAAGTCTGAGTTTAAAACCTGCCTGTTTCATTTAGCATTTCCTGATGGTTTTTAATGTCTACAGCTATCTATGGATGTTATTACTCGTTTCAAAGGATATGATTTTATGATTGTAAAGTGCCTTGGTTTTGGGTAGTGCTGGTATCCTGACTTGGATCCTACCAGATATCCTGCCAAAGACAGATGCAGGATTCAGGGTCAGATAGTGATGGATCCTAGCTAGGATTCAGGCATCCTAGTTAGGATCCATGGATCCTAGGGTAGATAGTTAGGATCCAGGGCCACATAGTGATGGATCCTGGTTAGGATTCAGGTGTCCTAGTTAGGATCCACAGAACCTAGGGTAGATAGTTAGGATCTGGGGCCAGATAGTGATGTTTCCTGGTAAGGATCCATGTATCCTAGCTGGTAGAATCCATGTTCAGATAGCACTACTATCCTACCACAGCAACTGTCTGGCCAAATTGAAGGTATCTGTTGGTATCCTGATTTCTATGATACTATCTGAGCAACACTACTCCCTACCCCTTCTAGCATACTTCGCAACAAATTGTCCCACCCTTTCCGCTGTCATTCCTGGCATGGCCTCCACCCATATGTGACTTTGCCTCTTCCCCTTGCTACCCTTACTGACTTCCCTTAATATAGAGTCCCACAGCACTAAGATTCCACCCCACTTTCCAACCGCTTGCTCCACTTCCTCCCCTCCCCTATCCCCAACATCTCTTCTTCCTCCTGCATATTTGTTCCCCCTTCTGCCCCTGTTATAATTCCCCCATCTGTACTCCTCCTGCATCGTTTTCATCCTGCCTACCATCAGTTACACCTCCAAGCTCATCCTCTTTATCTTCTTCCTTTCCCTCCAGAACTGTGGATTGATTTTCTGAAGACCCTTTTTCTAGGCCTGCTTCTGCCTCCCTCATGCTAGCCTGTCTCCCCTTCCGACTCTTGTCCATCACTCCTTCCCCTCCTCCCCCCAAACTGATTCTCCTCCTTTCTGTTTTTTTTCTGCCCTATGACCTTGGTTCCCCCAACTCATTGACCCTCTGACTGGGTCTCCCTGGCTCAAAGTCCCCATCTCTAACCGTTTCCCTCCCCCCACCCCATCTGCTTAACTTGCAGATCTCACTAGCCACAGCTGCGGCCCAACTCTTCAGCTGCAGATGCAGCATGCCTTCCCTGCTGTGGGTGCAGTCCTTCCAATCCTTGCAGCTATGGCTGCCAACTGCCCCCTGCCACTGTTATAGCCCAACTACTTGACTGCAGATGCGGCCCGATTTCCCTGGATGACAGAGAGGAGGTGCAGCTTGGTTCTTGCCTTTTATAGCTCAGTTACCGATTCGAAGCTGGTGCTCTTTAGCGAGCATACCTCTGATTGGCTCCAATTGCAGCCCCTGCCGCAGATCTCACTAGCTGCTGGTGCGGCCCAACTCTTCAGCTGCAGATGCGGCATGCCTTTTCCTGCCACGGGGGTGGTCCTCCCAATCCTTGCAGCTATGGCTGCCAGTTTCCCCCTGCCGCTATTATGGGGCAACTACTCAGCCACAGATGCGGCTCAACTTTCCTGAATGACAGAGAGGAGATGCGGCTAGGCTTTTGCCTTTTATAATCAAGTCACCCATTTGAAGTTGGTGCTCTTTAGTGAGGTCTCCTCTGATTGGCTTCAGTCGGGAGCCCTTCTTCTCATGGCTCCTGCCGCAGATGTCACTAGTTGCTGGTGTGGCCCAACTCTTCAGCCATGGATGCGGTGCCTTCCCTGCCACGGGTGTAGCCCTTCCAATCCTTGCAGCTACAGCCGCCAATTGCCCCCTGCTGCTGTTACAGCTTGACTCCTCGGCTACAGATGTGGCCTGACTTCCCTGGATGACAGTGAGGAGGTGCGGCTTGGCTCCTGCCTTTTATAGCCCAGTCGCCGATTCAAAGTTACCCCTCTTTAGCGAGTGCTCCTCTGACTGGCTCTGGTCAGGAGCCCTTCCCCTCGTGGCTCCTGCTGCAGATCTCACTAGCTGCTGGTGCGTCCCAACTCTTCAGCTGTGGATGCGGCCCGCCTTCCCTGCCACATGTGTGGGCCTCCCAATCTTTGCGGCTATGGCCTCTGATTGCCCCCTGCCACTGTTACGGTCCGACTCCTCAGCCACTGATGTGGCCCAACTTCCCTGGGCAACACTTCCCTGATTGCAGAAAGTCAGTCCCTTGTCCTCTCCATGAGCCCCAGAAAAGTTGGGGTCACAAACCAGAGTTAGCGATATAAGCTGCCATGTGAACTGTCTGCACCACTCACCCTGACGCGAACTGTCTGGGGGCAGGACCAGGAATGATAGCAAGGAGATATTAAGATCTGGGCTTTCTTGTCATTCTGTCCGTGCTTTCATGTTACTCTTTTTTGAATCCTACTAATCATAATTTACCTTGCCTTTCAGGGTGGGATTTCTTATCGGGTTTCATGATAGGATAAACATATTTCTGGAGCAAAGGAAATCTCATGATGAAGGTTTCGGCCACAAATTAAAAAAATGTCAGATGAGCTACAAACTGAGACATTGACCAATTTGGTAAATGTGGTTGGCTTTCCTCCTGGGTTGAATATTGTCATTTCAGGATTACATTGGAACTCACTGTGTGATCAGGGTTGGGGTCGATTGAAGTGTCACATTTCTCCTGATTCTTTCCTAATTTTGTCTTTTGCAATCAAACCACTTACGCTTCTATCTGTACCAACAGTTTAATGCACCTAGAGCAGGTTGTTTGTCAGCAGTCCATGCCTGATCTGAGGCATCACTGCTGACGTGGATTAATATCCAGCCTCCCCCAACCTCAGACTCAAGACCATCACAGTCACAGCCCCTCTTTAGTGCAGCTTACATTGTTGCTGAGAGGCGTTGTGTGAATACACCCCAGCATTGGTGTGGGAAGAGGAGGAGGAGGAGGCAGTACAGGAGTGGAATGCTGCAGCCTTCAGAGCGGATGTGTAAATGGGCCTTTATTGAATTAGGTTTATCACCCCACCCCAGCTGGGGTGTTGCCTGATTCCCCCTGTTAAAGCTAACTTGGTAACAGCTTAATCTGATTCAGGGTCAGTTGGCATTCATCTGTATCCCCTTCCGCTGGGTCGTGCCTGAAAATAGGAAGTGTTTGTCTAGTGCACTTACCCGTTTCAACAAAAACGAAATAAATAAATAAATAAATAAACAAAGTAGCTAAGGAAGCCTGGTAATTAAGTTAAAGCTAATACATTAGACCATGCTACTTGCTCAAAAAGTTACATGGCATACCCTAATTAAAAGACAGTGCCTTTGTCTAGTAACTATTACCTATTAAAGTTAGCTAGTACATCCCAGCATCAATGCACAAACACACTCCCTGAACATAGAATATGATGCAATTTAAAATATTTAAGGATTCAATAAGAATGTGTCCCTTTAAACCACCCCTTTCTTTTAGAAACATAGAAACATAAAAGTTGACGGCAGATAAGGACTGCAAGGCCCATCCAGTCTGCCCATTTCTTTTTCTACCTTATAAATGTGCCTTCGGCCTTTGCTCTGTCAGTGGCCTATCTATTCATAGTCATTTGTATTGCTCCCTTATGCGATCCATGCCTGTTTGAAGCCCTGCACTGTATTCATAGCCACCACTTCTTGTGGTAAGCCATTCCATGCATCCACCACCCTTTCTGTGAAAAAGAATTTCCTCACATTCCCCCTTAATCGGCCCCCCTCTAATCTCATGCTGTGTCCTCTTGTCCTGCTATTTTTCTTATATTTAAACATGTTAGACTCATTCATCTTGTTAATGCCCTTAAGGTGTTTGAATGCCTCGATCGTATCACCTCTCTCCCTCCTTTGTTAACCTGTCCTCATATGTCTTCTGATGCAGTCCCTGCACCATTTTGGTTGCCCTTCTCTGGACTGCCTCAGTTTGGTTAATGTCCTTGTGAAGGTGTGCCTCCAATACTGCACGCAGTACTCCAGGTGGGGCCTAACCAGTGTCTTGTAAAGAGGGATTATTACCTCCCTCTTATGACTTGTGATACCCCTACTAATACACCCTAACACCACCTAGCCTTACCTACTGCTTTAGAGGTCTGCTTGGATGATTTCAGGTCATCAGTGATGATGATGCCCAAGTCTCTTTCTTCCTTTGTGACTGTAGCAACTCCCTCCCAGCCTATAGGTGGCTTCAGGGTTTCTCTTCCCTATGTGCATGATTTTGCACTTCTTTGCATTAAATCCAGTTGCCACTCTTCTGACCATTTTGCTAGTTTATCCAAATCTTTTCTCATTCTGCCCACCCCATCTGGATCATCTACTCTGTTGCAGATCTTGGTGTCATCTGCAAACAGACAAGCCTTACCCTCTAGTCCATCTGCAAGGTCACTAATGAAGATATTGAAAAGGACTGGCCCCAGGACTGATCCTTGAGGTACCCCACTTGTGACTTGCATCTCTTCTGACTGTATACCATTTACCAGCACTCTCTGTTTTCTGCCCGTCAACCAGTTTACCACCCAGTTGACCAACTTCTGACCACCCCAAGCCTACCCAGCTTATTTATCAATCTTCTATGTGGAACAGTGTCAAAACTTTGCTGAAGTCAAGGTAGGCAACATCAACTGCTCCCCTTGGTCCACCACTCTGGTTACCCAGTCAAAGAAATCTATGAGATTAGTTTGACAGGACCTTTCTTTGTAAACCCATGCTGTCTTGGATCCTGTGCCCTATGGATTCAGGTGTTACTATCCTTTCCTTAAGTGCCTCCATAATCTTGCCCACTACAGAGGTAAGACTGACTGGTCTGTAGTTCCCCGCCTCCTCCCTGCTACCACTCTTGTGGGCGGGATCACATAGAACCCTTCTCCAGTCTTCTGGGACTTCTCCTGTACTCAGAGACTCACTAAACAGTTCTGCTAATGGCTCTGCTAGTTCCACCTTTAGCTCCTTAAGTACTCTGGGATGTATGCCATCAGGTCCATTGTCTTATCCACCCTGAGCTTAGCAAGCTCTTGTAGGACCCTTTCTTTTTGTGAGGGAGTGGTGCTCACCTCCTTCCCCTGTGTCCATGATGCTGAGCTGTGGGCCCTGCCCTACCTTCTCTTCAGTAAATACTGAGCAAAAGTATCTATTTAGGATAGATGCCTTTGCAGGGTCCTCCTCCTCACATGCTCCCTTTTCTCCATTAAACTTAGCAATACCCCCTCTGGACTTTCTCCTTTCACTAATGTATCTATAGAAAGTCTTGTCACCTTCTTTACTGTTCATGCTAGTGTTTCCTCAGTTTGGGACTTTGTCTGCCTTCTCTTTCCTGCTTCCCTTAGGGCAGTTTGGTATGCCTCCCTATCTTCATCCGCTGTGTTCCTTATATTTCCTGAAGGCCAGCCTTTTGGCTCTGACCTTTTCTGCTACTGTATTTGAGAACCAAAGTGGTTTCCTTCTTCTTTTGCACTTTCTTTTCTGTCTAACACAATGGGATGTTTCTTCAAGTATTGCATCCTTAATGCTTGCCCACTTTGCCTGTACCCCCTCACCTGTGTTTGCTGTACCAGTTGTTTGAGGCCCTCCCCCTGCAGGCAATCCACTATGTGTCTAGTTCTGGCAGATGTTCCTGCTGGTATTGACCAATCTGTATCTGGCATGTTGAAGTCTCCCATTATCAGAACCTCCCCTTTTAGTTTCCTTTTTTTAATTTATCCTACTATTTACCCACCCATCAGTGTAATTTGCTTGTATTAATACAAATGAACTCTAACCACCACCACCCATAAAGTGTGACACTAAATCTGTCCAATAATACCTAGGGAAAAATCTATAAGGCCTTTAGATGAATGGTGCCCAGTCTCAGTTGGTACTGGAAGTAATACAAAAATGGTGCGGTGCCTCAGCCTATGAGGATCCTTTGATAGATATCTGCCAAGGTACTTCCCCACAGGAAATTAATGCCACCCCACCCTCATGATAGGGAACCTTTATGATTATACACCAGTTTATACTCTATGCATGCAAACACAACAATATGTAAAACACAATAAATTGCAATGTAACACAAGGGATATTTATTAGGGGGACAAGAACAGGCTCTGGATGGGGGAACAGAATGGATAAATGCAGTGAAACAGTGCTGAGATCACTCTCCAAATCCCTCCACCCTTTGGTTAGTGCCCACAAAGTATTTACAGTTTCCCCTTCCTGGTGCACCAGTACCCCCAGAAGTCCCTTGGGAGCTCTCAGTAAATTCCATTAATTGTGTGCACACAGTTGCAGGTCTGATGTTGGACAACTGTGCAGTACTGATTGAAGAATGGTGGTTGGAGATCCGTAGCAAATTATTCAGCACAAATGCTAGTTGCTCCTGGCTGCTGCAGTTCTATAAATGGGCTTTGAATAATAATCATGCAGAAATGTCCAGCAGTTACTCTTATCAGTTCCTGACTAGTAAAAGAATTGAAAGGTATTGATCCAGTACTCATGCCCTTAGCAGAATCCTCTTTACCCCACAAGAGACTTGCCTACACCCACCCCCAAGGAGCAGGCAGTCACTCAGTACCTCGCGCGACTTAGACCCTCTGTCAGGACAAGTCCTGATAGCTCACAAGACCAAGAGCAGGAGCTTTGGTATTGTTCCTGGAAGAAACATACATTTTTTTCAAAGATTCTTAAACATCTTTTTCCAACCTTGTGGCCAACTGCTGACTTTTCTCACAAGTCTTTCTCCTTGTGTCTCCCAGACAAACCTGCTCTGCTGCACATGTCTCTGCCTTGTGCAGAAATCCAGGGATGAAATATCAGTGGCTAACATCTCATACATTTTTCATTAGGCTAACCCCTTTGTTCTCAGTGGCTGTTAGTTCCTGGGGAAAAGCATGCATACAAGTCCTGAGCCAGCTTGCAGTTTGGCTGTTTTGCAGAGCTGAGCTAGCCTCTAAATTGCTGCCAGTTTCAGAGGGACAGAATGTACTGATTTAACTGTTTGCAGAACTGAACTAGTCTGCTGCTGGCTGGCTCTGCAAAGATAAACATAGGAGCACTCAACATACTCAGCCAGGTTGTGTGTCCTCTGACCTCGTTTCAGTAGTTCTGGGGTTACAGAAACTACAAACACATTTGTTTTTATCTTCTATTTTAACATGTTACTGCCCCTTGGTGTGGCTTCTGGCCATCAGAATCAATACTCCCCCAGTCTCTGCTGCAATCTGGTGGGACTGACGGGGGTGAAATGGTGGCAGGAACGCACTGTTCAGTGTCCCCAAAGTTTGTGCTCCCAGACAGATTATTTAAAAATGCCTTTCTAAATACTAAGGTGCTTAAGCATAGCATAACAAATCAGATATAAATGAATAAACAAACCAGTCATAAAACACCATTACAGTGTAGGTCAATAACAATAAAATAGGGCCGTCCCTCTGGTGCTGAGGGTTGAGGCACTGGACGCCACACCTCACGCCATGCTGGCAACATGCATTTGGGAATGAGCGTGGGCCACCGGGGGTCGGCAGTTAGGAGAAGGATTGAACATCAGGAGGACAGTTCTCCTTCTCCGGGGGGGAGGGGGTTTGGCAGTCGGTGCTAGTCTGGACCCTAGCGGTGGCTGGGGGCTGGCGCACCAACACTGCAAAGTGGGGATCAGAAGCAGTACAGATGCTTGGTGGCATCACACACAGGAGTGTGCTTGGTGCCATCACAGGAGCCATTGCGCCCGCCACCCCAGCAATAAGGAACACCAGGAAACTACACCACAGAAGATGAAGGGGGAGCTTGCAGGCCTTGCACCTGGACAACCACGGCACAGAAACACTTGATCTGGTCTCGGAGGGAATGTCCCCTGGACGCCACCGGGGGGTAAGCCCTGGGGCCACTAGTGTGCCAGCTGGTGGACGCCAGGGTGATAAGGCTGAGGCTCCCACAGATTGCGAGGGCTGTGGGGGCAGGAGTATAAATAATCAGAAAAAACAAACTATAAAATAGCTTGTTCAAGTGTCCTACAAAAGCTTGCTGAACAGCCAAGTTTCAAGTTTGATCTTGCAAATGGTGACAAAGGGGGCAATGACAACACAAATGTCAGCTTGCAAACTGTTTCATAACAAAGGGGCCACAACTGAAAATGGTCTATATTGGCCAACTTCAACCTCAGTTTTGGTTTGGTCAATAAACCAATGCCAATGTAATATAACCTACAGTCATCAGGATGGGTTGCAAGAAAATCACTAAGGTACTTGGTTCCCAGTCCATTTAGGGCCTTATAGGAAAGTAACAGAATCTTAAAATTGATACACAATCTTATAGTGAGCCAGTGCAGAGAGCGCAACACTGGAGTGATATGTTCACTCCCCTTTACAGATATAAAAAGTCTGGCTACAGCATTCTGCACCACAGCAGATCTGACCTACAAGAAGGCCATGGCAGAGTGCATTGCAATAGTAGAGGTGGGAGAGGATGAAGCCATGCACTAGTGTTAGCAAATTACTCCTGACCACAGCTAACACCTAAGATACAGGAGTCAGCTGTTGGTCAAGAGTGACTGCTAGAACAACTAGCCTTGCTTGTAATCTGTCTGCCCCAAAGCTAGGAAGATCCAAGCTCTCCAAAATGGAAGACCTGAGATGATCTGATCCCACCAGTAGCAGCTCATTTTTTCCAGGATTTAGCTATGAGCCATCCACTCACTGATCTCCATTAGAGCATTCTGAAGCATGGTATCCCAACAATTGCACGTGGGGATGAGGGCAAAGAGAATCTGGGAGAGGATGCTATCTGTCCAGATGGGACTTCAGCGTGGTGGTGATTGTGGGCAGACAGGAACATGGGGCCCTAACTGTGGTCCTCCCCCCACCCAAATGAGTGCAGGCTTGGAGCTGGCTATATGTGAGGGAGGGTGTGCTGGGGCAAAGCCCTTCCATGCAATGGGGCTGACATATGATCCGACCAGCGAGGTGCGTGACGTGATTCCCTGTCATGAACCTTGCAGTTGGCTGTTTTCCCATTCCCCAATAGTGTTTGGTGAAATTATTTTTTCCCTATTGCGGGTAACCCCCTCAAGCATAGACACAGAGGAGTCCTCTCCAGGTTTAAATGAAAGATATAACTGAGTAAATCACAGTGCACTCCCCCTCCTAGGTAAAGAGCGGCAATGGACTGCCACCAGGGCATCAGCAGTAGACAAGGGCCTTGATTTTCAAAGCCCCATGAATGCCACAAGCTGTTGGTGTGCAGATAATTTTGTGCACGGGGCTTGCGGCATTCACCTGGCCAGCGATTGGGATTTTCATTCCCGAGAGCTCAATGCCACAAGTTAGACCATATTTTCCCTGGTCTAACTTGCAGCATTTGGGGGGCCGTTTTATGAGGCTTGTGCCAAATATTTGGCATAAGCTGCCGTAAATTATGGAAAGCGTCATTAGTTCACCCGATGTACTAAAATCAGGTGCAGTTGCATTAAAGGAGTTTGGCACAGCTGCGCCAAGGAATGGGATTGACAGAGGGCAAGGCAAGCCCTGCTTCAACCTTTGAAAATCAAGCCCAGGGTGTCCTTTATTAAAAACCTCCCCTGCCTCAGTAATGCTTCCAGTGGAAGCAGCAAAAACACCAGAGACATTCACAGTCTCCCAAAAAATTTCAGGATTGAGTCTTCCTCAGGCTGTACTGTGGACCATCTCTGAAGGGATGCACAAAAGCAGGGACCATCAACTCAAAAGATATGGCAAAATGGTCGGACTAAACCACATGATCAATCATGATTGTTGGCCATTATCCCAGTAATGAACCCAAGTTCCCGTGTGTGGCCCCTCAGGTGCACGGCAACCCAAATATGTTGGGTAAAACCCAGCAATTCAGTCAGAGGAGCTCAACAGAGGAGGAATGGTTTTACACTTTGTGCAGCCTTGAGAGCTACTTGAAACTGAGCAACCTCCTTGCTGTGGGTTCTCCATCCCTGAATCCAGTCCAGGGGCCGGTTGAGCCAAGAGAAAGGTGGTGGCACGCTGGTTACAGTGAGAAGGGCACTGAACATGCCAGCAGAACAAATTACAGTGTCTGGTCCAGCCCTAATAGTCTCACAGCTGCAGTATGGACTGGGACCGGGGTGAAGGAGTGGTGCAGGGGAAGGCAGCAGCAGTGCTCCAGAGAAAGCCAAAGGTAAGCCCCTGGAGAGGGTTACATAATCCACTGGTTACTTACAGTGTTTGAAGACTTGATACTGGTAGCTGCAATATCACAATTGCAGAATCAATATAATTCACTTGTTATAGACTTAAATTGCATCACAGTTGGTGCAGCATCTCCTGCCAACTGCTGTTTCACACAGGTGCCCCTCTGTGATGGCACTACCTATGGACTTTCAGCTAAAAGACTGTTATGGAGGACCACTAGGCTGCAGCCTAAATACTATAGAATGGCCTTGCCCTCTTTATAGTTACTCACTCCCAGGGACAGGGTGGGGAACTGGAACTAGGAAACCTGCTGTGAATGCAGACTGCAGGTAAGTTAGCCCTCAGCAGATTAATATGCTGGCAAAAATTGTTATATGACTGCATTACAGCCCGGCTGGTCCACGATGCACTCCCAACTCCCTCTGTCAGCTGTTCTCTTGTGCCTCCAAATGTAGTCACAGTTTTCAGAAGCCACTTGCTCTCAGGATGGTCCTGTCCTCTTTATGATCATTTGTTCCTGACTGGAGCCAAAGCGACAGGGTGGGGCATGGAAACCATAAGCGGCTGAGCCAGGGGTCAGGGAGTCAGGCGACCCCTCACTTTTGTAGCAGAAGGGTCAGACTTTGAATTGAACAGTGCCCAGGGCTGAGGTGGTCCGTGTAATTCTGACCCACCACTTTTTGGTACACTCCTCTGCCACTGGTTGGAACCAGGAAGCCTGCCACAATGCAGGTGTCAGGCTAGTTAATCCTCAACAGATTACTATGCTGGCAAAAGTTGTCATATGTCAGCTTTAAAGCCTCCAAATCTAGAGGTGGTTTTCAAAAGCCACTCACTCTCAGGATGGCCCTGTCCTCTTTAGAATCATTTGCTCCTGATTGGAGTCAAAGGGTGAGGGTGGAGTGGGGGTTGGAACCAGAAAGCCTGTCATGGATGCAGATGGCAGGCTAGTTTAATGTTCAGCAGATTATTATGCTGGCAAAAGTTGTTATATGGCTGTATTATAGCCAGACTGGTCCAGATACACTCCTGATTGCTGCTCTCAGCTGTTCTGTTGTGAGACCTTCAAACTTCTGAAAGGAACAAGCAGTGTAAACTGTGAGGAACTATTCAACAGGAACAGCGAGTCAAGAACACAGAGACAGGAGTGGAAGCTGTTGGGGGGGGATTCATTATTTTACAGAGGAATTGACAGAGCCGTGGAAGAATTTGCCAGCTGAAGCAGTGGGCACAAAAATCATTAATGGTTTCGAGCAAGGCTGGGATAGTTAAAGGGACACTGTCAAACCTTTTTTGCTTCATAATATTTCTAGTTGAAAGTCCGCATTTTATCATTGCTTACCTTCTCTAAATTTCATTGATGCTGCTAGTTGTTTTATTTGCTTCCTTTCTTACTAGCACTAAAATGCATGCTAATGGTGTATTTATACCCAACCTTGATCAGTTTCAAATCCTTGATCTGCTTTTATTGCATACTTCCTGAACATCAGGAACATCCCCACTTCATCATGAGGGGCCAGGCTGTGTTGGTGGTGTTCCCAAGTCCAGGAAAGATTCAGTGGGCATTAATCAAGGAATGTAAACAAACATATTTTTGTTTGGTAGCACCAGTATGGTGGGCAGTCTGTTTTTCACTTTTAAAAAGACAAGAAGAATCAGAAACAAACTACCAGCTACATCAACAATCTCTACAGAATGTGACTTATCATAAAATGTGTCTTTTAAGCTACAGACACTCTGAGGCCCTAGGCGGTTGACAGTGTCCTTTTAAGGGCTTAATACTACTCAGGGGTAGCAGTAATGCAGGGGACAAGGTAGAGAGCAAGGGCAAAAACCCTGTACAGACAATAAGTCCCAGAGTAGGACAGGGTAAAACAGTGCAGACTGGATGGACCAATAATCTTTTTCTGCTGACATGGTCTATGTTTCTGTGTTTCTCAGATATTGTGATATTTTGATGCTAGCTACAACAATATCAGTTGTAAACTTGCTGTTTTTATCTCCAGTGGTGTCATTAATCTTTATCTCTCGGCATAGAATCTTCTTTTGCAGTACAGTATGTATTATCATTTTCTCTATTGTAGATGTAGAGCAGGGAGACCTTTCTGTGGGCTGTTAGATGTGGGTTTACACAGAAACTTAAAGGCTTTATGCTCAGAGTAAATTAAAAAAGCTCAGGGCTACACGGCTTATTGTAATGGATTTATTAGAGACTGCAGGTTAACTCCAGGTGCATACACCAGACTGACTGCACATCAATATAGATTCCCCTGTTTAAGCTGGTATTTGAACAACCTAAAATAGTAAGGGACAAAGAATAAATGTTCAAATAAAAGGTTAGGAGGCTGGGTAGCGAAAGTAAGAGGACCAGGTTCAGCTTAATTATAGTCCAGGAATCCGACATTTTACAAACTTGGACTGAACATGCAGAAGAAGCAGTTTGCAGGAAGCGTAGTGCATAGGATACATAAAAGGATGCTTGGAGGAAAGAAATATTCACCCTCCATAAGATGACTGGATGACAGATGTATTGAAAAAGCACAGAGCGCAGGTGCAAAATGTTGATGGCTCTTGCCAGCACTGCTTGTACATGAGCACTCTCATTTTATTGCACAGCTAGAGTTTTGTGTCTGGACTTTCAATAAAAGAGATTTTTGATAACTGAATCTACTTGGTCATCCAGTTGTCTTACAGAGGGTCAGCGCTTTTGCTTTTTTTTGGAGGGGGACGTTTGCAATTTGCAGCTATTTAGCACCCCCGTTTTGACCCTCCAGTAGCATTAGGGCCATTAGAGAGGAAATATCCAGAGTGTACCCCCACCTCGACATAGTGTAAAAAAATCTCAATCCCAAAGGGGCCACCCAATTGGCCAGTGGAAGCATACCATGCTTCTGTGCTGCTGACCCAGGTGCAGGATCCAGCCAGGGGAGCTGGGTCCATGTGCTCCAGTGCTGGGGAATGTTGCCGAGCACAGTGCATACCATCTCAGGAAGGAATGTGCCCAACATCCAGTGCTGCTGTGCCTCCTTGCTGAGGGCCAGGCAGCTTGCTACTCCACGAGGAGTGGCCACAAGGAGTGGCGCTGTCCTTGGTGTACTGCAGCATTCATGACCAGTAGTAGGCTGTGTCAGCCCCATGGGGAGATGGGAGGAGCCTGTGATGGAGTGAAAATTACTGTTTAGCCTCCATAGAAGAAGAGTAAGAGGTGATTTACTGCTGTTGTATAATTTACACAAAAATTATAATCTAATGGAGGACTTAAAATCTGGATTTAAACCAAATAATTTTGGTGTGAGGGGAAAAATCAAACAATAATGTACCAGAACTTTCAGAACTTGTGGGAAAAAACTCTTATTATATGCAGCATATAATAGAAATCTGGAATTCCCTGCCCGGGGACCAAACAGCTATATGCAAAAAAAACATACAAAATCCCAGTGCAAGGCATCATGGGTATTCAAATCTTTCTGCACGTCAGATGGGCAAGGCTTTGCCAGAACAGACATCCCTTATAGACAGGCTTCTATATTTGAGTCAGTATATGCTAGAGGTGGGCAAGCCAGAGCAGGCTCGAGGCTGACTCGAGCTTAGTGGCTGGCTCAGTTCGGCTCGACCTGTATAAGCAATTGAGAGTCAAGGTCAAGCTGCATCAGTTATGGTCAAAGTAAGCATTTTTGTCAGCCTGAGCAGTTAGTGCAGTGTCTGAAACATTTAACTCCTATGTAGAGAACAGCCTGCGGTAGCCAGGGTTCAACTCGTCTTTTGGCTCATAGACTCGAGACTGACCCCTGGCTCAGCTGTGACTTGGCTCTAGGTGAACAATTCTTGGTTGCCCACCTCTAGTATAGGCATAGGTTGATAAAGTGCAGACATGTGTTTCATCCTGCTGGGAATCCTCAGTGCACTGCAGTCACTGTTTCAGTCGAGTACCAAGTCAAAACCCTAGGGCAACTGACATTCAAGTACACAGAGTGAGCACACCAAAGCAGCAGTTTGCAGAAGTATTATTGCTCACACTAAAAACTCAAGTGAGCACAGTCCTGTAAGAAACATATGCATCATACATGACAGAGATGACGGGTCAGTCACTGCTGCCACCTGCTGAGCACTGCTTTCTATTGCAACCTTCTTTTTCCAAACTGTGCAACTGCAGATTCAAAATCAAAACCCTCTGGCTGGCTCCCAACCCACGAGTCTACTAGCAAGCTAAAGGAGCAGCTGCTGTAACTGAACTAGTAGGAGAGCCTATATATTTTAGCCTATATTCCCCACCCAGTCACATCACTCTACCCCATCCCCTTGTGGCTTGAGCAAATTACTTTATTCTACGATTACGTTTTGACCACAGTATTGATTGCAGGACATGGGATAGCTTGACAATCAACAAAATGCCCTAGAGTGTTGACTCCTGACCTTACCTCTGTCCTTCACAAGGATTTACTTGATTGTGAGCATTTTAAAGCATTGCATTTCAGAATTTTGACTACACCTGGAATAAATATATGCATTTTTGCTCAAACATACTCCTGTTAGTAAATATACCACTGTATATATTGACAGTGTTTGGTGAAGAATTTCTGGTAGCACTTTACATGAAGCAGTAGAAATAAGCATTATGCAGGCACTGTAGTGCCTGCACTTAGGGTTGAGTATGCAATTTAATGTACACTCTTGATTTTTGCACATTCATAACACAGCCATCCCTGAACTGATTAGTCTGACTTTGGCATTCACAGAGTAACTGATGGGTTCTCAAGATCCTGTAAATTTGGTAATGTTCAGTTTAGCAATTTAAAAGTTCTAGATGGTCAAAAACACAGAAATATGAAACTTGAGGCCATTTTTCTTTATGATCGTCACCGATAGCAGTCGCCCAACCCTGACTCTGGTATCGCCACTCCCACTCAACCCATCACTCAAAAAGTAACATGGGTGGTGGGTGCCCAAACCTGCTGCTGGTATCTCCCCCCCCACATTCAAGCCAACAATCAAAAAGAAACACCTGCAGCAGGTGCTCAACCCCACCAACACTGGTGGTTGGTGCCCAACCCTGCTGCCAGTATTCCCCATCCCACCTGACCCATCAATAAAAAGAAACACCCGTAGCAGATGCCTAGCCCTGCCACTGGTATCCCCACTCACGCTTGATCTGTCACTCAAAAAGAAACATGGGTAGTGTGTGCCTATCCCTGTCACTGGTATCCTTCTTCCCACCCAACCTGTCAATCAAAAGGAAACACCAGTGGCAGGTGCCTGACCCCACCACTGGTGTCTCCCAATCCTGCCTGAACTGTCAATCGAAAAGAAACATCAGTGGTGGGTGCCCGACCCCATCACTGGTATCCTTACCTCCCAACCAACCTGTCAATCAAAAGGAAACAGCAGTGGTTGGTGCCCAAAATGACAAGGTTATGGGCAAGTGAAAAGAAAACCTGAAAAAGCAACTAAGTCAAAACACGTAAATTGTGCATGCGTGTGGACTTAGTCATTTGTTTTGCAGTGTTGATTCTTTTAATCGTAACTTGGCCAGTGTTTTCATGCATTACGAGACTTGGTTTTGCGTTCAAGTTTTCTTTTTGTTTGCTCATAACTTTGCCATTTTTGGCTGTTTTAGGTTGACCACGCTGTCATCCCACCTCATGACCACATAAGTTACAGCTTGTAAATGAGACTGATTGTGTTTTGGGGGGGTCAACACCCCCAAATGCATTTTGTGTCAGATTTACAAGGCAGTCATGAGGGTGCGTGATGACTTGTGCACTTTGAAAATATGGGCCCAAAATGGCCACTTACAGTATGAAGCAAGCTACAGATCCGGAGCAGTGAGCATCACCAGGGAGCTGCTTCACAAGTCACCCAGAAGGCCACTCACAAATCAAGTTACAGTTACTGCAAAAATGCTTTTAGATATCTTGTTTGAAAACTAAGGAAATGAAGTGCAAGAAACTACATTAAGGCAGCTATTAGGGTTGAAAAAAACAAAGCAATAACTGTTATTCATGATAAATGGTCTTTGTTGTGTGAATGTACTCAGGTCCCCCAAAGAAAATGGGCATAGTATGCCCTTGGGGTTTGTAACAAATATTAAATAAATAAAGTCTTCAGACTGGAGCTACACTTATCAACTTGCCCTCTCTGAATTACAGTTATGTTCAGCAGGATAAAAATGAGTCCAATGTTGAAATGAGAGATGATGATTTAATAAATCCATGCTGCCCTAGTACTCTCTGTCCTGGTTGGAAAAGCAGGAGAAAATGTACCCTTTTCCCTTTTTGACTGTGCTAATTTAATACCCTACTGCTGCTGCTGGTTCTTCATCATTCTGTGTTGACTGTCAGTGAAACCTGTACTGGTTCGGTGATCCAAGTACACAAAACATGTTCCATTTTAGTCAGCTTGACTGAGGTCTATTGGTTTTGTTGTGTGAGTGCATATTCCATTCTTTCCCATGTGACGGTTCATCTTCTTCTGCATCAGTCTGTTGGTGCCACTGCAGTGCCGATACCACTGTAAATCTTTTTTGTCACAGTCACTGAAAGACATAACATATACTAATTGGATACCAGAGTTGTTCTTTACATAGAAACATACAATTTCACAAGGAGAGGAAGGCCTTGCGGTCTATCAAATCTGCGTGATGTCGAGATCCATGCCCCTTATAGATTCATCTCCCTCAAGCCACCCCCAGCCTCCCCTGCTAATCTGTCTGCTAACTTGTCCCAGCCACTCTTGAAGCTCTCGATGGTTTAAAAGTTAACCACTGTATCTGACTGTTTGACCCACTCTTTCACCACCTTTTCTGTAAAGAAGTACTTCCTGGCATGCCTTCTGAATTTACCCCCTCCCCTACCCTTCTGATTTGCTGCCATTCCCTCTAGTGCTCTGAGTCACGTTGGGCCTAAACAGTTCCATCTTGTTAATACCCCTCATATATTTAATAATCTCTGTCATGTCCCCCTCTCTCCCTCTTGGTCTCCAGCAAGTACATGTTTAGTTTCTCAACCCTCTGTTCATATGTATTCCCTTGCTCCACCTGAGTCATCTGTGTGACCCTTCTCTGAACTGCCTCCAGCTTGTTATTTTCTTTTAGTTATTTTGAGAGAGAAACATACTGCTTATGGCAGGTCTGTGCAGATCTTCCTTTTTTTTCCTTTCAAGAATTCAGTCTGTTAGACTAATCTGGTCAAAATATGACACCTGTGAAAATGCACCAGTACAGCATGTGGGGAAGGGGATGCAACAGATGAGCGAGAAAAATATGCCAATTATTGATACCAGTCTTTTCTGTGAAGCAGATCCAGATCTGCTGGGCAATATATCTCTAGTGTTTTTCTATTGATTGCATTGATTGATTGTGTGATTGGTTAATTGTTTGTGTTATGTGTAGTATAGCTTTAAGAAATGTTAGAGACAGTACAGCTTTAAGAGAATGTGCACTTCCTGTAAGTGTGCCTGTGTTTGGGGCCAGTCTCCTCTTGTATGTACTGCTAAATGGAAGTAAAAGAGAATGCCTAGATTTCAGTGTGGCATGGTTTTCTTACTACAGAGACCCTTGTGTTTTTAAGGTATTTATTTTTGGCTGCCAAACAAAACAAACTGGCGAAGCCAGATGGTGGACATTTTCATAGCTCCAGCTTACTGAATTACACCATTTTGTGACTTTCTATGTTGAAGGCAAGCAAGCAAGCAATTTGGAACTGCGCAACTTCAGCCAACTTTGAAATTTTTACAGGGACGTACTTGGATACATTGTCCCAAAGGTTTGATCAGTGGTTATTACTTAATCCTGCCATACAAGCTGCTAATGATGAGCAACAGGATAAGCTTATTCGAGTGGCTTTTTGTACTTTCTTGGGAAGTAAAACCTTCAAACTTTTATGCAGTCTGTGTGCACCAGACTGGTCGGAGAATTTGTCACATTAAGAGCTAAAAGCTAAATTGAATGCACAATACAGTTTAACAACTTTTCCAAGGGCTGAACATTATAAATTCTACAGTTATCACCAGAAACCAGGTCAATTATTACAATCATATTCGGCTGAGCTCAAATGCTTAGCTTTCATTTGTGAGTGGAGCAATGAGCATCTTGAATCTAATCTAGCTGATAAACTTGTTATGAGGTTGAATAATGAACATCGTATTCAGCAATTACTTTCTGTAAGTGTCAGGAAGTCTACCGAGGAACTTTTACATTTGGCACAAATGTATGATGCTGCAGAAAATGAAACACATGCTAAGATGGACACTAAAAATGAGGTACAGGTAGCTGCAGTAAACCCCAAATCAAAACAGCTCAAACCTAATTCTAAGCCACTGTTTTCAAAGAAAAATTCAACTACTCTACCCAAACTGCATGGCCAGTACAAATGTGCATCATGTGCATCATCTCAGCATTGCAGGGACCAGTGCAAATTCAGAGAAGTTCAGTGTCATACATGTAAATCTCAGGGGCATATTGCTAAGGTTTGCAGGAACAGTAGAACTGTGGTAGTCAGTTTGAAGAGCCCAGACAGTGCGGTGGTTTCTATTGCATCACAAATGCAGACTAAAGATGTTCCTCCTTTCTACGTGTTACTTCAGTTGCCACAATTGAGGCATCAGTTGCATTTAATGGTAGACTCTGCTTCTCCAGTTACTTTTATTAACCATCAAACATGGTCTGATCTGGATAAGCCACCATTGTCTCCTTGTAATAAGTTGCTGCATGCATTTAAAGGGCAGCCAGTTCAGCCACTGGGCTTGTTTACTACGTTGGTATGCAGGACTGATACTCCTGGTACACCTTTAACTTTTCTGGTTTCAAAAAAGGTGTCAACATTTTGGGCAGAGATGCCCAGGTTCTTCTAAACATTCATGTTGATCCAGCAGATTCTGGCCTACTTGCTGCTGTCCAGGTACCACAAAGCAGTAATCCGCCCAAGCTTGGGGAGATTTTTCACATGTATCCAGAGATGTGGAAAGACCTGAATGTTGCACAACAGCTAAAGCCAAGCTAGTTACAAAGCCTAATGCAGTCCCTAAGTTTTATAAACCACGGAAACTTCCTTTTGCCTTTAAACCGGTCATTGGGGCAGAATTGGACAGACTGGAAAAAGCGGGTGTGCTGGAAAAGGTTTCAAGTTCAGATTGGGCCACTCCAATTGTGGTGGTATCTAAACCAGGTGGTATGGTTTGAATATGTGGAGATTTTAAGGTGATACTTAATCCAGTACTCAGCACAGATATATTTCCTTTACCCTTACCAGAGGAACTTTTTCATAGACTGAATGGTGGTGTGGGGTTCTCTAAACTGGACCTCGCTGATGCATACCTTCAAGTGGAGTTGGATACAGACTCTCAGGAATTGGTAGTGATTAAAGCACACCAAGGACTATGCAAGTACAAATGGTTGTATTTTGGCCTTAGTTCCGCACCTGCTATTTTTCAAAAAGTGATTGAGCAAACGGTGGGTGATATACCAGGTGTTGCTTGTTATTTGGACAACATCATTGTCATGGGCAAGACAGAAGCAGAACATTCACTTAATTTACAAAAGACTTTAGAGAGTTTGCAACAGAGTGGATTCAGACTTAGGAGAGAAAAATGCCAATTTTGTCAACCAAGTGTCATGTACTTAGGTCACACTATTGGCAAAGATGGAATTCATCCAAACAATGAAAAGGTGGAAGCCATTGTGCACATGCCTGAACCACAGAATGTTTCAGAGTTACGCTCATTCTTGGATATGGTGCGCTACTATGACTGTTTCATACCTGGCTTAGCCACTAAATGTGCTATCCTAAATGAACTATTACATAAGAGCACTCCATGGAAGTGGTCCAAGGGGCCACAGTAAGGCAGTTCAAGCCATCAGGCTCTCTCTAACCGATGTGAATAATTTAATTCATTATGACCCCAACTTACCTACACATTGGCCTGTGATGCTAGTCCTGTGGGTATAGGAGCTGTCCTTTTCCATACAGATCCAGAAGGAGTGGAGAAGCTGATAGCCCATGCTTCATGCAAACTCACTGAAGCTGAAATGAATTATGCCCAAATTCAGAGAGAGGCATAGGCAATTGTGTTCAGAGTCCAGTAATTTCGCCAATACTTGCTAGGTCACAAGTTTCACCTGAAGATGGATCACAAGCCCCTAGTGACAATTTTTAGTCCAAAAATAAGAATTCCAGAGACAGCCAATAGCAGACTTCAATGATGGGCATTAATTTTGTCTGCTTATAATTTTGAGGCTACATACCAACCAACGAACCAGCATGGAAATGCGGATGCCTTTTCGAGGTTACCAATATCCAGAGAAATGGAGTTCAATGTGGGACTTAAAGAGGAGCCATTAGTATGCCAGGTGAGGCCAGATAGTTTTCCAGTGCAATTCAAAGATATGGAGGGCTCTACTGTTGTGTGTGCAATGGAGCTACAAAGTTAGATCAGCTTCCAGTACTAGCCAAGGACATTGCAAAAGTGACTAGTCAAGATGTAATTTTGTAACAAGTGTATCAGTATACGCTTGAGGGTTGGTGGCAAGGCACTACTTGTTCGGCTGCATTACAACCCTACTATACAAAGAGACAGCAGTTGTCCATTGCTGAGGGGTGTCTTCTATAGGGATTGCATGTCCTAGTACCCCAATGTTATCACTCAAATGTGTTCACTCTTTTGCATGCAGGCCGTCCAGGCATTGCTAAAATTAAATCCCTGGCCAGACTTCATGTATGGTGGCCTTCCATTGACAAAGACATAATACCAGATTATGCAAAGATACGAAGGTTGTGCTCTATCAATAGGAAATCTGGCAAGAGCTCCAGTTCACCATTGGGAATGACCTAAAAACCCCTGGCAAAGGTTGCATATTGATTTCATGGGACCCTGTTTAAATTCTGTGTGGTTACTCTTGTCTTAACTGATGCTTATAGTAAATGGCCAGAAATTCATCAAATGTCTTCGACAACTACTGAAAGCACCATCAAAGTGCTGAAATCTATCATTGTTACCCATGATTTTCCTTAAGTGATTGTCTCGGATAACGGACCACAGTTCACGTCTGTTAAATTCCAAGCATTTTGCCAGCGATGTGGTATCCACCATATTTTCTCACCTGTCTACCATCCAAGTTCAAATGGTGAAGTGGAACACCTGGTTCAGACTTTTAAAAAGAGTATGGACAAAGCTAATCCTACTACACCAATGGCAATGCAAATAGCCTTTGTGGACTTTCTTACGATGTATTGAACAACACCACATTGTGTCACGGGAAAATCCCCTGCAGAATTGTTGTTTGGACATCAGATTCTAACTCAATTGGATCTTCTTCACCATCTGGGCTATAAGTCAGTAACTGAAATGCTTTCTAAGACCAGATCCTTCAAATCCAATGATCTTGTGTGGATCAGGATGTATGCAAGTCTGAAGAGATGGATAGAAGGCATGGTGGAAAAAAGTTTGGAAATGTTGTCTATAGTGTTCAACTGACTAACCAGAAGAGAGTGAAAAAACATGTGGACCAATTACATACCAGAACTGAGACAGAACAAAAAAGGAATACCCAGAGTCAGGGTAGTTGCAAAGCATTATTTGTTCCAGAACAAGAACAGGAAGATGTAGTGGAACCACAGTGTTTGAGACAAGATGTGGCTGATGCTAATCAGATTCCAGTGCAACAGCCTTGAGTCCTACTACGTCGGTCAGGACGTATAAGATGTCCACCAAAGAGAATGGACTTGTAGAGATATAGCCTAATGACATAGACTAACTTAAAAGGGACATTGCAGTAATAACTTTAATAGTTTCATATTACTTCTGAATTATTGATTTAAGTATTTCCTAGCTAAATCAGGAGGGCTTGTTATGTGTAGTATAGCTTTAAGAAATGTTAGAGACAGTACAGCTTTAAGAGAATGTGTACTTCCTGTAAGTGTGTCTGTGTTTGGGACCAGGCTTCTCTTGTATGTGCTGCTGAATAGAAGTAAAACAGAAGGCCTAGATTTCAGTGTGGCATGGTTTTCTTACTACCAAGACCCTGTGTGTTTAAGGTACTTATTTTCAGCCATCAGATACAACAGTTTGATTTATGTTTTATTTATTTATTGAAATGTTTCACCAGGAAGGCACGCTGAGCAACAAGTTGCTCGTCTCCCGGTGCGCCCTGGGGGGCTAGGGGATCTTGAGGATTGTATACAGAGATTTGGTACAAAATTCAAAGTTTACATTTGATTACAAACAAATAAAAGAGACTAGACTGTACAGTGAGCAATGAAATAGTGAATACTAACAGTTTTGACTAGATAGATACAATGTTAACAGTTTTGAACTAGATAGACCCATTAGCACAAAATTAATGTTTGAAGGCAAACGCGTCATAGCTGTGTAGCTAGATTTTTGAAAGGTATTCTTGTAGTTTGTACTAGGGCATCCTAGTGTGGAGTAGAGCAGACAGTAAGATTACCAAGGAATATCAGAAGTGCAGATAGTCTAAGTGCAAATAGAGATTAGGAGTTGACTTGAAAGGGCTAGGTGAATGGAGGAGGGAAGGGGAGGTGGGAAGGAAGGAGGTGAGAGGCGTAACAAGTTTCAACCCTTACAGGATGATTTACCACCCTGTCAGGGGTCATTTCAGGGTTAGGATAGAGGTGGTGATGATGAGTGATGAGTAGAGAGATGGGGAGGAGGGAGGGAAGAGAGAGGTGAATGGAAGGAGGATTGGGGGGGTGATGGGCTTGTCCAGTTTAGGCCCCTAGAGACAGAGGTAGATGAAGGAGGAGGGAGGGAGGTGAGGGACTTGTCCAGTTTTGTCCCTTACAGGATGCTGAGAACCCTTCTAGGAGATGGAGTAAGATAAGGGTACTGGTGGAGGGAAGTAGGAGGGAGTGAGAGGGGTAGTAAAGAAAGAGGGGAGTGAGGCAAGGGCTTTCCGAGAACTAAAACCCTGTGGGAACTGAGGGCCCTCTTCAGGGGTCAGGATAGGCAATGAAGGAGGAGGGAAGGGGAGTGAAGAGAGAGGAGGTGAGAAGGCTGCTGGGGCCTGATTCCTTCAGGATGCTGAGAACCCTGCCTGCACAAGGCAGAGGTAGAGCATGACAGGACGGAAGCAGGTTGAAGTAGTGAGGCAGAGTAAGCTTCAGGGTGCTGGGAGCCCTGTGAGGGGCCTGGGGTGGGGGCAGAGGGGAAGGTAAAGTTAAGAAAGAAGAGAGGCTGGGTCACAGAAGAACCCCCATTCAGAAAAGCAGAAGAACCCTGCAAGGGCTCTGGGATGCAGGACAGTAGAGGGGAGATGGGTTATGGGAGTAGGGAGAGGATAGGGACAACCCCATGTGTACAACTTTGGTTGTTTAGACTCACAGAAGGAGTGCAAGTGAATGCCTGTAGGGGATGGAGAAAAGGGGGGGAAGGGAAGGAGTGTTAGTAATTAGGGAAGAGGGGGAGGGGGTGCTGAATGGTGAAGCAGGGAGTGGGTACTAATAAAGAGTGCTGATATGTAAGGGAGAGGTGGAGGTACATCGGGGGTATGGCCAGCAGTGTGTGGGTACTATTTAGGAGTGCTGGAATTTAGGGAAGGGGAGGGAGGTGCATCAGGGAGGAGTAGTGTATGGGTAATATTTGGGAGGATCCTAGCAGGAAGAGCAAGATGCTAAGTAGTTATTGAGGGCAGTGCTGATGGAGTAGTAGGAAGATGAGTGATGAATTTGGGGGGGGTTGAATTCCAGATTTTAGGAAGGCAGTAAATGTAACCCGATTGGCCGACGAGGGTGGAGCTGCAGGGGACAGCCAGAGTGCGGGAGTCTGTAGATCCAAGAGAGTGGGGGGAGGGTGTTATAAATGAGGAGGAGAGGTAGGAAGGGAGTTCTCCTAGCTAGTGTTTGGAGGTGAATTTTACGCAGTGGGTGAGTCATCTATTTGTAAGAGAGGGGAAGGACAGGGCATGGTAAAGATCACAATAATGGGTGCAAGAGGGAGCATCAAGGGCAAAGCGGCAGAAGGAATTGAAGAGGGTATCCAATCTGGCAAGGGAGGACTTGGGAGCAGCACCATAGACTACATCACAGTAGTCAAAAATGGAGAGGATCATCTTTTGAACAGGTTCACACCTAGCATTAGGAGGGATGCAACTACGGTTCCTGAATAGGGCACCAAGCTTGGGGCGCAGTTTATTCTGGATGATGTCACTATGTCCAGAGAAGTTTAGGTGTTGGTCCAGCTGGACACCTAGGTACCTGAAGGAGGATGTGTCCTCAAGTAAAGTCCCATCGAGGGTGTGGAAAGTGGGCAGGGAGGAGAGCCTAGAGAGTCTCTGCCTTGTGCCAGAGGTCATGGAGACTGTCTTCTTGGTGTTGAGGAAGAGTTTATGATTATCAAACCAGAGCTGAACCTTGTCGAAGTCTTACTGTAAACTGGTTGTAACCACAGCTGGGCATGAGCCAGATGCATACAGGACCGTATCATCAGTGTACATGTGTATGGCAGAGGAGGGGAAGCAAACAGAGGGAAGGTCGTTTAGGAAGATGGAGAATAGTAGGGGCCCTAGTACAGAGCCCTGAGGGACACCAGTGTTAATCAGGGGTGGAGGGGAGATGGCGTCCAAGATCCTAACTGATTGGGTTCAGCCTGTGAGGTAGGCCTTGAACCAGTTAGTGACAGAGAGAGACAGACCAGCTGCAGGGAGGGAGTCGAGGAGGAGGGAATGGGAGGCAGTGTCGAAGGCCTTGGCAAGGTCGACAAATAAGGCTGAGGTGATTTGGCCGTTGTCCATCCCGGGAGACGCGGTTGCAAGGCCAGGAGGAGGTGGTGGTGGAGTGTTTTTCCTGAATCCAGATTGGAAAGGGGTGAAGAAGGATGTGTTGGATAGAAATATGGTAAGCTGGGAGAGGACAGTTTAGCTAGGGTGGGGAGGAGAGAGAGAGAGAGAGAGAGAGAGAGAGATGGGGTGATAGTTACCAGGGGATGAGGGGCCACCCCCTTTAGGAAGAGGGAGGACCACTGCGTGTTTCCATGGGAAGGGGACTGAGGCAGTTGAGAAGGAGAGAGGAGAGATTAAGTATTAATGAGAGGGGATAGGCAATTGCTAGGGCTGAAACAGAGAGGAGTTTAGGGTCGAGACCATTAGGGGAGGCTCCTATAGTGGGGTTGATGGTGAGAAGGACAGTTAGGGCATTGTTTGGGATTACTGTAGTGAAGGAAAAGGGGAATAGAAGGATGGTGGGAGGGTCACTCCATTCGAGGGTGGGGGAGGGGAGAAGGAAAGGAGGGACTTCAGTAGCTCAGTGGCACAGGAGGTGTAAAAGGAGTTAAATTCCTCAGCTACGACAGGTGGGTCGGCCACAAGGGAGCCATTTATTTTAAGCACTGGGGGTGGTGGGTGAGACGGGGTGTAAAGAGGGTATGGACCACCTTTCAGAACTTGCAAAGGGAATTTATGTTTGCAATGAAGGCTGTTTTAAAGTATTCTGATTTGGCTAGTCTTGTAGCCTTGGTACAAGCATTTTTGAGCTTGCGGTAGTTTGTGAGGTCACTAGGAAGCTGGCATGCTTTATGACGCTTCCAGGCTTGATCTTGAGCTCTAAGGCAAGCCAAACGTTCAGGGGTAATCCATGGTAGGTGGTTACCCATGACTCTGATTTGTTTCAGCGGGGCAAAGATATTCCAGTTCACAAGAAAAATTTCATTAAAGTAAGCGAGGGCCTTATCTACCTTGGGGGCGGATGTTAGGGGGAACCAGTCAGAAAGGGCAAGGTTGCTTAGGAGAGGTACAAGGTCAAGAGATTTGAAAGATCATAGTTGCAAGGTTTTATGTGGTGATTTAAGTCTGTGGACTTTCCTGATTATGAGTATTGGGTTGTAGTCACTAAGAGCATTAGGGAGGATGCCAGAAGCGATGATTCGGTGGGGGTAAGAGGTGAGGGCCCAGTCAAGTAGGGAATGTTGTTTTGTCTTGAGGTTTGGTCGGGTGGATTCTGAGATCAGTTGGGAGAGATTTCAGGCTTCAATTTCATTTCTTGTTTTGGTAGTTTTAGGTGACAACCAATTTAGGTTGAAGTCACCTAGGACGAATAGTTCCCCTGAGTGAGAGAGGGCAGTGATGGGGGTTAGGAGGTCAAGAGTGACAGACGATTGGATGTTTGGGTGACAGTAAATGCCAGCTATGAAGATAGGGAGAGAGAAGAGCAGGGTCACGTGAATTGCTAAAGTGTCGTGGGTCTCTGGATTTGAGGATGAGTATATGCTGGAATGTTGGATGGAGTTTGTAACATATGGCAACACCGCCACCCCTGTCAGCGACGTCTTGCCTTAGGAGGGAGTAACCAGGAATGGAGACTGAGTGATTGGGGATTATGCTCTTTATCCAAGTTTCTGTGATGATTAGATTGTCTGGATTTAGAGTGCTCGCCGTGGTTTGGAGGAGGTCTATTTTTTGCAGCAAGCTATGGATGTTTAGATGTAGTATCTTGAAGCCCTTTGGGAGAGCTGAGGAGGGAGAGGAGGGAGTGGCAGTAGAGGAGAAAACACCAGAAGATTGGGGGCAGTCAGACCAGAGTTGGGGTGGATGTCCGCAGTGTTTATCCTCCTTCACTGACTGCCCCCCTTCTGACCTGATCCTCCTAGTCCCATCATCCACCTTTCCTAGGAATCACTTCTCCATGTGTTCCTCAATGATTACCCCCTATGGTGGGGCCATCAGGGCTTCCCTATCCTCTCCAGTACACTGTCCAGAGCTGGAGGTGTCTAGTCAGTGGTGTGTGACCGTCAGAGGATCAGTCTTCATCCAGCCAGGGTCAGGAGTTTTCCTCCTGGCTGTCCTTCACTGGAGATGCACTGTCTACTGGTGCACAAGGCAGGCACATGCATGACTTTGTCAGTGCCAGAAAATGTCCCCACCGCACTGCAAGGTGCTCCAGTAATGTTACCACCCAGTTTTAGCTAGGTGGCAGTGATGAAGTGGTGCACACTGCCCCACCACCCACCACCCCACCCCCAGAGGAGGAGAGTTGTCATTTGGGTGCTGGACTCTTCTCCCCCAGCCAGCCCCCAGCAACTCAAGCTCATTCCCAAACATGGGTTGCCAGTGTAGCGAGCTAAAGTACTACTTCTGCACTACTGGGCTGCCTTGCACCATTTATTTTTACTGTACATTCAGATTCTAGTTCCCATTTATCTGGTCTGACCCATTAGAATCGAAAAATCAGACCCACACACCTGTAGTTGGGACTCTTAAATCCTTTTTATACAGGCTTTTAGGATAGGCAGCCAAGATGTGTTATAAACCCTGAAAAGGAAATCTGAAAAAAACATTTCTATAGCTAATCATCACAGCTGAAACATTAGGTTTAGGAAAGTACACAGTCCAGTGCTGTGCTCCTCTTTGGGGGTGGGGTAATTTTTTATTGGTATTTCTGAGAGAAAGAGAAAAGGATGGTCTGGGGTAGTCCTGATGGATTGGAGGACTGTGAATGTAGTCACTCTTCATAAAGGAGGAAATAAAGAAGATCCTGACAATTATAAGCCAGTCAGCCTTCCCTCCATTATATGAAAACTAATGGAGGCCATTATCAAGGGAAGCCTGTTAACCTATTTGGAAGAAAATGGGGATAGCAAACAGAATGGGTTTGTGGCACCAAGGTCATGTCAAGCCATCCTTATAAAACTATGCGACTGGTTTATGAAGGCAGTAGATAAGGGACAGGCTGTGGATTTGCGATGCAGGGATTTTTAGCAAACTTTTGGCTTGGTACCTCACAGGAGATTACAGAGGAAATAAGTGGATTTGGGAATGGGAGAAGAGTTAGTAAGATGGGTGGGAAATTGTCTGGGGGAGAGAGCAAAAGGTAATGGCAAATGGGGTCAAATAGGGGACAGAGAGGTCACAGGTGTGGTTCCACAAGGGTCAGTCCTTGGAGTTGTTCTCTTCAATACGTTTATAAGTGATATGGGAGAAGGTATTAAGGACAAAATGTGCCTTTCTGCAGGCGACGCAAAACTTTGTAGCAGAGTGGGTAGTGATAAGGGGATGAGGGAATTACAAAGTGACCTGAACAGATGATTAGAAATGTAGTCAAATATATGGCAGTTGAAATTTAACGTGAAGAAACGCAAAGTGATACACATAGGTAAAAAAAAAAAATCCTATGACTAAGTACTGGATTGTGGGGGGGAGGGGTTTACATTGGCTGCTACAAATTAAGACAGTGGGAGTTACCACAAGTGACTCCCTCAAGCAAACCCAGCCGTTGTAATAAAGCTTACAGTAAGGTAAAGTGGATGCTGGTTGCACTAGGGTGGGGAGGGTTGACAGTACGAGAAAGGAGGTCATTTTGCCTTTGTGTATAATTCACTGATGAGACCCCATTTGGAGTATTGTGCCCAGTTCTGGAGCCCACATCTTAGGAAGGAGAGGGATAGACTGGAATTAGCCCAAAGAAGGGTTCCTAAAATGATTCAGGGTCAACAGGGAAAGTCCGATTAGCAGAGTCTGGAGTTCCTAAATAGGTATTCACTAGAGGTCAGAAGAGAGAGAAAGGAGACATAAAGGAGACCTATACATTTCTATAAGGAATAGAGTAAAATGCAATGACCTATTCACAATAACGAAAGGATCGGTAATGAGGGGAAATGATTGGAAACCACTAGGTGGTTATTTTAGAAAGGATGTGAGAAAATATTACTTAACAGAAAGGGTGGGTGAACCATGGAACAGTCTGTCAACAGAGGTGGTAAGAACACAGACAATCAATGAGTTCAGACATAGCTGGAGCAGAGCAAAACAACCAGTAGATACACATAGGGGATTGAAAGCTATGAAATATGCAATAGTTGGAAATACATAGGGTGCAAATGGGGGAATAACAAAAGAAATGACAGTAGCTAATACTGAGAGGTAGGAATAAACAGTGTGGGCTGATGGGATAGATCATTGGTCTTTATCTGCCGATAGTATGTAGTATGTACATACATGTATAAATAAACCTCACAAAATTCCATATGATGCAGAGCTGGGGCCCAAATTTTCAAAAGGCTTGACATGGCACATGGGCTAAGTCCCTGTATGCAAGTCCCTGGTGCAGGGAAGAATCCCTGGATTTGTAAAAAACTTTGTTGCAACATTTTATGAGCATGGGAGGAAGTCTTTTTTCTCGTTGCTGTGGAAAACATGCTACACCTGGTAAGACCAGGCACAGCATTTTTTTCTGCAGCACAGCAAAAAAATATGCACAAACTGCCATAAATTGTGGAAAAGATTGCTAAAAGATGATTTTTTAAAAAATTGAATGCTTGCGGAAAAATGTGCTGCTTCGCATGAAAACCCTCCCATGGGCAATTTTCCCCACTTTTGAAAACTTGGCCCCTGGTCTTTAATGGAACTATTAGATTTCAAGATGCAGCAGTTTCAGTATGATTTAATGAGTACTTTCAAATTAGTCATGATAAATAACTCATGAAGATCTAAAATATCTTTAAAATTAACATTATCGTTGATACCTCTTGTAAACTGACATTACTATTAACAAGAATTGAGTGCTTAACTTATTGCTCAGGTGGGTTTGTTTTTTTCTAGACTCTGTTGGCATTTCGTATAACAGATGCCCACATATTCTAAACCCTGCTCTCCTGTCATCTCATGTTAATGCAGTACAAACCATCCCACTGAGAGTATGCCCCCACCCCCCATGGATGGAAACATGGAAACATGACTGTAGTAGAGTATGTTTGTTCTGAAGTACAGTTGAAGAAAAAACATCACCCCTTGCGGCAGCCAAGCATTTTAAATGACTTTAGGCTATGAGAGAAGGATGGAGTAATTTGTGTGTCAGTCAAAGCTATAACTAGGTAAGCATATTAACCTGCCTAATTACTATCCATGGAGACAGACAGTTCTGGCAGACAGGAATCTTCAATGTTATTTGAGAAAACCCCATCCAAAATAGAAATGGAGATATTTATGTTTCATGTCTCTGAACAACCAGCTTCACCCAAATCAGGACAGGTCCATTGTTTGACTTGTTCAGATGTTGTTTTCCAGAAAAATATGGCACATTACAGAAAAACAAAGCAGTAAACTTGCTCCTTATAAACTGATGACCTAAACTAATACATGTAATAAATTCCATCCATATTTCACTAAAAATTTCAAAGTCCACAGGAGAGACTGGAGAATCCAAAGCACTCAAAAGAATGTAGAATCTGAATCTCATTAACAACAGTAATTAGTATAGCAGGTGCAAGTCTGCTTTAAATATACCATTTATAACTGGTAATGAGAAGAACACACTGCATATGTACCAGGCTCAGAATAACTCACCTGAGTTCACCCTGCTATTACATGCGAGCAGTCACAGTGTGTAAATTACAGCAGATGAAAGTAAATTCTCTTAGAAACAGTAGGTTATCCCTATCAGTATTTCTTCACCCATGACGTTTACTTTTACTGGAGTAAATGTAATTTTACAGGCGTGCTTCTCCAAAGGAGACCGTTATATTAAACTGTTAGCTTTCTTAATGGTCTAAACATTTATTTATTTATTTTAAGTTTTACCAGGAAGAGCATACTGAGCAGAAGCTCATTTCCAGATGCGTCCTGGGGGGAAGGGGAACAAATGGGAGTACAGACTACATATTGAATACAGTATTAAGGAATATTTGAGACATACATAATACAGATGCTCAACAACACAAAAACCAATACAGTATCAACAACACAAAAACCAATACAGTATAAGTGAACAATACAAATACAAGAAATTTACAATAATGAAGATGGACATTTTAGCACAACTTAAGAATCATGGCAATTGGACATTGGAAACATAGTGTAATTATCTTGATGAAGTATGAAAATACAGCTACTCCAACAATAAAAATATGGCAACTCCCCAAAAAATTAAAGAAAAGTAAGAAGTCTTTATCTGTGATGTCCTCATTATCATCTTGCTGTGATTTTTCATCTTGCTTCTCAGCTAGCAGGACATTTCTTTTCTTAGAAGTTAGAAAATCCTTCAGTTGTGAATAGTCTTTCCGGGTCACCAACGGCAAGAAGACATTGGAGGCCCAATTCTCAGCTATAATTTTATCTGCCTGAAAATGAGGCATAAACTGTGCTCCAGTAAAGTGCAGTTTAAGGATTACTAAACAGAAGCACTGGTGTGGCAGATAATGCTGTCTGCAAGGTGCAAAAACAGAAAATGATAAGGTATACATATGCAATGAACGAAGCATAAGAATTGTGTGTAGGTGTGACATAAGTGGCAGGATCGGAAAAGTTAGAGGAAGGTTAGGTGCAAGAGCAGGTGTGAGAAGTGAGAACCTGGAGCAGAGCTTTCAAAGGATGGGGAGGAGACAGAACACATGGCAAGTGGGAAACTAGACCACAGATGGGGCAACGCATAAGAGAAGGCCAGCAACAGAAGAGACAGTGCAGGTCCTGGCTTCAGAAAATTAAACATACTGTAATGCAAAACTAGAACCTGTATGCATTTTATTGCCTTACAACAAAGCACTGACAACAGGTTACCTGATGCTTTGGTTCTCTTGTTCTTACTGATGAAGTCTCAGCGTGAGATGAAGTGCTAGGACATAAGGTAACCTGTTGTCACTGCTTTATGGTAACACTTTAACAAGTGCGTAGAGGTTCCGTGTTTGCATACTGTTCAATGTTCTGAAGCCATTGCTGCCTCTCCTTTCATTAGCCTTCATGGGAGAGTTCCTTTCTTGCAGCAAGTCTCAAAGCAAAAATGAAAAAAAGGAAGAACTCAGTCTCTGTCAAAAACTATAGTGAACTTGTATTTTTAGTTTGCATCAAATGCGCTACAGCAACTGCACCAGACAGTAGAGCAGGGCATTGATTCCCAGCCAAAGCAAACAGTTAATTTACAGACTACAGAGCTAATGTTTCTTGAAAAATCATCATGTACCGTATTTGATGCAACCTAAACATTCTAGTATTTAAAAAATAGAGTTCATTGAAACATAATACATAGCAACAAAAAAGGACCACTTCCCATGATTAAAAGGATTCCCATTAAACAGGGACTTTCATTGGCATCATAAAAGTGAATAATAAGGATTTGTCAATGCCGAATCTTCACCGCTTGCATTGCTATTGCACTGGGTCCTGCCTGTACATGTTTTTACTATATATTTACCCAAGATAGACCAGATGAGATGTAATATGTCATTTGCAATGGGACCCCTCCTCCCCGCTGTCACACAGTGGAAAGGAGCAGGGTGTAGGGGGGTACTAGCTGGCACTGGGGATTGGGCACCTCAGTGTCAGAAAATTCAAAAGGGCACGTGAAGCAGTAGGAGATGGTAGGGATACTTGGCAGAGGGTGGTGTTGTTTTTACCATTGGGGGTGGGGGAGAATAAAAACAGGCAAATCATGATGCCGATTGGGTGTGCCTACTGCGCAGCATCATGCAGATCAGAGGAAAGAGCTGCCCTGTAATTTAGGCAGTTCTTTTCTTTGAACTTCTCAAAGTTTCCACCCAGCATGCCCAGAAGAGTGTCATGATTAGCTTGGCTGATGATTGGTTTGACCCCGTCTCACTCACTACAGACTGCCTGTGTTGGACTGACAGTGACACACCTCTCAAATCCACTATCACAGCAACGTGTTTACTTTGTGCCAGCGCCCAACATGAAAAAAATCAAACAAATCCTGCTGTTCTTTGAAAATATACAAATCCCATCACCCACCCACTTTCAGAATAATATAAGCAATTCTCTGTATAGATACCCTGTTGATCAATTTGTTGATCATCTCAGGCAAACAAGGTAGCATGAACAAATAATTATACTTAGTATGAGAGCTGCTGGTCATGCTGACCATTAAGTCCATTTTAGAAGACTAAGACAACCTGTACTTAAAAGGAAAATGTCAGAACACCTAGCCATTTTTTTAATTCATTTCAATATAAATAAACATTTGCCACAGATCATCAGAGTTCAGTACCTTTTTTAAAATGTCTGTTGTTTGCATCAATGAGACATTTGATTTTTTTTTTAAAGTAAGTTTTGGAGTGTGACAGTGTGGGACTGACTCCTTGTTCCAAGTGAGTGTGCATTCGTGTGCCAACCTGAATGTGATCACACTTGTTCTACGTACAGTAATCAATGTGGATGCCTTCAGTCACATCAGTAGATCACACAGAATGCCACCCTGTGAACTATAAATACAGTAAAAATGCTACATACTGTTGCCAAATTGGCAAAAAAAAGGTGTGTTGATGGATTGTTATAAAATGGTATGCATGCACATGCTCTCCAGCCACTAAGAGAGAAATGCAGAATAAATTAATTCAGGGATGAGTCGATGTGTCTACATGTATATATATATATATATATATATATATATATATATATATATATATATATATAAAATCTTAGCAACCTGCCATATTAGATACCTAACTCAGCATCAGAAACAAGAGTGTTTTGCTGTTGGTTTCCATCTTGGCAGCTGTGTAATAACACAATACAATCTGATGACGCCTTGACATGAGTGTGTGTAGATGCCTTGGCAGCTCGTAAACTGAAGGCGCATGGTGTAGTAGTTTAGAGCACAGGCTAGGAGATCAAGGTCCAAATCCCACCATAGCCTCTTATTCACTGTGTAAACACAAACAACTCACTTCACCTTTCATTGCCTCTGCCCCCACCCCCGGTACAAATTAGTAAAACACATAATCTCACTTGAAAATATATACTGGCCCTCATGTGGGCCAGTGGTTTCATAATGTACTAAAAGTAAAAAGCATGGAGGCCATCACCGCCCAGCTCAGGCTGCAACAAGAGAAGTTTTATTCCAGGTGGCTTCCCTTTTTGACATACCAGGAAGAGACCGAACAAATTCCAGTGCTTGAGCATCTCTTAGGATAAATGTATTTAGTACCTATTGTTTTATAGTATAACTGTAATTAATGACACAATACCACTGGAGATTGAACTAAAGGGGACAGATGACGTACACACTTCTGAAGCTGTAACCTCAAGTGCCAGTGATCCCAGTTCCACCACCCAATGTTCCCTGTCTCACTCTTTCCTTCTCTTGGACCTCAGTCTCAGCTCTGCACTCTTCCCAATATGCACATAGGGATCACACTGACATGCACACCGCAGCCCAGCCAGCTGTGCAGCTGAATGATCCGATACCCAACCTGGCCTGTCAGGAAATAAAACAGAATCTGTTCCTCTCCCACAAACTGCTTGATATGGCCAGTGCCCAACCCTGCAGGGAATTAAAAAAACAAGCATTTGTCAATGCCGAATGTTGTCTTGCTGGTTTTGGCATTGGTAGTGCAGGAGTTAGAGAGACACATAATAGAAGTAGCAGTGCATTATAGAACCGACATCAACCCCACCCCACCCTGCAGAGAGTGACAGGCATTAGGGTGTGCATTTGGGTTGCTGGCCATAAAGCTCATGCTATTTCACCTCGCCCTATCCTGCAGAGTCTGACAAGTGTTTCATTGTGCCTTGGCGTCATCTGGCCTTATGCGCACCCCATTTCATAAGGAAGTACGTTGAGATGGGTGCAGCATAGGAGAATGGGTTGAACTTTGGAGCTGAAGAGTCCAGTTCACACCTTGATGCCTGTCGGTGGCTGCAGGGTGGCGGTGGAGGTGGAGAACCAGTGTCGTGAGCAGTACAGCAGACAATCCAAAGACACACCCCTGATGCCTGTTAGCCTGTAGAGGGCGATATGTAATAGTTAGAAACCCTAACGCCCTGGGTGTGTGTTGGTATTTGCACTCCAAATTTTAAAACATGTCCTTTTTGTGACCCGACCTCATGAAAGCATTTGGGACCTCCGTTCATGAACAGTGCCCCTGTGATTTTGTTAATCTGTCTCGAACGTTGATTTCCCACAGTGACTGCGCCATTCTGCACCACGTGAAAATGTCAGCTGCACCATTGATAAGGAGGTGTGAAGAGATGGCAATGTGGGAAATCTGGAGTGAAAATATTAAACATTCTCGAAGTTACGCACGTGTGTGAAAACTGCACATCGCTCGCTCATAACACAGTCATTTAGTGGAATTATTTCATAAAATTTTTAACATAGCCATTTTTGGATCTCTGCTCATGAACAGTGGCACTACGATTATCTTAATCTACCCGAATGTTGATTTCCCACAGTGACCGTGTGATTGTGCGCCAGAAGTGTGAAACTACATTTCGTGCAGGATGTGACAAATGACAGCTGAACTGTTCATAAGAAGGTGTGCAAAAATGACAATGTTGAAAATCTGGAGTGAAAATATTACAAATTCTTGAACTTACAACTGTGCATGGACACTGCGCAACGCACACTTGTAACATAGTAATTTTATGGAATTTTTTCACGAAATTTTCAACATAGGCATTTTTGGACCTCTGCTCATGAACAGTGTCACTGTAATTTTCTTACTCTGTTCTGAACATTGTTTTTCTATAGCGATTGCACCACTGCATGCCGGATGTGCGAAAACACAGTTCAGGTAGGCTGTGGGAAATGAAAGCTTTACTGTTCATAAGGAGGTGTGAAAAAATGGTAGTGGTGAAAATCTGGAGTACAAATATTAAAACTTATCGAAGTTATGAGCGTGAGCAGAAACTGCACAACGCACGCTTGTAAAACAGTCATTTTATGGACGTTTGTCACCTAATTTTCAACACAGGCATTTTAGGACCTCTACTTATGAACAGAGTCACTATGATTTTCCTAATCTGTCCCAAACACTGATTTCCCACAGTGACCATAATATTCTGAGCCGGAAGTGTGAAAACACATTTCGGCCAGGATGTGAAAAATGCCGAGCGTGCATGAACACAGCACAATGCATGCTCATAGCATAGTCATTTAATGGACTTTCGTCACCAAATTTTCAACATGGGCATTTTAGGACCTCTGCTCATGAACAGTATGACTGTGATTTTCTTACTCTGTTCTGAACACTGATTTCCCACAGCGACCACACTATTCTGCGCCAGAAGTGCGAAAACACATTTCGGCCAGGATGTGAAAAATGACAGCTGTACTGTTCATAAGGAGGTATGGAAAAATGGCAATGTTGAAAATCTGGAGAGAAAATATTACAGATTCGCGAAGTTACGAGTGAGCGTGGAAACTGTGCAACGCGCGCTCGTAGAACAGTCATTTTTTAATTTTTTCCACCAAATTTGCAACATAGGCTTTTTGAGAGGCCACCTCATGAATGGTGGCACTGACATTTCGTTAATCAGTCCCGAAGGGTGATTCTGCACAGTGACCACAAAATCACCTTTCGGGACCAAATAACACCATGACAGTAACTGAATTCATAAGAAGGGGTCCCAATAACCCCATGTTGAAAATTTGGTGGCAAAATTCCCAAAAATGCCCGAGATATGCATCAAAGTAGAAAAAAAACTATTTCTGCCATTATACAGCTTACCAATATTTCTTCAGTTCGCGGTCGGCTTTGAAGAGTGCAGACATACTCCCGGTCCACAGAAGATCATCGCGTCGGGCTCCAGAGGTAAGTATGGGGTGAGAGTGTGTGTGTGGGGAGGTGGGGCACGCAGTGGATGGGCATGGGTTGGGTGAGGGGGCTGCAGACTGTGAGGGACCATTTTCTACTTTACAGGAAAAAAAAAACATTGCGGGAAGGTTTTTTTTTACAGGTACATTTGACACGCTGGGGTGGGCTCCCAGCATGTCACCTCGTTTTTGGGGGACTGGCACCGACGAGATTGGGCACCCCATCGGCAAATAAAAAAGAGTGTTTGGGGGGATGATGCCGACGGGGATTGGGCTCCCCCGTCGGCAGATGAATTAGGGAGGGGGGATTGTAGCCGGTGGGGCTTGAGCACCCTGTTGGCAAATAAAGAATGTTGGAGGGATGATGCTTACATGGGGATTGGGCACCCCCTAAGTTGGCTTTTCTGAGGACTGTGCGAGGTGGATGGCACAGCCGCTGCCATGCTGCACTGAAACTTACACTGGGAAAGGCACGCCCTGCAATGAGGTGGAGCTCCCTCATTGCAGCGGCTAAAACCTTTCAAGGTGGTGGACACACTTTTGCATTGCTGTCATAGACAGCGTGCAGTCTAATTTGTGCCACAGAGCCCAGCCCCAAAAAGCAATGGCTCCACAGGCCACAACAGGGCCGCGCCTCCAAAACCTGCTATTCCAAAGTTACTGCAGCAGGTTTCTTGTGCAGGCGCAAGACAACGTAAAAATTTGGTCTCCTCTCCCAACTACCTCATGGATCCAGTACCAACGCGATCTGTTAGAGAATAACAAAAATCTGTCTCTCCCCCCCTCCTCCACCCAACTTTCTGAAGTGTCCAGGGCCAAAACAGGACTGCCTGGAAATACAAAATGATACAAAAACAACTGTCACATTCTCCTCAACAACCTAATGAATCCCAAGCCCATCTGGTCTGTCAGCAAATAAAAAAATCTGTCTTCTCTCCCCCAAACTACCTGATGGGTCTGATGCCCAACCTAGCCATCAAGGAATAAAAAAAATGTGGCTCTCTCCCCCAACTACCTGAGGGGTCCAGTGGGCTATCAGAGAATAAAACAAATGGTGATATGGAGGGGGGCTACATAGGTGAGTTTGATACTGGGGGGATGAAACTAATTGCTTTGTGTTGGGTGGACTTGAACCAATAAATACATTGTAGGGAGCATTACAGAAAACAAAGGAGAACAAGCATTTGTCAATGCCGAATGTTGTCTCACTGGCATTGGCATTGGTAGTGCTGGAGTTAGAGACGCATAATAGGAATGGCAGTGAAGTATTGAAGTGACGCCAACCCCATCCCCACCCTATAGACACTGACATACATTGGGGTGTGCCTTTGGGTCATCAGCTATAATGCTCATGGCATTGTACCTCAACCTACCCTGTAGACATTGACAAGTGACGTGGTGTGCTTTGGGGTCTTTGGGCATTATACTTACCCCATTCCATAAGGAAATACACTGAGGTGGGTGCAGTATAGGTGAATAAGGTGAACTTTGTGGTCAAACAGTGCAAGGCACACCACAATGCCTGTCACTGGCTGCAGGGTTGGGGTGGGGGTGGGGGTGGAATGGCATGAGCATTACAGCCGATGATCCCATGTCACACCCCTGACACCTGTCAGTCTCTACAGGGTGGGGTGCTACAGCTGGAAACCCTAACACCGTAGACGTGCATTGGTATTTTCACTCCAAAGTTTCAACATGGGCTTTTTGTGAGCCCACCTCATGAAAAGTGACACTATCAGTTCTTTAGCTGAAAAGTTGTTTTGCACAGCAGCTATGCCATTTGGCGACACAGGGACGAAAACACATTTTGGGTAGGATGTGGAAAATTACAACTGTATTGTTCATGAGGAGATGTAAAAAAATGGCAACGTTGAAAATCTGGAGTGAAAATATGAACAATTGGTGAAGGTATGAGCATGCATAGAAACTGTGCAACACACGTCAGTAACCCAATTATTTTTGGGATTTTTTTAACCACATCTTTAATGTAGGCATTTTGGGACCTCTCCTCATGAACAGTGGCAGTGTGATTTTGTTAATGTGTCCGGAACGTTGATTTCGCACAGTGACCACACCATTGTGCGCCACAGGTGCGAAAACACATTTAGGGCAGGATGTGAAAAATGACAGCTGTACTGTTCATAAGGAGGTGCAAAAAAATGCCAGTGTTGAAAATGTGGCATGAAAATAGTGCAAATTTGTGAAGTTACAAGGGTGCGTGGAATCTGCGCAACGCACACTTGTAACACAGTCATTTTATGGAATTTTGTCACCAAATTTTCAACATAGCATTTTAGGACTTCTGCTCATGAACAGTGTCACTGTCATTTCCTTGATACTGTCCAGAAAACTGATTTCGTGCAGTAAACGCGCTATTCTGCACCGGACATGCAAAAACAGATTTCGGCCAGGATATGTAAAATGACAGCTATACTGTTCATAAGGAGGTGTGGAAAAATGCCAATTTTGAAATCTGGAGAAAATATTACAAATTCATTGAAGTTACAAGCGTGCGTGGAAACTGCATAGCATGCGCTTCATAAAACAGTCATTTTTAAATGTTTTCACCAAATTTGCAACATAGGCTTTTCGAGAGCCCACCTCATGAACACTGCATGTCATTTTGTTAATCAGTCGAAAGGTGATTCAGCGCAGTGACCACGAAATCACCTTTTGGGGCCGATTAACGCAATGACAGTGCCAAAATTCATGAGGAGAGGTCCCAAAAACCCCATGTTGAAAATGTGGTGCCAAAATTCCAAAAAATGCCTGAGATATGCATCAAAGTTGAAAAAAAAAATTTATTCCATTATACAGCTTACCGGCATTTCCTCAGTTCGCAGTCGGCTTTGAAGAGTGCAGTCATGTTCCCGGTCCACCGAAGATCATCGCGCTGGACTCCAGAGTTAAGTATGGGGTGAGGGGGTGTGGGGAGGCAGGGTGCACAGTGGGTGGGCGTAGGTTGTGGGAGGGGGCAGGGAGATGGCGAGGGACCATTTTCTTTTTTCATAGGGTTTAAAAAAAAAAACCCTTGGGGCGGTTTTATTTTTCAGGGCAATTTGGCATGCTGGGAGTGGGCCCCAGCATGCCACCTAATCTTTTTTGGGGGATGCTGTAGCCGATGGAGGATTGGGCATCCCCGTCGGCAAATAATGAAAGCGGGGGGGCAAGAGCCGAGGGGGATTGGGCACCCCCTTGACACATAACAAATGAGGGGGGTGCATTATGCCGATGGAGAGTGGGCTCCCCCGTTGTCACATACATTGGGGCAGGGCATATCGACAGGGGGATTGGGCACCCCTGAAGTCAGCAGTATGGCAGGCAGTGTGCCGCCATGTTCATCTTTTTTCACCACCAGGGAAAGCACATCGGGAGGTCTGCTGCGTATGACAAGCTTTGCTCACATTGCAACGGACCTTTCATTTGATGTGATTGCCGCATTAAGTATGCATGATGTGGCACTGGCATGCAGGCTGATTGGGGACTGAGGGACACACCTATTGATGCATGCCCTGCATTCACCCAACAGTGACAGCGTCTCCAAATCTGCTACTACCGCAATATGTTGGCTGCACATGCATGAGCCAACATAAAAAGCACCAAGGCAGTGGTGTGAAATGTGTTGGGCCACTTTTTGCTTGCTGAAGGTATGTTTTCCAGCTTGGTTTGGCTGGACACTCTTTTTGCGCTACTCCAAAGCCAGTTAACAAGCCACCATCTTCTGTATGCCCTGTGTATACCACTCTGACCTTTGCTTCCTGCTCCTAAAACAGTTAGCAAGCCACCATATTTTGTATACCTTGTGTATACCACACTGCACTCTGCTTCCTGCTCCAAAATGGTTAGCAATACACCATCTTTTGTATACCTTGTGTATACCGCACTGCACTTTGCTTCCTGCACCAAAACAGTTAGCAGTCCACCATCTTCTGCATACCTTGTGTATACTGCACTGCACTCTGCTTCCTGCTCCAAAACTGTTAGCAGTCCACCATCTTCTGTATACCTTGTGTATACCGCACTGCCCTCTGCTTCCTGCTCCAAAACAGTCAGCAATCCATCATCCTTTGTATACCTTGTGTATACCACACTGCATTCTGCATCCTGCTCCCAAAATGGTTAGCAGTCCACCATCTTTTGTATACCTTGTGTATACCACACCGTCCTCTGCTTCCTGCACCAAAACAGTTAGTAATCCACCATCTTGCATATGCCTTGTGTATTCCACACTGCCTTCTGCTTCCTGCACCAAAACAGTTAGTAATCCACCATCTTGCATATCAATCAATCAATCAATCAATCAATCAAAATCTTTATTTATTCAGGCGAACATCATTGAGCATAGCTCATTTACAAGATGGACCTGAGTGGTCATAACAAAAAGGTTACAGATTGTATACAAAAACATGATATTGAATAAGCACAAATACAACCATTTATGAGTGAGATAGATGTACAAATATTTACATATATACAAGGCAAAGGACAGCAAACCTAAAACCTAATAAAGGAGAAAACAAACAGTCTAGTAGGGATAAGGCTTGGATAATGGTACATGGGGGGCATATATGTAAGAGGTTTGATGGGGAAAGGACCAGAGGAATGATAGAAGAATAGGGAGGAGCTTTAAAAGAGGGGGTGGAGGAGAGAGGTGTGGGAGGGTGGGGGTGTGGGAGGACTAGGCCTTGTGGAAGCAATTGCAGAATCTGGGATTAGGCTGGTATACAGCTTTTGAAGGATGTAAGAGAATCAGTGTATCCATTTTCAATGACTTTTGGATAGAATTCCAGATAAGTGCCAGGGAATAACTGATTGCAGCTCTTCCATACCGGGTGCAGGTGATAGGAATCTTCAGCAGGATCAGTTTGTTGATCCTCAAGGTGTAGAGACCTGGATGTGATCGGTTGAAGCATCTGAGATGTAGGAAGGGAGTTTGTTTGTCAGAGCTTTGTAGATCCAGATAGCATTTTTTTTCTTCTATGTTGCAGGGATGTCCAACTGACTGCATTGTAGAAGAGCAATGATGGGTGCTAGAGGAAGGTCAGTAATGAATCTAACAGCTCTATGATACAGGGTGTCTAATTTGTTTAGATGGGAGGGAGCAATGACCATAGAGGAAGTCAGCATAATCAATGAGGGACAGGAATGATGCTAGGATTAATCTTTGTTTGGAATCTTTGGTCAGGTAGTGTTTGATCCTATAGAATAGACCAAGTCTTTGTCTTAGCTTTTTCAGGAGCTCTTCAGCGTGGGTAGTATAGTCTAGTTTATTGTCTATCCATACTCCTAGGTATTTGAATTTGTCAACATATTCCAGATTTTCACCAAGGATGGTAGAGAGTTGTGGGAGGGTGAATGATGGGATAGTGGAAGAACAGTTCTTGGTGGCAAAGAACATAGCTTTGGTTTTCTTGGCATTTAGTAATAATTTCTTTTCTAATAGGTTGTGCTGAAGGAGGAGAATTCAGACTGTAGGAGCTCACAGGCTTTTGATGGTGAGGATTGCTCACATATAGTACAGTGTCATCTGCAAAAGGTGGATATTAGAAAGTGAGAGATTGGAATCAATATTGTTGATGTAAATGGCAAAGGATGGGACTCAGGATGGAGCCTTCATGGTACACCTCTTAGGAGTGGTTTAGAGGATAGATCACCTCGCTTTTACCAGTTGTAATCTTCCGAGAGATAGCATCTGAAACCATTTAAGAGAGAGTGAGTCAAGGCCTATGGAGTTCAGAGAGGAGATTAGAAGATCATGATCCACAGTGTCAAAGGCTTTGCTTAGATCCAGAAACACAGCACAGGTATTATTCTTTTTGTCTAGGGCAGTCTGCCAGTCATTTGTGACTTTTGCTAGTGCAGAGATGGTGCTATGCATAGATCTGAACCCAGATTGAGCTGGATTTAGGAGATTGTTGGTATCAAGGTAGGCAGTTAACTGAGAGTTTATCAAGCTTCTCAAGCATCTTGGATAGTACTGGTAAGATGGAGATGGGCCTATAATTATTGAGGTCCATGGGATCACCTGCCTTAAGTAATGGAAACATTGAGCTGTTTTCCATATTGAGGATAGAACCAGTGGCAAGTGATAGATTGAAGAGGTGTGGGGGGGCGGTTAAGGCATGCAGAGCTACTTTTAGAAAGTAGGGGTCAGGGTCTGCACCTGCACTTTTGGTGGTATCTAGCTGGAGTAGAAGGTCTTCTACTTCTTTGAAGAATATTGGTTTGAATGAGAATGTGGAAGCAACCTTTTGACCCTCAGTAGATTGTAGGTTTAGAGATGATCTTAATAGTTTTGCAGGAGAGGAGTCGAAAGCCAGGCCAGCTGTAGTGAAATGATCGTTAAAGGCATTCAAGATATTTTGCTTGTCGGTGATTTCAATACTATTTAATTGAATTTTGGGTGGTAAGACAGGGGTAGAAGTTTGACCTAGGATGCCCTTTATGGTACCCCAGAACCTGGAAGGGTTGTTATAGGAGGCATCTAGTTCAGCTGTGTGAAGGCTGCCTTGGCTTTTCTTACTTGTTTTGTGTAGGAGTTTCTGGCTTTTCTGAATTGAAGCCAGTCATTTGGAGTCCTTTGTCTTTCTTGCCCTTTTCCAGAGTTTGTCTCTGGCAAGCAGTCTTGGATTTAAGGTCGGCAGAGAACCAGCGACAGGATTTGAGTTTGGTTCTGACACTGGTGAGGAGTGCATGTGAATTGAGGGCACTTGTGATTATATCATTTAAGATTTGAAGAGCTGTCTCTATTGAGGCTGTGAGATAGAATTCTTGCCAACGGTGGTGTGGCACAGATCATGGAGATATCCTGAAATATTAAATTTCTTTTTGACCTTCGTGGGAGGAATTTTGCAGGATTGGGTGGCTTGATTGTTGATCTAATGGCAGCTATGGGACAGTGGTCACTTATGTCACTGAATAAGTACTCCTGCATAGGGATAATGATGAGGTTTATTTACCAATATAATATCCAGGAGTGTGCTGTTGAGAATATTCTTTGGGTTGATCCTTGTTGGTTCTTTGATTAATTGAGAGAATCCATAGGTGCCACAGAAGGTTACCAGGGTGCAGATGCATTAGTCAGCCAATTCAAGTTCATGTCTCCTAAGATGATGGTGTCTTCAGGGCCCAGATTAAGTATAGATCCTAGGTGGGATAGGGTTTGAGGCCTGCAGAGGGGCCTATAGCAACCAATCAGTTGAAAGGATGATGTGTTGGGAAGGGTTATTTTAATTGACAAGCATTCAATTCCTTTGGTTGTGATGTAGAATTGAGGCAGGTTGCAGAGATGTTTGCTTTGACATAGATGGCTACCCCACCGCCCCTGGATAGACGGTCAGATCTGAAGAGCTGGTAGTTGGGAAGGTTTATTTCACTATCTTTTGTTGCAGATTTGAGCCATGTTTCAGATATAACCAGAAAGTCAGGTAGGGTGTGTGCAACCCAGGCCTGTATTGATGAGAACTTTTTTAGGAGGCTGCAGGCATTGATGTGAAGAAAACTCAATCCATTTATGGAGGTTAGGTCAGGCATATGCTTTGTGTATTCCACACTGCCTTCTGCTTCCTGCACCAGAATAGTTAGCAATCCACCATCTTGTATATGCCTTGTGTATTCCACACTGGACTGTGCTTCCTGCTCCCAAAACAGTTAGCAGTCCACCATCTTTTGCATGCCTTGTGTATTCCACACTGCACTCTGCTTCCTGCTCCCAAACCAGTTAGCAGTCCACTGTCTTGTGTATGCCTTGTGTATACCACACCGTCCTCTGCTTCCTGCACCAAAACAGTTAGCAATCCACATTCTTGTGCATGCCTTATGTATTCCACACTGCACTCTGCTTCCTGCTCCCAAACCAGTTAGCATTCCACTGTCTTGTGTATGCCTTGTGTATACCACACTGGTGTACTATGCCCAGATGCTTGTCATGTGCAACAGTGCCAAATGCTTTACTAAACTCCAATTAGACTATATACAGTCCCACCTCTGTCTATCTCCCTTTTTAACCCCTTGAAGTAGGCAAGGTTGGTTTTGCTAGACTGGCCCCCACATAAAGCCATGCTGGAAAGGAGGCAAGAGCCTTGGCCTCTACCAAGTGCTTCATTATTCTGCCCTTCGAAAATGGGCTTGCAAGTATAAGAAATTTGATTGGCTGGCAGGTGTACATTAACTTACAGTGAGAGCCCTGTAAGTTAAATGTCCCAGCCATGCCAATCCTGCCAGGTTCATCAGTTATCATTGTCATTGTGCTCAGCCTGCTTTATAATTGACTGAAGCACTGGACACCCAATTTGAAAAGCTGCCATTTTTTTCTCTCACTTGGCGAGAGATCATGCCCCCTCCAACACTGCCCAAATCATGCCTCCCAACTCACTCTCAAGCCTGTTTAATAGGTTAGAAAATAACTTCTCAACCTCCCAACTTTAGCCCAAGTGAACATTTTTTCCATGTTTTAGTTTTTTACTTATGAGCTTGCCACTTCATCTCTCTCCCGCACACACATTCCATTCTGCTGGTCAGCCGTCATCGTTCAAACATGCCGGAACAGTAAAAGACCTATGACATCTCTGCTGACAAGAGTAGTCACTGGCCCAAAATAATAAAAAAAAAAAGAACAGCACTGTAATACAGCATTAAGTAATTAAAAGCATGGCTTTGCCCGATCTTCACTTCCTGATTCAAGAAGGTCATGCGCTGAACTGCTCACAAATCCAATCTGCCGTCCACTATGAACACAGCAGCTTGTCTGAGTCCTCCAAACTGGGCAACCCCCAAAAACACAGAAAATGTTTTTTGAAGGAATTACAATGATGGTGAGAAACAGTACTGGTCTGGAGATGGCAAAATTGAAGGAGGGGGGGCAAAACAAGAGAATGGCTCTGTGAGGAAGGGGGTCAGCAGGAGATTGAACACCACAAAAATGGAGGGACTATTTTACAATAACAATACTGAAACCTCACTTTTACTGGATTTTCTTGATTTCTTTTCAATTTTATTAAATGTCATATAAAAATGTCACAGTTAGCCCATTTTCTAAGCACTATAATACCCTCCAGAATGGGTGGTATGGGCAATACCAGACCTTCCAGGGGCTATAAGGCCCTTCGCCTGTGGTGTCGGGCCTCATCACACCCCGGGCAGTCTGGTATTGCCCAATATCACCCACCCTGTCAGGCATTATTGCTTGCTTAATAATCGCTTTCAAGATCTTACCCAACACCGAAGTCAGGCTGAACATTCTGCAGTTGTGAGGGTGAGACCTTGCCCCTTTTCTGAAGACGGGGCCACTTTTTTCAGTCTTATGGCACCACATCTGTCTGGACAGACTCCTAAAAGATTATTGCAAGTTCCACAAACTCCTCTCCTATGCAACTCTCCCTCTCACTCTTCTGTCAAATCTCTGCTGCACCTACTTCCCTTCCTTAGTTGTTTCCATAACAACACATAGCACATGTACTATTTGCACCTTGTAGTTCCTATAATTGCGCTAGGATATTCCTTAACTACCCTGTGCATTAACTATCTGTGTTAGCCTGTCTGCTGTATTAGCTATTCATGATATGTTTTGTTATATTTTCTATTGTGTTATACTGTATTTTTTATATATTTTATTCCATGCTCCCTGTCCCCCAGGTTCGCACCTTAAAACAAGCCTTGGCTCAGTGTGCCTTTCCCGGTCACCAAATGTGTAAATAAATAAAATATAAAATTATCCTCGAGTATACCCATCCACCCCTTGGAACTTAGCAGAGTGGATATGATGTTCACAGACCACATCATGGCTACTCCCAATGCCGTGGGCCCTCCCAAAGAGCACCCACCCTTTCCTGGGTGCCCTCTGGTGAACTCCAAAGTGAAGCATTCATTCAGTATCTCAGCCATCATCCCAAACTATCTCACTGGTCCCACTAGCTGTTCATCTGTTTTCAGGGCCCAGTCCTCTACTTCACCTTCTTCCTTCCATTTGTGTATTGGAAGAAGGTTCCCCACTCCTTCCATTCCCTTCTTTATGTCAGAGTGACATGACACTGTTCTTGTACTGAAGTGTATCAGCACAATTACATTACCACTGTTCATACTACGGTCCAGTTTTTAAGTTGTATGGTGTTGTTTTTTTGAGGTATTTCTTCTTAATTAGTAAATTGTCTATTAACAGATATTAAGTGTTTTAATATGTTTCACAGCCAGTATGAATTCTATGCATTGTTTGATTCTGTCTGAACCAATGAATTTAAAGTATTAATTCTGATGTCATAGATATACATCACACATCTGTATGTATTCATTGTGTCTTTGTATGTCTTTGCACTAGCCTTTGATAAAGGACATTAATTTGTACAAAACGCATCATGCATGCATAATACTGTTTCTTGTTTGTACCTTTTAATAAAGGACACAGAATTTTAAATTATGGAGCCAAGTGTTCACTTTTAAATTGGAGATTGTGTGTGCCTGACTATTGTGTTTGGTATCTTAATTTTTGTCCTGGAGACTATGTTCTAACTTATACAGACTCACTACCCATTCTATTAACCAAGCTCCCCTGTTGTCCACTTAATAAGCAGACATTTGTTGAGGCTTACCTTGAAGGCATACACTGTCTTCATGTCCATGCCTTCATTGTTAAGTTGTTCCATAGGTGTTCTACCCTCTGGGAAAAAATGCCTCCTAACACTACCCCAGAATGTTTCATCTCTGAACTTGAATATATGCCCCTGTGCTCTGCTGGTGGTCACTGGATCAAACAGCTCTGTCTGTTCAAATGTATTGCCACCTTTGCTATTAAAGCTAGCTGTCTTTTTGCTAATAATGCCAGATGCAGATGTCAACCTACAGAGTCTGGAGTGGGCCAAATGAAAATTTTATACAGAAATAAGCATGAGCTTTGAGTATGGAAATGAAAAGCTCTGTTTAAAGAGCTACTGACACCTCAAAGAAAACTTTAAAAAACACAATAAGATATATTTCTCTTCCCATTATTTATTACAGAGTAAATTTGTATGAATACATGATCTTTATCCTTTAGAGTTCCCTTACAGTTCATCTGCCTCTATAGCTTACTCCCTACTTCAAGTCATAATCCTCTGTTGTGACATCACAATATGTTAGTATGAGAGTAACTGATGTCACAAGCAGTGCATTATGACCTCAGGTAGGGAGATAGCAACAGGAATAGATGAACTCTTCAGGAACAAAAACATTATTTTAATGCAAATGACCTCAGTAATAAATAGTGTGGAGGAGAAATATAGAACTAACATGACATAGCAAGCTGAACTGTGTCTAAATATTATGTTTTGTTAAAGTTGTCCTGAAGATGTCAGCTGATCTTTAATGTATTTGCTTTACCGTGTTCTAAACTATAATTGTTCTTGTAAAACTGGTCATGTGTCACAAGATGTTAGACTGTATACTGGAACCTGAAATTATAACACATTCTTTTCTTGGTTTGTGTTTTTTCTTGCTACCCAAAGTACAAGCAAGTAGAGCAGTACATGTCCTTTCACAAGCTGCCGGCAGACATGCGCCAGCGTATCCACGATTACTATGAGCACCGTTACCAAGGCAAGATGTTTGATGAAGAAAGCATCCTTGGGGAGCTGAGTGAGCCACTTAAGGAGGTAAGACCCCCCCCTCCTCTGCACTAGATCCGATAATGCTCATGCAACCCACGTGTCAGATAGAAAAGTGGAAGTACAACCACTTATATTGATTCACTACTTTCCATTGTGCTCTAATTTATCTGATTTGGTTTATTTTTTATCAAGTTATTTACAGAAACATACAGATTAACCTGAGTTACTTGAGTAAGTGATGATGTGAATTACTCTGCTTTATTCGATTTCTCCCTGAGCCTTTTAGGGATGTGCTTAGAAATTATATAACATGGGCAAGGAAATCCCTGTGTCCTGATTGGCTGAGACCTGGTTCTAGCCATGGCAGTAAGAGAGCACCACCAATGGCTAAAAACAAGTCCCTGCCAACCAGGGAAACTCACAGAATTCATTCATAAGCCACTTACTTCCTAACTGCAATCACACACATGACTGCAACCTTTAATCATGCATAAAAAAACTTCACCTAAGCCCTAAAAATATAAGCCCATTAAATTAAATAAAGTAAGTAAATAATTTAATGTTATTTTCACTCAAGAGTCTCTCCTTACACACATACACAAATTTAAAAAAGCAAGTTCTATTCAGAGTATCCATTGCTGGTATTTCTTTGATGACCATAAAAAAGTCCCCCTCCTAACCCTACTAGTTTGCTGGAGAACTCCCTGCTCCTTAGCTGGCAACAGATACAAGCTCTGATTAGAGCCAGTATAGCTGTGGAGAACTTTTGGGATGCTTTTACCCATTATTTCTAATGAATTTGCACAGTGCAGATCTGCTGAGAGGCAGTTTCAATGTGGTCTTCCTTTTATACATTTATACACTGTGTTTTCCTAGAATATGCCTGCTGGTTGCTATATATTTAGCATGGATAGTTCACAGAAGACATGGCTACTTATTTTCAGTGGGGCTCTACATCTACACAATATTATGCTGCATTGAGTAAAATCAGAACATACTGAAAACAGTATTTTACATCTTGACTAGGCTACCTAGAATAAATTATATATATATATATATATATATATATATATACACACACACATATATATTATTACATTATAAAATGGTAAAATCATGACCCCACTGAAAACAAGATATTGCAGCTAATCTGGGACATCCTGAGTAAATACAGTGCAAAAATGTGTAAAATGAAGATCCCTATGACAATGAGATGTAGCGTCTCCCCTGTGCTATCCAGGATACAAAATATAGGATAAGAAATATTTAAAGCAACTCTACTATAACGTGTAGAGTGTGTGTTTTTTAAAAGTTGCCTATGGGCCCATTTTATATAAGTGTAATCCCTAGGTGGCGCTATCCCATGGGCTACTACCCCTGGCTGCTTGGCTAGTAGCAGGTTAAGGGGCCTAGGTTCTGCAATGGGTGCCTCCACCCAGAGGTCAGGGTTGGTAGTGGTCAAACTAAGCTGGGCACAGCCCTCAGGGATACTGTAACCCCGCTCTTTCCCTTCTAATGGCTGGAGCAATATACAATAATCACTTTCACAGTACCCCTTGTACACCATACAAGTACCCACACTGTTTGCACTTACCACTAGGACTGGTTCCTCTGGCTTGACCCTGGGAACCCCCTGTAAAACAAGGTTATGCACGCAAATATCAACAGTACAGTACTCTTGTCAAAAACTGGAACCACAGTCAGGTCAAATGCAGAAAAAGTCAGATCTGATTTATTCAGGGGACTTGTACAATGAAGGGGCGTAATCAGGTTGATTGGCTTAAAGGCTAGATTAATCAAACAGTTATGCATGTGCTTTAAGTCCCCACACAGTCACACCTCTGAGTACCCAGGTAGGGAGACGTTGGGCTAGCCATGAATGTTGCAGATGATTGGGGCCCTGTGATGGAAGAAAGCAACATGCACAACACACACTATTTGTAATCCGGAGCCGAAGGGCTCAGTTCATGAAAGAAAAAGCAACCAGACAATCAGATGACAACACTTTAGATTTAGCTGTTGTTGCAGGGAGCTACCCTGATGTTTACTTACGATACCCAATACTGGACACAGGCAGGAAGAAATTGAGACTGCAGGTTGTTGAGCTGGAGTTCCCAAAGAAGCAGGGCCCACATGAATCATCGAGGCGTTGTTCCTGTTCAAGTGTTGAGCAGGGGGCTGATCCCCAGGCAGCTCTCTCATCAATGGTGTTCTCTGTGCAGTGGGTAGTTGGGCGGGGCCAGTGTGGCAAGGCCCAGGCCCAATGGAGATGATTTTGGATTCAGTCCGTGGGGCTGGATGCAGCTTCCAGCAAGCAGAATATAGTTCAAACCACAGTGGGGAACCAAATTGCGACCCACTAGCAACACACAGCACATTTACATGTAAGAAAATTCTAATGCAGCTTCCAGCAAGCAGAACACAATTCAAACCATAGTGGAGAACCAAATCACGACCCACTATAAGCACACAACACATTCACATGTAAGGAAATTTCACTGTACCAGGCAAAAGCCTCTCCGGTTGCAATTACATTGTCTCTGTACAATCCAGGAGTTCAGAGGTGGCTGGAATTCCAGACAGGCTGATCGCATTCAGCAAATCTTCAGCCTTCTTCAGGTAGGAGCCTGGTCACAAGTCAGTGGCTTACTTCGCTCTCCAAGTTTGGATTCAGTCCGAAAAAGACTTAAGTTCTCTCTCAGGGACAGCAGGCAGGCATGCAGGCCAACACTCAAGCCTTTCCACAGTTCTCCCGCACAAATCTATGCTGGGGCTGCTGCTTGAATTATTCAAGCTGTTATCTGTTCACTTCCCAACTCAGAACTGAAACAAACTAACAACAAGCAACTTGGGAATTTCCCCAAGATCCAAAAGGTTTGGTTGGCTGATCTGTCTGTCAGTCACAATAAGGGCTCCCCCTCCAGGTTATTTTCGGCGCCAAAATGCAAAAACTACAATTCCTACAAGTTTGGACCCCACCAAGCCCCTGTAGGCAGGCTCCATTTTAGAGTCCCAACAGTACTGATTGGCCCATTTTGACAGTCCTGGGCCAAGTTGGTGGAGATAAACAGAACTGTCCTTGCTGCAAAGAAGGCAGGTTAGAACAAACTGCAATATTATTACTACTCTAACAAATGATCAACAAACAAGCACATCTTCTAACAGAGCTCCCTTTTAGATTAACTAAGACTGCAATCCAGGCAGCTCTTAAAGAGACAGTACACAGAGGCTATACTGGCACCGTCTGGCAATACATTTAATCTGCTAAAATGCAGAACACCAGCCTGGCAGTGTGCATTTAGGCAACCTCAAGGAATACTTTTCGGGAACCCCCATTTGTAGGGGGGGTTACATAAGCAATAAGGCACTCCGGAGGTGTTGGTACTAGGTTTCCCCCATGATCAGGGGGCTGAAGGCACTCAGCTTTGCCTTATGCCTCACCATGCCCTGACCGTGGAGGAAACCTAGTACCACCAATGCCCCAGCATGCCTTATTACTTAAATAGCATATGGCTGAGTGTTGTTGTGTATTGATTTCCATACACTCATAGATGCTGTTGTACTACAGTTCAAATGTCAAAAAGTTGTACCATAGTAGCCATGTCACTAATATACTACAACAACTTTTTGGTTCTTCATTGTCATGTTTGGTGCTCATCATCTTGCAGCTTCTCAGATTTTAAAATTCTGCTGCAGCTTAGAACAAAGTGACAGGAACACAATGAGAGAGATGACCTCAATTTTTCTTTTCTCTCTCCATCCCTGTCATAGTTTTCATTGGCAAACAAAAAAAGCACCAGCTGAGCAGCCTGCAAAAATGTAAGCTCCCTGATCAGCTTCTTCTGTCCTTCCTCCTGAACAGCTTCTCTGCACATGCACAGATACTTGACCATGAGACTCACCCCTGTACTGTCTCTGCTCCTCAAGGTCAGCACTCTCTGCGGAAATCAAAACCTCTTCCAAAGGAAAATTTAATTTAGCAGCCACCAAGCCAGCCTTCCAGAAATTCAGCCCCACTGGACTCCCAATTAGTCACAACCCACTCAACTCGCCCACTTGGGTCCTCCTGCTCCATCCCCGAACAACTTCCCCACACATACGCAAAACATTTTCCTTCACTCTGTTTAGTTAGAAAAACCACATACTGTATAAATAAAACACAGATAGGTAACTGTGCCAAAACAAGGCTGTTTTTCCATCCTATGGATTTAATGACATCACAGAGACCTCTCAAGCTTCGGTCTACAGGTTTATGATGTCATCAAATCCCCTTGATGAAAACACAGCCTTGTTGTGCATAGTTACCCATCTATTATTCTATATATGTTTTTCCTCACTGCATACTCTTAACATACACACACACTCTAAAAATATATAGTGTCATGTATTATAACTCAGAGAGTCATGACATCATTATTAGTCAGTCAGGATTGTTTATTTCTAAACATTCCAGGTCCTCTTATGGTATCTCATGCAAACAGTTCTAAAATTCTGAAGTTCTGACCTGCCCAGTGGCGTGGAGGGCTGAGGCATTGATTGTCTTACCTCCTGCCAGGCTGGTGACCCGTGTTTGGGAATGAACATGAGTTGCCAGGGGTCGGTGGGGTGGGAGAGGATCAAGTGTCACAGGGACTGCTCTCTTCTCCCAGAGAGGGGTGTCCAGCCATCTTGGCCCTTGACTGCCACTGGCATTAGCGACCTGAAGGGAGGGGCCATGATCCCGCAGGGTGTGTATGCCTCCATGTGCATTTCCTGATGTACTTTTGTGGCAGCAGACCAGGAGAAAAAAAACACCTGGTTGGGGTGGGCTACATGGAGCCCCATGTCATCAGCTGATCACCCTACCCAATCTGGATGTGTGTCACTGGGTGGGGGGAGGATGGCCCTCCCCTTCCCGGCCCCACCACAGAGAGCAATCCATGGGGGATCTTGGACATGGTGGTATTGTGTGGCAGGTGTTGGGTGAGAGAAGGCAAGGAGGGGTCTGGGAGCCCACCCATACCACCCGTGGAGAAAAACCTATATGGAAAAAAATTCTGAGATTCTGAGTTTAGCTGGCATAGTCCATTTCTTACACAGGAGCTTCTTACTTCTCAGCAAAGTAAAACATCTCAGTTTTTTAACAGTTTCATCTTCTAAAAACAGAAATCTTCACCATAATTTAGACTACGTCTGTATGTACAGTTCCAGTGTCTTTTATGGTCATAAGAGTTTCTTCTCAAGTCCTTTGTGTGCCAGAACTGCTCAGCTTTGTTTCGCTGTTCAGTCACCCAAAGAGCTTGACTGTACTCATGTTTAACTATACAGATAAACATATACGCAAGACTATCTGCTCCCACAAGGAGAAGACTATGAACTCCAAAATATAGTTACTGCTGTTACCAATCAGTGCTGCCAGCTCCCCAGCTGCCCGTTATGTTCTGTGAAGTTCTGAACTCACCCAAAAGAGTGAATATCCAAAGTAGATTGGATACATCCAAGACTTGCTTTAATCAGCAATAATAATACAACTGAAGACTGGCATAAGCAGTTAAACCAGTAAAGCCAAACCAATCCCTCCATACTCAGAGTCCCTCAGTTTGGATGCTGCCCCAGTGGGCTGCCATCTGGCGCTACGTACCTTTCCTCCATTTCCATAGACCTCTTTGATATTGTGACCTCTACACTACTCTGTTTTTCTTGGGGCCAGATGCCTTGCCTGCAGTGCCTCATTGGTTGGTAAGTTCAGACTTGGCTCCCTCCCACCCTGTCCCCATGCACACCTTACAACCCCATCTACTTCTAACTATGCTCTCCGCAACTCCTCCTACAGGACCCTTGCCCTCCCCATCTGTTCTTCCAATTCAGGATGTTCTGCCTTCTCCTACCACTTTCCAAATATTTCGAACTCCCTTCCCTTAGATATCTGCTCAGCCCCATCCACCCGTTCTTTATTCTATCTTCTTTGAAACCACTTTACTCCATCCTGCAACTGCGTCTAACCTTACCTTTAACTATTTTTTTCCTCTGTTCTCTTTTTACTTTCTCTTACTTTAATCTGTTATGCTCTTGCTTACTCTAACCCAATAGGGGAAATTTCTGTAAAATTATTTTCTATACTGCAAGCCTGTTCCCCCAAAATATGCTTGGCATAGCCTTATTGTCTCAGTTGCACAATGTTCGCTTGTTTTGCTGTGTTTTGTTTATTACGCCTGTAGCTGCTGCCTCAAGTCGTATCTTATGATTGTCCTACGTTTATATTTATGTATTTGGATATTGGTTGCAATGTCTTCCCTTCTTCCCCTTCCCTTAGGACACATCTGGAAACAATATATTGTAGCTAAGTATGCCTTTTCTGGTGAAACGTTTTCAAATAAATAAATATTGCAGTGCATAAATATGGTGGCTAAGAGCATGTACTACTGTACGCCTTCATGCACTGATTATAAATCACTAATGGAATTTCAGTCAGTTAGCGTACCTTTTATTTGGAGTACAGTGTGCTGTTGTGCAGAAGTGCTAGAAGGAAGCACTCCACTTGGGTGCCGGAGGAAGGCAGCACAATAAAAAAAAAAAAATATTCTAAGCTTATTATAAAAATATCACTCAAGCAAAACTCAAGTGATTTATAATAAGATATTAGGGCCTCTGAGGGATGTCTCATGTGGTGTAAGATATGCTTCTCATGAGGTTTGGGCAGACAGAACCTCTCATCTTCCTTTCATGATCCTCTCACCCAAACCTTATGCTTGGAGTCTCTTATACCATACATTCCTTGGAGGCTCTATTAACTTATGTTATGTTTCCCTTGATCGAAAACACTCCTCCTGCCTGGCATGCCAATAACAGGCAGCGACCATCGAACAGTATGGTTCACAATAAACACAGCAATAGAGTCAAGCCATACAAAGGCAAAAGTATTGGACTTCAGGAGAGTTGACTTTGCCAAAATGGGTGAGTGCCTAAGGAATGCACTAGCAAATGGGCAGGAAGGAGGGGTGGAAGAACAATGGTGAATAATAAAAACTGCCATCACAAAGGTAACAAGCCTTTGTGTGAAGCAAATAAACAAAACAAAACGATGTAAGAAACCACTATGGTTCTCAAAGGAGATGGTAGTGAAGGTTCAAGAGAAAAATAAAGCATTCAGAAAGTACAAGGAATCACAGAAGGAGCAGGACAGAGAATTGTATCAGTTAAAGCAAAAGGAAGCTGGGAAGGCAGTCAGAACAGCAAAGGCCCGAACTGAGGAAAAGATAGCCAACTCAGTTAAGAAGGGGGATAAAACCTTTTTTAGGTACATCAGGGAGCGAAGGAAGACTAAGGAAGGGATAGTGAGGCTTAATAAAGGGGAGGGAGGTGGGCAGAGGGTGACTGTGAAAGGCAGAGATACTAAACAAATATTTTGCTCAGTATTTACAAATGAAGAGGGGAGGTACCTAAAACAAACAATAGAAACACTCTGGATAAGTTGATACCAGCCCATTTATAGAAGAAAGGGTTCTGAAAGAACTCTTAAAACTGAAGGTGGACAAAGCAATGGGGCCTGATGAGATTCATCCCAGAATTCTAAAAGAACTAAGGGTAGAACTAGTGACACCACTGACTACCCTCTTTAACAAATCATGGGAGGATGGGGTGGTACCTGAGGACTGGAGGAGGGCAGATGTGATTCCCCTTCACAAAAGTGGGAGCAGGGCAGAAGCAGGAAACTACAGACCAGTTAGTTTAACCTCAGTGATACGGAAAATGATGGAATCACTTCTGAAGGAAAGAATTGTCGAGTACGTAGAGGCCAGAGGGGCACAGGACCCAAGGCAGCATGGATTCACAGCAGGAAGGTCATGCCAGATGAATCTAATAGATTTCTTTGACTGGGTGACCAAAGTAGTAGATCAGGGAGGGGCTGTGGACATGGCCTACCTAGACTTTAGCAAGGCATTTGACTCAGTCCCACACAAAAGATTAATATACAAGTTAGCCAACCTGGAAGTGGGTCCCAAGATGATAGCCTGGGTAAAGAATTGGCTGGAGAATAGGACACAGAGGGTAATAGTAAATGGAGTCCACTCTGAAGAAAGGGGGTTACTAGTGGGGTGCCGCAGGGTTCAGTATTAGGACTGGTCCTCTTCAATGTCTTTGTAAGTGACATTGTAGAGGGACTGGAAGAAAAGTATGTCTTTTGCAGATGACGAAAGATCTGCAACAGAGTTGATGCACACGAGGCGTGGAAAGGATGAGAAGGGACTTGGCAAGGTTAGAGGAATGGTCAAATGTATGGCAGCTTAGATTTAATGCTAAGAAGTGAAGGTAATGCACCTGGGAAACAAAAACCCAGGGGAAGAGTACACAATGGGGGGTGAGATACTAACAACAACAAAATGGAAAGGGACCTGGGGGTAGTCATATCAGATGACTTAAAGGTGGACAAGCAATGTGAGAGGGCAGTAAGGAGGGCTGGGGGGATACTGGGATGCATAGGGAGAGGCATCACCAGTAGAAAACAGGAAGTTGTTATCCCTCTGTACAGACAGCTGGCGAGACCCCATCTGGAGTACTGTGTGCAGTTCTGGAGACCCAATCTCCACAAGAACATAGACAAGATGGAGCTGTCCAGAAGAGGCAGCTAAAATGGTGCAGGGTCTGCCGGAAGACATATGAAGAGAGACTAAAGGAGCTTAATATGGTAGCCTCGAGGAAAGGAGGGAGAGGGGGACATGATAGAAACTTTCAAGTACCTCAAGGAATCAACAAAGTCCAAGAGGGTAGCATCTTTCAAAAAGAGGGTGTGCAAGAACAAGGGCACAATTTGAAGATGATAGAGTGAGCTCAGGTGAATGTAAGGAAGTATTTTTTCACAGAGAGGGTTGTGGATGCATGGAACGGCCTTCCGGAGGAGATTGTGGAGTCAAAAACAGTGATTGAATTCAAGCATGCATGGGACAGCCATAAGGCAATTCTAGGAGGTGAGGGTAGAAAGAAGTAGGCTGCTGGTTAACTAGGATCTGCAGCTTATCCATTAGGTAGGGAAATGGGCAGACTGGGTGGGCCAAGCGGTCCTTATCTGCTGTCAAATTCTATATTTCAGGGTCCTTTAGAGTGAGGGAATTGTAACAGTAGAACCTTCTAGTTGTGAGAGGTTGATAGTAAGGGAAAGTTGAAATGTGTAATCTAACCTCCCAGCTAAGGGAAATTCCCTTTTATCTGACTGATTAGAGCAGCTGTCTTTGAGACTCAGGGTCCTGGTCTGATTCCTATCAAAGGCTGTCTGTAAGATTGCAAACTGGAAGAGATAGACATAACATGAGAATACAGATTTGTTCACTCACTAGCGGTAATGTTTCAGACTGGAAACGACCAAAGAATAATTTAATTAATTGCCACTGGTTTGAGTCTTAGTTTGGATTAAGCAGGCAACTACTGTAGCTATATTTTTCTATCCCTTAATTGCTATCAAGCCTATAACCCATCATGTTGTAAGAGTTATTCTAGTAACATAGTAATTTAAGGTCAGAAGGGACTCTAGATCAATAAAGTCATTAACCTAACACACACACACACACACACACACACACACACACACACACACACACACTTCATAAGCAGGGACCAACAAGTACATTGTTCAAACATACTAATTTACAGGGATTTCCTACCCATTCTGCTATCTTAGGTACCCTGTAATTCCCTTGGTAAGTAAAAATTCACCCAGGCTGATCTTAAAGGGCTGTAGGACCTTTATGTCCGCTGTCTGCACTAGTAGGCTGTTTCATAGGTTAACCATCCTCTGGGAGAAGTTCCTTCTTGAATATACCACCTCTGAGTTTTAGCACCTGTCCTAACATCCTTCTGGAACACACCAGATCAGACATCTACATCTGTTCAACTTTGTCAATACCCTTCATTATGCAGAAACCTGAGATGATGTGCCCTCAGAGCATCCTTTTCTCCAGAGTGAACGTTAGGACTTCCTGTCTCATCTCATAGCTTTTATCCTCCATACCCCCTAATCATTTTGGTGGCCCTGCATTGCACCCTCTGAACCACCTCAAGTGTCCTTTTGTACTGGGGAGCCCACAACTGCACACAGTACTCCAGGTGGGGCCCAATCGGGGCCTTGTAAAGTTGTTAAGATTAGTTCCCCTGTGCTGCTGGTCACCCTAAGTAAGTTTTAATGTACCCAAACATTTTTCCAGTTTTCTTGGTTTTCCAGCATTCTTGACAGTGGCCATGCATTGCTTGTCATGTCATGGCCCCTTGTCTATTCTGACCCCTAGGTTCTTTTTCTCTTCCACTGCAGCAAGAAGAGCCCCACACTGCATGTTGGTCCTGTCTCTGTTTCTCCTCCACAAGTGCAGCACCTTGCATTCAGCTACACTGCAGTTCAGATTTCAGGATTCCAGTCAGTCACCCAGCTCATCCAGGTCCTCCTGAAGTTTGTCCCCAATACAGAGGGGTTCCACCACCATGGCCAGTTTAGAGTCATCTGTGTAATTTGAACAGCCTGATGGAAACTTCATCTTCCAGATCACTGATGAAAATCTTGAAAAGCTGTGGCCCCATTATTACCTACCTCTGTGGGATGCCACTGAGTAACCCATCACCACTCAGAGTAGTGCCCATCAAACACAACCCTCTGCTTCCTGTCCCCCAGTCAGTTAGCAATCTACCTTGTGTGTGACTCATGTATACTACACTGGCGTACTTTAAACAAAAGTTTATCATGCACCACAGCATCAAAGGTCTTCCTGAAATTCAAACAGACTTGCTATGGCCCTGCTCATGTCCACCTTCCTGATCACCCCTTTTAAGAATACAATCAAATTGTCTTGGCATGATCTATTGAGAGGGGGTGATAATCTTGGCCTACATCCAATTATTCTGTCCTTGATAATTAATCAGGCTGCAGATTGCTCACAGGAGCTGAGCATCTCACCCATACCTGTGACCTCTATGTTCAAACGGGCTGGCTACAACTCAGTGGGAGGTTACACTACCAAACCAGCTTACTGGCCAAAAAGGCGCTACTTGGTTTTCTTCTCCATGGCACAGCAAACCTACTTCAGCCACACTGCAGCAACTCACAATGGACAAGAAGTGCCAGCACTTACCGCTTCCATGTTCCTCGTCTTCGAACTATGCAGGGTCAGCACTCCTTTGCCTACAGAACACCCCTCTGGTTTAATGCCCTCAGTCAGGCCATCTCTACTCAACTTACTATGGGCCTCTTCAAGAGACTACTACGCCAGCAGCTTTCCCTCATCCAGCACCTGTAACTGTTTTCACTAGTCCCCCTGCCATCTGACTCTGACCTACTTCTTTGCGGCTCCCAGTAATGGCATGGTCCCGTGCCACCTCTACCCTCCCCTTTTACTCCCTCCCACCCCCTATTACCTTGCCACATGGAGGCTCACAACCCTGGCATGGCACATGCCACCTCCATCCACCCCCACACATTTCCCCATACCCTCTCCCTTGACAAGGTCCGTGACTGCAGCAACTCTCTCTCTCTCGCCTACTGCCTCCCCCTGCCCACCAGCATTTTTAGCCCTCTCTTTTCTGCCTCCTACAATTCTCTCCACTAACTATTCTCTCCCTAACTTTCTCCCTACCATCAACTATCCTCTCCGCTAACTTATTCTATATGCAAACCGAAGGTATCCTACCCTCTATTGTTTTGTCTTGTATGTATAAACCTGCTTGTATAAACCACTGTAAATATTGTACATGTCTGATACTCTATGTTGTTTAATCCATTGTTATACTGTCTTCCTTCCCCACTGATGTGGAACCTTTGTAAAAGAGCTCTCAGCTCAAAGGTGTTTAATCCTAGATCTTAATAAACAAATAAAATAAATAAATAAATTCCAGAACCTTCCCAGTACTGATGTCAGGCTGAACAGCCTATAGGTGCCGGGGTCAGAGTGACCTTGCCCTCTTCTTGAAAATGGGGGCCAAACTGGCCAATTTCTAGTCCTCCGGTAGCACTCCTGCATAGACAAGATTATCGCAAGGGGTCTTACCAATTGTCCTTTTAGCTCCAGTTTGACCCTGGGGTGTAACCCATCTGCTCCTTGAGATTTACCTGGCTTCATCTTTGCCAGGTAGTGTGCTACCAGGGCAGTGTGATGTTTGCAGGTTGCATCATGGTTACCCTTGATGCCATGGGCCTTCCCAATGACCACTCCTCCAGCCCCTTGGTAAATACCAAAGGGAAGTACTCATTCAGCATATTAGTCATTGCCCTCGCTCAAGCACAGGTTCCTCCCCTTCCTTTATTTTCAGAAGCCTCCTCCCTCACCTTCATCTTTCCATTTATGTTCTAGGAAGCTTTGGTGTTATCTACAGCTCCTACTGCTATCCTGTTTTCCAGACCTTCTTTGGCTTCCTTAATTCTATTTTTGTAGGCCTTCAATGCTGCTCTATACTAGTTTCTTGCTAGGAGGCAACCTATCTCTTTCTAGCAGACATAGACCCTCTTTCTGTGTAGGATTAATTGCCCTATTTCTCTGCTGAGCCAAGCGGGGTGGGCACTTTGCCCTTTTCCACTTACTGCTTCCAGAGATGCAGATCTTCACAGCTGCTTCAAGCACCTTCTTCAACAAACCTTACATATGCTCTGTCACAACACTGGACCGGAGCCTTCAAGCAAAATATTTTCTTTTCTTTAATTGGGAATAAATTAATTTTAGGCTGTTGTTTATATGCTGACAGACAGCATTTAAAAATGTTCTTTATTATTCATGATGCCACACATTTGTCACCCAGAAGAGAGCAAAACAGGGTTTGTTATAAATATATTTCATAATTAAGCTACACACTACAGTAGGTCTAATAACTCACTAGGGTTTACACAAACATAAAAGGAATTGCAGTTGATAGACCACTTTATGCTTCAGCAGGAGTTCGTCGGTCCAGTTTACAAACAAAACATTTCTTTAAAGCTAGCACTATGGTTTTATCTCTTGGCAGACATCAGTAAACATGTTTGGCTGCAGTGTACTCCCATTAGGTTGGACTGAAAATTAGACTTTACTTGAGCACCACCCCCACAGCTAATCTAAGAACATGCCTTTGAGCAACAGTATTATTAAATACATACTTTAATGTGTCAGCTGGCATGAAACATCTTTATCTGTAGTCTGGGCTGGGAGGCAGGAGATACTTTGCTGGTGAATTTCTGGTCCATATTTCAGTTCTGTTTCCTTTTCATAACGTATGGCCTTTCAGGAAGTCTGTTAGTTGGGATCATGTATCAGTCCACGTTCTTTCAGGATCTTAGCAAAAGTTCAAACTTCCAGGACCATTTCTACTGGTAATGTACAAGAGTCCTTTCTATTACCATCATCCTGAATGTAGTCTCAAGGAAGAGCTTTGAGCTCTGTATCCAAGAGAAGTACTTCTGTGCATCTTGTCTATCTCCCCAAGAAAAGGCATGAAGAGACCTTTCTTTGTGTCCAGGGCAGGAAGAGACAGAAGTTTTTTTTTTGTTCCAGCCTTCTTTGTCTTGTTTTAAAGTGAAAAGACCAGTCCACTTTTGAATTAACGATGAATCCCTTTATTAAAAGTTCAAACCTTCTCACCAGAATTGTAATTATATTTGATCTCAGTCTCACTGACCTTTGATCCAGTGACTTTCAGTTAAAAAACATTCCAATGTCAGTGGGCCCCTTAGCTTACGATGGTCATCTAACCTTTGAGGTACTTTCTGCCATGGTATGTCCATGGGGAAAACATAGGTGAAACACTGCTCCCTGATTAAAATAACTTATTTCACTGCATGTTTATGAGATTCAGTTGTATGGGGACTACTAATGCCATTTAAGTCTCTTGAAGTAACATACTATATAGGGCCTCTTTAAATTATGGTTGGTAAGGTCATGGGTAACAGCATGCATCCTTATCTGATCCAGCAACATCTCTGAGTAGTACAGAAGCATAGGAAAACACAGTTCCACTGATAGAGAATGTATCTGAGAGAATATTATTCTTTTTGATATTAACTCCTTCCTTTTACTCACTGGCATGCTTGTACATGTCTTAAACGGCTATATTTTCTAAGCCTCAATCCACAATAGCACACCTGTGGAAAATGCTAGTCCATATCCTTTAGCATGTTTGTACAGGATTTTCTTTTTTTTTTTTAATTCAGTATTCTTTATTTATTTTCCAACCGGCTCTGCAAGGCGGTTTTTGTACATAAGAAAACAACAAGCATTACAATGTACAACAGGATTTTCTTAATCAGAATACTTTTACTAAGGCACGATAAGTAATAATGAAATTAAATAATAAACTCAGAGTGTTAGTTCTGATTAATTAATAATAATCAATAAAGATTGTGTATCTTAGACTAATTTTTCCTACAGCTCTGCATTACCAGCACTATGCAGCTTCTCCAGACCCTTGACCACCAGATCTGTCAAACCAGTAAAATATACCTTTCTGAAGTTCTGGGTACTTGTGGCTGAGGCCCAACTATTCTTCCCTGTTATCTTGGAGCAAGGAGAAATTCCTTCATACTTAACGTAATTTTGTTTTCTGTTAGTTCCAATGTTGTCAGTTGGGAGCTAATACATATGGGTAATGAGCTCTCCCTCTGGAGTAGTGATACAGCCTAAGGCTGTAAGTCAGCATAGAACCCTGAGGACGTGAAGATTCTGACAACAGCAGTTACTCAATTACCTTTGTCCATGCAGTATCTATACACACCTATGTAATTACCAATCTCCATATCTCCAAGGTGAAAACCAACTCTCTCCATAATCAATAAACTTTCTGACATGTAACTGACTCATCACATGATAAAGAAGCAAAATGTAAAACAAACCTCATTGAAGTACTACTGTCTGAAGTAGTCTTACTGAATGACTCTTTCATCATGTTTCTTGAGTGTCTGGCTGCTGATTCTCTAACCTTGCTGGCTCACTACAAAAAACACTTTCAACATAAAAATGTTTAGGCATGTGGAAAAATCAACACTAGCTATAACTACAGAGGACAAGTAAAGACTAACCTGGAATAGTGAAGCACCAAACAATACTCAAAATTCATAACCTGTTATGTGTGAACTAGAAAAATCCAATATACAGAGATTTCCATGGCTAGCAGATAATTCCTCAGATCTCACTGCAATCCCAGATCATTTATCTTTTCTCGAATCCAAATTCCTTAGAGATATCGGATAATATTCTCTAATAGGAGTCAGAGACTCCTGGGTGAGGCCCCATTGACAACACTGGAGCTAACAAAAAAAGAAATTATGGTAAATATGAAGGATTTTCTCCTTTCTGTATCACTCAACACTGTCAATGGAGAGTTAATACTTATGGGTTCTAATAAGCAGTACCCATTCCAAATCTTGGTAGGGGAAAATTTTGTTCCATATATAACCCATATGGGCCAAGTACAAGACTCATCTGCTAACCATTGCCTGTAAAATGTCAGAACTCTGGAGATCCAGTCTGTAGTGCTTAGTGAATGTATGAACAGAGGAACACATTGCCACTTTGCACAGTTCTATTACAGAGACCTCTCCTCTCTCCACCCAGGATGTGGCATGAACCCTGGTGACATGAGCCCTGATCACAGCAGGCATTTATTCTGCTCAACCGCATACACTTTTACAATGTAAGTCCTCACCCATCTGGCTAAGCTGGCCTTAGTAGCCTTTTGACTCTTTTTTGCTGCTCCAAACAGGAGGAACAAACTCTCAGATTTTCAAAACTCCTCTGTCCTCTTTAAATAAGTCATTACCGCCTGGCACAAATCCATCTTATGAAATTCTTTCTGTTTCGGATTCACCAGCATGAAATAGAAGAATGGCAGGCAAACTACCTGATTTACATTGAAGGCTCTGGGAACCTTAGGCACAAAAGACAGGACCAACCTCAATACTACTTTCTTCCTATGCATTATGAGGTGCGTTTCCTTGTTGGAAAGAACTTGAAGTTTGCCAATCCTTCTTGCCAAACAGATTTTAATCAAGAGGCATACCTGTAGGACAAAATGTCTAAAGGCACTGACGAAAGTGGTTTGAAAAGTACTCTACACAGAGCATTCAACACCAGGTTCAAATCCCATGGTGATACCATAGATGGAAAAGACAGCTGACTTCTGCTTACTGCTCTGAGGAAACAGGTAACATCTAAACTGGTTACCAGAGACAAGCCCATGGAGGTTCCCAGAACTGCTTCAAGCCTGGACACCTGCCACTGTAACATTAGACCCTTGTCTACTCTAGCCTGCTAAAAATTAAATATGTGTGGGACCATGGCCTTGGGCAGCCTGATACCTCTTTCTCTTGCCCAAACAGAAAAAGTATTCCACACTCAATTGTAGGCTGCTGACTTGGAAACTGTCCCAGAAGCCATCAGGGTGTCTACCACTCTGGCAGAGAAACCCTGCTTCGTCTTCTCCTGTCAGAAGCAAACCTGCCAACTGTATCATCTTTGAATCTGGATGCAGAATGGGACCTTAGCTGAGAAGGTTCCTGTGAAGCTGGAGTTGAGAAGAACCTGCTTTGCTAGGTTCACTAGGTCTGTGAACCACGGTCTTCTTGGCCACTCAGGAGAAAGCTTCCTTTTCATTGCCTGATCTTTTAAATTACCTTGGGGACTAGCAGAAGTGGGTGAAACAAAAGTAAGCTCTGTGGAACTCCTATTGCTGGGACAAGGCATCCACAGCCTCTACCTGAGGGCACTGATACTGACTGAAGAACCTCTGTACGTGAACATTTCCTTTTGATGTAAAAAGGTCAATCTGCGTGCTGCTGAACCTCCTGCACAGAAGATCAAATACCCCAGAGTTCAGGGACCATTTCCCTGGATGAACCCTTTCTCAGTTTAGTCAGTCTGCCTGCACATTCAGTTCCCTACCAGGTGAACTGTAGAGAGAGACAGAAGGTTGGTCTCTGCTGACTGCAGGACCATGGTCACTTTTGCTCTCATGCTTGCACTTCTTGTGCCCCCTTGATTGTTTATGTAAGCCATGATGACTACGTTGTCTGAACGTACATTCACAGCCCTGGATTACACCTGGTTCTGAAAGTGAGTCAGAGCGAGTCAGAGCGAGGTACACGTCTGTCATTTCCAAGACATTTATCTAGAGCTGCTGCTTCCAGGGGTTCCAGACCCTGTAAACTGATACTGCACCCAGGATCACTCCCCAGCCTGACAGGCTGGCATCAATCTTCAGAGTCAATCCTTGTTGGGCATCCAGAAAGATCTCCTTGCAGATGTTCTCGGGGTTCCCCCACCATTAAAGTGATTGTAGCACTGACTGTGATAGTGGGATTAGAGCCTGGTAGTCCTCTGAAGCCGTGGACCAAACCTCCAGCATCCTGTTCTGAAGAGGCAGCATGTGAAATAGTGCCAATGACACTAGCTCTGTTGTCGCTGTCATCAGACCTTCAGTCTGGAGTAGCCTGTGAGCAGATGCTACCAACTGGGATCTCAGCAACTGAATCTCTCAAATTAAAGACTTCTTCCTGGATGTGAACATGAATACCTTCCCCTCATCCATCTGAAAAGGAACATCGCCACCAGGTTCCCTAACCTCTGAGATGGAGTCAAGGTTTTTTTCTCCCGGTTGACAACCCAACCATATATTACCAGTACCTCCAAAGTCCTTCTTGCTGATCTCTCTGCAGTTAGAACTCAGATCAGTAGGTCCTCCAGGTAGGGGTATATGTGATGTCTTACTACTCACACAATCAGTATCTCTGAAACACCCTTGACACTGTTGCCAGACCAAACAGGAGAGCCCAGTATTGGAAATTCTGTCCCTGAATCATGAACCTCAGGAATTTCTGGTGCGACTGTTGAATTGGAATGTGAAGATAGGCAGCTTTCAGATCTATGGACGCAAAATAATCCCCTGGTTGGACTGCCCGGATGGTGGACTGCAAGGATGCCATCTTGAACATTGTGTGGTGGACACATTTATTTAAATGTTTCAAATCAAGAATCATCTGAATTGCCGGCCCACTTGCACAATGGTAGCACTACTGCTTACAATGCTGATGACCAGAATTCGGCAATAAGCTTGAGTCATTGGAGGGTCAGCTGGGGGGGGAAGAAGATTGAACATCCAGAGTTCTGCTCTCCAGGGAGGGAATGGTGCCATGCCTGCCCCCTAGTGATGGCTGGGGAATGCTCTCCAGGCAGTGGAAAAGTGGCAGGTGTCTGCCATATCATGCACGGAAGCATGCATGGCACTGCCATTGATGCCATTGCACACTACTCCTCCAAGCCATGGGGGGAACCAAGCAACAGAGGAAAATCCTGGGTGGAAGGATGATTGCCACCCCTCACAGGCCCTGCTCCCAGCAACTCAGGCATGGAAAGCTGGATCCTTGCCCTGAGAGTTGAGCATGCTCCTCCCCACCCTACTGTGGGGGGGGGGGAGTAAGCTGGGATAGCTCATTCCAGTAAGTCCTGGGGAAGCTAGGATGACGGGTCTGGGGGCAGGCAGGAAGGTAGCCACACCAGAGGGAGAAATAAAGAACCAATCAAAAAAAAAAGAATCAGCCAAAATCCTCCTAACTTTTGGGGACTACAAAATAAATCAAGTAGAATCCCAGACCCTCCTCATTTGGGGACCTGGTATATTTGCCTCTGTTTCATGTTATGCAAGGATTGACTCACCACCTGCCTCTTCACTTGATTTTGAGTCACCAGAGACTGTAGGAAATTACCTGTCATGGGTAGCAGTGAGAACTCTATGGCATAACCCATAGCCAAAATTTGTAACATCCACTCATCCAATGTTATATGGATCCAATGGTAAAAAGTTTGTGGTCTTCCATCAAGGGATGGGAGGGCAGAGATGGGCCTGTGTACCTTTATTGTGAGGAGCATCCTCTCTTTCCCACACCTCCATTTCATCTGTGTGCAAAGGATCCTCAGTTGTTGTTACCCTTGAAGCCAGAATAGGCGCTCCTATTCCTCTAGTTTCTGAAATTCTGAAAGGAATGAAAACCACCTCTGACCTGTCATTGTCTTCCAAACCCCTAGTAATTGTCCTCACTTTTCTTGAAGATGTTTCAAAATGCTGTCCAGCTCAGGTCCAAATAATAGTTTTCCTTCAAAAGACATGCTGAACAGTTCTCAAAATGCTGTCCAGCTCAGGTCCAAATAACAGTTTTTCTTCAAAAGACATGCTGAACAGTTTTGACTTGGGCACCTGTACTGTGACCCAGTATCGAAGACACATTCTCCACATAGCTGCCACAATATGATAAGCGGATCAGGTCAACATCTGCAAACTGTCCACTGCTGCATCTCATGGGAAAGTGGAAGACATGGACATGAGCTGCAAAATGATTGGCCCCTCTGACTCTTTAGGAATGAAGCTGCCCAAAGCAGTAACCCATAAGTTCAACACTCTGGAACTTACAAAGAATGCATGTCATTCGTAGAGTAGATTTGTCCCATTTGAAGCAAATGCCCATCTGCATGAAGCATCCATTCTCTTGTCATTAGCATCAGGTAGGGCCACTGAGTCTTCAAAGGATATGGCTGTGTGCCTGAATGCATTGCACGCTGCTTTGTCTGCCATTAGAGGGATCTGCCACTTCTTAGAACTCTCCTCCAGGAATAGGTAACATCTCACCCTTGGTCTTGGAAGCTGATTCTGCTTATCTGTCCTAGCCTATTTCTGTTCATCAATCTGATCACAGTGCAGAAAATTTGGAAAGCACTTTGAAGTAGATGCTGAGGCCAACAAGATATGATTCCATCCAAAGTCTCTATGTCCTGAACCTCCTTCAGCTACAATGTCCTACATGCCTCCAGTAAGATAGGACAGCACCTTTGCACCAGTCAAGGGTGGGATTGGAATCTTCTTCTTAGATTCTGTCCACTCCCCCACCTACTCTGAGGGACGTTCTTCTTCATATGATGGTTCTGATTCCATCAGGTCAAGATTTTCCCCATGTCCCTTGCATCCTCATCTTGACCTTTCCTGTCATCAAGTTTGGGGGTGGCCTGCAAATCGGGGTGAGCAGGATCACTCTGCTGTGGCACACTTGTATATGTTTGTATGGCCCCCTAACCAGTGGGGCCCACCCTGGGTTTGTATGTGTTAGTGGAGATGTCCTGCAGGACATTCGAAGTCAGCAACTCATTTAAGAAGTGCAAAAAAGACTTGCGCAACTCAGCCTTTCCACTGTCAATCAGTACCACAGGTGCACGCTCTCAGCTCAGGGGTTCAACTGGGAAGGACTGATATAGGCATGTTAGATTGCATTACACAGTTTGGACAGACCCCAGAGGTGAGGGTCTCATCATCCTTTTGCAGGTGTTACATCTTTTACATGAAACTGGTCTCCGATAAGCCATGGTACCCCCAAACCAGACTAGAGAGATCTGGGCAAACAGAGTCTGAACACAACAACAACAGTCCATGCTGTGAAATTACTATGTCTAAGCCCTAGCTAATAAAACAGCAGTGCTACCTTTGCACAACAACAGCTTGTATATCCAAGGAAAAAAACAGCTAACTGTGCTCAAGCACCATCTAGCACCCTGTTGGATTAAGAGGTGAAAATCTGACCTGGATAGCGCTGGGAAGGCAGTGCTGGTGGGAGTTGCATGCACAGCTACCAACACCTTGAAGTAGCCCTATAAAGAAATCCATAGAGCGAACTGTGTGGGAGCCGCATACACAGCTCCTAACGGTCTGCAGCACTACAGAGAAACTCCTTAGGAAAAGTTGAGCCACACTCCTCTAGCTGGCAGTGGAAGGGTGAAGACAGCCATGTGTGTATGATGACATCACGCTGACGTGCATGATGTCACCACATTCTGTGTCAGTGGCACACATGGTAAGCTACTATTGAACAAGCAGTACTAGGAGAAGATGCCCTATGCTGGCAAAAAAGGCACAAGAGGGTACTGGCAGCCAGTCAATAAATGGTGCTTTCATTGTCGACAATGCAATGTGCAATTTAGGCTGACAGGGGGTCAGACCATTGGACAAAAATAACTAAAAAGGGCACACTGACCACCAATGATGCATAGTCCCACTGAAAAGCATCAACAACTACCTTCCCCTCAGTATCAGACAAGCAAGTGGTCTGAGAACTCAGAGGGACTCCACTAAAACAGCTGTCAGAATTAGGCAAGGAAAATCTTAATCCTGGACAAATAAACTCCTAATAGCAAAGGGGCAAAGGAGGGATTGCTCTAGAGAATGCCAGGGGGAAAAGAAAACAAAATAACACCTCAAATAAAACAAATCTACAAACCCCCAGCCTTGCTGACTAACTGGGCTGCTACCCCAAAGAATAGAAGGAAGGAAAATTACTTACCTGAGGCACCAAGCTGAGAAAACACTAGCAGAGACCCTGTTGAACACCCTTTCCAAGGCAAGAAAGGCAAGTGATCCTTATTCAGACACTGTAGGCACTGACAGAGTGTTTAGCTGACAGGTTTGTCAGTTTGAGAGCTGCAGCTCAACAGGCATGATTTCTAAATCTAAGAGTGCTCCCTTCATTTCCTTTTATTTATTAGTTTAACCAGGAAAGTGGATTGGACCCAGAAGGACCCTTTTTCAACCACACCTGGGGAAGAGAATATTACAGAGGATAAAAACACAATACAACACATACTAATAAGTAGATAGTAGTATAAACTGTCACAAACCCACTCAGCAGATCAGCCCTCTGCTCCCAAAGTGCCAACCTCCAAGCGCAGTCTTATGAACAGTTAACAGAAACAGGGTAACCCTTCTGTCTGTTTTATGGGTTCGAATCAACCTTTGGTCTCAAGTCTTGAAGGGATTCAAACTGTGAACCTTTTGCTAGCGTACCCAATGCACAGGCTCAGATAATTCTGTCTTCAGGGGGCCGGATATCTTTGCCTACGGGCACCTAACCAGGTGTACAGAAATGAACCCTTAAAAACTCTAATAAAAGACCTCAAATTACTCTTACATTTTTCCAGTTTGGTATCACCATTCAAGCTTATGCACAGTGTCTGCTTTAACCACAATACTTCACTTGTTAAAGAAAAGAAAATTCAAAGACAGACCAAGTAGGCTCTAAAAATAGAGTTTTACTAAGATAGGTAAAAGTATGTAAAACATAAAATACAGAACCATATATCACAAGAACCATACAAGCTTTTAAAAGAACAAAATTTTAACAGTGCAATTCCTACTACAGTACTTAGATTTTGTCTCTCTCTACCTGTATACTTGCTTAAAGTGCTCAAAGATGTTTCTTTGTCAGAGTGTAGATAAAAGTGTCTCTGAAAGAAAACCGAATACTCTTTAAAAAAAACTGTCTTTGCCAACCCCTTTGTGTGAGGTCACCTAGCTCCTCCTCTGTTTATTAAAAATCATACACCCAGGATATTTTGTCATATTAGAAGGTAAGATAATTAAGGTTACATCAGCAGAAACTCCTTTCCCCATGTGACTTCCCCAATCAAGTCTGTAAATTTCCTTTCATCTATGAGCAGTATCCTCTCTCACACAGACATCAAAGCATTTATGATTTCACACCAGTGTGCCGAACCTGGTTTCCTCCTCGAAACGTCATACAATGGATATTGATTTCCCTCTTAGCAGTTAAAGCTATATTTAGCTTAGAAAAACAGAAGATTCTTGATTAAGGCCTTTTCTAGTCTGTAATTAGCTTCTGGCCTTCCAGGCAACACCTTGTATCTAAAACATGTGTGTATATGTGTGTGTGTGTGTGTGTATGTCATCTCACATGCTGTCTCAGCATCTCTCATGAGAGACAGTCCATAATACATTTTTATATTACAAAAAATCATAGTGTACTCAGAACTGGCTGTCCACATGTCACAATCCTCCCCACCTAGACTGAATTTGGGGGGTCTATCCCCAGCATGGATGAGCTTCCCAAATCAGTTCGCTCCTCATACATGAGAGACAGACCATCTGAGTTCTGGTTTCTGGCTCCAGCTTTATGTACGATTCTCATATCATACCCTTACAAAGCAAGACTCCATCTTAGCAATCTACCATTGTTCTTTCCCATGTGCGTCAGCCAAACCAGGGGGTTGTGGTCAGTCTGCACCACAAAATGCTGTCCATATAAGTATGGCTCTAATTTCTTTAGGGCCCACACTATGGCAAGACACTCTTTTTCCACAGTGGAGTATGCCTGCTTCCTGGGAAATAACTTCCTACTCAGGTACACTACTGGGTGATCTGTCCCTTGGCTGGATTTCTGACTCAGTACTGCCCCAATACCCACATCTGAGGCATCAGTCTGAACTATAAAGGGTTTGCTATAGTCAAGACTTGTCAAAATAGGAGCACTGCACAGTGCCTCTTTTAGTTTGGAAAAGGCTTCCTCAAAGGCTGGGCCCAGATAATTTTCTTGGGCATCCTTTTCTTTATCAGGTCAGATGGAGGAGCAGCCAGGGCACTGTAATTGGGTACAAATTTCCTTTAGTACCCTGCTGTCCCTAGAAAACTCCTGACCTGCTTCTATGTTTCTGGTCTGCGCCATGCCTGGATTACCTCTATCTTTATTTGATTAGGATGGAGCTGTCTTTGGCCTACCACATGCCCAAGATATGTCACTTCTCCCATGGCCACCTGGCACTTCTCAGCCTTAACAGTGAGCCCAGCCCTCTGTGTAATGCCCAGCACTTCCCTAAGGTGGGATAGGTGTTCCTCCCAGCTGGTACTAAAGATGGCAATGTCATCCAGGTACGCCACGGCATACTCCTCAGCACCATTTAACACCTGGTTCACCAACCTTTGGAAAGTGCTCAGGGCATTCTTCATTCCAAAAGACATTACTTTAAATTCAAATAAGCCTATTGCAGTGATGAAGGCTGACCTCTCCCTAGCTCTGTCTGTCAACTCTACCTGTCAATACCCCTTGGTCAGGTCAATGGTCGTAAGGTAGGTCGCCCCTCCCAACTTGTCCAGGAGTTCATCCATCCAGGGCATCGGGTGGGTGTCAGACATCGTGACTGCATTCAGTCCATGATAGTCCACACAGAAATGAGTAGAGCCATCTGGCTTAGGCACACGGACTACTGGTGAGATCCAGGGGCTGTGGGATCTCTGGATTGCCCCTAAATCCAGCATCTCCTCCACTTCCCTCCCAATGTCCTTTTGGACAGCCTCTGACACCTGATATGCTGTCCACCATATGGGCGTCTGTGTCCCTGTCTCCACATCGTGCATCACTAAGGGGGTTAGTCCAGGCTTTGCGCTATACAATGGGGAAAAGTCTGCTAAAACCTCCCTTACTTTCTTGTCTGGAGTCAGCTGGGGAGACAATTTTACTGCCTCCACAGAGGACTCCCGCTTACTTTCTTCCAGCAAGTCCAGAAGGGGGTCTCCTTCATCCGTCCCCTCCCCAGGACTACATACTGCAAACACCATGTCAGCCCTATTTGCATACAGCTTCATCATGCTGACATGGTACATCCTTTCTGCCTGTCTTTGGTCAGGTAACTCCACAACATAGTTCACATCATTTACCTTCCTAACCACTTTGTATGGTCCTGCCCACTCAGCCTGCAGTTTGTCTTTCTGGACTAGAATAAGGACCATGACTTCCTGACACACCATGTATCAGCGAGCTCTGGCTCTGCGGTCGTACCACACTTTTTGTTTCTGTTGGGCAGCTGCCAGGTTGCTCTGGGCTGTCTCCATAAGCTCCCTCAGCCCTTCCCTAAACCTAAGGATGAAATCCACAATGGGAGTTCCCTGGGTGGTGTGCTTGCCTTCCCAGTCCTCCCGGATCAAGTCTAGGGGCCCACGTACCCGGCGTCCATATAAGATTTTGAAGGGGGAAAATTCTGTTGACTCTTGGGGTACCTCCCTGTATGCATACAACAAGTGGGGAAGGTATTTCTCCTAGTCCCTCCCATGCTGTTTGGCAAATGCCTGGAGCATTGACTTTAGGGTACCATTGAATCTTTCCACAACCCATTGGCTTATGGGTGATATGGTGTCGTGCATCTCTGCACTACCCCACACTTCTTCCATAAACATTTCATCAGGTCCAACATGAAGAAACCCCCTCGATCAGTGATAACCTCCTGCGGAAACCCAGCACGGGAGAAAATCCCAAGTAAGGCATCGGCCACTTTGTCTGTCCTCACTGAGGATAGGGTGACTGCCTCTGGGTACCGGGTGGCATAATCCACCACAGTCAGGATAAATCTATTCCCTGAGGAGCTGGGGGCATTTAAAGGCCCTGCAATATCCATTCCCACCCTCTGGAATGGCTCCTCCACTATGGGCAATGGAATCAGGGCGACTTGGGTTTTCTTTTCCGCCTTCCCTATTTCTTGGCACCAGTAACAAGACCTACAATACTTCTTCACGTGCTGGGTAAAGTTAGGCCAATAGAAATTCTGGGCCAACTGCTGCGTAGTGCGCATGATTCCCAGATGACCAGACAAGGGAATATCATGTGCAGCCTTGAACAACTGCTCACAATACCCCTGGGGAATGACAATGCCTAGCACCCCTCCCTCTGTCTCTACTGCCTGAGTATACATAAGTCCATTTTCCCAATAAACCTTATGTCTGCCGTCACCTCCCTGTGCACCGTCCAAGTCTGCCCAAGCCCTCAGCTTCTCTAAACAAGGGTAACTTCTCTGAGCAGCTGCGAACCCGTCACACATTCCCAAGACATGAGACAGGTCCCCTTCAGTCACTAAACTAGGGTCCCTAGCACGAGCCTCAGGGCACTCCAGATCACTGTCAATCCCAACCCTCTGACAATGAGTCACCCCTCCCTCTTCAGAGAAACCCTCTGTAGCTGTGTGGTTACTTGCTACTGGGGAAATTTCTACCCCCTTTTCATTAGTCTTCCCATCTGGAGACACAGGCTGGGGAACCAGCCTCTCAGTGGTTTTCACAATGGCTTCTGTGGGGTTCAGGGAACTATAGTTTTCCCTTGCCACTTGGCTACAGGTAACTGCACATACCATCCCCTGTTTTAGATTGTTGCCCAGGATCACATCCACTGCTAAGGTTTTGGCTACAGCCACCTGTTGCACAGCTCCCCCTGCTTCACCCCAGTCTAGGAGAACACTAGCCAGTGGCAATGTTTTCGCCTCACCAGTAAAGTCCTGTACAGTGACGTATTTATTGGGTATAAGCTGACCAGACTCTACCAGATCCCCCTTTACCAATGTCAGGGATGCCCCTGTGTCCCTTAACCCTTGCGTCTATACACCGTTTACCATGACTGGGTGCATGTGTTTCTTCATGTTCACTGGCATGCTCCCTAGGACACACAAACAACCCACTTCCTTTCTAGTACCATTCTACGTATTATTGCTCATTCTTTTGGGACACTGTCTGGCAATATGCCCAGTTTCTTTACATAACCAACATTCACTTCTATTTTCAGAGAAATCTTTTCTCTGAAACCTGGGGCTAACTGGTTTCAGTGGAAGCAGTGAGGGTTTTAGCTGCCCTGAAGGTGCGCTTTTCCCTTTCTGACTGCCACACCCACCCCATACGCTCTCAGAGCAGGTCGGCTCTTGGCATAGCGGTCTGAGAGTTCAGCAGCCTCTTGCACTGTTTTGGGATCTCGGTCCTACAGCCAGGTTTTTAGCTCTGCTGGGCATGCCCAATAAAACTGTTCTAACAAAATCACATTTTCAATTTTATCAACAGAGTTTGCCTCAATTCCTTCCCACCAAAGTTTTAAAAACTGACGTTTTTTCGTGGCTAGCTCCTCGTAGTTCATGTCAGGGTTTCTCCTGAGCTTATGGAATTTAGCTCTGTATGACTCAGCAGTTAATTAAAATTTCTTTAATAGTGCAGCTTTAAATTTGCTGTAATCATCACTGTCCTCATTGTCCATTTGACCCAGTGCATTCCGAGCTTTCCGGGTAAGTAGCGGGGATAGCTGGAAGTTCCAGGACTCCCTAGGAATTTTAGCCTGAATACAAACTTTTTCAAAAGAATTTAAAAAGGCATCCATATTCTCCCCCTCTTCAAATTTGGCTATTAATTTGGAGTTCAATTTGTAACCCAGTCCTGCAGTCCCAGTTAAACCCAAGCCACTTACCTGCTCTGGTGTGGGTGGCTGGAGTCATAGCTTCTCCAGTTCGTGTTGCCTCTGGCACTCCTGCTCCTCACGGTCTGCATCTCAGTGTTCTCGCTCTCTCTCTTCTCCTCTGCAGCTCACTGGCACTCACGCTCCTCACAGTCTGCCTCCCGCTGTTCCCGCTCTGCCTCTCGGCAGTCTCGCTCTTCCTCATTGTGTTCTCGCTCTGCCTCATGGCATTCTTGCTCCCTCTTCTCCTGTGCAGCTCACTGTTCTTGCTTCTCTTCTCTCTGGAACTCCAGCTCCATTCTGCGCAACTCAATTTGCAGCCTGAGTACTTCTGGATCCAAGTTACTGGTGACCTTCCCCTGCTGCTGTGGTCCTTCACTGACAGTGGCCCTGCTGTCATTCTTACTGGATCTGGAAACTGCACTGGCCACTAACCCTGCCACACTTGAGGTTTGGTCCTTTTCAGTCATGGTCTGTGACTCGGTGCTCTGGGTATCTGCTACCATCAGGGCATCTACTAGGTTCTGTTTGCTGGCTTTTGCCTCAAACGGGACTCCTCTGTCCCTGCACAACTGCTTTAAGTAGTCTACAGAGTGCCTGCTGTAGTTGGAAGCCATCTTCCCTAACTACTGCTACTCTGACTTGCACTTTAGGGAAAAAAAATAAAATGGGTAGGAACTTGACTATACGCCAAGTGATATAGTTCTGTCTCCTTTTCTTAAAAAAATAAATCACTGCCTTTTTCTATCTTTGCAAGTAAGCTGACAGTCTCAAGCTGACACACTGAACAATAAAAGCTTGTAATACCAAAATATCCCACCACTGCCAACCAATCTGTCACAAACCCACTTAGCAGGTCAGCCCTTTGCTCCCAAAGTGCCAACCTCCGAGTGCAATCTTGTAAACAGTTAACAGAAACAGGGTAACCCTCCTGTCTGTTTTGTGGGTTTGAATCAACCTTTGGTATCAAGTCTTGGAGGGATTCAAACTGTGAACCTCTTGCTAGCGTACCCAATGCACAGGCTCAGATAATTCTGCCTTCGGGGGGCCAGATATCTTTGCCTACGGGCACCTAACCAGATGTACAGAAATGAACCCTTAAAAACTCTAATAAAAGACCTCAGATTACTCTTACCTTTTTCCAGTTTGGTATCACCATTCAAGTTTATGCACAGTGTCTGCTTTAACCATAATACTTCACTTGTTAAAGAAAAGAAAATTCAAAGACAGACCAAGTAGGCTCTAAAAACAGAGTTTTACTAAAATAGGTAAAAGTATGTAAAACATAAAATACAGAACCATATATCACAAGAACCATACAAGCTTTTAAAAGAACAAAATTTTAACAGTGCAATTCCTACTACAGTACTTAGATTTTGTCTCTCTCTACCTGTATACTTGCTTAAAGTGCTCAAAGATGTTTCTTTGTCAGAGTGTAGATAAAAGTGTCTTTGAAGAAAAACAGAATACTCTTTAAAAAAATGTCTTTGCCAACCCCTTTGTGTGAGGTCACCTAGCTCCTCCTCTGTTTATTAAAAATCATACACCCAGGATATTTTATCATATTAGAAGGTAAGATAATTAAGGTTACATCAGCAGAAACTCCTTTCCCCATGTGACTTCCCCAATCAAGTCTGTAAATTTCCTTTCATTTATAAGCAGTATCCCGGCTCACACAGACATCAAATCATTTATGATTTCGCACCAGTGTGCCGAACCTGGTTTCCTCCTCGAAACATCATAAAATGGATACTGATTTCCCTCTTAGCAGTTAAAGCTATATTTAACTTAGAAAAACAGGAGATTCTTGATTAATGCCTGTTCTAGTCTGTAATTAGCTTCTGGTCTTCCAGGTAGCACCTTGTATCTAAAACATGTGTGTGTGTGTGTGTGTGTGTGTGATCTCACATGCTGTCTCAGCATCTTTCATGAGAAACAGTCCATAACACATTTTTGTATTACAAAAAACCATAGTGTACTCAGAACTGGCTGTCCACGTGTACATAAACATCATTCAATCATAAAATAATAAAAGTCATAACAAATCATATAATATAATATATCCAGTACACGAATCAGCAGTATCTTATAATGCAAATAACATAATGTAACCCCAACACATTTGCAACTGGAGACACTATCCAAATAATTTTCCCTGATACTAGGTCGCCCCCAACCTGCCTCTAAGTCTCTCAGTTCTAATAAAAAACAACAAAATAAATATAAATAACATATCAGCCTTTCTACATAGACCTCTGTCTATGCAGTCCACCCCTCAGTGTATCAGCAAAGATTGATTAACTGCTGTTTTTGGAATCCTAATTTCCCCAGGGTTATATACTGACTGACAACCTTGGTCTGTACCACTACCCTAGTTGGGGAGCTTATTACTAGTATGTATTAACTCCCATTGAACAATGTGGAGCAATACAGAAGGTTACCTGGTTGTGGCCACTGCCTCCCACTGGCTCCCTAATGTTCACACTGGAGATGATCCCATTCCCACTTCTGAGAACAGGGTCAAGGATGGCTTTCAACCTAATCTCTTGGGTATGCTGTTCTAGGAAGCAGTCCTTGAAAGTGGACAGGAACTCAGTCTCAGCCCTGCCATAAGCCTCCTCAACATGCCACTCTGTGCCTGGGAGATCAGTTCCCCAGAATCACTACTGCATCTGATTTGGGTGTACTCATAATTTCCCCAATCACCTGGGCATCTTGCTGTACTCAACTGTTCAGGAGAACTTTAGAAAATGGGCAAGTAAAACCTAGCATTCTGATTGGCTAGGATGCCTACCTAAGTGGGCGGGTATTTTTCAACACAGCCTGCTTGAAAATAAGTGCCAATTCGGGGTGCCACATCCCTAAGAGTATCTTTGGGCATCCCAAATTTTCAAACTCCTCACCCGACATTTTTTTCTGTCACTAAGCAACTGATCTCTCCCGTTCCCACTGAAAGTAGAAAAATTCATACTTCTTGGAAACTGACAATACCTGCGCAATCCCAAGCTGAGATGAGTGACACAGAGAGTGCTAGATCTACTTACAGCACCTGTAGTTTCTTCATTTTCCAGACTGTAGATCTAGCAATCTCTCTCTCTCTGTCTCTCTCTCTCTCTCTCTCTCTCTCTCTCTCTCACTCTGTCATGCCAGTCTCCGTGTCTTGCTACAGTGAGGCCAGCAGCCGGCCCACCTGCCACAATTTTGCGGCTGGCTGATTTTACATAACAAAAAACACAGATTTGCCTCTATGCAGCAGGCTATTCTTTTCCTCCCACCTCGCCCTCTTGCTAGCTTTCTCTCCATTCACCTCCACACCAGAAAAACACTCTCTTCACTGCGATGTCACCGACTGGTCACCCTGTATCATGACCACATTTTTGGACACGCAAATAAAAAAAGTTATGCAGCCACAACTCTTTCCTTTTCACGGCGGCCTTCCAATATGTAACCGGCAGCTTCAACCACGTTCCCCTCCTGCTCCACCTCTCAGCATATTATAGAGTAGCAGTTCTTGTCACAAACTGCACACCACCACAGTTTATCTCTCTCCCCCCACTACGGAGTCCCCAATAGGACAGAATCCATACTGGCAGAGGAACTACTTTATTGCAAAATTACTACAAAACTTATTTTAAACAAATTTTTAATGTCTATTTTTTTATTACTATTATTTTTCCTTTACAGTTCCCATTTTCTAAGCGCAATAATACCCTCCAGAGTGGGCGGTATAGAGAAAAAAATGGACCTTCCAGAGGCTATAAGTCCCTCCACCTGTGGCATCGGGCCTCATTACACCCCTGGATGGTCTGGTATTTCCTAATACCGCCCACCCTGTTGGAGTATTGCTTACATAGCACACACCCAAGGTGACTCTTTCCTTCTTCTCCCCCTTAATCAACCCAGATGGACTCTGTAGCATTGCTTTCCCCCACAGTTTCCTCTTTGTCCTCCACAGTGATTCCTTCCCATATGAAGAGAGTCTCCTTACTCCCTTTTCAGTGAGGCTTTTCCCTTCTGAATAGCCTGTAGCCCTATATCATGGTTTCCAGTAATTTCTGGTCCCTCACTACTGTAGGTTTCTATGAGTGCTGCAAAGTCCAGGCCTTTGAAGTGCAGGAGACTCTTGAGGTTGTCCATTTTGCTGGATGCACTCCTTATATTGGTCTCCATGCAAGTAAAAACATTTACCCTTCAATGATTCCTCACTTCTTTGGGGGGGTCTTTCTTTAGTATTATAAACCTTGGAAAGGTGCTTATCCAATGATACCATGGAACCCGAAAGTTATGTAGAACTATAAAGCTCACTGAATAGAGTAAGTTTATAAAGATGTAAACTTAAGCAGATGTCATCTTTTATAAAATGGATAGAAAAAATACTGAAAGTTAATTGATTGAGAGCCAGTTTTACCCATGATGTTATCCCAACACAACCTCAAAGGATAACTAGTGACCTCAGAACATCCTACTTATGACATAGAAATATAGAAACATAAACATAAACAAGGATGACAAAAAAAAACAAAAAACAAATGTCCATCCAGTTTGCCCAGTTCCCTATTTAGCCCTGGGACCTATTGTTCCTCCAGGGTTCTAGCCCTCCCCCCTCCCATTCTCCTCCCAGATTCTGTTTCCCCAAGCAACCACTATACCGTTCATTATGTCCCAGACATTCTTAAAACCACTAATAGTTTTCACACCTACCACCTTAGCTGGCAGCCTGTTCCATGGCTCCACCACCCTTTCTGTAAAATAGTATGTCCTCATGTCTCCCTTGAACCTCCCTCCTGTTAACGTCTACTCATGACCACGTGACTGCAAGTTGGTCTTCAAGTTAAGTAATTCCCCTCAGCTCACTCTGTTAATTCCTTTTAGGAATTTGAAGGTCCCTATCATATCTCCCCTCTCCCTTCTGGTCTCTACTGAGTACATGCTCAGTGCCTTGAGGCGCTCCTCATAGGACATGCCCTGCTAGCCCTGAATCATATTTCTTACCCTGTGCTGCACTGTCTCAAGTCCATCCTTAGGTGAGGACCTTAGAACTGGGTACAGTACTCCAGGTGTGGCTTTACCAAGTATCTATATACGGGAAATATTATCTCCCTTTTTCTGCTATCAATACACCTCCCAATACAACCAAGCATCTTATTTGCCTTACTGTAAACCTTGTTGTGCTTACTCAGTTGCTTTAGGGAGTTGGTGATAACTCCAAGGTCTTGTTCCTTAGGTGTGGCACTGAGTCTCACCTCTCCCATCCAGTACTCCATCCTGGGGTTCTTGTTCCATAGGTGAATCACCTTGCTCTTTTTGACATTGAATTTCAACTGCCAAACCCTTGACCAGCCCTCCAGCTTTTATAAGTCTCTCTGCATTTCCTCTATTCCCACATCAATATCCACCCTCCCACAGAGCGTAGTGTCTTCTGAGAAGAGACACATCCTGCCCTGGATCCCCCTCACCCATGGCACTAATGAACATGTTGAAGAGGACTGGACCCAGGACAGATCCCTGTAGAACCCCAATTGTGACCTCTCTCGCTTATGATTTAATCCCATTGACCATTACCGTCTGCTGCCTCCACTTTAGTCAGTTTCCTACCAAGTTTACCATGACCTTAGCTGCACCTAGATCCTTCATCTTCTTCAACAAGCATCTGTGGGGTACTGAGTTGAAAGCCTTGCTGAAATTGAAGTAGAGCAAATCCACAGCATGGCCCCTATCCAGTTCCCTCATCACCAAGTCAAAGAAAACTATCAGGTTAGTCTGACAAGACCTTTTTTGCCATGAATCCATGCTCCTTACCATCTTGGTGACCATTGCTCTCCAAATAATCCACGAGATCATCTTCAACCAGTGACTCCATCAATTTTCCTACAATAGGGGTAAGACTGACAGGTCTCTAGTTCCCTGCTTGTTCCTTGACCCCCTCCCCTTATGGAGTGGAACTATGTCTGCCACTCTCCAATCCTTTGGAACCACTCCTGTCCTTGGAGAGCTGTTGATTAGCGTTACCAGGGGATCAGCCAGCTCCACTGTCAATTCCCTGAGTATCCTAAGATGCAACCCATCTGATACTGGGGCACTATCAATTTTTAGGTCTGCCAGCCCTTTCAGGACCATTTCACTAGTAAATGTTAGCTGCCTCATCTCTGGGACCCCTTTGATGGCTGCTCTAATGCCAGCCTCTAGCAAGGGCCCACCGTCCTCCCTAGTGAAAACTGAGCAAAAAGTAATCATTAAGAATGGTGGCCTATTGTCCGTCTGCCTCAATCACTCTGCACCCTCTGTTAGCCTCACAATTCCTCCCTTCTTCCTTTTTTTGACTAATATACCTGAATAACTGTTTCCCCCCCTCAGCAATATGCAGTGCTGTGTTTGCCATTGCCTCCCTAACCACTCTCTTTGCCACTCTATTTTTCAGCAAATAGTCTCCTCTTTCTTCCTCTCCCTGCTTTTCTTTGCATTTGTAGAAGACCATTTTCTTGGCCCTCACTGCTTTCCTGACCCTTGCTAAGAATCACAGTGTTCTCTTGAACCTGTTCTTTTTGGTTACCATTCTCATGTATAACTTAGATGCCCTGAGAATGGCCCCTTAATTGGCCTCATCTCTTTTACATCCCATCTATGTTTTCTGTGATGACCCTCTCTCTTTTGGCTGTAACTACCTTTAGAGAGTTGTCTGTTTCCTTGTTTCTTATCTGCCACCAGCCTGGTTTCCCAGGACTTCACTTCTCCTTGCACAAGGCTGGGAAGGTCACCACAGGTTAACTTGAGTAGTATGCTCTTCTGTTGATGGATGCCAACAGAGTTTTCCCTTAGCCAGAGAAAATAAATCAACTACCTTACAATTAAGACACAGTCACAACTGATATGTAAATAAACATATTTTACTTTAATAGTCAGGGTGGAACTCCAGGATATCAACATTACAAATGAGAGGAAAACACTTTTACAAGACAAATAATCAAATGATTTTAAATAACAGGACTCAGAACAGTAAACACTACAGACTGCTAACATAACAAGTTCTAGCCAGAGCCGATAGGGCTGTGAAGAGCTACCAAATGACCAAAGTTATTTTCTTGTTGGTGCCATGTAGTGCTATTTAGTCACAATCATCACAGTGTTCCCAGATCCAAATAACCATTTTCCTGTAACAAGCCCTAATTTTGCCTGTATATTCCCTGTAGAGGCTGCATCAAATCCCTGTGTAAATCCCCATAGATTTTTCCATAAGCCACTAGTTCCTTATTTGTGACTTTGTTGTTTATTTAAATGTAATATGTTGGCAGCCTTTTATCAGGAAAAGGGCTCTGATTTGCTGTTAGGTATTAAGATTATATGTCAAGCTGACAGTGAAATCACAGGTGAATGACCTGGCAGTCACTGAATTGCTGTTGCTAAGTAGCAGTGATGTCACAGTCAGTGAGGTCACAATGCTGGTGATGTAGTGGGGGCAGTATAGCTAGCTATGTCAGCTGCCACACTGAGTGCTGTTCCACACATCACACATATTAACATCAGGTAAACAATCTTCTAATTAAACAAAGGAAAAAGATAAAGTACCTCAAATATAAAAGGTAATGGCTGACTGCTTTTTATTTTTTTTATTTAGTTGTTTTTAACCAGGTATAGCACACTAAGCTGAAAGCTTTTTTACAGGAGCGACCTGGGAGCACAAGGAGGTTAAGTGACTTGCTCAGGGTCACACAGTATGCAAGTGGAAGCTGTGGGATTCAAACCCAGGTCTGGTCTGCTGGATGTCACCAGATTTGCAGCTCAGAGCCTTAGACCACTGAGCTATACTGCCTCCAATAAAATCTAATATTAGTTTTAGGCAGTACACAAGCTCTTTAACCAACAGCCTTCTGATCTTCCGGTCTCAGAGGCCAGTGTGCATGCTATTTTTTGCATCCTTCATGTATTAGTTTTTATACAAATTCTCTCAGACTTTTTTTTCTGACAACCTGATGGAATCTAGAATGAGTTTCATAAATGTTATTTTCTTCAAGGCCCTGACCCTGCAACTAAATGCACACTCAGTACATCATGTTATAAAATGAGAAAAAAAAACAGTCTTCTGTTTCCATTGCTTGCCTCTAACATGTAATACAGAAAGAAATGTCAGCTAATGAACAGGAATTCCACTGTCTGTAATCTGACACTGAGTCTGACTTTCGTTTTCACAAAAACCAAAAGGAAATGAGTTAGCCCCTAGGTTGCTGAAAGAAATAGAACAGATCTGTTAGACTGAGCTGGACAGATGATAGAAACAGCAGTTTAAAAGGTTTTTTCTGTTAATATCCTGAGACGTTCTGAAGTACAATACAGTAGCATCCCCTTCCCCCCCTTCAGATGCCTTTAACATAGAGCAACAAACAGCAAAAATCAGAAGGGGAGTGCATTACTTTGCATCTGTGGAGGAATACATACAACTGTGTAAAATGGAAGTTCTAGGAAAAGGCATTTTTAGAGCTACAGATGGCAGAAGGGCTGTAGGCTCCACCCACAGCACTAAAAAGGATACCTGCCTTTCTAAGCTCAAAGAGAAACTAGTATCTAAGCTGTCACTATTACACAAACCTTAGCTAAAGGCAGACTTTGCTTATCTTCATGGAGGGTCTCAGGCAAAATGCCCCACTCAAAAGGAATCCTCTAAATTTATAGCTTACATCTGAAACTCTGTGATGGGTCATCCCTTTGAATTGACCAACCATTTTAAATTCTGTACAGGTTTGAATTCCCTTGTCCCAATCAACTTGAAACCTATAGATATCCAATAAAGATCACTTTAACAACCAGTTTATATCTGAATGGTCCAATCCTTTCAAAATCTGTGTGTATGTGTGTGAATGTCCACTTCTCTTGGTCACTCTGTGAGATTTATTACCTATCCGATTACCTTGTCCACATGCAGAGCCTGCTAGTGAAGTAGAATCCCTGTGTTTTTTCTCTGTGTTGTTAACAAGCCAAGGAAAATCTTCTGGTGAGGTTAAGAAGACCAGAAACATAGTTTAAGTAAATTCAAACAATTAACTACTTAGTTCCCCTTTCTGTCACATTGTTCACCCCATTAACTTGTCCTTGTCCAGCTCCTTCAGCCTAATGAAGTGCGCCCTTCTAAAATCAAGGACTTCAACTCCTGATTGTGGATTGCACCATGGCAGGGCTGCAACATTCTCTTACTTGGGATTTTTGGAAGCCCCGCTGTGATTGCATGACAGGGCAGTGGTTAGACCAGCCAGGAGCTGGTCTAAGGGCCTTGTGCTGGTGGTCTGGAGGGAGGTGAGTGGGGGAGGAGCCTACAAGGTTGGGAACCGGGGCAGAGGGACCTGTGAGGGTGTCAAAGTCAGTGGCAAGGGCACAGCAGCTGTGGCAGAGTACAGAGGTGGCACCTGACAGAGGTGCCATGGCCAGCTAGACAGTACACCATGGTAGGCATGCATGAACCCTGTCCTGGGCCTCCAGGTGACAAGAGTACTGGCACCTGTCCTGTAGCTGGCACAGTCGCTGACATGTGGCAGTAGGCATTGGCTTTAGGGTACAAGGTGCAGTTGGTAGATGGGGACATTCCCCAGGCACTGCGACATTCCCCTGCTAAACAGCCTGCCATGTGGAGCCATGCTTATGTTATAGACCACCATCTATGGACACTGCCAACAATAAGATGTGTGACTATCTGGAGAATATTAATTTTAAGTCTGATGTTATTCTTATGGGGGACTTTAATTTTCCTGATATAAATTGGTCCAAAGGTACTGGTTTTAGTAAACAGGAAAAAGATTTATTAGTACCATGTCACATTTAGGACTTGATCAGTATGTTAAATCACCTACTAGGAATAACCATATTCTGGACTTAATATTCTCAAATATTAAAAACATCAATGAGATGGCTAGCACTATGGCCCCTTTAGGTAATAGTGATCATCTAGTCATCAAATGGTCATTTAATCTCTCGGTTAATAAGTCTTGTGGGAAAACAGAATTTAAAAACTTTAATAGAGCTGATTATAAGGCAATTAAGGAATACCTATTGAGATGGAATTGGCAACAAGAATTGACTGGACTATCGGTAGAGAATATCTGGGAAAGAATTAAAGAGGAAATCACATTTTGTATCACTGAATGGGTACCAACTAGAGTTAAGTATACTGGACAGAAGAGGTCCCCACCTTGGTTCACTAGTAAAATTAGAAGGTTAGTTTTAGCAAAAAAAAAAGCCTACAATAAATACAAGAAACATACCACAGAACTGAATTGGTCTAAATTTATGAATAAAACAAAAAAGGTAAAAAACTCTATTAGAAGGGCTAAGCAGGAAGTAGAAAGTAGTCTAATAAATTTACATCATGATAACAGGAAAAGGTTTTTCAATTATATTGGTTCTCTCAAAACTTCTTCTACCTTAGTTGGACCATTAAATATTGGTAATGTTGACATTAGTGATGAACAAATCATGGCTAATGTATTTAATAGTTATTTTTCTAGCATATTTAAAAAAAGGGCAATTTTTTATGTCTAAAACTGTCTAATTCTGACTCTGTAGTTCAATTTACTGTGGCTGAAACCTTTTACATCATAGATTCTTTAAAATCCTCCACATCAGTAGGTCCTGATGGAATTCCAGCCATCTTTATGAAAAATCTTTCATATGAATTGGCGGGTGTATTAACCTATTTATTTAATGAAACATTACACAAGGGAATTGTGGTTAAAGATTGGTGTGATGCCGTGGTCATTCCTATTCATAAATCTGGTTCCAAAAAGGAATTGAATAACTATAGACCTATTAGCCTTACCTCTACTATATGTAAAATCATGGAAAGGTTAATTTTAGGGAAAATCAGCACCCATATATTGGACAAAGGTTTGACTGATACATCCCAACATGGTTTTCAACCCGGTAGACCTTGTCAGACCAATTTGATAGATTTTTTGATCCTGTGAGTGAAGCTCTGGACCATGGCCTACCAGTGGATGTCATCTATCTAGACTTTGAAAAGGCCTTTGATTCTGTCTCTTATGATATACTTTTCAACTGCTTAGTAAAATTAGACCTTAACAAATATTTGATTCAATGGATAATGAAATGGTTATCCAATAGACGACAGCGTGTCGCAATAAGGGGTTTTTATTCTCCATGGACCATTGTTACTAGTGGAGTCCCACAGGGATCTGTTTTGGGGCCTGTGCTGTTTAATATCCTTATTGCTGGTATGGATATTAAATGTGGCAACTGGATTAGTAAATATGCTGATGATGCCAAATTGGGAGGGATTGTTAACAACTCCGAGTCTATATCTATTTTACAAGATAATCTAAATCATATATCAGATTGGGTTAACCTTCACAAACTGAAATTTAATATCAATAAATGTAAGGTTATGCATTTTGGTAGTAATAACACGTGCTAATTATTACATTGAGAACCATACCCTGAAGGATATTAAAACTGAGAGTGACTTGGGTGTCATTATTAATAATAATTTAAAGTTTACTGAACACTTAAATTTTATTGTCAAAAAAAGTTCTAGATTGAGTAACTGCATATTTAGAAATATTAAAAGCAGAGAACCATCAATAATGATTCCCTTATACTCTAGCATTATAAGAGTTAACTTTGATTATTGTTCCTCATTTTGTGCCCCAACACAGATGGGAGATAAAATATCCAGAGAGAAGGTCCAAAAGAGGTTTGTCAAGTGTATAAAGGGTATGGGCGATTTGTCTTATGAAGAAAGACTTAAACGGCTCAACTTGTATAGTATGGAATATAGATCTATATGTGGGGATCTCTGTTTGCTTTATAAAGCAACCAGAGATGAATATTTGTTTGAAACATTACACTTGAAATGGAACATTACTACTGTCCAAACTCGCTCACACAATTTAAAACTATTCTTATCTATCAATCGAACTACGAAAAGAACTAACTTCTTTACTCAACGAATAGTTCCAATTTGGAATTCTCTGCCTTATGACGTAGTGAACTGTGTAAATTTAGCCCAATTTAAAGCTCAACTAGATATATATATATGAAGGACTCTAAATTTGTAACCCACTTAGCTTAAGTGGCATGATCATAATGGGCTCGTCCCTCGATCGTGTAAATTATCTATGAACCTATGAACCTATGCTGATGCCGACTACACTTTTGAGGACTGTGTCAGATACAGGACAGGTTCCAGGCCTAGTGGCACCTAGGGGTCTGGGACAAGGTCCGTGCATGCCTACCATGGTGTACCTGGTCCAAGCAACTTAGTCCAACTGGCCAGGGCACATCCGCCTGGTGCCACCATTATACCCTATCACAGCTGCTGTTTCCATGCCACCCACTATGGCACACCCACAGGTCCCTCTGCCCTGTGCCACATCCTAGCAGGCTTCTTCCCCCGCTCCAACTTCGTGGCTGGACCAGCATTGCACCAAGTAGTGGGGGATGACAGGACCTGCTGTCAAACACCTCTCGTGTGCCAACTCTTTGTCACAACACTGTGACTATGGTACCTCTTGGGACGTTGGTGCAGGGACCTGCTTTCTACTGAAATAGGGCACAGGGTCACAGAGTTTGCCACAGCCATGGATAGCGGTGGTCTGTAAATCAGGCTCTTTATTTGCCAGTACCACCCTAAGTCCCTTCTTGTTACAAAACAGCAACACATGGTAAAAGCTTTATTTTTTATACAGGAGAAAATGCCGTTAGGGTACTAGTAACCCTATTTACAAGGTGATCCTGTGTGATAATACAGTATATTTCTTACATACAAATTTTGAAGTAAATGTAAGAACCATGTGATAATATCAGCATTCATCTAAAATTTCAAATAATAAAAACAAATTAATAAAAAGGGGAAATGAAAGGAAGAAAAAGGAGTGGAGGGGAGGAGAGGGGGGAAATAAGAGGAAAGAGAAAGGGTGGAAAAGGAAGAGAACAATAACGAATAAATGTTACAAATGTCTACATGCATTTATGTAATGTCTGCATGCATTAATCTCTCATGCACTTGATTTTTGTAAGGATTGTGGAATACAATATAATTTTGTCTGTTACATAAACACCTTATGGTAATCTTCATATTTCAACAAGAGAAAAATAGAAATCAGAGAAAATACAATTTTGGTATAAGGGAAGAAAATAAATTTTGAAAGATGATAGAGGAATGAAGGAAGGGAGAAGAAAAGAATTTGGTTTTATGTAGCAACTTTCTTACAAACTATCCCATATCACGTTGCACCCCAGGAGGGAGAGGGAGAGAATATTGTGGCTGTTTATGTGCATGAAAAGGGTCAAACAGCAAAGAGATACCATCGATGTGAAGAGATTACAGAGATGTTTAGCACCATAAGAAGGTTATGTAAAATGACACATATCCCCATAATACAAAGCATTGAGGGAAGTTTATGCAAATCACCATGAAGGACTTTAAACTAGTTATTCTTTAAGCAAGAGTGTATGGTGATAAATAGTCTCTCACACATTCTGCAAAAGCTGAGAACTGAAAGCTTAAGTGACTTACTCAGGGTCATGCGATACGTAGAGGGTGGTGGAGTCGAACCTGGGTGTCTGACTAAGTGATGTGTACCAACTGCAAATGTAGTGAGTTGTACATTTTTATTTCTGGGAACTGTAGTGCTCCATGATTATTTTGGCATTTTCCATGTGACACCAGGGCAATTTTCCTATGTTTTCCTGTAGATTAAATGATTTCCTATTCAAGCCAAATTGCTCTGTTTTCCTGTATAACCAATGCAAGTCTATGGGAAGAATTTATTTATTTATTTATTTGCTTTTGTTAACTGGGTAAGCCACACTAGATAGCCAAGTGCCTATTTTTAGGTGCGACCCGGGAGGGTTACAAGCTAGAGCACACAAGAACAGTGAGGAAGTCGAGTTTACATACAACGAGATAACAGGCAATATCAGAATCTGACATCCAGAAAAATGACAAGCTTAACAGGGTTTGAGTAGGTAGTTAACAACATTAGAAACGATTTGGCATAAGATAAGTACAGTGCACAAAATTATATAAAACAGATTCAGTCAAATGCAAACAGAAGTAAGTGCCAGCAGATAGAGTGGGGGACTGGGGGGGTACACTCAGGAACGAACCAACGGGGGGGGGGGGAGTTGTACAAACTCACATTTGAAGTTTGAAGCCAAGGTATTTATTGAGATCAATATTGGTGGAACCACATCTGAGATTCCTACTTCTTTGTTTCTACAGAGTGCACATGTTGTTTGCCATTGATGCTGCTGCCTTTAAACAATACAGTACCATACTGATTAGCAGTGGTAGTGGGTTCACGTTGTCGCTCAGACAGATCATGGACCCATGCAATCCCATAATAATACTGTGACCTACGTTAAGGTACTGCAACAAAGGAAACTCTTGCCTCCAGACAGTTTTCAGTTTGTTATTGTGCCTGTGTATGTAACAGCATTACTGTGATATGCATATTTGATTACTTTCAAAGGTGTACTGTGCTGAAAGTGAAAGAAGGCAACAGCAAAGCTGATCAAGATGGGACCAATGTCTGTAAAATACTGGAATCCATGCAGGTCTGGGAGCCCTGGAACTGGGTGGAGAACCTCACTTTTGGGATGGGATGTAAAAGTGTTAGGAGGAATGGAAATTGCTGGAGTGACATTGGACATTTCATTTGCAGGGATGTAGATTTTGAGGGTTGGGTTGGGTTTCCATTTTGGAAGGGGGCAATACAATTCATTAATTTATTTATTTATGTATGTTTGTATGCATGTATTTAAAATGTTGGCAACCAGGTAAGAGCTCAAGCACAAGCACTGCTCACTTTCAAAGGGGACCCAGAGCATCATAAACAAAACAGAAAACATAATCACAAATACAGTCATGAAAAATATTTATAATACTTCCAGGAGGGGGCGGAGTGTATATTTTGGGAGTGGTTTTAAGAAGCAGTGCAACAAAACTGGGCAAAAAAATTTGACCTTAACATTTTTCACTATAAAAGATTCAGACATCTCCCATTTTTATTGGGTGGTAAAAGTTTCTAGTTCCACCAACATTTTAGTATTTTATATATGTTTTAATTTAGTTTTCTCCTGGGGGGGGGGAGAGATGGCCATAACATTATTTGACTTAGAAAAACATTGTAGATCTGGCAAAGGTAAGGCCTGAAGGAATAAAAAAACTATTGGTGCACAGTGTAGGAGATACCTACAAAAGCAGATCTGACAGGTGTGCAAATATTTTTATGAACTGTAGCTGAAACATGATTTTTGGGAAAATATTTTTCATTGCACTACTGCTTTAAGGTGTTATTCTAGGGACTTGATAAAGGGTGTAAAAAAGTTAACTTGAATAGTGGTTATACATTTTCAAAATGTGTGGGGAGGGTGAAGTTTGGGTGGGATAGGGTATACATTTTAAGAGGATTTGGCCATGCATTTCAGGAAGGACTGGAGTGTACATTTTGGGAGATATATACATTGTGACTTTTAGAAAAAGAGGGATGTAAATTGTGGGATCAGATGTACACTTAAGTATTGGAAGAAGGTATACATTCTGGAAAGGTATATATATTTCTGGAAGTTAGGAACACAGATACTGTATGGTGATGGGTGATGGGTGAGGTGATGGAAATTTCAAGAGAAAAGGTCATCTAGGAGGGAGTATGACATGTGACTTTTAGAAGTGGTATGGGCATACATTTCAGAAGTAGATTGGGTGCAGATTTTTAGGAGGGGGTTGTAATTGTGGTAGGGGTGTGAATTTCAGTATATGGCAGAGTTGCAAATTGTGTAAGATGATGGGAGTGGAATATTGTCATTGTTTTGCTTGTATAAATCAGGAAAACATACAGCTGTTTTCTAAATGGTAAATGGATGCTACTGAGGTGATCAAGTAATGCGATCTGCCTGCTACTGTTATGGCAGAATTTATCCAAGAGCCTCTGTCCCCCACTTCTTACTACCAATCACACCCCTATTGAACAAGTTAGCAACTTTAAATACCTAGGGATCACTCTAGACCCAGCCCTCAACTATAAACAACACATTCTTCACCTTGCCTCTGTCCTAAACTCGAGAGTAGGAGTTCTTTATCGGCATAAACATTGTCTCACTCCCGAGGCACTACAGCTCGCTGTCATTTCCTCTGTCCTCTCTCTTCTAGAATACGGTATCATCATATACAGTTCAGCGCCACCCACCGCACTAAACAGACTACGCCTCGTGCTAAACAAAGCCCGCCATCTCATCCTCAGATGCGACCGATTTACACACACCTGTACACTCTACAACTCTACAAATTGGCTAAACTTAGTCAGCAGAATCAGGTGTTATACATGCCTAATGACAAAGAAGATACTCCTAGGTCTCGCCCTTCCCACTCTCTGCACTATTATTCACCCAGCATCCCCAAGCAGATCCACACAGAACTCGAACAAGCCATTGCTATGGGTACCCTACCCTCGTACCTCCCAATTTCAAAGCTCCTTCAGCTACCAAGCCCCTTATTGGACAAACTCTCTCCCTATCCATATAGCCAATGAAACAAGGCTAGGTCCCTTTAAATCTAGACTGAGGGAGCACCTCCTGGACTCTAACCTATGTGATTGCCACTGACACTTGACCTGCCACATATTGTTCTACTCCGCACCCAACTGCTTCTGATCCCAGCTCAAACTCACCCCATAACACTATCTGACTATCAGCCTGATACAGTATTTCTGCAACTACGTGACTGTGCTAATTTTGGTATCAGTAACTAGCCTGACTTACGTCTCCTACTAATAAATACTTGATTGCCATGTACTGTAATGTAATGTACTGTTTCTTCAGATCAATCCTTGTCTGTCATGTACTATAATGTATTATATTTGTATTCTTATAATGGACTGTACTGTACCATCACCTCTGTAACAAATGTTGCTCTGTACCTTAATATATGATGTGGAACCTTTGTAAATGAGTCTTCGACTCAAAGGTTTTCTGAACATTCCCAATAAATAAATAAATAAAATCCGATGAGGCTAAGGATTTGGTCAGTGTCAAGACTGTGAATTATGATTTTCTGATGTTAGAACAATGAATGAAGGCTTTCTTTATAGTAAGTTTTTTTTTTCTTTATTCACAATGTCTTTAGATGTACTAATGGTACATGCCTCACTTTTCAGTAGGCTTTGTAGTTAGAAAATGTCCAGGACAATTAATTGCCAAATTGTGTAGCTTCAGTGATTGTTGTTTTGGGCATTATGTCATAGCAAAGTCAACGAGAACAGAGCTTATTTCTTTGTTACCTCATGCCCGTATACTGTATATTATAAAGTGCTATATAAATGCAGAGTAATTACCTAAATAATATTGCCATTCATTAATAGTTACAATGTGGTAACTTAAAGAGGAATTGTTAGTTTATTCAAGCACATTATGTCCAAGGGCCATTGACAAATGCAGCTTCGAAATGTGACTGCTTTGCACAGCAAGGTACCCCCCACCTCCCACACTGTATATTAGCTCTCCATGGCTGTCAGACTGTAAAAAGGCTACTGGTGAAGCTATGCAGTCTGTTGTAACTGCTGTGTTATTTCCAGTTTAATGACTAAGACTATTTAAATACTGAATAAATAAAAGGATGTTGAAGGATTTGATGTTTTGCTCAGAGGGAGGGTGTCCTGAATTAGAAAGCTGGCCTAGTATATCTTACTGTGCCTCCATTGGGTACTGAAGGGGGGGCATAGCTGGGGGAGTTTCACTCTTCAAGCTTGAACAAGGTGACAGGACCAGCTCTGAAAGCATGCTAGCTGAACATACACTGACAGAGCAAATCTGGCTACTGCTTCCTGTGATGGACTTTGAAATGAAAGTGTGCTGCTGTTGAAGCCTTTGGGTTCCTGTCAGTTCGTTTTGGAAAATGCCTGTCTCAGCACAGCCTCTTCTTTCTAATACTGAAAGCCAATGAAATATTTAGCTTAATGGCTACATTTTTTTTCTTCTGGTTCCTAATGCTGTCAGGAGTGTACCACCTGTAAAAGGCTGTAAAAGTGGGTCCTCCATTTTCCTATGCATTCTTTAGGCTCTTCCCAGCTACTGGCAAGCTGGCCACTTACACTCTGACTGTATAATCATCCTAACTCTAGCAATTACATACAATAAAAAACATGAATGACTTAACTGTGTTTTTGTGTGTGTATTTCTCCCCAGCTCTCACTTTCTCTCCTCCCTCTATCTTTCCTCTCTTGTCACATCTTTCCCCATCTCCTTTCTCTCTCTGTCTGTTTTGCTCTCTCTCTCTCCCTATTTCAACCCGTCATTCACTCTCCCACTCCCAATCTCTCCCCTTCTCTCATCTCGCTGTCTCCCCATCTGTAGGATATGCAAATACATAAATTAAGTATATTAAAAAGCGCTCACTCGAAGTGAGCTGTTCAGCCACACAGTGTAATTGCCTACTGGAAAAATCCTTTGATTCCTTAAAGTAGTGCAAAAAATAATTGTTTTATTTTAAACACATTTCCAACAAAACATTTATACTCAGTTTGTATGGTTTCTTTCTCTTAGTTTTAAACACTTCCCCATCCTGTGCATACTCTCCTTAAAGATGCAATCCTTTTTGTGATTAAAATAAAAGTTTCTTGCAAGAAAGAAGTTTTACCATACATAAGTCAGGTCAGACATCGTATCTGTGCCCCTCCATTTTGTTTCCTGGCTCAATTGCTAATCCAAAGTTCGGGTGTTGCTGGCTCCAAAATTTACTTTTGCATGGTTCAATTGCTAGCCACACTTAGTGCCCAAGGTATTCTATTATGCTTATGAAAGTAGCAATGAAGCGCGCCGCGCTCAGTTCTTCTTCAGAGTTTGACACTTGCTTATTTACTTGCAGCGCTTCTCATTCCCATTCTTCCTCCTTCACTCCTTCGGGATGCTGTGAACCACGCAGTTACATGCTGATGTTTTGGAGCATGACGCTCCATCATCAGAGTAAATTTTGGAGGCAGCAACACCTGAACTTTGGATTAGGCAATTGAGCCAGGAAACAAAATGGAGGGGGCACAGATATGATGTCTGACCTGACCTTAAGTATGGTAAAACTTCTTTCTTGCAAGAAACTTTTAATTTCATCGTAAAAAAGATTGTATCTTTAACGAGAGTATGCACAGGACTGGGAAGTGTTTAAAACTAAGAGAAAGAAACCATACAAACCAAGTATTTATTTTTTGTTGGAAATGAGTTTAAAATAAAATAAATATTTTTTTGCACTACTTTAAGGAATCAAAGGATTTTTCCAGTAGGCAATTACAGTGTGCAGCTGAACTGCTCACTTCGGGTGAGCGTTTTTCAATAAATCTGGACTCCCTGGCAGTTCGCACCTGAATAACTACCATGTCACAAAAATAGGGTATGAGCATAGCCAAAACATATTTGGTTTGTCTTCACAACATAAATTAAGTATTCAATAAACTTTTGTCTCATTGCTATGACACTTATAAGCAGGACCCTTTCTTGCTTATACCACTGCGGCTGTACAAAGAAGGTAATTGCTACAAGGCAGACACCTTCTTCCTTGAACTAAAGGGTAGACCTGTACTATACCCAGACCCCTTATCCAGGTTCTGTCATCCTTTTACGGCTCCTGTCAGGAGATGTTGAGCTAAACCCCAGACCTCCCATTGCAAATTACAAAGTATGTTCCCATACTGACATGTGCTGGACAAATACACATGGGCTAAAAATAGTTCACATGAACATTAACAGTCTCAGACCCAAATTCTATGAACTGGAGTGGTGGACTGACATGTTGTAGTAGTAGTAGTACTATATTTATTTCTTTGGCACCCAGTCCTGCAACACTCTGGGCATCGTACACATAACAGTGCATAACAATATCAGCAGCACAATAAATTACTGCCAATAAATAATACCGTTCATATAATTACAGGATAGGAATTAGTTGGGAAAGCTCTTATGAGATAGAGCTTTAGCCCCTGCTTAAAACTATCAGCTGAGGGGGCCTCCCACACCTCTCACAGTAACTGGTTCCAGAAAACTGGAGCAGCCACTACAAAGGCATAATCCCCAGACAACGTTACATGTGATCTGGAGACCTTCAAGAGGCCCACCTCATAAGAGCGGAGAGGGGAGTCAGGAGCATATGGACACAGGAGCTCTTTTAGGTAGCCAGGACCCAGATCATGTAAAGCATTGTATGCTAACAATCCTATCTTGAAGGAGATGTGCCACCTCACAGGCAGTCAGTGCAACATCTGAAAAGCAGGAGAGATATGCTCAGAGTGGGAAACTTGGGCAATCAGTCTAGCCGCAGCATCCTGCACTAGTTGCAAGTGGTGTTTCAATCCTCCAGTTAGCCAGATACAGAGCATTTCAATAGTCCAGTGTAGATGTCATGAAGGTATACACCAGGGACCTCATATCCTGAGGGCTGAGAAAGGGCTTGATCCAGGCAATGTTCCTAAGATGAAATAAACAACTACTGACCACAGCAGACACCTGATATTCCACAGTTAGCTTGTGGTACATAATGACACCCAGATTCTTCACCCTACTTATGAGTGTTAGCTGAGTGGGCTGAAGATGTAATCCAGCCACCCCTCCACTCAGAGCAGCCACCCTTTAGACATCTAAGTCCACCAGTACCACTTCGGTCTTGTCTGGGTTCATCCTGAGCCAGCTGGAGGCCATCCAGTCATTGATCACAGATAGACAGTTATTAAGCATGCCCACTGCAATTTTCTCACCAGGAGCAAATGATAGGTACAGCTGAGTATCATCTGCATAACAATAATATTGCAAATTGTACCTCCATATCACTTCTCCCAGTGGCAGCATATACACTGCAAAAGCATGGGAGACAAAATGGATCACTGATGCACTCCATAGATCAGGGAAGCTGGCTGAGAGAGAAAATTCCCACACACTACCTGCTGCATCCTAATGAACAGGAAGAACTCAATCCACCTCAACACAACCCCAACAATGCCTACCAAGTCCCTCAAGTTGAGCTGTCAAAATCCCATAATCTACGGTGTCAAATGCTGATGAGAGATCAAGAAGGATGAGGATGGAACATTCCCTTCTATCTCTAGCCAGAAGAAGATCATTCTGCACACTGACAAGCATAGTCTGTATGCTGTGATGCCCTCTGAATTCTGACTGAAATGGCACATAGAGACAGCCTCCAGGTGCATCTCCAGTGGTGTTGCCACCACCCTCTCAATAACCTCTCCCAAAAAGTGAAGGTAAGAGATGGACCTGTAATTTGCCAAGAAATCCGGGACCAGAGAAGGTTCCATGAGAAGGGGGTCTCACAGGTGCTCCTTTCAAGGCTGTCAAAAGCACACCCTCCTCAGGCAGACACCGGACAATCTCAGCAATCACTGGACCAATAGACTTCTGATAATCTAACAGAAAATAGGTCATCCAAGATCCAATGAACAGAAGGTGGGATACTGCTTCAGGATCACCTGGAGAATCTCCTCAGCTGGCACAGGGTGGAATTCATCCCAGACAGACTGAAGGCCTCCATAAGTCATAGACTGTATGATGCCAGGCCATGACAGCTCACTTTAGGAGACTGAGGAACAAACAGAGAATACCCTAACGAGGAAATACTGGCCAAACTTCTTGCATCGTTCACATGTCAGTACTTCTCCAGACTGTAGGCAGGCTGAATGCAACAGCCTGTCCACATTGTAGAAGAGGTGGGCTGGACTGTTAACCTCTGCTGCAATTACCCGTTACATGAACTCTGCCTTTCTCAGAGGGATTGACACCAATACTCTTTATAATGAGTTCTTAGTGTTAGCCTGTCCTCCAACAAACCCAGTCTCCACCAAGAATGCTACAGTCTCTGCCCTTTGGCCTTCAGCCATCTGAGTCCCTCACTAAACCAGGGGGAGCTCTGTTGGGAGACTCTTGGGCATACACAAAAAAGAACAAGTGAGCCAAGAGCTTCAGTAATAGCTATATTATAAGCTTCCACTGCGTTCTTGACAAATCAGCGCACATCTGCAACAGGCTCAAGCAGCTCACTACTGACAGGAACCTACAAGAGTCCACATTTCTTAATGGTCAGTACCAAACTAACTCCATCAGGGGTTAACATGTCTTTAGGGGGCCCTGATATGAAAACTCACAGTGTGATGATCCAACCAACTGATGGGATTAACACTGAAAATATTGAGCCTCCGTGGAAAAACCTGGTCCAAAGTGTGACCAAATTCATGAGTAGCAGAGGTAACAACCTGTGTGAAGCCCAACAGTCAGAGGAATTGCTGATCAGACAACAGGGATGTGTCTTTGGCCCTAATATTGAAGTCACCTAACACCAACAACCTTGGGTGCTCCAACATCAGACTAATGACAAATTCCCCAAATTTCAGCAGGAATTCACTCTCGCAACCAGGGGGATGGTAAATGAGAAAGTTCCTGGCCCCCACACTTGCATCACCCTTAACAGCCACACATTCAAATGACCTGATTTGACCGACGGGGTAGGACGCATGTCTCAAACCAGATTCCCCCCACCACCACCTTTTGCGTGCTCAACTTGGGCAGTGCAAAACCATATAGGCTCATGGAATGGTTCCTACAGCACAGGGCCAGCGCCATCCCCAGCCAAGTATCAGTGATGCACACCAAGTCCACCAAGGAATCTGTGACAAAATCCATTATTATCACAGTCTTATTCATGATGGACCTGGCATTACAAAGAATTGCACTCAGGGGAGGGGCTATGCTGGTGGGCTCAACTACCATATCTAATGACATTTCAGGGGCCCTCGTGATAGGAACCAGGCAGGGAGCACCTCTGTCCTGGTTCCATTTCAAGCCAGGACGGCTTCTTATCCTACTCCTGATCCTGCCCTCCCCGACTCCCATCTCAGGAACACAGCTGCATTGATGACTCCACCATTTGCTATTCCCACTTCCTTGCACCAACAGAGAGCCTCTGCAGGGACTGGGGCAGCCGAACAGGTGCTGTTGATGAAGCTGCTCTGGGGAACAGGAGATGCAGGCCTTCACGGTTTTCTAAAACACATCCTAGCACCTAGAAATGACTGAAAATCAGCCACAAAATAAAAACCCCAACCAAACACTTTCACCAAAAACATCACAACCCACCCAACTGAACTCACATTTCCCCCCTCCCCGCAATCAACTCTCTCACGGCTCAATCACACACCAGTTAGTCACCCAAACACCCCAGTCATGCCGGGTACACAAGCAATAAACTAAATTAAACTAAAGCAGTGTCCACAAGTTTAATACCCAGCAGTCCCAGCAGCCCCAATCCACTGATGATTTAAATCCAAAGAGTTCTGGACAGAGAAGATTTTCAAAGTGTCCAGATTCTCTTCAACTCCTCACCCTTACAGTCCAAGCTCCATCGATACAGAAAGTGGTGAAATGCACAAATCACCACTTCTCCGGATGACAGGCACCTTCTGGATCCTCACTCTCACCAGGATCCCAGGGCCAGACTTTCTTGAATGCTGCAGCCCCTTTAGTGCTCTCTCACCACATTACACCTCAGTGCCAGACTGTTTCACAGACTGAGTCCCTTAAGACTATTCAGATTTTCTAGCAGCAACAGTATGAATCAAAAGAAGTTAAGGACTGCAGAGTGAAATATCCATCTTCCCCATATAGGGCCTACCAGTGTGAGGTTATTATGTACTCCTTGGATGTGGTAGCTATATATGAAACCTGGCCCAAATCCATCGTGCTCCCCCCATGAGATCCAGCTCCCTATGTTTGCTACCTTCACACAGGACAGCCCACCCCCCCCCTCCAAAAAGGTGGTGGGATTCTTGTCTATGTCAGGTGGTAACCCATGATTTGGCCAAAGTAAATTCAGCGACCCAAATTGAGCAACTCAGTTTGTGAGCCCGGAGAAACAGCAACCATGGAACAATAGTGTGGGGGATTGAATAGCTGGGGTGACAATGTAGCGAATGGTAATATGTAGTGAATGTAGAGTCGGTTAATAGGTATTCTTACTGGATGAATTGAACAAGGCACTGCTGAGCTGGCTGCCTGGCACGGTGGTTATGACTGCCACCTGGGAAGCGAAAGGACCTTGGTTTGGGACGGCATCTAGGGTATTTGATTTTTGTAGTGTTGTGGTTTTTGCATTTTGATTTTTTTTTTGTGATCTCTTGTTCCCTTGAGGTTGTTTCCCCCCACCCTCGGGTTGTCCCTCCCTCATGGGTCGCCCCCTCCTGTGTTTTCCTCCCTTCCCCAGTGTCCACCCCACGGGAGTTGATTATATTTATCTTTGGGGTGTAGGGGGCATTGCCACCCACATAAAAAGTAAGTGCTTATGGCCCCCATATAAGTGGTATGGTTTGGTATTGTCACTCATGTTGTATTCGGTGTAGTACTGATTGCCGATTTTGTTTTCAGCGATTAGCACTAGCTATTATGTGAGTCACAATTTAATCCTTGCTCTTATCACATGGAACCATGCCAGGTCCACCCTAAAGGCTTTACTGGTGACCATCCCTGCCCTTGTCAACTGTGAATGTGAGGCTATAATTGTAAAACTACTACTACGTGATACAAAGGCCCTTCATGTGAGCTGCATCTGTAATCCTCCCAGTTAGCCACAGCTGCCCTGGATATCCTCACAGAGGTGCACTCTGACTACCCCTTGAGGAAATAATATTCCTTGGGGACTTCAGTATAATTTTGTCCCCTGAGATGGGGGAGGGGCACCAAGGCCACCTTACTTGAAGCCAACTCACCCACATCATTAGTGAGCTCACCCGACAGAACAATAAAACTGGAAATCATACCCTCCTTGACTGGATTCTTGTCTTCAAACTGTACAGAATCAGAGCTGCTGGTATCTTCACAGACTCCCTTAGTGACCACGTCTCTGTTTTCTGTATATGGAAAAATAACTTTCCTAAACTGCCCCTAGGATGTTTTGGGTTCATGAGTTTTCCAAATTTGCCACTGACTCCTTCCTCTCCACACTATTAGAGGTTCCTTGGGCCACAATTAAGGACCTCCACAGCACTGACTCAGCCCTCAACTTCTCTATAATTTGCTTCCTCTCTGCTGCCTACAAGCATGCCCCATATATGTAACTCAAAGTCAAAGAGCAGCATTCTAAATGGATGGACAATGGGCTAATGAAGCTCATGAAGCAGACAAACAGGATATGGGGGCTCTTCAAAACCTCTGGCCTCATGGCTAACTGGCACAGGAGTAGAGAATTGAGAAATGCCTGCAAAAAGGACCTCAAAGCTGCAAAAAAGAAGTACCTCAAAATCCTCAAAGATAAGAATCTTTCTGACCCTAAAACATTATGGATACAAATTAATGCCCTCCTAAAGGACCGCACCAGCTCCACTGAGGGTAACACTGTGGTAGATGGTCAGTGTTACTGCAACCTACTTGCCTCTGCCAATATGCTAAATGCCTTTTTTACTGACCTGGCCAGATTGAAGATAAGAATAATCCTCCTAGGCCTCCTCAACTCTCCTGTGCCCTACCAGTCACAATGAGCCAAACCCCTGAATTCCATTTCAGGCTGGTAGCTCGGAAAGAGGTGCTCAAGCTCCTAAGGCAAATTAAAGCAGAAGGCTCTGCTGGATATGCCAGACTTGAACCGAAACTGCTAAAGCTGGCTGCTCCTGCTATTGCCTCTCCTATTTCCATGCTGTTTAACAGATCCCTTAGGGAAGTCAGTATCCTGACTAGATGGAATGTGGCCCTTGTGGTGCCTGTACACAAGGGTTGCCTGCATGCTCTTAGAAGTACCCGGGGTGAGGTCTAATGCAGGGAAAATGTCCTTTGCCATCTCTACCCCATCCCTATGTGGAACAACCTCCCAGCAACATTACAAGATTGCTCCTTACTCTGGAGTTTCAAGAAAGGGCTTAACACCCTCCTATTTGAGTGCAACCAATGAACCTGTTATCACTGACGTGTTCCTCTCTTAACAGAAAAGTAGCCTTCTGAAGTGTCCATGTTGGTTTGCAAATCCACTGTTTGAAGCTGTCCTGGTTGGTCTGCATAATGTTTGATCTGCCAGGCCTATGATGTGTTTACAACAAAATTCTCTTCCTTCGTAACCCTAATGTATTCTGCATGTATGCAACTTTCTGTAAGCCATTAATGCCTTTGTGTGTACTGACTCTTGAATGAATGCAACCTACTGTAACTTACTATTGTTATTAAATGAACAATGTCTTTCTGCTATACTTCTAGGAAATTAAACTGGGGTCACCCCTGAAAAAGGGACTCTTAGTCTCAGTGTGCCCACCCTGTCAACAAAATTCAAAATAGAATGAATTTATATCATGGGATGGGCATGAGAATAAATTCTTGCAGATAAAATCACTTATTCTTGAGCTAGAGTGAGAATAAATAATTTATTCTCACTCCTGGCTACGTCTCAGTCGACATTCTCACTGCAACTCAACAAGTATGCTCTGCATTGGAATGCACAGCAAGAGCAATCGGTTGCAGCTTACTGGGAGTAGTTTGGAATGCTCCCCCCCCCAACACACACCTCAAATTAGCCCATGAGCCAGAGCAGAGATTCTCTGTGGCTCAGTGACAAAAAAATATGCTGTTTGTTTTCCAAACAGTATCTTGCCAAGAACCACTGCTGAACAGGAATTGCTAGTTAAATGTAAAAGCAAAAGTGACACTGCTAAATCATAACACACCTGCACCTGAGTAACAACTCTACTGTATACAACAAATTGGAGCCTCCGCAAGATACAGCAGAAACAACATAATTAACCTGTCTAAACTACAGTAAACAAGATAAAATAATCAGTACTTGTTAACAATATTAAATGTCCGTAGTGGTCCCCCTAGGCTAAATGACAAAGAAAAAAAAGAAGAATAAATATGAAGCAGAACTTGAGCAACTGACATAATGGCATAATCTATTTCTTTTGTCAGAGATGAGTATGAACAACATCCACCATGGTACAATCAACGGAGCACCATAAACTCCTTCAGCAGATCCAGTGCAAGACTGCAGGGCAGCTCAGATATATGTACCATGCCGTTCCTGTAGCTGGGCCTACTGCTGGCTGCTTTGCTACACTTCGATCATGTCTGACACTCTATGCATGTGCATTGTAGATGGAGACTGAGCAATCACATAACACCAATTTACATGTCACAGGTTATGTCATCAACCTTCATCATCATTGCTTGTGCAATGGACACAGTAAAAAAATCCTTCACTTTTCCTTTTAAACTGTTTTTTAAATCTATAACAAGAAGCTCAATGATCTACACACAAATTGTAAAATTTCTATGCCCATGGTATAAATGACACGTGTCAAGGGCTGTCTGAAAATAAATAATTTTTTTTTCCTCCAGGGTTTGACCTCTGAAGACCTCACTCTTGGCTGTGCCACTCATGTGGTCAACAGGGGTCAAAACCTAGAGAGAAAAATAAATCATTTATATTCAGGCAGCCCATGGTATATCCCCTTCATATTTTCCAAATACTTTGGAGAGTATTCAGGTATTCAGCTATATTTGTGCATTCAGAATATTTGTATTCACTCCCCCACCAAACAACTTTAGTTTAACAGAAAACGATTGTTGAAAGTCTTTAACTACCACTGCCCATGTGATAATGTGGCCCATCCTTCTCCCCATCCCAATCTCCCAGAAATACACCCTCATCTCTCCACCCTCATGGCACCACACCACTCTCTGCCCCGTCCCAGGTGAGATACTGTAATGAAAATGTAAAGGTCCCGACTCTTGCCCCCAAATTGTATTGAACATTATTTCCTTGTTTAAATGTTTTTCTTCTGATACCTGAGGAATAGGATTGCATAGGGGTAAAACAAATGTCTGTGGACCTGTTGAATTTAAGAGAAATGCGTCTACCTTTTTCTCTTTCTCTGCAGGAAATTATCAACTTCAACTGCCGTAAGCTGGTAGCATCCATGCCGCTATTTGCTAATGCAGATCCAAACTTTGTGACATCCATGCTGACAAAGCTGAGGTTCGAGGTGTTTCAGCCAGGAGATTACATCATCCGAGAGGGAACCGTGGGGAAGAAAATGTACTTTATACAGCATGGAGTTGTTAGTGTGCTCACTAAGGGAAACAAGGAAACCAAGCTCTCGGATGGCTCCTACTTCGGAGGTAAGGCATTATGGGCCCCATATTCAAAGCTATTGGCATGGGAATGGGGAAGGAGGTGTCATTGGACACCAGGGACAACTGACATGGAGAAAGGGAGAGGAAGGGGATGCCACAGGACATCAGGAAAAACTGACCTGTGGACCACGAGAGGGATTGGATGTCATTGGACATGAGGGACATCTGACATGTGGACTGGGAGAGGGAGGGGGTTGCCACTTGACATCAGGGGCAACTAACATGGGGACAAGACGAGGGAGGTTGATACTACTGGACACTTGGGACAACTGACATGGGGTTGGGAAGAGGGTATGGTCCACACCATTTGCATGCTTTAAGAACATGCAGTTAGCATGGCCAACAGGCTTTTAATATACTATTGTGTCTTCATTATTATTACCAGTATGAATCCTTTTTTGATGGTTCCACACCCATTTTTCCACTGGGTTTCCACCCCTTATGCCCCCAACATTTGGAGCCAGTGCTTTTGCACTTGGTCCTAGGAGAGCGAGTAAGCATCTGCCTTTACAGCCAGTGCAAGTGTTGTTCAGGGAGTGAATTCCAGCTTCAATATGTTTGATCAAAAAAGAAAACACGAGGTTGAAGGGACATTGTCATCTTTTGTGCCCAGTTTGTGTCCCTTTTCTGCATGTTCCATATATGATTACTAAACAGTACAATGCCTTGTTACTGTCTTCTGAGTGGAGTTATTGAAACAAGTTGTACGTTTTCCATAATTTTTTTTTATTTTTATTTCTGTGTATCTCTGTACTCTACTTCTGGGGTTGGCCTCTAGCTCTACTTTAACAACTTGCTCCCTTTTGCCTCAAACCCAAGCTGCTTTCATTTTATTTCACTGGTTGGATGAGTCAATGAGGCAGAGCTATAGCTTATTTACAACTGTGGCCATTAGCCTGACACAATAAAAACAAATTACAGTTTGGTTATAGTGGTTCAAACAACATGAAGTCTTGCTATATTATGACAATTGCAGTATGACCGCAGGTTAGAACTGCTCCGGAGGTGAAATAGTTAACTTTCCATGCAGGCATGGAACTTAGAGTGCGAGCTCAGTTGAAAACTCTGTCTGTTGTGCTTCAAACGCAAAACTGCCAGATTCTTTACTCCGCCTCACTGAACAGTCGCTCCGAGATTTCTCCTTCTGCTCGGTTCATTTTGTCGGTTTAAAAGTATTATTTTTCGTTTTTAGCGAAATTAAACACGCAATCGGTCAGGTTCAAGCTCTGTCTGTGGTAATGTAAGTAATAGATAGGTTTTACATTTATTTTTCTGTGTGGAACTTGTAATTCTTTATCGGTTCGGTTTGAACACGATCAGGTTATGTTAAAATCTACTAGTCCTTTTTTTGGAGTGCGGTTCCCGGTTCTTATTGGTTCTAAAAGCAGTTCATTACGGTTTTCCACGACCCGTGACACGGTTGGGAACCGATAAGGTGTCTTGCTGGTGGATTGCCATAAGCGGGCAAGTTGGTTAGGCTGGCATTATGTCTGAGAAACCCAAGAAAACGGACCCACTGGGTTTCAACACTGTAGTGTTTGTGGGGAAGCTTTTGCTAAGGCTGACCCACACACCCATGTGTCTATTGTCTGGGGTTTGACCACCTCAATGCAGACTGCCAGATTTGTCACAATTTCCCTGCTGCCACCATAGATAGAGTTGGTAGGCTCAGGGAAAGGGAGGCCAAAAAGTCCACTGACCCGGATGGCCAGCCCGGTTCTGTGCCAACTGAACCGGAGGGAGTGCCCTCTGACCAGGGCGATACTTCCTCGGGCAAACGAAGAGCTGGTTCTGAGGGGCCGGTTCCAGCAAAAAGGACTAGAAAGTCAGCTAGTGTAGAGCCAAAAGTTCTCTCCCCAACTGCTGAGGAAATAGCTAAAGCAATTCAAATTGCCCAGTCTCTCTCTCCGGTTCCGACCGAAACTACACCTTCAGGTAAGCGTTCGGTTCCACCGGTTCAAGATTATGATTTTGAGGATTTTTATGAACCGGGAGAGTGAATATGGTTTTGAAGATCTGGATGTGCCCATTGATCCGGACATCTCTCCAGATAGACCCTTGGGGGTTTCTCCTCCAAGGCCTTCTGAGTCCCCTTCTCATTTCATGTTTTATAAAAAAGTTGCTGAAACTCTCCAGCTCCCTGTTGAGGAAGCTGTTGATGACCAAGAGGAGCCAGACTATGTAGAAATGATGGATATTCCAGAGTTTAGGAGACTGTCTATTCCTTTGCATAAATCTTTTCGGAAACAGACAGTAAAAGTTTTAAAAACTCCTCACACTATACCTCCTGTGGATAAAAGGATGGACAAGAGGTATACCTTATCAGGCTCCAGACACTGATTTCCTCACTCAACAATGCAGCCATGTGGGGGTAGTGCAGGCTGCAGCCTGTGACAAGGCTAATATCCCCCTAGCTTCACACCCCCCTGAGAAGGACTCCAGGAAGATTGATGCTATGGCAAAGAAACAGTACATGGCAGCATCTTTGGGACTCAGACAAGCAAATTATATGGCTTATGCTGCTAGGTACCAGAAATCCAGCTGGGATACTATGCTGGCCCTAGCGAAACAAGTCCCTGACCAGCTTGCCAGGGAGCTGGAACAGGTGGATGGTATTGAGGCATCCAAGGTGCAATTTCATGCTGCAGTGGACTCTAATGATGTTTCATCAAGAGTCATGGCTACATCTGTGGCACTTCACAGGATGGCTTGGCTCAGATGTACTACCCTGTCTCAGGATACCCAGTCTAAGGCCATGGATTTTCCTGTTGTGGGAAATTCTCTATTTGAGAGCAAACAGAAATTACATGAAGAAAATGGATGAATATAGGACCACCTATAGGAGTGCACAGGCCAAGGAAAGGCAGGCCACTTCTCAAAAGCAGCTTCCTAGGAGGCAGGGGCAGGCCTTTTACCAAGCCCAAGCTTCCTCCTCCACCTATGCTCAGAGGGGTTCTTTACAGGAGAGGCAGATGGGGTACAAGCAGGTCTGCTTCCACCCTCAGCCCAAAGCCCCTGCCAAGCAGGCACCCTGATGGGATTGCCAGGGCCGATTCTCCTCTACCTGTAGGGGGCAGGCTGGCTTACTTTGTCCAGGGCTGGAAGTCTTTAACATCAGACAAGTGGGTCCTGGAAGTAGTAAGCCAGGGACTGGTTCCCAGCTTCAAAAAATTTCCAAAGCTGAGAACCAGATCTTTTCCACCTGCAACTCCATCAGAGGCACTCGCCCCAGAGGCAGAGGTCTCTACCCTCCTGGCACTCAGAGCTGTGGAAAGGGTTCCTCCCCTACACCAGGGCAAAGGTTTGTACTCCAGGTACTTCCTTACCCCAAAAAAGACAGGAGAATGGCGGCCCATCCTGGATCTCAGATATTTAAACAAGCACCTTTTAAAGCCAAAGTTCAAAATGGTGACTCTGGGAATTATCCTACCCTCTCTAAGGCCAGGGGACTGGCTAGCTTCCCTGGACCTCAAGGATGCCTACTTCCATATTCCCATCAGAAGCTCCCATCGAAAGTACCTCAGGTTCGAGCTGCCCTCAGGCCACTACCAGTTCAGAGCAATGCCCTTCAGCCTCACTTCTGCCCCAAGGGTATTCACCAAATGCCTGGCTGTAGCAGTTGCCTTCCTAAGAAGGCAAAAAGATTGCCATCTTTCCTTACCTGGACGATTGGCTCTTAGTAGGCCAGTCCCCAGACCAGGTCAATTTACACCTTCAGATAACGCAGCAACTGCTTACCTCTCTAGGTTTCCTTCTCAATCTCTCAAAGTCAGTTCTAGAGCCAGTCCAGCTTCTTACCTTCATAGGCACAGAACTGAACACACAGGAAGCCAGGGCCTTCCTCCCCCTGGACAGGGCAAAGACCCTAGTCTCCCTGGCCTCCTCATTTACCCTGCAGGTTTCCCGGGCCAGCAAGGCATTTTCTGCAGCTCCTAGGACACATGACTGCTTCCACAGCAGTTGCGCAAGGAGCAAGATTTCAGATGAGGGACATCCAGTTCCATTTGAGAGCTTTTTGGTCTCAAAGAAAGGATCCTCTTACCAAGCTGATCCCAGTAACTTGAACCCTGATCCAAGTCCTACAGTGGTGGCAGGATCAGAGCAACCTGAGACAAGGGGTTCCTTTTGTCACTCAGTCTCATTCTCTAATCCTTACTACAGATGCGTCCCTCTTGGGCTGGGCAGCTCACATGGGTGACCTCACCACCCAGGGTCTGTGGTCTCCCCAGGAATCTCTGCTTCACATCAACCTGTTGGAGCTCAGATCAGTTTTTCTAGCACTTCAAGCTTTTTCCAAATCTGTTCAGAACAAGAGTATTCAGGTCAGAACAGACAACAACACTACAATGTGGTACATCAACAAGCAAGGGGGCACTCGGTCTACGGCCTTGTGCACTGAAGCGATGAAGTTGTGGTCTCTGGCTTACTCCCTGAACACCTCCCTTACGGCAGTTCACCTCCCAGGCAAGGACAATGTCCTGGCAGATGCTCTCAGCAGGATTTCCCAGGGCCACCACGAATGGTCACTGGATCCCCTGGTCTTGGGAGTAGTATTTGCCAGATGGGGCACCCTGCAGATAGATCTTTTTGCAGCCCCAGACAATCACCAACTTCCTCTTTTTTGCTGCAGGCCCCCAGTGTTGGGCTCACTCCACTGGATACCTTAGCCCTCAGTTGGGAGGGGACGTTTCTCTATGCCTTCCCTCCCTTTCCTCTCCTGTTCAAAGTGCTAGTCAAAATCAGATCCCAATCATGAAAAGTCATTCTGATAGCTCCGGATTGGGCCAGACAGCCCGGGTATCCACTCTTGCTGTCCTTAGCAGTCCATCCTCCCCTGTCCCTTCCCAGGAATCACAATCTGTTAACCTGTGCCCAGGGAAGGGTCTGGTACTCGAATCTCAAATCTCTCAATCTCAAGGCTTGGTTCTTGAAGAGTTAGAGTTTGCTGATTTACACCTTTCCCAAGGTGTAATGGATATATTGAAGGCTGCAAGGAAGCCTTCCACCAGGGCTACTTACAATTCCAAATGGAAAAGGTTTTCCATATGGTGCTCGGAAAAGCATATTTCCCCAGTCTCTGCTGATCTACCCACAGTCCTGGATTATATGGTCCACCTGAATTCTTTGGGGCTGAGACCAGCTACCCTGAAGGTGCACTTGGCAGCTGTGTCTGCTTTTATTTCAGCAGGTAAATCCTCTTCTCTTTCAGCTCATCCTGTATTTTCCAAGTTTTTTAAGGGGTTGTTTCACACCAACCCTCCATTCAGGGATCCTGCCCCTGCCTGGAATCTTAATGTTTGCATTGCTCAGCTTATGCAACCCCCCTTTGAGCCCTTGTCTTCAGCTGAGCTCAAGTACTTGACTTGGAAAACTGTGTTTTTGGTAGCCATCACCTCTGCCAGACGCATAAGTGAATTACAAGCGTTGTCAGTGGAGCAGGAGTTTATCTCTTTTCACAAAGATAAGGTGGTCCTTCAGACTAACAGAAAGTTCCTGCCTAAGGTGGTTTCAGATTTCCACCTTAATCAATCTATTTCACTTCCAGTGTACTTCACTGACCACTCCTCCTCTGGTGAGAGGATGCTGCACAAGCCTAGATGTGAAGGAGCCCTTAGTTACTACATAGAGCGTACCAAGGGTCATAGGTTTGACTCCTTCAACTGTTCCTCACCTATGGCGAAGTTGGTAAAGGGAAGCCAGTCACTAAAAGATCCATTGCCAGGTGGATTGTCTCTTGTATCCAATTCTGCTATGAGAAGTTGGGTAAAGTTCCCCCCTCAGGTCTGAGGGTTCACTCTACCAGAGGTACAGCTGCTTCTCTGGCTGCTGCCAGAGACATTCCTATTCTAGAAATATGTCAAGCAGCTACCTGGAAAACAGTTCACACTTTTACCAAGCATTACTCCCTGGACATCCAGGCTAGGAGTGATGCTCGGTTTCTTACAGCCGTGCTTCAGAGCCTATTTCCTAAGTAGGTTCTGTCCCTCCTCCATGGGGTACTGCTGTGTAGTCTGCAATTGTCATAATATAGCAAGACTTCATGTTGTTTGAAGAAAAAATTACTCACCTTAGTAATGTTGTTTCTTCTAATGAGTCTTGCTATATTATGACCTCCTCCTGCCTGCCCTCTCAGAACCTCTGTTTTGGGGATGTGGGTGGGCAGTACAGAGTTAGCACTTTTTGATGCCCACCTTGTTGTTTTCACCTACCTTTTTGGGTGAATTGGTGTTGTGTTTTGCATTTTTTGGGTCTCCTGACTTGAGTCTTTGTTTAGGCAAAATTAGTGTTTATGTTAGTAGCCAGTTGGCTAGTGTGGGTTTACAGCTTTCACACAGAACCTTAGTGAGTTTTGGCTCGTAAAGATTTGACAGTTTGCGTTTGAAGCACAACAGACAGAGTTTTCAACCGAGCTCGCGCTCTAAGTTCCATGCCTGCATGGAAAGTTAACTATTTCACCTCCGGAGCAGTTCTAACCTGCGGTCATACTGCAATTGTCATAATATAGCAAGACTCCATTAGAAGAAACAACATTACTAAGGTGAGTAATTTTTTCTTTTGGCCTCTGTGACTTACCTCCCACAGCAGGGCCATCTTCCATGGCAGGATAGGACTGAAATAGAGATAGTTTTTGAAGATATCTGCTTCCACGGATGTATGCCATCGGTGTCAGGACCACCCAGAAAGTTTTGCGAGCTGGGGCCACCCATGTCACTGTGCATTGTCGCCATCTATATAGCGTGGGTGGCCCATCATACCTCAGTTCTTTCTCCCCGCTATCAACCACTCATCAGGCCATCGCTGCTGAAGAATGCCACCAACCTTTGTATTGCTAATGCTTCTACTGTTTTTTTTTTTTTTTTTTACTTAAACATTTATGACACTGATGACAGAAAAGAAACTGCCATTTATTGTCACTGTAGTAAAGTTAAAATTTACAAAGACAAGGCTCACTTGTGTGTATCCAAGGTCTAGGCATTTCTCACAATGTGAAGGCCTACAGCATAGAAACATAGAAACATAGAAGTTGACGGCAGATAAGGACCGCAAGGCCCATTCAGTCTGCCCTTTTCTTTTTCTACCTTATAAATGTGCCATCGGCCTTTGCTCTGTCAGTGGCCTATCTATTCATAGTCATTTGTATTGCTCACTTATGCCTATCCCATGCCTGTTTGAAGCCCTGCACTGTATTCATAGCCACCACTTCTTGTGGTAAGCCATTCCATGTGTCCACCACCCTTTCTGTGAAAAAGAATTTCCTCACATTCCCCCTTAATCGGCCTCCCTCTAATCTCATGCTGTGTCCTCTTGTCCTGCTATTTTTCTTATATTTAAACATGTTAGACTCTTTCACCTTGTTAACGCCCTTAAGGTGTTTGAATGCCTCGATCATATCACCTCTCTCTCCTCTTTGCTCAGGGTATGCATATTGAGCTCTTTAATCTGTCCTCATATGTCTTCTGATGCAGTCCCTGCACCATTTTGGTTGCCCTTCTCTGGACTGCCTCAATTTGGTTAATGTCCTTGTGAAGTGTGGCCTCAATACTGCATGAGTACTCCAGATGGGGCTAACCAGTGTCTTGTAAAGAGGGATTATTACCTCCCTCTTACGACTTGTGATACCCCTACTAATACACCCTAACATCCCCCTAGCCTTACCTACTGCTTTAGAGGTCTGTATGGATGATTTCAGGTCATCAGTGATGACGATGCCCAAGTCTCTTTCTTTCTTTGTGACTGCTAGCAACTCCCCTCCCAGCCTATAGGTGGCTTCAGGGTTTCTCTTCCCTATGTGCATGATTTTGCACTTGTTTGCATTAAATCCCAGTTGCCACTCTTCTGACCATTTTGCTAGTTTATCCAGATCTCTTCTCATTCTGCCCACGCCATCTGGATCATCTACTCTGTTGCAGATCTTGGTGTCATCTGCAAACAGACAAGCCTTACCCTCTAGTCCATCTGCAAGGTCACTAATGAAGATGTTGAAGAGGACTGGCCCCAGGACTGATCCCTGAGGTACCCCACTTGTGACTTGCATCTCTTTTGCCAGCATTTGCCAGGGCTTTAACCAGGCTACACAGAGACATCACAAGAAGGCCTTAGAAGTTTATCTAAAACTCAAGGCTATGGGGGACAAACAACATGCATCAGAGACGACTTTCCTATCATCACCTGCTCCTTTTTCCGATGAACTGCCACTCTCCACAGTTGACAGCGCAGGCTATTAAATCATCGAAGAAGAATGACAAGTCTGATAAGTCAGTGGATAAACACCACCACCATGTAAATAAGCAAAAGCAGAGGAATTGCGAAAAGGATACCTCTCCTGCTGGGTCCTCCTCGCCTCTTAAATGAGGTAAGTCTCTGGAAAAAGACAGATCCCAGGATAAGCCCTCGGGTTGTGTTGCCCCCCAACCATCTCTCAGACACTAAGGCTGGGGTCTGTCACTGGCTCTAATCCTCCACAAGGGGGGAGTTCACAGCTGATTCCTCCGTGGGGTACTGTCTCATTGACAACCCCTTTGGGATCCATCAACACACATATGCTGCTTCAGAATATATTTGAACTTTTTCAAAAGCTTCAACTACTGACTCCACTGTCAACACTAAACCCATTGCCATTGCCAGGACCCACCACCATCAACTTCATCGAGGATGCTGGAGCACCCTATGCTGTTCATCATACCTAGCCAATGGCTTCCTCCACTGACGCCTAGTTCATCCATATACCCTCCTAGTAGGCCTCCTCCTGCCATTGACCTGCTGCCCATTGTTGTCGAGGAGAAATAGGAGGAATCAAAATACAGTCCTGATTTAATGGAGGAGGAATATGAGGAAGAGAATGAAGGTCTGACCTCCCCCCCTGAGGTGGTGGGCTCCAGTACTGCTTTGTTCTCCTGTAGTTAGGAAAATGTGCATTACACTCCTGTGTCCCCTTCTGAGTATCCCTCCTTTCAGGCTTTCCTTCAGCAGATCCAGTCCAAACTAAGGTTCGCTGCCCAGGTGGGATATTCCACTAAGAAGTCTCTTTATGAGTTCTTAGAGGTGTCTGTTCTACCTACTCTGATTGTTTCTTCTATCCATTTGCCATTTTAGGATGCCACTCTGGATGCTTGGCACCATGCCTGTGCTTTGCCTGCCATACCTCGTAAGGTGGATAACCAATATCCCGCCTCTTCCAATAACCCATGTTATTCCTCTCAACCTGAGACAGCCTATACAGATCTAAGGTTCCAAAGCATATGAACTCTCTTCCTCTTGACAAAGAATCAAGGAAGCTGGATGTCATGGGCAAGAGGATGTATTCTTTCTCATCCCTTTGCCTCAGGATTGCCAACTATAAGGCCTATATGTTTAAATATCAGAATAGCCTGTAAAAATTTACGGATGCCATGGCTGACAAGCAGCCTGATGGAAGGGATAAAACTGCAGTGCAGCAGACTGTTGCTCATGGTCTGGAGGCAGGTAAGCACCTCTTACAGTCAGCTTATGATGCCTCTGATGCTGCTGCTCATGTGGCTGCTTCTGGTATTTGCTTGCACCACAACTCCTGGTTATGGGTTGCTGGTTTTTCCACTGATGTCCAAGAGTCAGTCCTTAATGCTTCTTTTAAAGGTACAGTAAGTAGCTTTTGGCTCCAATGTTGAGTCTGGCTTGCAGGACCTCCAGATGTCTAAGATGACCCTGAGGTCCCTCAACATCCTTAATCTTAAGCTTTGGGGTAGAGGACAGGGTTCCGTTCATAGACCCTAAGCCAGCCCTGGTAGAGGCTATTCCCAGAGAGCCAGCTACAGCTCTCAGTTGTCCCAAGCCTCCCCACAGTCCCTTTTGCCTCCTGGTGCCCATGCCAGGGTCACCAAAGGTGTGTGTTTTGGCAGCTCCCCTGTCACCCCCGCTGCCTTGTCACTACCCTCACATCCCCCAGCCCCTGTAGATCAGGTGTCCTTGTGGAGGCTGTATCTTCCTTTTCATTCCAAAGTGGAAGGAGATTACGATGGATGCTTGGGTGCCGGAAGTAGTTCAATGAGGACACATCCTGGAACTCCTCTCTGTCCCTCCCATGCATTCTCCCTTGCCAAACTGTGATCCTCTGGGACATCTCACCCTCCTGCAGGAGGGGGTTCAAACCCTCCTTCACAAAAGGGCCCTAGAATCCTTCCCAGTTGCAGAACTGAATCCGGGCTATTATTCCTGGTTTGTCCTAGTGCCATTTGTGTCTTGCTCTTTGGTTTAATATCTGCATGTCTTTATAAAATGCTTTGCAGTGGTTGTGGCCTCACCCAGATGGGAAGGTCTTGATCTCTTCCCCTGCATCGCCGATTGGCTTCTGAAGGCCCCATCAAGGAAGTCAATTGTTTACATACTGTTTCGCTCCAGACAGCTCTTCAAGCAGTTGGGCATTCTGGTGAACAGGCTAAAGTCATTTCTTACTCTGTGCCAGCAACTATAATACATAAGAACAGTTTTGGATACAGGGCAGGGTCGGACTTGTCTTTCCTTGGACTGTGCTATGGCACTGGTTGCCCAGGCTTGGCTGGTCTCTTCCAGTGACTATGTCTTAGTCAAATGTCTGTTACAACTAATAGGCCTCATAGCTGCTGCTATGCTGACTGCCCCACTGGTGCATCTTCATAGGAGGATTCCACGGTGGTTCCTCCATTCCTAGGGGACTCAACATTCAGATGAACTGAGATGTCTCATAGAGGTGACCCCTCCTCTTCACCGCTCTCTTCTCTGGTGGCTGGACCCCTCCAACCTGGGAACAGGTTAGCCCTTTCTCCGTCCATCTCTCCTGATAGTGAAGATGATGGATGTCTCAGATTCTGGATGGGATGCCCATCTGGGCCCCTTCTAGATTCAGTATCAATGGTCCCTCTTAGACGTGTTTCTACAAAGCAACACTCTGGAGATGAGGGGTTGCTCTTCTTGGCCTACAGGCCTTCACTACCCTCCTTCTTGATCATCAGCTGTTGACCTGTACAGACAACATCTCAGTGACGTACTACATAAACCACCAAGGCGGTGTCCACTTGAATCTTCTCTGCAGAGAGGCAATGAGAGTCTGGCACTGGGTCGTGGAACATGACATGTTCCTATTGGCCATCTTTCTACCCAGTACGGTCAATGCCCATGCAAATTATCTCAGCCAGTCCCAGGTGCTTTGCCATTAATGGGAGCTGTTGGACTCTGTCATGGTTGACCTCTTCATAAAGTAGGGTCACCAAGACATCAGTCTCTTTGTGTCTCCATACTACACAAAATGGCCACTTTTCTGCTTGCTTGCTCCAGGGCCTGGAGTTTTTTGATGAGACACATTGTCCATCTCTTGGAAAACAGGGTTCATGTGTGCATTTTCTCCATTCCCGGTGATACAGGAGGTTCTGGTCAGCAACCCTGTTTCTGGTGAATACATACTGACCCAGGTTCCCTCTGCTTCAGCAATTGACAGTGGAACCCCTTTTTTCACTCCCTCTACGAGCAGGACTTCTGTCGCAGTAGCAGAGTTTGATCTTTGATCCCTGCATCTCCATGCCTGGCTCCTGAGGGCATACAGCTCTCCCACTTTAGAGTTTCCCAGTGGTTGCTACTGTTCTGCTGGTGGCTTGTAAGCTGTCTACTAGATACACCTATTCACAAAAATGAAAACATTTTTTGATTTGGTGTGCTGCCCATCAGCTGGACCTCTTTACACACCTAGTCAGTCAGGTTGTGGACTACCTGCTGTCCCTTATGGACACAGTCCACAGGAATTCCTCCAAAAATGTTCACTTGGCTACAGTGTTGGTATTCCATGCCCTCACCAATGGCAACATAGTGGCCCAGCTTGAGGGTTCTTGCAAGTCCCACTGAGGTATTTTCTTTCTGCACCCAGTTTGTGAGCTTGTTCCAGAGTGGGACTTTAGTTTGGTTCTGGAGACCCTTACTGTACCTCCCTTTGAGCCTGCTGCTACTTGTGAGCTGCGCATTCTCTATTGGAAGACATTGCTCCTTGTGGCTGTAACATCTGCTAGACATCTTTTGGAGTTGCAAGCTTTGGTTATGGAGCCTCCTTGTCTTGTTTTTAACAGGGATCGAGTTATCTTACGTACCAGTCCTCTTTTTCTGCTGAATATCGTTTCTGAGAGAACATTAAATCAGACTATTGACCCTCCAGATTACTACGCCACTCCTATGGATAGTGAGGAATGTCATCTGCACACACTTGATGTCTTTGGATGTTGCATTGGTACCTTGGTTATACTAAGTATTGTAAAAAATCCTCTCCACTATTTGTGGCTTTCACCCCCAGGATGGTGGGCTTCTCTATTTCTAAGGAGCGCCTTTTAAAATGGTTGGCCTGCTGCATTCATTTCTGTTACCAGAACCATGGTAAGCAACTTCTTGGTCCTGCCCATGCTGACTTCACCAGTGAGAGGAGGCTACACATCAATTTGCTCTGGTCAGTGTGCTCCACAACAATTCGCACCATACTATTAGCTCCAGCATCAATCAGCCCCCTGTACAAATCATTCCTGGACAGTTCCCCCCATATAAATTTAATAAAATAAACTCAGGGGGCACGCAGTTTGGGAACAAATTGTGAGGGAGCCAACTGATGCCGGAGCTAATACTCCAGTGTGAGTTGTCGCTGAGCACATTGACCGGGATGAATTGACGTGTCACCCCAGTGGGGTGGCTACTTCCCTGGCTTGTTTTCACCATGTGTCCCCAGCTGACATCTGTGCTGCTGCCACCTGGAGTACCGTTCATCCATACACTAAACATTATGGTCCGGACATAATTTTTCATAGATATGCCCTATTTGACTTTACTGCCCTGCAAGGTGACTTTACTCAGGGTATTTAGATCCTTCTTTCCTCCCTATGTGCTATGGTACTGCTTGGGAATTGTTCCATGATGTGGCTCAGTGGAGCGAGAAGAAGATAGAACAGTTACTTACTGAAACAGTAGATCTTCAAGAGAATCTCCTCCATTGAGCCACAGTTCCCCCTCCCTCTCTTCTTCCCCCCTTTTTTTGGGTGACGGGTGGTTATTCAGCCTGCTTTCGAAAGCCAGTTCTCTTCTTATGCCTGAATTCAGCATATTTACTCAGGTTTCCATATCCTCTCCTGTGTGCCTTGTTTGATCCTGGTTGCTTTAATCCCTACTGGTCTGATGATGCTTTGAGCTCGTCTTCAGTGGGGAGCTGAGGCACGATGGGGCCACCCATGTTATATAGGTGGGGACAGTGCACGTCGATGTGGGTGGCCCCAGCTAGTAACATTTCTCGTGTGGTCCTGACATTGACAGCTTACTGCTCCATGATGTGGCTCAATGGAGGAGGTTCTCTTGAAGGCTTACTGTTATGGTAAGTAACTATTCTTTCCTAGAAAAGGCCAGGTGTGGAGCTGCAGGGGAGGAGGCACTGGAGCTGGGAATTCCATTTTTCTGTCCCCTTGTGGCTCTGCAGATGCCAGTATGCATTCTTCTAGTCAATGACGTGCACATGCTCATCGGTGTTGCACCTGCTCCTTAACCCAACTTGTCTCCATCAGTAACATCCCTGTGACTACAGGTGTTGACAGTAATATGTGGCCTGGCCACAGGGGTCACTTAAAGATTGGGATAATATTCACTCCAATGTAGGGGATAGAGAGTGCTGCCTCAGACAGCATCTTCACCTCTTTACCCAGTACTGCTAGGATCTGAGTTTATAATGGGATCTAATGTTGTCCATGTGGTAGTGTGGCTGGAGCATGCTAGTACCGCTGTGGTCTTTGCTGGCCCAAGTAATTTTTTTAACTGTTAAATTTTCAGTCTTAATGTAAAGGTGGACTCTTGCCCTGTGATTGACAAATCCTATCCATAGTTCAGTGCACTGTGTTACCATAGACAACCGGCGAACAACTGGGAAGTGAAGTTGAGATTGCAGACCAGGGGAAGGGTGAGTGACTCAGGGAGCTGGACACAGAAATAAAAGCTGTCAACAAGCATCATGACATCAGGAGGATGGAGCTTCATTTTCTCACAATAGTACTTTAGGCAGGGGATGAAGAGGAGAATGAGCCATGCAAGAATACTATGTATGCGTGGATGGAGATTGAGATCATGCTGCAGAAGGAAGATGCTATAAGCTGACCCTACCCACATACACCCCCCTTCCCAGTGTAGTCCCAATCTTTGACATCCTGATATCCTCCCAGCATTATGACTAACTTCCAAACACAGGCAGCACTACAAATAATTGTTGTGTATAGTTTGAGTTGGTGGGTAGATGGGAATAGGCAGGGGATGTGAGACTCACTCTTGGGAGCTGAGGAATGACAAAATGAGCCCTAGAGTATGGGGAAGGAAGGAAGGAGAAAGAAAGAAAGAAAGAAAGAAAGAAAGAAAGAAAGAAAGAAAGAAAGAAAGAAAGAAAGAAAGAAAGAAAGAAAGAAAAAGTTGAAGCAGAGGTAGGAAAATAACTGGACTACCATGTTTTGCAGTGGGACAAATGGGGGTACTTAATGGCCTGACCTCAAATATATCACCACGTGGTATGGGGCAAAACTATAAATCATGAGTGGCAAAACCACAAGTGAGCTGAAGTCACAAGTGGGGGTTTTAAAGTCTTTCTTTTTCACAATCAGGATAAATTGCATATTTTGACTCAGGACAGTGAGTATATAAATATTCTTTGGCCTCTTGTCCTGGAAAAGTACTAGATTTTAATATTTGTCAATCCCTGGCTTGCCCCCCCCCCCCCAACCAGGTTTCTTTCAAAGAATGTATCACACACAGGAGTGTGAGAAAGAGTCAAGTTTCACAGCTCCTGATCACATACTGTCACATCACAAATTCTTCAGTCAGCAGGATGCTAAAAAGCCACTTATTTAATAGCTAAAAAAAGAAATTTCAGAAAACAGAAGCCAGTGCAGTGAAGCAATCATTCAGTGTCTTGTAGGAAGCATGAAAAATTATTTCCCAAGGCTGTTGTTCTGGAAAACACTTGCCAGTGAACATCCCAAGCCATTATTTTTGAACTTACAATGTGGCACTTTGATGCTAACAATTTGCACACAGTACCGGGGCAGACAACATACCTGAGGCACTCTGGCCTGTTTTGATCAACGGGACTCCTGGGGCAGGATTTTAGAAGGTGGATGCAGGGCTTGCACCCAGCCTTGCGTCAGACCCTAGTGCTGAGGGAGTTGCGGCATTGATGACTGCCGCAACTGCACCCAATTTTATAATCTCAGGTGCAGTTGTGACAATCGACCTGATGTATGGCACCTTGTGCCAAACCTCGGATGTAAGCTGCATGTGAAGTACCCCTAATTTGAACGCAGTCTAGACCACAAAAAGATGGACTAGTGAGCTTCACCTTGACAGAAGGGATAGAAAATCCCTGTAGATTGCTGCTAGCCTGGTGTGCCATATATTTCCTGCAACCAGGACTTATAGTAGTTATAGCCAACAAAACATCCAGCCCCATGTAGGCCATCTAGCACTAGGGTCAGTTAAAACCCTCTTTTCATGTTTTTAACATTCTGTTTATGTCCACTTTCTGTCTCCAGCACTTGTAGATCCCACAGCACACCCAACCCCCTGCACCCCTTACCTACAGTTTCTATTATCGAAGGAACCTTTGTTTTCGCCCAGGTGAAGCTGGTATTGAAGGGGGATTTACCCCTAATTTCCATGTTTCATTATGGAGCACCATGGTGTTGGTGCGGGGCCTGGATAAGCCTGGATTTGCTGTAGCATATGCTGGGACCCCTTCTTGAGAATGTTGGCACAAGAGCAGATTTCCAGACTACTGAAGGCATGAGCACACCCTACCAAGTGCCTAACAATGTCTTCTCCTCCCCCCCACGCTGTGGCTACCGCACCACTACCTGTGCAATCACAGTCAGTGGTAGCAGAGCGAAATGTTGCTCCCCTTCCTACCTGGAGGAGGAGGAGAGCATCCACTGGAATGTTTGAGCCTCCTCCTCCTCCTCCTCCTGGCCAGCACTCGGTGTCCCTTGCTCATTCCCAAACCCAGGCTGTGGGTGTTGTGAGCAGCAGCCCTAATGCTGCAGCAGCGGCACTGTTTTCGACCTATTCCCCCTCATCATCCACTCTAACAATCATTGTCTCCATGGCAGCAACCTTCCTCCAACCACAAAACTGTAGGCAGCCTTCCTACAGCCACAAAGCTGTAGGCGAGTGGCAGCCTTTATAGTTAATGTCAATATTGCCCCTTGATTGGCCAGCACAAAGTGCATGATTCTTGGGTGTCCTTCGCCCTCTGTACCCAATGGGCCAATTAAGCTCCCTCCTAGATGCCCTCAGCCCCCAAGTGACCCCAGTGTGAGATTCAGGGTCTTGCACACAAACACTGGTCTGCCAGGTGTCAGTCATTACAAAGCCACCATGACAGTCACCTGGCCAAGATTGGTAACATAGCCCGTACATTTCTTATATTTCTCCTTTCTCTAATTAAGTTCAGATTTGTACCAAAAAATAATACAATGTTGGACTTTATTTGCCATTGTAAATCTTGACAAAATTGTTAGTCAATCAGGGTTGTTTATTTCTGAACATTCTAGGTACTCTTATATCCACAAGAGGGTGTCTCTTATACCATTACAGTAGTTCTAAAATTCTGAAGTTCTAAGCTCAGTTGCCATAGTTTATTTCCCACACAGGGGTTTCTCTAATTTTATTTATTACAAAATAAGAAATTCCTAGCAGAAGTGGGCCTTACAGTCTATTGAGTCAGCCCAGAGTGGAACCAAGTAAAACATTTTGATTTTAATTTAGGTTCTAGTTTTAAAAAAATGCAGATTTTCAGTGGGATGTACAGTATAAAATGTTTATATGTATAGTTCCAGGGTCTTTTATGGTTACTAAAGTTTATTCTTAAGTCCTTTATGTGGCAGAACTACTCAGCTTTGCTTTCTAGTTTTAATACCTACAGAACTTGAGAATGCACTCTTACAACCCCAAGAGACACAGAAACTGTACAAATACACCATATATTGAACTGCTTGCTTTTAGTATGTTTCTACCCTGCAAACACAATACAGTCCTTTTAGAGTGATGTGACCCTAATGTGTGAATGAAATGGTGAGACCCAACTGGTCCCCAGTGAAGTACTGTAGCTGTGGAAAGACACGTTTGACTGTATTAAAAAAAGGCATAATTGTAAGAGGGTCCCAAAGCACTGACATTGCCTAATTTGCAACAACCCTTGCAGTTCTATAAAGCATTGCTACTGAGTTATGGTTACTGGAAGCAAAGATCAATTTAACCCGTATGGCATGGCAGTTTGTTTTGCAGCTGCCAGATAACTGCTTTGCAGGGTGCATAGGCTTGTATTCAATCAGGAGATTAAATTCAGTGGAAGGTAGAAGACTATGCAAAAATCACTGTTGAGCAAGCTTTGTGTAATGAACTGGTCCTTTACTATAGCAGAGTCAACTATTTTTCTCTTGAGCCAGTCCTGCAGTCCCATAAATTTAGACCATATGATTTTCAGACATCCATCAGTATATCCCATAAATGCTGTGAGTGGAATTCAATGAAAAGCACTGTGAGTGCATAACTGGCAGAATCAGAATACTATGTGCTCAGCTGAGATAGCAAAGTCTAAATGCTAACCCAGGTCTACTAGGTGGAAGCACTCTGTGCTGGTGCTGCACCCCTGCTGGGTCAATCTAGTGTGTTTTTCTTTTTTTTTTAAGTCTATTGGAGGTTGTGCCGGGGGAGGGGTCACTATGTTTATGATCCAGACAGGCATAACCAGTTTTTTTATTTTTCTATACAGCTTCTTTTTCTTCTCCTCCCCCCTCAGCCATGTCATCAGGGATGTAACATGTTCAGGCCTGGTGTTCCCCTGTCCCCTGGGTCCAGCTGCCACCCATTGGGTCCCACAGCTTCCCCTCTATGGGTAGGGGCTTTGGGGGTCCATCTTCCCTTCTGAGGCAGTGTACCAGAGTGGACAGGATCCAGCATTGCAGATGATAGTACTGAGGGGAGCCAGGAATGTTGGCCGTCATTTAGACAGTTCATGAGATTTTATCCCATTTTCTCCCCTGTCCTCCATCCTCCCCTGGCATAGGCTGAACCTTCTGCTGGCCTTTAATGCATACGGTGACATCTATGGGGGCAGTAAGCTCCCCTGGCCCACCACAGGAGTCAGTGTAGCACCGAGTGCCTGATGCCTTCCATCCCAACTGCAGTGCACTGTTGAGTGACAGCGACTCAAGTTTTTTCCTGAACCCAGGTTACCCACAAAGCAGCACTGCATGTGGCTGCAGGCCATCAAGATGACCCACAGAACCAGTTTTTTTTAAACTCCTGGAACCTATCTGTTCTAAAATTTAGAACCAAGAACCTCCCCTAATGGTAACAACTTCTAGTTTTACCTTTTTTAAAAGAACTCATGCTGTGCTTTTCATTTTGTTTGGTTTCAGACAGGGTTATAACTAGATGGCAAATTTGACTGAGGCAAAATAAATGTAGGTGGGGGAAGTAAAAGTTTTAATTGGTCTAATTAAAATAGGGGGTCCAGGAGATGTCCACTCCATCTTAAAATTGTGTAACCTTCAATGCAAAATGATGCATATGGGATCTAAAAGTGTAGGGGGCCAAGCAGTAAAATGGGCAAGGGTATGGTGTTTTCAGGAGACTGTCCACTCCCTCCCTCTTTGGGTTTGTAATATTTGACCACAGTGCATAGGAAAGGTGCTGTATTAGTTCCTTGTAGCCCTTTTCTTGGAACATCAATGTTTTCAGTCAGAGCCCCACCCCCAGCCTTTCTCTGTACTGTTTGGCTCAACCTATGGACATGGTGCCAACAAATTATATTCCTTCCCTCTCCTCAAGATTGTAAAGCTCTGTGGAATACTTGATGCGAATAGTGATAGATGCCAAACTGAGCTAAGTGTTTTACCGTGTTGGATGGATGCATAGGGCTTGCACCAAGTTATAAGAAATCTTAGGGCTCAGTGGCAGAGTGCTGGGGCAGGGAGTGTTAACAACTACAGTGCTGGGTGTTGACTGAGGCAGATGTCTTGGTTACCTGACAGTTATGCCTGAGATGAGCTTGTTTTGTATAAAGTCCTATTGCAAAACTGCAACATACAGTAGGTTGGCCATAGATGCAGTCAAACAAAAAGGAGCCGTGCCAGGGGTGAAACTGTGCACAAGAGACAAAACAAGCAAGCATATGAAATAGATATCTCCACCAGCAGCCCACAAAATTCTGTAAAAACACAGCCCACAATAAGATAAAAAAAGGTGCTTGCTTTATTTAAGTGCAGAAAGGGTACAATGCAGGGGAGGTGGCTCTGATAACCCAAATATTTTTACATCAAAACTGGGAGCTTCTTCAGGGGTCTGATGGGGCATCTGGTTTTAATGCAAAAACGTTTGGGTTGTCAGAGCTACCAGCATTATATTGCTCCTTTCTGCACTGAAATAAAGTCGGCACCTTTTCTATATCTTTTTGTGAGGCTGTGTTTTTTCAGAATTTTGTGGGCTGCTGGTGCACAGGCCTTTTTCTCATATGTGGGTGTAGATGCAGACACATAGGACCCTCCCCTCCCTACAGTATATCATTTGCTTCTGTTTATTGACTTTTATTGCATAAATGTTAGTGGAGAGTATGATAAGGAGAAAGGCACTTCCTTACACTATACATCATATGTGTTTACTCATCACATTTTGCATTGCCGTGTATAGATTGCAGTAATAGTAAAACAGTCTTACTGAAGAAGTACTAACTTTGTAATTAGTCTTTCCTTGATTGCACAGTTTTATGGTTAAAGCAAGCTTTTCTTGCAGCCACCCCAATAGCCCAGCGACAGAGCATTGTGCTGTCATAAAGACAACCTAAGCTTGGAAGCAGTTCCAGTTTGCCATGCTGGGAGACACCCCAGGCTGATGTAGCTGTGGTGCGGCAGTGCACCTCAGCAGGGGAATGCTGGTGGATGGTTCTGGTGCCACAACAACCTCTGCGGTCACTTGTACACTCAGACCCCACTCTGTGGAGATCTCCAGTAGTATGACACTGGGGAGGGCAGTTAATGGGGCTATCAGATGACCAGAAAAAGGGCTGACAAAGTGGAAGGAGGATGTGCCTGGGGCCAAAAAATTATGAAGAAAACAAAAGTTTCTTGACACTCATTCACTGTACTGCAGGTCTATCTCTGACTTAAAAATCAAGCTACATTTTGTCTGCTATATATAACAATTTAAGCAATAAGGCACGACAGGATGTGCATTATTGTGGGATATTGGCACACTTCAGGATATGAAGCCTGAGGTGAAGCCAAGGGCTTTACACACCTAAGAAGTGCTGTTATCCCTCAATCATGCACACTCTGGAATGCCTTATTGCGATTATAAAATGGCTTCACTGATTATTTTTTTTTTAGGATCAAGTAATGAGGTTCAGAAAGTTAAGCATTTCTGACCTGCGCTGTTGTGCTGGGAAAACAGCACAGTCATGTGACTGTATTCCACCAATCACTGTACAGTATTTCTCTTACCCATTTTATAATGATCATTGAAACATTCCAGAATTCAAACTCCTCATCAAAAGCTGACATTCCAGAATTCATACATCTCATCACCAGCAATCAAACATTCCAGAATTCAGACTTTTCACTCCAGGCAAACATTCCAGAATTTAGACTCTTCTGCACCAAAAGTATTCCAGAATTCAGATTCCTCATAACTAGTGCACATTTCAGAATTCAGACTCTTCATCACCATAAATCAGATATTCCAGAATTCAGACGCCACATAACCAGCAAACATTCCAGAATTCAGACTCCTCACCACTAAAATTCACACCTTTTAGGATTCAGATTCCTCATTGCCAACAAGCATTCCAAAATTCAACAATCCAGCACAGACAGAGAACATTTATGTTTAAACCTGGAAACAGAAAACACTTGTATAAATACATAAAGTGGGGTAAAACTGGACAGGCTGGATGGACCATTGGTCTTTTTCTGCTGACATTGTCTATGTTTCTATGTTTCTATTTTTGCTCATTATGTACTATAATCTGTAATCATGTATCATTGTCTGTGTAACTATTAGTCATCTTGGATAGGACCCTATTGCAAACAAGCCTCCAGGCTAAGAAGGCAATCCTGTAAAATATCTTCAAATAAATCATAAATACATTCTTTAGATTACTCAACACCAAAAATCAAGCATTCTAGAAGTTAGACTCCTCTTTATTTATTTATTTAAAAGTTGGTAACCAAGAAAGACTCACGGAGCTAAGACTCATTTCCAGGTGCAACCCGGGGGAGAGGGGAGAAGGGGAGTACTAAAGAATAACTTTACAAAACATCAAAGTGAAGTCACATAGCATTACAGGTACAAGAGCAATATGGTGAACAAGTAGGTAAATGGCAGCATGGTTCAACGTACTAATATGATGACAAGTGTGCAAGAATGCAATAAAGTGCACAGTGACTGTTGTGTAAGGTGACAGTGCTATGGTATACAAATTATCAAACATTCCATAATTGATATTCCTAATCACCAAAAATTAAGAGTTCAAGAAGTCAGACTCATCATAAACAACAAACATTCTAGAATCAAACATCCTCATCACCAAAAACCAAGCATTTCAGAATTCAGATTACTCATCACCATAAGTCAAACATCACAGAATTAAAACCTCTCATCACCAAAAATTCCACATTCCAGAATTCAGACTCCTTATTACCAAAAAATCAAAACTCCATGATTAATCCTCTTGCTCACCAGAAATCAAGTATCTGGAATTCATAGTCCTCACACCAAAAATAATATTTCCTAGAATTCATAATACTTATCCCAAAAATCCAACTTTTACGAAATAATAAACCTATCCCCCCAATGTAACATTCCAGAATTAAGACTCATCATCATCAGAAATCAAGCACACTGGAATTCAGAATCTTGGGTAAAATCCTTAACCGCCACAATCAAACATTCCAGAGTTAAGAATCCTGATCTTCAACAAACAAATATCCCGTAATTCAGGACCCCCGTGGCTCTAGTCAAACATTGTAGAATGCAGTGTCCCATTCTTCACCAACACTCAAATATTGCAGAATTTGGAATCCTTCTTATCAATAGTCAAGCATTCCAGAATTCAAACTCAGAGTCTTGGACTGGATTTTCAAAGAACTGCATCATGATTGTGATGCAGTTGTGCTACTTATGGCATGACTGTTAGACTGCAAACAAAAATGGTCCAACTTTATTTATTTATTTAAAGTTTGATAACTGGAAGACACACACCGAGCCGAGGTTCATTTCCAGGTGCAACCCAGGGGAGGGAGAAAAGAAGACAAGAATACAAAAAAATACATTTTCAGGCTGGTTACAAATAAATTAGTACAGAGTACAAGAATAAAGGTTAGGATTACAAGTACATGTATAATAACAGAGCAAAAAATAACAATTCAGGTTGCGTGAACTTTTGAACATATGTATAATGATGCATTACAAACAGCAAGAACACCTTGTTGTGTTAGGGTAGCTAAGGGGAAGACAGCATATGTTTAACAGCCTGTGCAGATAGTAGGGGACTTAGCCTGGCAGAAAGCAAAAAACAGGGGGGTGGTAAGGAGTGGGAGAGGGCATGTTTAAAGAGATTTAGTGAGGGCAGCACACAGAGTGAGATAGAAGGGAGTTCCAGTTATGGGGGAAGTGGTAAGAGAAAGCAGCCTTCATGAAATTTGAGTGGGGACAGGGAAGGGAGAAAGTGTGAGGGTCTTTAGAGCAAAGATGATAGGAAGTGTGCGAGGTAGGGGAAGGAGGAAGGGGAGGGGAGGTAAAGGGTGAGTGAACCAAAGTAGTATTTGGCTGAGATAATGGAGGTGTGGTGGTGGTGACGGGAAGATGGGAGTGGGGGATAAAGAGGAGTACAGGGTGCAGTGTGGGGTCCTAGGGGGAGCATTTATATAGAAGCAGCAAAAGGCATTAAAGAAAGAGTCCAGCCTAAAGAGGGTGGAGGTGGGGGTGGACCCGTAGATGACGTCTGAGTAGTCAAAGAGGGGAAGGATTGTTTCTGTGAGTAGAATACGATGGACTGGGATGGAGAGTGCATCCTTATATCTATAAAGAGCACCAAGCTTAGGACAGAGTCTAGAATGAATGTACTTGATGTGGGCTGTGAAGTCTAGGTGGCTGTCTAACCAGATGCCTAGGTACTTGTATGAAGAGACATTGTCCAATGTGGTGTCTTTGAGAGTAGAGTAAGAGGGTGATGTGGGAAGCTTTCAGAGTTTTTTGGGGTGCCAAAATTCATGGTGACATTTTTTTTGGTGTTGACTTTTATTTGATTGGCTTGGAACCATTTCAGAATGTGGGTAAAGTAATTTTGTAGCTGTGTATTCACCATGGTGGCAGAGGAGCTGGAGGTATAGAGAATGGTATCATCTGCGTAGAGGTGTATTTGGGATGATAAGCATACAAGAGGGAGATCATGAGAAAGATAGAAAAGAGGATGGGACCTAGGATAGAGCCTTGGGGTATGCCTGCTAGAATTGGGAGGGGGGTGAGAGGGCATCACCTGCCTGGACGCATCAGGTGCATCTGGACAGGTAGGATCTGAACCATTGTATTGTGGGAGGGGCAAGACTGGACAGTTCTAGTTTAGTGACGAGGACAGATGGAGTCAAAAGCTTTTTCTAGAGCTGCAAAAATGGCAGAGGTAAGATGTCATTGGTTCATGCCTGTAAGGATGGTATATGTAACCCGGAGGAGGGAGGAGACTGTTGAGTGGCTTTTTCAAAAGCTGTATTGGTAAGGGGAGAGGAAATTAGTGGAGATGAGGAAGTGAGATAGCCTAGTTAGGGCTAGGGACTCCTGTAGCTTGGCTAATATGGGGAGGAGGGAGATGGGACAATAATTGCCAGGAGAGAAGTGATTTCCTTCTTTCTGAAGGGGTATTACTTTAGCAGATTTCCAGGCTTGTGGGACTGTGCTAAGTGAGAAGGAGATGTGCTAAGTGAGAAGGAGAGGTTTAGCAGGTTGGATAGGGAATGGGCAATGGCTGGTGCTGAGATTTGAAGGAGGAGTAGGTCAAGGCCGTCAGGGCTTGATTTGTGTGAGTTTAGTGATTGGAGGGGGTGAAGAACTTCATGGGCTGAGATGGGGGAGAAAAGAAAGTTATTTGTTGATGTGGAATTGAGTGAGAAAGCTGGGGGGTGTGTTACCAGGTGTGGATGGAAGGGTACAGGTTATGAAGAATTGATTTAGGGTGGATGCAACAGTGAGGGGGCAGAGACTAGCTTACCATTGATAAGGAGGGAAGGGGTGGAGGAATTTGTGGGGAAGGGGTAAAAAGGGAAGAGAGGGTTTGCCAGAAATTGTGGGGAGAGTTGAGATTATCTTGTAAGGTGTTCTTGAAACACTGAACTTTGGCATTTCTAATTGCTTTGGTGCATGAGTTTCTTAGGATGCAGTAGATTGAGAGGGTGATGTGGAAGAGTGAGGCTTTGTAGTGAGCCCTTGCGTGGTCACAGGAGGTGCAAAGCTTGATAATGTCTGTAGATATCCATGGGTGGTGTTGGTCAGGGGTGTCGGCAGGCATACGCACTGTACTCAGTAGAGTACAGTAAGAGCAAATCAGGTAGGTGCAACGAATCAGGCAGGGGCAACAAAAAACAGGAAAACAAGGACATTGTGAGTCACAGTGTCTGTATCACACTGAGCCCTTTTGTCTTTGTTGTTTGTTATGGGGCACTGATGCCACCAGCCAAATACACAAACAAGAGCAACTTACCAGGCAGGCAGGAAAACGAAGGAAGGAGGATTACAGGAAGAAACTGATTACTTGAACTCAGACATGGCAAATGGGGGGTGGGCCTATTGTTGGTGTAGGCTGGCAGCGCAATGAGTGCATGTGATCTTGCATGGGATAGAAGACTCTTCAGGCAAAATTAGCAGAACGAAAATATTATGTTTAATAGAATACAGCAGACTTCAGCAACGACAAAACAATAAAAAAGAATTCTTCTTCTAGAACAAATAGCGTTACATTCCAGGAGTTAGAATAGTGCTAACTCAGGTATAGGTGTTGACAGACACACACCTATTCCTACCACTAACTCAATTCCTTTGGGTAAAGTCTTATATAGGAGTTTCCCAAACATGTGACCAAAAGACTCTACCTTATTGCAGTGGTTTGAACAAAACCATAGTAATGCATTTTTATTTTCATTAAAAGAACATACTTTTGCCTGTTGTCTATCTGCAAATGTCTGAATTTGAAAACTAAACATATTTTAGTATAGGCAAAAGGTAAAAATACAGTTAGTGTGTAGACCCCTCTGCTTGACACCATAAATGTTTGGAGATTTCGGCCGGCCGACTCATAATAGGGAAGGCAGAAGAAGGAGCAGAAGCAAACAGAGATCTCAACCTGCAAGTCCTTCCAGGTATCCCTCGCTATTTTCAGTTCCATTTTCAAATCAAAATAATATTAGGTACAAGGTACCTGCCTTGTAGCAATAAAGGATTGAGTTTATAAAGTAATTTAAACTACACCTCGCTAATTCGCTTTAGCAGTCGTCGCGATAGTGCGAGCATTCATGCGGTAAAATCTTACCGCTGCTCGGCACTATAGCGACCGGACTGTTTTCTAAGTCTGGGACTCTGAAGGCTTTAAATGGGGAAAAGGAGATAACACATCAGAACAAGTGCACCGCTGATAAAGCTTCACAGTACCTCTTGAGCGGGTTTTGGAGACAGGGTGCTCTAGAGACTGGCTTTTACATTTAAAAGCAAGACAACCATAGGAACCTAAGCAGGCCTTACCTTGTATAAGCATTACAAGGACAGGAGATTGTAATGATAATTCATCCTTCCCTTTACATTTTAAGTTTCCTGTTTACCTATCCCTGAAGGCTGTTCTTCTATTTCTCTAACAGGCTGAGAAATCTGGGTTCCTAAAATTTAAGGAGGACTGAAACCTTCGTTTCGTTTTAAAAGTCCTCCATTGAAACACACATTACTCTAATATGAAAGGGGACTGAACTGCACCAAACAGGAGGGGTCAACAACAAGACAGGGGAACAAAATGGGTGGCCAGCCCAACAAACCAACAGACAAACACACAGTCACAAACAGAAACATAAAGGTAAGACATGTTGGTGCATTCCAGAATGAAGAAAAATAAAAAAAAAAACCTTAACTAAAAGAAAACAAAAATTAATGGGGGGGGGCGGGATCTTTATCACATTCCTCCCCCCTTAAGATCTGGCATGAAGGATTTTAAACATATCCGGGGAAGGGAAGAATGGGAGAATGGGAGACCTCGGTTACTGCCATCAGATCCTAGAATAAAAGGATGGAGCCATAGCCCGCCCTCTCTAGGGCTCCACCTCGGGGTCCCTAAAACAAAATTATCTTAGAAATAAAAGAATAAACAATGAAATTCTTCCGGAAAATATCTGAGTTATTTTCTACTAATCTTTATTTTATTCTCTACCCCGAGGCCTGTGGTTAGTAAAAGCGTCTCCCATACCATATCTCGATAGGAAATCAGCATTGGAATTAGCTGAGCCCTTTCTATATTTTATACTAAATTTATAAGGTTGCATTGCCAGGTACCACCTCATTATGCGTGGATTTTTGTCTTTCATTACATGTAACCACCGTAAAGGGTTGTGGTCTACCCATAGTTCAAGTTCTCTGCCCCATAGATAGAAGCGTAGAGCTTCTATCGACCATTTTACAGCTAGGCACTCTTTCTCAATGACAGAATAATGCTTTTCTCTTTCGTGTAGTTTTCGGCTTATGAAAATTACAGGGTGTTCTTCATTTTGTACTACTTGCGAGAGTACAGCCCCAATGCCACAATTAGAGGCATCGGTCTGCACAATAAAAGGTTGGGAAAAGTCAGGGAATGTAAAACAGGAGAAGAGCAAATTCTAGCTTTTAAATTACAAAAGGCTTCCTCACACTCAGGGTCCACTTGACTTTATCGGTTTGGCTTTCTTGGTTAATTCCGTTAAAGGTTCTGCTACTGCAGAACAATTAGAATGAACCGCCTGTAATACCAATGAGGCCTAAAATGATCTAACATCCTTCTTGGTTAGGGGCGTGGGCTTTTGGCAACAGCCTCGATTTTTGTAACTCGGGTTTCACTGTCCCATTTCAATTTGAAACCCCAAATATTTTGTTTCCTGCATTGCTAGTGAACATTTAGTAGGGTTGATAGTTAGCCCAGCTTTGGACAAGGTTGATAGTATAGCTTCTAGATGATGTATGCTCTTCCCAGGAGGGACTAAAGATCACTACATCATCCAAATAATGACATATACCTTGAGTGGGGTTGTAAGATGTTGTCCATTACTCGCTGAAATGTCGCAGGGGCACCGTGTAAGCCAAAAGGCATTACTGTGAAATTATATAAACCAATGGGGGTACTAAGCATGATCTTCTCCTTATCATTTGGGTCTAGAGGTATCTGCCAATAGCCTTTTGTCAGATCCAGGGTACTAATATATTTAGCTGTCCCTAGCTGGTCTATGATGTCATCAATTCTAGGCATTGGGTAGGAATCAAATTTAGACACAGCATTCAGGCGCTGAAATCAAGACAAAGTCGAATTCCCCTTCTTTCTTTTCTACAATAACCATGGGAAATTCCATTCACTATATGAAGGTTCAATAATTCCCAATTCCTGCATTTTCTAATTTCCTGTATTACTTCACTTCGTAATTTTTCTGGAATCCTAAAGCTTTTTGTCTAATAGGAAGGGCATCAGGTACCATAATATGATGGACAGCATCATGAACCCTTCCTGGTATGCCAGTAAATAGGGTTTGAAAGGGTTTTAGCATAGTTTGTAAAGTTAATCTTTGCTCAGGAGTTAGCAGTGGATTGATTTGTGCTTCAGATAAACTACCCAGTTTTTCTAATCTTCCATAAGCTATATCTAGCTCAGACTCGGAATTTTCTGGGAGAACAAAACTGCTTACAGTATGCGTCCGTTCTACCCATGGTTTTAACAGATTTACATGATATATTTTGCTTTTCACCTTTTTGTCTGGTAGCTCAACTGAATAAGTCACAGGACCCATGCGTTTTACTATGTTGTAGGGTCCTTGCCATTTCATGAGAAGTTTATTTTCAGAGGAGGGTAACAGTAGCAGAACTTTATCACCCGGGGGTAAACTCTTTTGGCTTAGTTCCCCTGTCATAGTACCCCTTCTGTTTGATCTGTTGTTGTAGGTTAACCTGCTGAGCCTTTTTGATATATCCCTTTAACCTCTGACGAAGTTTTTGCCAATATTCAGAAGGTTCTACTACCTCTGTGCTTTTCTTATTTTCCCACTCTTCCTTTATAATGTCCAAAGGACCTCTTGGGTTTTGCCCGTATAATAACTCAAACGGGGAAAACCCAGTAGATGCCTGTGGAACTTCCCGATATGCGAACATCAAGTATGGTAGATAGATGTCCCACTTATTACCCTCTTCTGCTACAAATTTCCTCAGCATTTTTTTTAAGGTCTGATTAAACCGCTCGACTAGCCCATCAGTTTGTGGATGGTAGGGGGTGGTAAAAATGGCTTTGATGCCTAATGCTTGGTATAGCCGTTGTAGTAACTGTGAGCAAAAATTAGTACCCCTGTCTGTTAGTATAGTTTTCGGGATTCCCATACGACTGAAAATTTTAATTAACTCTTCCGCTATTCTGGAAGCAGTAATTGTCCACAGTGGTATGGCTTCGGGATACTTAGTAGTGTAATCTACCACTACTAGAATAAACCGATTTCCCTTTGCACTTTTAGGCAGTGGTCCTATGATGTCCATTGCAATTCTTTCAAACAAATTACCGACTAAGGGCATGGGTATAAGGGGCACTGTATCTTTCTGGCCTATTTCTGCTACTTTCTGACATTCTGGGCATCTTTTGCAATATTCCGTCACCTGTTGATGGATCCCCGGCCAAAAAAATCTATGTAATAAGCGTTGTAATGTCCGATCTTTACCTAAATGACCAGCCATGGGTATATCATGGGCAACAGATAAGATTTTGTCTCGAAAGTCCATAGGAACCATCAATTGTTCTACCACCTCCCCTGTGTGAGTGTTAGTCTGTACCCTGTATAGAAGATCATCCTGACTATAATAGGGTTGCTGTGACCTGAAGGGATGGTGGGTGTTACCTGTGCAAAGAAAGGAGTTAAAGTAACATCATTTTTTTGTTTAGTTAAAAACTCTTCATTAGATACTATACATTTATTATTCAATACATCCAGTCCGGTGTTTTCTTTTGTCCATCCATGTTTATCATTTCTTTTCTGGGATTTACTTTTCCTGTTTTTCCCAATAGTTCCGAACATTTCTTCTTCAAAAGGGAATAGCTGCCCTAGATTTTGTTCCCGTTTCACTTGTGCACGGGTAGTGACTGCTCCAACATTTATATTTAGTAAAGAGTCAAAATAAGGGTAATCGTGACCAACTATCACTGGCACTGGCAGGGAAGGAACAATGCCCACCTTCATCTTGTGTAATGTTCCATTTACCTGGATGGTCATTTCCCTTAAAGGATACCAGTGAATGTCCCCATGTACACACTTGACCCTGGTAGTGGGTCCCCCTGGCCCCGGCTCTTTTACCATCGAAGCATGTACTAATGTTTGCTTGCTGCCAGAGTCCACAAGACCCATTACTACTGTTCTCCCAATTTCTACAGGGGTGACGTAATGACCCCAATTAGCAAGGGCCAGATGTATGGGCTCCATTTTCTTTTTTGGACAAAATCTGGCAATATGCCCTTTCGATTTGCACTCATGACATATGATTTCCTGGCTAAATCTTTTACTGTACTCTTTGCCCCCAGGTATACTACTGGCTTGTGTTGGGGTTGCTGTAGAGGACTTTACTATAGGGGGTGGATGTCTGCTACCTATAAATGTTCTAGGGCATTGAGGCCTCGCAGTCAAATAGTCCTCAGCAAGTCTTATAGCAGTCTCAGAAGTCTCCGGACGATGCTCTTTGACCCACAGTTGTACGTCAGGTGGTAAAACACGTATAAATTGTTCCAATATCACACTTTCTGTTATCTGGGCTACCGTTCGTGTATCAGGCTGGAGCCACTTGTAACACAAATCTTTTAGGTGAGTGTATAAGTCCTGGGGGGTATCGGTTGATTGGAATTTGTAGGCTCTAAAGCGCTGTCTATAGGTCTCTGGATTAATATCGTATCGTTTTAAAATGGCTTGCTTTATATAGTCATAATCATTTATATGGGTCAGGTCCGTGCGACTATATGCCAACTGCGCCTTTCCAGTCAAATAAGGGGCTAGCCGGATGACCCACTGATCCCTTGGCCAAGCACAAGCAGTAGCAACCCTTTCAAAAGTCATAAGGTATGCTTCTATGTCATCAGAATCAGTCATTTTTACTAATCGTATATCTTTTTGGCCTACCCCAGGTGTCGAAGATGTTCTTGGTGAGCCCATAAGTTGTATAGCGCATAGGGTATCATTCCATCTGGCTGCATTCTCAGCATGATCTCTTTCCCTTTCTATGCGATCCTGTTCCCTCTCTCTCTCCAATTCCACCTGTCGTAGACATAACCATCGAAGTAGCTCATGGGGACTCTCGGGGGGATCTTCCTGCGGCATCTCGGCAGCTTGTGCCCCCTATTCAGCAGATTTTAAGTCATCCATGTCTCCACTTTCCCCTTTTATTGTAGTCTTCGCCACCCTCTTCTGCACCACTGGCCCTAGTCCAGGAATAGGGTTAACTAGGCTGCTTTCACAATGGACCTGGTGGCTGGTGTAGTCCGCTCGCCTGCCTTGTCTGTGTGCATAGGATTCCGGTCTGAACTCAGATCCAATAGGCCCCTCCAGACCCACTATCCCACTTCTGACACCAAATGTGATCTTGCGTGGGATAGAAGACTCTTCAGACAAAATTAGCAGAACGAAAATATTATGTTTAATAGAATACAGCGGACTTCAGCAACGACAAAACAATAAAAAAGAATTCTTCTTCTAGAACAAATAGCGTTACATTCCAGGAGTTAGAATAGTGCTAACTCAGGTATAGGTGTTGACAGACACACACCTATTCCTACCACTAACTCAATTCCTTTGGGTAAAGTCTTATATAGGAGTTTCCCAAACATGTGACCAAAAGACTCCACCTTATTGCAGTGGTTTGAACAAAACCATAGTAATGCATTTTTATTTTCATTAAAAGAACATACTTTTGCCTGTTGTCTATCTGCAAATGTCTGAATTTGAAAACTAAACATATTTTAGTATAGGCAAAAGGTAAAAATACAGTTAGTGTGTCGACCCCTCTGCTTGACACCATAAATGTTTGGAGATTTCGGCCAGCCGACTCATAATAGGGAAGGCAGAAGAAGGGAGCAGAAGCAAACGGAGATCTCAACCTGCAAGTCCTTCCAGGTATCCCCTCGCTATTTTCAGTTCCATTTTCAAATCAAAATAATATTAAGGTACAAGGTACCTGCCTTGGCAACGTAAAGGATTGAGATTATAAAGTAATTTAAACTACACCTCGCTAATTTCGCTTTAGCAGTCGTCGCGATAGTGCGAGCATTCGCGAGGTAATTCTTACCTCGGCTCGGCACTATAGCGACCGACTGTTTTCTAAATCTGGGACTCTGAAGGCTTTTAAATGGGGAAAAGGAGATAACACACCAGAACAAGTGCACCGCTGATAAAGCTTCACACAGTACCTCTTCGAGCGGGTTTTGGAGACAGGGGTGCTCGCAGAACTGGCTTTTACATTTAAAAGCAAGACAACCATAGGGAACCTAAGCAGCGCTTACGCGCTTGTATAAGCATTACAAGGACAGGAGGTTGTACGTATATTTCATCCTTCCCCTTTTACATTTTTAAGTTTCCCTGTTTACCTATCCCTGAAGGCTGTTCTTCTATTTCTCTAACAGGCTGAGAAATCTGGGTTCCTAAAATTTAAGGAGGACTGAAACCTTTGTTTCGTTTTAACGAAGTCCCTCCATTGAAACACACATTACTCTAATATGAAAGGGGGACTGAACTGCACCAAACAGGGAGGGGGTCAACAACAAGACAGGGGAACAAAATGGGTGGCCAGCCCAACAAACCAACAGACAAACACACAGTCACAAACAGAAGCATAAAGGTAAGACATGTTGGTGCATTCCAGAATGAAGAAAAATAAAAAAAAAACCTTAACTAAAAGGAAACAAAAATTAATGGGGGGGGATCTTTATCACAGTGCATATTTTGGTTTATGTTTACATAATAGGGGCAACAGTGCATCAGTTTTGAGCACAAGTTTAAAATTCCTGGCTACACCCCTGGCGTTGGTGTCTTACTCTGCTGCGATGTGATGGAGTGTGAGTGTTCCATGCCCTATTTAGTGTGTGATAGAAGAGGGAGAGTGCAGTGTTGATGTTGGTAGAAGCATAGAAAAGGGACCAGTTGAGGAAGCAAGATCATGTAGGAGTGCTGTGGTGTTTAGGGAGAGTAGGGATCTTATCCAGCAGTAAGTAGGGGAAGAATTGGGTAGTTTTAGGTCGCGCATGCTGTAAGTCATTAGGTGGTAACTGAAAATGTCAGGGAGTGTTCCTGAGGATGATATCTTATGGGGGTGTAAGGACAGAATCCAGTCAAGGAGGGTGTGGTTTTTGGAGAGGGGATTGGGTCTGGTTGATTCACTTATGAGTTGGTGGAGGTTTAGGAATTCTGTTTGTTGAGTTATGGGTTTTAGGGCAGAGGAGATCCAGTTAAGGTTGAAATCACTGAGTAGGATTAGTTCACCATTTGAGACAAGGGATGATATGGAGGAGATGGTGTTGACTATGGAGGTGTGGGAGGTTTTGGGGGAGGCATACAGCACACCTGTGAAGATCGGAAGAGTGGAGGAGAGCTGTAATTTTTTTTTCATTTACATTTTATGCATTGATTTTTCCCCCCAGTTTTTGTCCCCATCCCCATGTCTCAGCCATATGTGCACATGTGGAGGCATGCACACTCTATGGTTCCAAGGTGCCCTCCCTCTGCTTGCCACCCACCCACCTGCACTATCCTCGGACCTCCACCTGGAAGCAGTGGAACTAGAATGGGTGACAGGGTCCTCCTCAGGACAGGAGAGCTGCTTTTTGGCTGCTTGATCCTGCTCCCTCCCTCCTCCTCCTCCTCCTCTCCCTGGTCAGCTCTTGATGACTCTGGCTCATTCCGAACCTGGGTCGCTGGCATGATGCGAGGTAATGTGTCCAGTGCCTCAGCCCTCAGTGCCACCAGGCCAGCCGGGGAGCTGTAATTTAATAATGAGTAACTCATGTGACTTTGGCTGGGGGATCAGTAGTAATGACTGAGCATGGCAAGTCTTGATGAGAGTAGATGACTATCCCACCTCCTCGCTTTGAGCAGTTCTGTCAGTGAGGTGGTAGAGTTGGGTAAGTAGAGTTGGGAATCAGGAATTCTGGGAGAGAGCCAGGATTCAGTCAAGTCAAGTCACTTTTATTTCTTAAGCACCCAATCCCTGAGGCTCTGGGCACTTTACAAATTTTACAAAATAAAATTATAAACAGTACACCAAAATTTACAGTAGGGTCATACCAGTTTAAAAACATATACAAATAATCATCAATTACTGTATATACTAAAAACTCCACTCAGATCTTGATTAAAATCAATGAACATTAAAAGGTTGATTAAAGGGATGTGTCTTAAGGCCATATTTGAACATCTCTATGGAGGGGGCCTCCCTCAATTGCCGTGGGAGGGAGTTCCAAAGCACATCAGTGATGCAAAGGTTGTCAGGAGTGTGTTGGGACACCCAGACTTTGAGAAGGTCAATCTTTGGGAGTAAGCTTCTGGCATTTAGGTGGTATACTGAAAGGCTTTTTGGGATTTTGGATTGTTGGGAGACTGGTCCTGGATTTGGTTGGATGTCTCCAGCTAGTAGGAGGAGGAGTAGGTAGAGGAAGAAAAGTTTATGCCCAGTTTTGTGTAGTTTGGATTTAATGTGTTTTGTAGGTTTGCATTATGGTTGGTGGGAGAGGTGGAACCTGTGGATGAGTTCCAGGCTGAGGGAGCAAATACTGCAAGATGTGCATCAAAAAAGACAGATGCATCAAAAAATTGATGCATGCATCATTTTTGTGCCACAATCTGGGCAAAGGGTCACAAATGTGTCAAAATGTCTGAAAACTGCACACAGAATTTGAATAGTTTTATAGTGACTGAGCTGCAGCAGAAATACTGCCACAAGTTCTTTGTCAAGACTTTCACAAATCCAGGCCTTTATTACCAACTACAAAACATTCTAGAAATCCAAATCTCCTTCAGATATATTGTGCTGCACATAGTCATCTCCCCATCTGATGCAGATTTCAACTCACTCAATAATTTTGGGCAAGATTTCCTTGGGAGGAGGGAGCATTTTCTGCAGAATAGAATGTAAAATTGTGTCTGCATAAGTGATCTGGGAATATGTTCCACAGTGGCTTTTTGAGTTAGTTGTGCATGTAAGCGCAAACAAACTCATTGAAATGAGAGTTGCTATACAGGGGAGTGAGGGGGTGCGTCCACCTGAGAGCTCAGTTCCAAGGGGCAGGTCAGTGGCAGGTGCATCAGTAGGCAGGCTGGTGATGACTCACTTTCTGTTTTTGGGGCAGAGTTGGCAAACTTTTCAAAGGACAGAGCCGAACCAATAGTGGCGCAGCTCAGTTCTTTGATGTTGCAATGACCTGCATTACATTGAATTCCTGGTTGTGTGTTCACACTGCTGCAGCTCTTACAGTGTGAACTCGCTGAGCTTGCCTCTCTGCATTCCTGTTCGAGCCCACCCGCCAGCAAATCACTCCCTCCCACTTCCTCCCACTGCTGCTATCCACCCCACACCCTCATTCTGTTCAAGGCCCCCCTGCCAGCAAATCAGTCCCTCCCTCTCCCTCCCACTGCTGCTGTCCTCCTCGCACTCTCTGTTCCCCATCCCCCCGGACATTGGGGAGCACACTCCCAGTGTCCAGAAATGTTCACATCCTTTCTCCTATAGAAAAAAAAGAAAACAGTCCCCAATGTCTTTATTTCTTTAAACCTGAAAAAAGACGGTCCATCGTTGTCTCCTCATCCCCCTCCCCATCCCAACCCTCTCACTGTGCACCCACCTCCCGCTCCACCCCTTACCCATACTTAACTCCGGCGGCGGGAGCATTGATCTTCTGTGGATCGGAACATGTCTGCACTCTTCAAAGCCAACCAGCAAAGTGAAGATTTCAAGGTAAACCGCATAATGGGAATCAATGGGGGGGGTCACTTTAGGTTGATATCTCAGCCATGTTTAGGAATTTTGGCCCCAAATTTTCAACATTGGATTCTTGGGACCCCACCTCCTGAACACTGTCACTGTCATTTCGTTGCTCGGTCCTGAAAGGAGATTTCGCGGTCGCTGTGCGGAATCATCTTTCATGACTGATTAATGAAACGACAGTGCCACTGGTCATGAGGTGGGGTACCAATAAGGCCATGTTGCAAATTTGGTGAAAAAATTCCCAAAAATGACTGCATTACAAGCGTGTGTTGTGCAGTTTCTAAGCACGATCCTAACTTTGCCAGTTTTTTAATATTTTCACTCCAGATTTTCAACAGTGCCATTATTTCACACCTCCTTATGAACAGTATAGCTGTCATTTTTCATATCCTGCCTAAAACATGTTTTCGCAATTGTGGCACAGGATGGTGTGGTGGCTCTGTGAAATCTCCTTTTGGGATGAGTGAACCAAATGACACTGGCACTTTTCATAAGGTGGGGTCATAAGAATGCTACATTGAAAATTTGGTGTGAAAATATTAACAAACAACAAAGTTACAAGCATGCACTTAAATTAACAAACGCATGCTCGTACTTTTTGTACTTTTCAATATTTTGACCCCAGATTTTCATCATAGCCATCTCTTCACTGCACCTCACTGCACCTCATGAATTTGACAGCTGCCATTTTCCAGATCCTGGGCAAAATGTTTTTTTTTTGCATCCGGAAAGGTGATTTCGCAGCCGCTGCGTAAAAGCTTACTTTCCTCATGAGGTGGCATAATAAGACGGCTATGCAGAAAATGTGGTGTAAAAATATTTAAAAAACAATGAATTTATGAACCCTTGTTGCAATTTGCTAACACCAGCTTGTAACTCCCCCCCCCCCCATGGCACCAGTGCACATGATGGACTTTCGGCATTGACAAATGCTTGTTTAAAATACAAAGTGGTGCATTCTAACAAAGAGTCTAATCAGAAACACCATTTTCAAAGTATGTTGTTTTATATTAGATATTCATCTTACATAACTGTGCCAAACACATCAAAGTAGTCAACAGCTTTTTCTGTTTTAAATTCTTTTTAGCTTAGTAATGATTGATATTAATGATTTGTAGATGAGAATGTATTGTTAAATTTTGATCTAGGCAATTTATAACTAGCCAACTATGCCATATGAATAGGAAAATATTTTCATTATATCTTATCCCACATGGAAAAGAAATACATTTTAGATATATTTATAAAAGTATATTTCAAGTGTATGTTTGATCATGTGTCCGAAGTATATTCAAAATATCTCAAATTGGCTAGTTTTGAAATATCTGATTTACGTACAGAATATATGTGACAGATATATTTAAAATATATAAATATATTTCCATGATATATTTATATTAGGTGCATGATATATATCTGCTTATAAATTTTGAATATTTTATAGATCTATATAGATATACTTAGTTGACCTATATCTAAATATTTTTTTTTAATATATGCATTGTAAAAAATATCTTAAAATACCCAGACTATAGATTAACCTTGATGTACCATATCTTTAACTGTACATATGGAATTCCTCTTATTTATTTATTTATTTTCGAGTTTTACCAGGAAAGCATACTGAGCAACATGCTCGATTCCAGATGCGACCTGGGGGCTGAGACCCACATACATAAATTGGAAATGCTTAGACAGTACAGAAATGATCAAAGGCTTGCACATAACATTTTAGGAGAAAAATTGGGAGAAAAATTACAGCCCAAGGGTAGGATACATACAATCAGTGTAACGACACAGAGGGTAGAGTACTGTACAATACTTATTAGTTTATAGCAGCGTGACATTTGAAAAAAAATTTCTTGGTTGAAGCAGGAGCAACTGGAGGTGAAGTGTGCTCTAACCATTTAGATATCTATAGTAAAATTATCATTTAATGATGCACCATTACCACAGACTTACAGATTATACATGGATACTTACATGTAGGACTTACCTTTTGATATCACAATTTACAAAGGTTCAAATTGGTATGTATACCACCCCTGTTTGGTTCCCTTTTATGCCGGGGTGAGTTCCTACTGTACATGTACTTGTTTTTTACTCTTTATATTTTCCTCTGGTCTGTAAGCTAATGCTATCAATTCAAAACTATTTTAAAAATAGAAATTACCATGACTTTGGTTGATAAAGTGTACTTTTGAAATATGCAAATTAGTTATGCAAATATGTACACGGTACCACAGCAGGCATTTACAAAAATATATTTGACATATATACAAATACATATTCTGCATATATTCTGCACATACTGTACTGTATCTTGCAAGCAAACAAGATACATATTTTACTCACAGCAGAAGTTAGGCACACATACACACACACTGTACCAGGAGCTCCAGAATGCACTTCTTGGATTTAACATTACAACATTTATTTGTACAGTAAAGAGAAAATTGTAAAACTAAAGCCAAAAGTAGCAATAGTAAAAAAACAGACCTCTACATAGGACCGAGATTTTGCACTGTTCTTGAAAAAAAGCATGAGAACAGCACAAAATATCAATCCTGTGGGGAGGTCTGATTTTTACTATTGCTACTTTTGGCTTTGGTTTTACAACATTTTAATTTTTGTACAAATAAGCTTTGTGGTGGAAAATCTAAAAATTGTCTTCTGGAGTTCCTGATTTGGTGTATGTGTGTCTGTGCCTAACTTTTTCCATGAGTGCAGTTTACATTTAATCTGTGAGCACCAGTACATTTTGGAGCTACCTTCTTTGCTTGTATACATACTGTATTTTGCTATAAGAAGATATGTAGAAATAGTGCATTCAATATGCTATATATTTACAGAATGTAGTGTATATATTGGGTGTTTACTCACCTGGTAAAGGTGATTGTGTTGGTTGGCATCCATGGCACACCAGATATTACCTCATGGGTTTAAGCCCACCTGATAGACTAGTGATGCACATGACCCAGATCAAATTTCTAGCATATCCAGGTCCCAGAAACCCCTGCTCTCCAGTTTGAATCTTCCATAGCTGAAATTAAGGTTAATTAGTACAAGAGAAAAAAAACATACAGTGCAGGCACAACCAAGCGAAGGCAATAAGTAAAATGATCAGAGACAAAAAGGGATGCGGACTACAAAGTATCAGTGGCCCATAGGCTGAGTCTTTATTCTTCTCCTACTATTTACAGTCTAATCTCGGTCCCGAAGATCCGACTGGTAGTTTATCATTAAGAAACAATCACTGATGTCTGTCCCCTCGTAGGCCTACCATGGGTGAAGATCCCCTAGTTCAGTCCCGGTCACTCTGAGCACTCTGAAGGGAGGGCCGTGGAGTGCCATGGATGCCAACCAACACACCTTTACCAGGTGAGTAAACACCCATTGTGATTGGTTGCCATCCATGGCACTCCAGACATTACCTCATGGGTAGATAAGAAGCAGTGTAGTATCCAAGGGGGGGAACAGAGTGGTCTAAGAGTGAGGGGTTGAGGATGCTGCTGCCAGGACCTGAGTGGCGAATGTGGGCCATACGGCTTGTAACTGTTCCAGCCTGTAGTGTCTGGTGAACGTGTGGAGGGAACTCCACGTGGCTGCTCTACATATGTCCTCTGAGGACACGTTGGCTCTCTCCACCCAAGAAGTGGCGATCGCTCTGGTGGAGTGAGCCTTGATCCCCTGGGGTGGAGTCATCTGGTTTGCTATGTAGGCATTCTGGACGACTCTCCTTAGCCACCAGGCAATGGTGGCCTTGGAGGCGGCTCTACCTTGCCTCTGTCCCTTTGATATGATGAACAATCTTTCTGTTTTGCGTATGGGACGAGTTCTGGCTAAGTACACAGAGAGGGCGGATCCGATGTCGAGATAATGTGGGACCACACTGGTGCCCTGCTGGGGCCCTTTCAGGAAGGTGGGTAATTCGATGGGTTGCTCTCTGTGAAAGCTGGTGGATACCTTTGGCTGCAAGGCTGGAACCATTCTCAGATGGACTCCTAGTGGGGTGAACACTGTATAAGGTTCTGCACAGGATAGGGCCCCAAGTTCTCCGATCCTTCTAGCCGAGCAGATTGCCACCAAGAAGCATGTCTTGAGGCTGACCCAGAACAGATCCACCTCAAGAAGAGGTTCGTAAAGAGCCACGTTGAGGGACTCTAGGACTAGTGGGAGGTCCCACAGGGTGATGGTCGGTCGAGTCCTCGGTCGGAGGATCTCTACTGCCCTTAGAAAACATACGGCGTTGGGGTGAGCTCGCGAGGCGTATCCCCCGATGAGGCCCGTAGCCGCCCCTATGGCTGATAGTTGCACCCTGAGGGAAGAGTGTGCTAGTCCCTTGTCCACCCCCCATTGGAGAAACAGTAGGATGGTAGCCATGTCGGTCTGCTCAGGAACTTTGCCCCATTCCAGGCACCACCTAGAGAAAATAGACCATTGTCTCCCGTACGTGGAAGTGGTGGAAGACCATCTGGACTGGAGTTGGGTGCTGATGACAGAGTCATGATAGCCCACTGCCCTCAGTCTCCTCCTCTCAGGAGCCAGGCCATGAGCTTCAGAGTCTGCGGGGTCGGGTGGAGTACTGGCCCCTATGAGAGCATGTCTGTTCGGTAGGGTATCCTGAAGCTGGCTCTCTCGGACTGCTGCGAACCACAACCTGTGTGGCCAGTAGGGGGCCACCAGGATAACCGTGTGGCGTGACTCCTGTACTTTGGCTAGGATCTGTGGGATCAGGGGGAGCAGTGGGAAGACATAAGCATGTCTCCACCTCCATGGTTGTGACAGGGCGTCCGTTCCCTGGGAGAGACTGTCCCTGAACTGCGAGTAGTAATCTCTGACCTGAGCGTTCTCCCGTGTTGCCATGAGATCTATGGTCACAGGCCCCCATGTCGCTTGGATCATTTGAAATAGATCCGGGTGTAACCGCCATTCCCCCTGGTGTACCTGTTGCCTGCTGAGCCAGTCTGCGCGGATGTTCAGCTTTCCTGCCAGATGAACCGTGCCCAGGTGTGTGAGGTTGGTTTGGGCCCAGCTGAGGACTGCCGTTGCCTCCCTCAGCATGGCCCTGCTCCTGGTCCCGCCTTGCTTTGCTATGTAGGCCACCGTGACCCAATTGTCGGACCGGATTAGGACCGACTGACCGTGTACCTGGTGCTTGAATGCCTTTAGGGCTTGGAACATGGCTCTCATCTCCAGGATGTTGATGGAGAGCTCCGACTCCGCTGGTGACCATAGGCCCTGGGCCGTAGTGTCTCCCAGGCAAGCTCCCCAGCCAGAGAGGCTCACATCCGTTTCTATGGCAATTGAGGGAGGGGCCTCCAGTGGGACTCCCTTGGTCAAGTTCGCCTCCACCGTCCACCATACCAAGGATAGTCTCACTGCATGGGGTAGTGGTACCATGACCTGTAGGTTGTGTTCGCTCGGTGCCCCCCGAGTCAGGACGTAGGTTTGGAGCGGGTGCATGTGCCACCTGGCCCAGGGCATGAGGTCTATGCATGAGGCCCTACAGCCCAACAACTGGGCTATCTTTCCCATCGTTGTGTGGTGGTGGGCCTTCATCTGACGGGCCAGGTCTATCAAGTTGTGAATTCTCGAGGAGGATGGTTTTGCCCATCCCTGAGCCGAGTTGATGAGTGCTCCCAGATGTTCGATCTGCTGTGTGGGGGCGAGGTGGCTCTTTTCTCGATTTACCACCCAGCCGTGGTCTTCGAGTGCCTGTAAGGCAGATTCCACGTGTATCCATGCCTGATTCTCGGACCGGGCCCGGATGAGCCAGTCGTCCAGATATGGGAAGATGTCCAGTCTCTGTTCCCTGAGTCTGGCCACCAGGGTTATAGAGACCTTGGTAAAGACTCTTGGGGCTGAGGAGAGGCCGAACGGCAAGGTCTGGTACTGGAAGTGGTGACCTAGGATGTGAAAACGGAGGAACTGTCTGTGTTTCTGAATGATGGGAATATGGAGGTATGCGTCCTTTAGGTCTATGGACGTCAGGAAATCGCCTACCCGAACACAGCTTAGAGTGGATCGGATGGTCTCCATTTTGAAATGGTGTGAGAACATGTGGCTGTTTAGGTGTTTCAGGTCCAGGATAGGCCGGAGCTCCCCTGATTTCTTGGGCACCAGGAAGAATATAGAGTAAACCCCCAGATTCTGTTCCGGCACTGGTACGGGTTGAATGGCCCTGTTCCGAATCAGTTCTGACAAGATTTTTTGGACCTGATGCGGAGATGCCTTTCTCCTGGCTATGGGGAGGAGACAAATCTTTGGGGAATGTGGGCGTGGGATAGCTCTATGGAGTATCCCTTGGTTACCACGTCTTGGACCCACCTGTCCGATGCTGTGTGGAGCCAGCGATGGGTGAACAGAGTTAGTCTTTGTCCCACTGGTGGGTAAAGGTCCTGGCCTTGTAATGTCGGGAATGGGTAGTCACTGTTGCTTTCCCCTGTAGCCTCTATCTCGTCCTCCGGTTCTTTGTCCCCAGGCTCTGAAGGAGGAGGACTGATAGTTCTGAGAGTAAGGGCTACAGAAGCTGTGAGAGGGGCCTCTGTCTCGAAAGGAGTGGCCCTGTTGTTATGAGTCCCTGCGGGGTTGGTATGGTTTGTTCCCCCCCGAAACCTCCGCCTCGAGGAGGGGAGGTAGGAGTACCTGGACTTATTCTTGAGGAGGTCCCTGCCCTCCTCCTTTTGTTTCAAATAATCCTGCAGACCCTCCCCGAAGACATGTTTTCCCTGTAGCGGTAAGTTTTGTAGCAAGGTTTTTAACTCATTTTCTGCATCCCACAGTTTCAGCCACAGTGCCCTTCGAGCATGGTTGGTGATGGCGGTAGCCCTGGCATGAAGGCACAAGGTGTCTACCGCCATGTCAGCTAGGTATTTAGCTGCATCTAAAGTACATTCCAACAGTTCTGCCTCTCTGGACTTAAGGATGGCCTGCTCCTGGAGCTCCTCGAGCCAGCGGATCTGTGCTTGAGGCGTATAGATGGCTGTGGTGGTTGCCTTAGCGGCGGTGCCCTCGATCTCGAAAGCCCTTTTGAGCATATCTTCTACCTTCTTCTCTGTCGGGTCCTTGAGGGCTATTGTACCACATGGTAGTACAGTCTTTTTGCTAAAAGCCGCCACCTGGGGGTCAATGGTGGGGGCCTTACACCAGACATCTGATTTTTCTCCTTGGACCGGGTACATTCTGTCCAGGTTCTTATGGTTTGACATTCTGCCCAGTTCGGGGGATTGCCACTCTTTACTGAAGATGTCCTCGATCACAGGGCATACTGGAAAGGTCTCTGTGGTCGACGGTCTCAGTTGAATCATGGGGTCAAGCTTTGACTCGGGCCTGATTTCTTCAGTGTCGAAACCCATGGTGGCCTTGATGATCTTCATGAGCCCTGGGATCATGTCAAAGGAGCATAATTTTGATTTCAGAGAAGGTGTTGCTTGAAGATCCATATCCTCTTCATCTGATTCCGCCTCATCCTCTTCCCCTGCATCGTCTTTCTCCCTGTCCTTGTGCGCGTCGTTGCATGGGACATCTGGGAGGGTGTCCTCAGGGTTCGTAAGTTCCTCCGGTTGCCCCCCCCTCCTTGTCGGGTTCTGGACTCGGTGGTTTTGCCCTGTGTTGAGTGAGGGATTCCAGTTTTTCCATGATCTTGAGCATAAAGTTCTGCTGGCTCTCCATCATGGCAACTGAGGCCTGCTGGTTTTGGATTAGGAGGGAGCCCGGGTCCATCCACGTAGGGTTGCTGGGTCCCGGGTTGCTGGGGCCCATGGGCGGTGTTTGCTCCAGGGAGGAATCATCGTCGTCAAGGAGGCAGGCCGTGCAGAGGAGACCCAGAGTCTGGGGCAGGAGGGTAGCGCTGCACGAGGAGCATTTCTTTGCTTTCACCATCTGGGGAAGAGAGAAAGGCATACCTTAGCACTGAACTATACACGACACCCAGGGGGTGATTCCTTTACCCCCCCAGCACGAATGAGGGAGGTCTGCCTAACCTGGGACTGTATGCAGGTTGTGGGGGTGCTATGGGAGGACCCCCAGCAATGAGGACCGCGAAGGGAGAAGGCCTGGTGGGCAGCGGTCTGGTCCCATGGCTCGCTATGGGAAGGAGCCATGGCGTGACCGGGAGGGAGTCCGGGGTGGAAGACTACCTTCTCGGTTCACTGTGGGAGGGACCCGAGTAGTAGGGGGCAAGAATAAGGCCCAGAAGGTAGAACCAGGTAGTCTCTGTCAAGGGGGGGAAGGGGGACCCCACTGGAGGGCCGCTGTGGGAGGGACCCTTCGGGGGGGACCCCAAGTATAGCTGCTGTCCCAGCCGATCTTCCCCCTTTTCCTTTTTTTTTCTTTTCAAACCTGTTGCCCTGGATGTCCCTGATGGCTCGTGGCCGCTCGCCGTGCCCCCCACCATCCTGAAGAGTGCCCCTTCCCCCCCACCTCATCTGTGGATGAGGGTTTCATTAGGGTCCGAGGGCACCCTGGCCTCCGATTTATTCCCCATTCCCTTCTTCCTGGGAATGAGGGCACAGTGGACTTGTTCCGGCGGTCCCCCCCCCCCCAGAAGAGGCTGGGGGGGAGGAGGAGACAACGCCCCAGAGAAGGCTGTTCGGCATGGAGGGAGGCGGCTGCACGGAGGTGAGCGCAAGGAGGCACTTCCTTCCTCCTTCCTGAAGCGAGGAGAAACACTCTCACCCCCACTCCAGGCTAGGCCGCGAGGACGAGAGAGGAAAATGGACATCCTCAAGGCGAGTGGCGGCCTAGCAGGGGGTGGAGGAGGTGCTGTCGTGGGGGAGGAGCTTCCCCAACTGCCGCCAAGCCAGGAGCACGACTTGGGCTGCAGTAGGCCCAAACAGAGGCCTACCAGAGGGCATGGAGTGAGGGGGCACCTGCGGCTGGTTCCAGTGCTGCAAGGTACAAGGGGGTGAAAACGAGCCTCCAAGCGGGGTCAAGGCCCAGAGAGGCGGAGGAGAGGAAGGGGAGAAGGAGCAAGTGGCCATGCGGTCATTGCGTGGCCAGGACAGGCCACCGGCCAGCAAGCGGCACTATCAGGCCCAGAACTCTCCATTAAACCGTGAGAACATCACAGAAAACGCCAAGGCACCAGGACAGAGGTCACTGGGGGGGGCACAGACAGGGTAGCGTGCCGCGCCACGCGATGCTACTTAGGCGGCCTGCCCATAACCAAAGCGAGGAGCACATCACATTATATTGTAGCCACCGAGGCTTTCACCATCCATATTATTACAACAGAAAAACAAACTGCAAACATTTTCAGGATACAGCCCGAGGGCTGAAAAAGAAAACACCTGAGCTAGCTAACACTGAGGCAGAGGGCTAGCTTAGGCTAGATACATTTCTGGTGATTCTAGTAACTTTGCAAGGTTTCAAACTGTAACTGCATACATGGTGCCTCTCTCTTTTGATTTATTCAGATTAAAAATTATATATATCCTTGGATTCAAGGTCTTACCTTATAGGAGCAGACAGGGATTCCTGGTGTGCTTGTTGCCTGATCAGATGCACAATTCAAAAACGGAGAGCAGGGGTTTCTGGGACCTGGATCTGCTAGAAATTTGATCTGGGTCATGTGCATCACTAGCCTATCAGATGGGCTTAAACCCATGAGGTAATGTCTGGAGTGCCATGGATGCCAACCAATCACAATATAAAGGTGTATGTCATATATATTCCAGTCATATTTATAAACTATAAAACCTATTTATAAGCCATGTGAAACATATATTTAAAATGTATTATCAGTATTAATACATATATTACAGATACTTTCCAGATGTACATCAGTCCAAACTCATTTTAAAGGGACACTGTCAACCCCCTTCGGTCTCAAAGTGTTCCTAGTTAAAAAAAAACACATTTTATGATCGCCAACAGTCTGTAACAACTGCTAATGCAGCTGGTAGTTTGATTCTGATTCTTTTTTTCTTTAAACAAGTGAAAAAAGACTGCCCATCATAATGGTGTTACCACACAAAAACAGGTTTGTTTATATTCCTTGATCAGCTCCAGCTACATCATTCCTGGACTTGGGAACACCCATAACACAGTCTAGCCACTCATGATGCAGTGGAAGTTTAGGAGTTTATTGCATTATGAGTGACTGCACTGTTTGGGGGTGTTTCTAATGCTCAGGAAGTATGCAGTAAGAACAAATCCAGGATTGTAAACAAAAGAAGGTTGTTTATAAATATACATTAACATGCATTTCAGTTCTACTAAACAAGGAGACAGACAAAATAAACAGCAACATCAATTAATTTTAGAGAAGGTAAGCAATCATAAAATGTAGGTTTTTAACTAGAAATAATATGATGAAAAACAGGTTGACAATGTCCCTTTAACATGTATAAAATATATCTCAGAAAATACATCTCTAATATATTAAAAATATATGTTTGCTAAAATACACTTGCTGTAGAAATTACAGAGTAAAATTACGCTTGCATAAAACTATAATCATTTTTCATTAGAGAGTCCATAAAAACATTAAAAAGTAAAACAAAATATTTTCTTTGATACTGTAACAAACCATATACATTTAGTATATCAATGCCAAGTATAAGACATGCCTCATTGAATTCTGTAAATATCTAAAGTATAACTGGAAAAATGCACAGATATCGGAAAATATGTGATATATTAAGGTATTTTTAGATATAGTCTACATATTAACAACATACAGTATAGTTCTTTTCCATATGGGTATAATTTAAAACTATGTTATGAATATATTTTTGTGTTTTTTTATATATATTTAACATCTTACAAGGGAAACCAAAAATTAAAAGGTATAAGTAACTCAGAGTATATATGTTGGATAGATTCAAAATATGTTTACCTAAAATGCAAAATATGTAGAAACTGCAATAATGTGTATGCACAAACAAGTGTTTTTGATTTTATTCAAGGACATAACATTGAAAGAACAAAAACTAGAATTTTGAAATAGTATAGCAAAAAATATAATTCAATAACATATATATCAAAGATGTTTTCCAAATATGATACATCTTAGATCATTCTGTGAATATCTAGAATATATCTCAAAATATATCTGAAAAGTGTGAATGTATCTGACATGTATTTGAAACGTATCTGGGGATACAAGGAAATATTTCAGATATTAAAAAAATATACATATTTCTCATATGGGATGTATCTTTCATTTAATTTTATTATTCTGTTACGGATTTATATCTATGCAATAAAAATGTTATAAAAAAACTCATCAAAGTGGAAAAAGGACAATGGAATAGCATTTGCTATAGCGCTTCACTACATTACCAATCTTCAGCATTTATCATCATGCATTCCAGATTCTCTTTATCAACAGTCAGACATTCTAGGATTTAGAGTCTCTCACTCACACTCTTCTCCTTTTGCTTTTTTGGAACTGTTGATATGTGACACAGATAGATCTTAGCTCAGTTTTCACACGCCAGGTCAACCTGCAGTGCTGGGCGTATCAGGAAAATTGCTCAGACTGGTAAACAGAACTGACATGGTATGAAAACAATAGAGTGTGTGCAATGTTTGCCCCACAAAGGCCTCATGCTCACTAAGGGATATTTTTCACTAGAACCATACTTTAAGGAAGGTGCACAACTTGACTTGGTTAAGAAAATGCAATACTTCTGCGCCTTTTAGTAAAAAGAAAAATCATTACAAAATAATAGACTTTGACAATAGATAAGGACCGCTTGGCCCACCTAGTCTGACCATTTCCCTACCTTTTGGATAAGCCGAAGATCCTAGTTAACCAACAGCCTACTTCTTCCTACCCCCACCAGAATTGGGTTATGTCTGTCTCATGCATTATTGAATTCCCCCCCCCCACTGTTGTTTGACCCCACAACCTCCTCAGAAAGGTCATTCCATATTTTGCATTTTAGGTAAATATATTTTGAATCTATCCAACATATATATTCTGAGTTACTTATACCTTTTCATTTTTGGTTTCCCTTGTAAGATGCTAAATATATATAAAAAACACAAAAATATATTCATAACATAGTGGCTAGAAATTGAGCAATTTGATTGGCTGACAGCATTCTGAAAGGGTTATGATAATTAAGCAATAACTTACAACAGGGGTTATGGTAATGTCCTGTTAATCTCCCCCGTGAAACGAGGCAAAGCTGAGTGTCACATGCCCACTGAGGGTGATTAACTGGACATTAACATGACCCCTGGAGTGCCCTGTTGTTATTATTGCACTTTATGTGGTAGCTGACACACTGAGTTATATTCCGGTATATATATATATATATATATATATATATATATACACACACACACACACACACACACACACACACACATACATTATGAACTCCCTCACTGTGACATCATAAGTGACTGATCTGGCAGGAAGTGACTGGCACTTATTAAGTAGTTGTGATGTCACAATCAGTGAGGTCACACTGCTGATCAGGCACTTAGAGGAGCAGAATTAGATATGTCAGCCTCCAGTCAGAGTGCTGTTGCATGCATCATCCCTTATACTGTCAGGACGAAAGTCCTGCAATTAACAAACAGGAAAAGAAACGAATCTCAGATATAAAAACCAATAGTGGACTACTTCTAAAAGTTAATAGTATACTATCTCTTTAAGGCACCTCCAGGTGTCAGGTTACTTTTGTTAATCTGTAACCCTACAACTGTAAGGCAGCTGGTTTACCTCATGCCTCATGATTCCTCCAATTAGTTTAACTAAATTTAACCCAACCCAACTCATAGTCATGTATTAATGCACAAGAACCCAGTCTCTTTGGGTGCATATGCAAGAACTGTAAGTATTATACTGGAACAAAAATGCACAGTAGGTATTTAGCTTGGCCACTGCTATATGCTTCAGATGTATTACCCTTCCTCAAATGGTGTGTATGTCAGGGTTTATACATTACAGACAAAGTCAGACTCTCTGGTCTTCATGACAGTTTTGATTCGTGTTGACTGATATCATGTGTCATCGTGGTTACGGCCAGCTTACTGCCTGTAGCTGCTGTCCAGCCTCAGTCTGCCAGCTCTACCCGATGAGATCAGTTCAAACTTGTAAATGAACCAAGGGAAGGATCACACACTGGAACAACTTCTATTTTCAGTGTCCTGGAATTTGAAAAGACTAATAACATTGTGCCCCTCAGCTGTGGGATGCTCCTCTGCAGGCTTTACAGTATCGCCTCTCCTTACAGTGCTCTGCTGTTTACTAATGAATGTACAGTGCCTGCCCATACTACAAGATATATATGTAGCCTAGGCCACCCTTCCCCCAAATAAAGCTTAACTTAGGCTTCATGTCCAGAACCCCTGCCCAGCAGCTAGCTCCTATATTCACTCCCCAGCCCCAGGACTGCAGCCAGAAACTGAGGAGCAACACCAGACACTGATAGCAGCCTCTGGCTGCTGGCTGTTTGTCTTGAGCTGCGCATATCAAAGAGGCTATAGGCCTGAAGCAAAGCATGCAATGTGCTTCCAAATGCTCATCCCAACTCCCGGTCCTCAGGACCAGGCAGCAAGGACTGGGAGCAAGAAGAGAAAACAGATGGAAGCTGCAGTAGGGGACTGAATGTTTTAAAATAAAATAAAAGAAGCCTATGAGCACAATGAGGAGTGCTGTGTTGAATTCCCCTGACCTCCAGAGACAGTAAGTCGGTTCAGGGGTCAAGAGACAGAGCTGCACTTGGCAGACCAATCAGGAGGCTGAAAGAGTCTCACGTGTCCCAAAGGGACACAAGAAGCTGCCTCCAAGCATTAAGGATATGTAGTTCCAGCAAAAGGGGCATGAACAGAGAGGCAGTAAGAGGGAAGGACTATTACAAGGCCTTCTTATCAACCAATCACAGAGAATGAGTGTCTGTGTGAAAAGGTAGGAGGAATGACTGTGCAACCAACATTGCTTCAGAGGCAGACATGTCTCCAAGGCAGCCCACAAAGCCCCCCCCACATTACACACTGATTGGCCAGTGCCCAGTGAGATGACCTCTGCCTCTGTGGCAGGGGTTGCCCCGTATTAGGCAGCAGACCCTGCCTCCGAGGCAGACATTCCCCGACTGAGAAAGGCTCTACCTCAGAGGCAGCCAGCAGGTGTTGCCCCTAGACAGATGGACCCCTCCAAGGCATGGTTTGCGCCATGACTGAGACAATCCCTGCCTCTGAGGCAGCTGTTTCTCTTACCAGGCAGTCTGTGCCTCCCAAACAGTAATTCCACCCAACTCAGACAGGCTCGCTCAGTGTAAGGGCAAAGCCTTCCTTGGAGGCAGGGATCGCCCTATTAGGGGCAAAGCTTACCTCAGAGGTAGGGGCAGTCTCTGTCTCTGTCTAGGGGCACCACCTGCCTTAGAAGCAGAGCCTCTAAGAGTGGGCAGAATGCCTGCCTTGAAGCAAGGACTTCTGTAGTATGGGCAATGCCTGCCTCAGAGGCATTGGCTGTCTCTGGCTAGGATGCAACACCTGCCACTAAAGCAGAGTCTATCTGAGTGGGGGAATGCCTACCTTGGAAGCAGGGGCTGTCTCAGTCAAGGTGCAACACCTTGGAGACAGAACATCAGAGGCAGGGCCTTCCTGGTAGGGGCAACAGCTGCCTCAGAGGTAGGGTCTGTCTCAGTCAATGGGGAACACCTGCCTCAGAAGCAGAGCCTGTCTGAGTAGGAAGAACAAGCTGCCATGGAGGCTGGGCCTGTATGGTAGGGAGCAACACCTGCCTCAAATGCAGATGATATCTTCCTGGGTGCCAACCAATTAGTGAAGTGGGGTGGGCTTTGTGGGCCTCCACAGCAACATTGGTTGCCCATTCGGTTCTCTGTTGCAGCACCAGTAGGAGGAGACTGAGCTGGGGTTGTGAGAGGGAGAGAAGCTGCAAGAGACATGTAACCCCAAGGGGGCGCTACCCTTAGGGCTTCTACCCCTGCCTGCCTCAACTGTGGCAGGGTGAGGGACCCAGATCCATTGACAGGCGCCTCCACCCAGAGGTCGTGGTCAAAACAGTCGAGATTGACTCGGTCACAGCCCTCTGGGTTACTGCAACCCCCCCTTTCGTCCCACTAGTGGCTCACCCAGAGTACTGACAATACTTCTCCCCTGTACACTTACCCCCTGGCTCGTATCTCTCAGCTCACTCCAGGGACCCCTTGGAAAGTAAGCACCATTATCACACTTTCACTGTACAGTATATCCTCAGTAAAACACAATCCAGCAAGGGTACAGTTGCAAAACAAACAATCTGATTTATTTAAGGGGGAATAACAAAGACGGGGTGAAATCAAGTTGATTGGCTTATCACTATACTTATCTACCTAGGACTCTGTGCACAGGCCTAAACCTATTAGTTACTGTCCCTGGGTACCCAAGCCCTAATGGCTAGTCCCTCGTGGCAGCTGGTTGGGGCCCTGATGCAAGTAAGCATTCACTTTCCTGAGCAGATCAGAATGAGCAGAAGGCACAGTTAATGCAGGCAGCAGTATAACGAAAAGATTGTTGCCACTGCTTGTAAGCTTGACAGGGAGCTACCCTGACCCAGTACTCACGACTCCAACAGATACCCTCCCTTCATCACTTGCAGGGCTGACCCTGAGCTTCAAAAGCCTCCTCACACATTTATATGGCAAACAACAGAGGGGTACCACACCAGGCAGCAGCTTTCAGGACCCAAACGAACTCACGGCCACTTTGGGCGGTAGCAGCCACTCCAAATGTCCTGTTGGACCGAGCGCGATTCAGCAGATTCTCCAGTCCCCTTCAGGTAAAGCCTGGTAGGTAGCTGTGTCCCTACACAGCCTCCTCTGACCGCATGCCAGTGTATTTAGTCCGAAGCACTGGCAAGGCAAAAACGTCCGCCTCAGGCCTTTCACACGCTTCCCGCGTGAACACTCAAAATGGCGCAGAAGCTCAGAGCTCCGCTCTCCTCCACAGTCACAACGAAAGCTGCTCCTAGCAGCATGGGGCACTCCTTCCAGCTCGGGCGCTACCCGATCCCATTGGCTAGCGTCACATGCCAGTCAATTTCTCTGGCCCTCAGTGGCCCGAAAGAGTGCCATAGCCCATAATGCCTTTCCCAAATTACAAGCAGTTCCTCTATTGGTCAGACAGCTCTACTAGAGTCCCGAGGTACTGATTGGTCCAATTCGGCAGTTCTGGACCAAAATGGAGGAGATAATCGGAACAGTCTTTACTGCAAAGAAGGCAGGTTAGAACAACCACATTATCATTATTACTCTACACTATTATCAATAACCAATTACATCTTTCCAGAGGCCTCCCACTGCACAACACAGCGAGGGCAGTATGGAGCACTTACTGGGCAGTCTGGGCGGGACTCGGGCATACAACCACACAGCCCCCCCATTTCAGCTGATTAGGACTACGAACAGGCAGCCCTTAAAGAGACCGTACACAGATGCTCTAAAAGCACTCCATCATCTCCTTTTAAAACGGCTTAAGCGCCGAACGCCAACCACAAGGGGAAACACCTCGGCAGCTCTGAGGAGGCTTTTAAGACCCCCCATTGGTAGGGGGGTTACAGACAGCTCACAGCTAGAGCCGAGCTGTGAGTCAAAGTTCATTCGAGATTGATTGTCAGCATCGCTCACAGGCTCAGAGTGGGTTGCCTGGAATTTATCTGGGAACCATTCACTCAGAGAGCAGGGTTGCCTTGACGACTCTGGTTCTAAGGAAAGCCATGCCAGTTTTCTTAAACATTTGCTGCTGGGATTTGTTCCAGTAGGGCACTTTTGCCAAATCTAGGCCCAAGTGCCTGCTCTCATGTGGCAAAGTGAAGAAAAGGACAGCTGTTTAATGAAGATGACAGTGAAAGACAGACCAAAGTGGGATTCGCTTCAGCCCACATACTGCTGGGAAACCAGGAACCAAAAGTTGAAAACAGGAGGAAGCCTCTTAACCAAATCCTGCAGACTCTGCTGTCTAACCAGAAAGCCATGAGTAGTAACCAAGGCTTGCCCTGCGTCGGTATGTACAGTAAATAAGTTAATTTAATTGAATTTAGACAGGTAGACCCAGGTCAGTGGTGTATGACCTTAGGCTCCAACCAAGAAGGCAGCTGACAGTTAAAAGATATTTGTAAACTTTATTTTCAAAACCCTCGCTGAGGAATTTCTCCAGGACTCTATTTAATTTGTCTAATATTTAGGACTCTGTGTTTTCTTTTAAAGTCATCTCATCCCCACCAGTGCTGCAACCCATCTGTATGACAGGCCTGCAGCGTTCCCACTCACAGGCATGCGCACAAGGACTGTTGGGAGCTCCCTGTGGTACTTTATACTGGTACATCAGTGGGTGGGAAATATTGTAGGACTGAGGAGAAAGCAGGGATTGGTGGGTAGTGGGACCCATGCATATTATTTCTGTTATTGACCCCATGAGCACAGTATTTGTAAATGCCGTTTATTTTCCTTTTTCCCTGAAACTCCCTATTATTTGTCCCTATCCAATAAATGAATAAGGGATACACAATGACCTGACTCAAAATTTGCAATTGATCACCTAGTATGAAGGGGCAACACTGTAACTCACAAGTGGTGAAGCCACGAGTGAGTTATGAAAGTCTTGTACCCTCACAAGTGGAAATAAATTGTGTAATTTGAGTCAAGTCATTGTGTATTCAATTTATGTAACATCCATTCAACAGTTCTAACTTTTTAAATCAGCTTTTTGTGTGACGATTTTATGGTTTTTCTATGATGCTGAATAGGCCTATTACAATGACATCAGCATTGTGATAGCTGCTCTCTGATTGGTTCTGTTGTGTGCAAATGTCAAGGAAAGTCATTGTGACGTAACTAACCTCTAGCTAAATATTTATCTGGAGGGTATAAAGCGTGATAGACAAATTTATCAGGGAAAATTTATCATCACTGGTGTTGTATAAATCTAGTGTTACTGGTTAAATTACATACATTATTTCATTTCTATTTCTTGCCTGTTTACAGTACTGTGGTTTGCAGTTATAAAGTACAGTATAATGTAAAGAATAATGTATAGGCTACAATACACAATGAGTCTGTGTTTCCATTAAGGGATTGAGATAACAGCGTATGGATCTCGAGAGTGAATCTCAAGAGGTCCATGCTGTTATCTGAACCCCAAGATAGAAACACAAAGTGAGTTGTGTATGGTTGCCATATTTTATTTTTTATAGTATATGGGCAGGGCAGGGTCTGCATGCCCTCCGAGAGAGAAGGGAACCAAGGAGGATAGTGGGGTGTAACGGATGTGGAGCAGCGGTTTACAGAGACGTGCTGTGGAGAATGGGGGGTTGCCCCATATGTGTGAGATTGATGCATCTAGATACTGAAATTTATTGGCTGAGGACAGAAGTGGAGAGGCAGGGCATGGGAGGAAGTAAGGGAAGGGGATACGGCATAGGGGTTACAAATCGATGGAGACAGGATGATTGGACAAGTGCAAGTATGCAGAGGAAAATACAGGGGTAGGAAACAGATTGGGCTGCTGGGAGAAAAGGTGATGGCAGGAGGTGGGTTAGAAGGTGGTGTGGAGCAGGGTGGTACTGCACAGGGAACTACAAGAAACAGTAATAACAGGGATAGTGTGGGAAACAAGTTTGTAAATGGAGGCAGGGTTAACCTGATGAATAGGTATACACCTTCACAAAATTTAAAGGACACGGGAAATCATGAGGGGGCAGGGAGTACTGATGTTACACATAGTGGGGGGAAGAGGGGGCATTGGAGGGTGGGAAAAGGGAAGAACTGAGGGGAATGATGAGGGTGAGAGGTGACAAAGGAGGGGATAGAAAAGATAAATCGTGGGCCATGGCAGGGGAAACTAGTGATGGTTGTCAGGGAGAAGAGGTGAAGAGGGGTAAGGAGGTGATGATAGGGCAGGGCAGGGGAGACCAAGGGGGAGTGACAATAAGGGGGAAGGGGTGTGGTAACTGGGAGGGGGATAAGGGGTTCACTTGTGGGTAGTACTTTAATTGGTGATAAGGGAGAAATGCAAAACATCTCAGCAAAGAGGAGGGACGTTGTCCAAGGGGGGAGGGTAGGGCATGAGGAATCTGAAGGGGGGGACAGGTCAGGGGGAGAGACATGGATGAACATGACAATGAGCAGAATGGAGAGGAAACTATAGTGAGCAGGCAAAAAGAAGGTAGCTGGGTCATCATACTGGGAGATTCCATAATTAAGGATATCAAGTCGGGGGGAAGGGGAAGGAGGAAGGAGCTCTATCAGGGTTGAGTGCATGCCTGACATGACTGCACACAGAGCCAAGCACATAGTCCACTCTATAGTAAGGAAGCATGGGGGAACCTTCACATAGTGGTGCACCTCGGCACAAACACCTTGCAAGGAAATAGTGTGCAGGAAGTACAGGCAAGATTTAGGGAACTGGCCAGAATATGTAAAACTGAAGGGAATACTGTGGTATTTTCCAAAGTCCTGCTGGTGCCAAGGGCAAGCACAGACAGAAAGGAGAGGATAAGGGACTTTAACAAGTGGTTAGGAGAATGGTGCCTAGATATGGGGTTTGTACTGGTGGGAGGCAGGGGGGTAGCATGGGATAACAAGGATCTATTCACCAAGAACAGACTACTTCTGAGTAAGGAGGGAAAAGGAGTTCTAAGAAAGAAGCTGGGGGAGTTTTTGCTAGTAAATATGAGTTAAACTAGCAGAGGGGGCTTAGACTTACGGAGCAGGTAGGAACGCAGTTTGGGAGGGCCAGCTCTTCTCCCCCAATTGGAAAGTTGGAGGATGAGAAGAACTCGCAGGAGGGTTATAGTTCAAGGAAAGGGAAGGCTAAGAAGGATAGAGGGGCAGGTTGGAAGGTGGTCTCCACAAATGCGAGGAGCCTGGGTAACAAGCTACCGGAGTTACAGGCATTGATGGCAGAGGGGGAGGTGGACATGGCTGCAATTACAGAGACATGGGCCACCCAGTACCATGACTGGGACTTAATAATACCAGGGTACAAAATGTTTAGGAGAGGCAGGAAAATTGGCAAGGGAGGTGGGGTGACGTTATTTGTAAGAGAGGGTATAGAGTGCAGCAGGAAAGAGGGTGAGGAGGGGAATGTGGAGATATCGTGAGTCACCTTAAAGGATACTAAGGGCAGGAGGGTCAAACTGAGGGTAGTCTATAGATCACCAACACAGTCTGAGGAACATGACAGAGAACTGATGGATAACCTAATAACTCACTGTGGCAGGGGCAGGGGCTGGATGGAGGTGTCGGGAGACTTCAACCTGCCAGGGATGGACTGGTGCACTATGTCATCAGCTACTGCTAAAGAATAAAGGATACTGAATGCATTCCAAGATGCATTCCTGTCACAACTGGTGGTAGAACGGACCAGAGAAGGAAGCATCTTGGACCTGGTTCTGGCAGATGGCGACCAGGTAAAAGATGCGGTAGTAGAGAGCCTGCTGACGGGGAGTGACCACTGTACAGTATGGTTCTCCCTGGACCTGGGAAGGGGAGGAATTCAGACAATTACAAAGGTAATGGACTTTAGGGGAGCAGATTTTGGGAGGATGATGGCCATCCTTGAGGGGGCACCTAGAGAAGATCAGTCCAAATATGGACATGGAATGCAGGTGGGCAATATTGAAGTTGGGCCTGTTAGAGGCCACAAAAACTTGCACAAGTACCCACTGCAAGAAAGCAAGATCAAGGAAACCTAGTTGGTGGACCAAGGAGGTGCAGGAGAGTGTAAGGGAGAAAATTCTAGCCTTCTGAAAGTACAAGAGAACTTGTGGGGAGGAGGACAGGGAGGAGTCCTATATGAAATCGAGGGAGGTGAGCAGGGTGGTAATGGCAGCCAAGGCATCCAAAGAACTAAGGTTGGCACAGGGGATCAGGAAGGGGGGAGAAGACATTTTTTTAGATATATCAGGGAGAGAAGAAAGAGTAGGGGTCAAATCACCAGGTTAAAAAAAGAAGGTGGGTGGGCAGAGGTGGGACTTGAGCAAGCTGAGGTACTAAACAAATACTTCTGCTCAGTCTTTACAAGGAAAAAGGATGGGCCAATTCCACGGGGGGGGAGGTAAGGCCAGGGCTGGGAATGGGGGCACACTAACAGATGGAGCGATCCTGGTGAGGAGGTTGTGGGAGGGCCTTAAGTCCTTGAGGACAGACAAGACCCCGGGCCCGGATGAGATCCACTTGAGTCCTCAAAGAATTGGTGGATGTCCTGGCAGCATCTCTGAAGGAATTATTCAATTCCTCCCTCCTATTTGATGTGTACCACTGAACTGGAGGATGGCACTAGTTGTGCCCCTCCATAAGAGTGGTCCTAGTGGCAAGCCAGGAATTTACAGGACGGTCAGCTTGACATCAATAGTGAGGAAACTATTGGAGACCATCCTGAAGGAAAGACTGGTGGAGTTCCTGGAAGTAAATGGCCTTCAAGATGTCCAGCAACGTGAATTCATCTAGGGGAGATCTTGTCAAACTAACCTGGTCGAATTTTTTGAATGGGTGACAAGGTCTTTGGATGGTGGTCAGCCGGTTGATGTCTTGTACCTGGATTTCAGCAAGGCATTTGACTCGGTGCTGCGTGGGAGACTGTTGGGCAAGCTGAGGAACCTGGGGGGGGGGGATAAAGATGGTGAAGTGGACTGGAAACTGGCTGAGCAACAGGCAACAGCAGGTGGCAGTAGGAGTGGAGCTTTTGACACCCAGAAGAGCCATTAGAGTTCCTGCAAGGATCTGTACTGGATCCACTGTTATTTAACACTTTCATTGTGGACATTGCAGAGGGAGTTATGAGCAAAATTAGCCTGTTTGCCGACGACTCCAAACTGGGAGCAGTGGTGGACAGTGAGGAGGGGTGTAAGACTCTCCAGGAAGACCTGGAAAGACTTGAACAGTGGTCAAACACTTGGCAGCTGGATTTTAATGCTCGGAAGTGTAGTGTATGCATTAGGGGGCTAAGAACCCAGGGTATAGCTACCTTTTGGTGGGGGAGGGGAACAGTTGACAGTCTTGAAGGAGGAAAAAGATCTAGGAGTGGTGATCACTAGCAGAATAAATCACTCAGATCAGTGCAGAAAAGCAGTGGTAAAGGCAAACAGAATGCTGGGGTGTATTGCTAGGGGGATCATTTCAAGGAGGAAGAAGGTTATCCTGCCATTGTACAAATCCTTAGTGATGCTGCAGTTGGAGTACTGTGTGCAGTTCTGGCATCCTTACTTGAAGAATGATGTCATGCTCCTGGAGAGAATCCAAAGGAGGGTGTCTAAGATGATCCAGGGAATGGGGGAGAAGCCATATGTGGAGAGACTTAGGGAGCTGAACATGTAATCCCTGAAAGACAGAAGGGACAGAGGGGATATGATCAAGACCTTCAAATACATGAAAGGCATCTGCAGAGTAAACACTGAGGGTTTGTTCAGATTAAAGAGGGAAGGGACCACGAGGGGTCATAGCCTAAAACTGAAGAGAACTGAGGAAACATTACTTCACAGAAAGGGTGGAGGTGCCTTGGAATGCGCTACCTGAGGAGGTTATTTCAATGGAATTAGTGGGAAGTTTTAAGAAGAGATGGGATAGGTACCATACATGGGCAAGGTACAGGAGAGGAGGGAAGTGACCAGTAGGGGAACTCAGGGTAGAAACACTTGGGGGGAGGGAGGGAAAAGGGGAGGGAGGGAAGCAGCAGTGACTATACTGTGAGCTGTACCTTGAGCAGACTTGATAGACCTTGGGGCCTAATCTGCTGGCATTTTCATATGCTCATATGTTCTAGTAAAAGTAGCACTGTAGTAGTTTTTTTTGCTTCTATATGGCACTGTGGTAAAGCAGGTCATATTCTTTTTTAATCATAATCGATTGGGCATATATACACCTTTATTACCTTATTTTATTCCTGCCTGTGTTTTGCTGTGTTGTTGGTGTTATTAGTGACAGTGCCAAAGAGAACTAGTGAGAGAAAACAGAGAGAGAGACCAAGTACTTGTGAGTATGTGTGCTGTGTGCTGTCATGGTTACCTTGAGTAGCTCTGGACATGAGCATGAGGTACTTGTTCCAGGTTTGGGAAGGAATATGTTTTAAAAACTTTAGGACATTATTTTTAGGCAAAAAAGGTTGCAGTTCACCTAATAGGATCATGAACTTATAAATAAATTAGGTAACAGGCAAAACCTGGCAAATCGTTGTAACGACTGTAAAGTGACTGAGTGCTGAAAAGAAAATGAAAGCGGATGGGTGGCAGTCGACATGAGCAGGGCACAGCTCCTATGATTATAGAACGTGCACAACAATTTTAGAATGTGCACAGTAACTTTAGAAAGTGCACAATACGTTTTTTGGGTAGCACGTGAGGTGGGCGCCTGAATCACAGCGCTGTCCAAAATGGTGACGCGATATGGGCGAAAGCCAGAAAGGCGAGAGGGCAGGAAAGGTGACCGGATGTGGTGGGGTGGGCGACCCTAGTGACAGGATGTCACTTTGTGTATGCGCACGAGGGGGAGCTAGCATGGCGAGCGTGGCCTTGGAGAGAGCGAAGGGGATGTAGAATTGGCACTGCGGTTGGCTGCCGAGCTGTGCCGTGGCATCGGGCTGGCCTCTGCTTGCAGTGCTGGGGTTCCGGTCTGGTCTGGGTCCTGGCGCTACTGTGCTTTTCTTGTGCCCGGCCCAAAATCTTATTTTTTACTTTTGCACCCCATTGCACCCCCTGGAGTTGAGAATCCTTAAGTAGGGGTGTGGGGGGTGGAAGCTTCCACAGAAAGCAAGAATTTTTAGTCCCCGGCGATGTTTTTCCATGCGCCCGGGGTTGTCAGGGTGGTGAAATTGTTTCGCCGCCCTGATGTCGCTCTTCTGTGGGTCACCCTTTTGCGGTTGCCCAGATCACATAGAACACGGTTTTTGAGATACTTGATTTCAGCGCACAATAAACCCTAACCATATACTATAAACTGTCAATTTTAATTTTTCATATAATTTACATTTTACACCCCTCAGCATGGAGTTCCCATCCCTCCAGTCAGACTAAGCCCCACCCCACCCCGGCTGCAGTGCTTGCCTCCATACCCCAATCCCAAAGCTTACCCCCCCATGGCCAAGGAAAGCTTGACCGTCCCCCATGGTGGAGCCTAGCCACAGCCAGGCAACATCCCCAAACTGCTCCTGCAAACAAGATGAAAAACACCCTCAGGGGTGTCAGTGTGGCTGGTAGTGGAGAGTGGGGCCCAGATGTGTCAGCTATCGTGCTGCTTCATTCTGAGGATTTTGATGATTAGGCCCTCCAAAGTCAGCTGTACATAGCCAATGAGTGCCCACCCCGTCAACCTGTAGGCACGGTACTCAGTGTTTCCAACCACAGTATCAAGGCAGTCCCACTTTTCCAAAATATAAGATACAAAATGAACAGGTAACATTATCTGCCGGCTTGTCGGTGCAGCGGTTGGATTTCCACTTGCGATGCTGGCAACCTGGGTTCAGGAACGGATCCAGGTTGTCGAAGGACTGGCTAGGGGGAAAAGGATTGAGCGTCCTTGGACTGCTCTCCTTCTCCAGGGGGGAGGGTGGTGAGTGCTCGGTGCAGGAGCGACACCCAGCAGAGGCTGGGTTCGTCACATAGTACTGATGCCTGCATAACTCAGGGGCAGGGTGGACACTAGTTGTCATTGCACGTCCCTGACCCTGCCTATAGGGGAGAGAAAATCTGTGATGGCCATCTCCATGAAGCCCTGCCCCCAGGCTTTGATTAGCCTCCTAGTTGGCTCTCCCGAAAAGGACCAGTATTGCGGCACTGATGGGAGACAGTGCCACGACCCCATCCCCTGTAAGCCAGGGAGAGCACTGGCCTTACTGGAGGTGGGAGTGCAGGGGCCCATGACCAGGGAGGATACCGATGGCCAAAGCAGCAAAAAAGCTTAATAAATAGAAAAAAAAAAAAGAACGGGTAACATTATGTTCATACCTAGGTCAGTTAGTACAGGTGTCCCACAAGGGTCTATACTGGGATCCCTACTTTTTAGCCTGTTTCTGAACAAGCTCCCTTCAGTTTGCCAGGACTGCAGAGTCATCCTTTATGCTGACGGTGCAGTCCTGACAATAAGAGGTAAAAGTGTCCATGTCATAGAAAAACACTTCAGCGTGATTTTACTGGAGTCCAAAATTGGTTCAGAAGTGATAAACTAGCAATGAATGTTAACAAAAAAAACAAATCAACACTTTTTAGTAGTTTAAGGAAGAGTGGACACTGTGAACAACTTGGAATTAAGATTTAAGAAGGAGATATTTTGGAACAGGTACAACATTTTAAATACCTGCGAGTTTTTCTGGATAGCATACTGTCCTATGCTAAATATATACTGTATATCATATAGTCCAAGAAAATTTACATGAGATTGGGCTTGTTATATAGAAACAAAAGGAATTTTGACTAAGAAACAAAAAAATGTAGTTGCTCAGAGTCTAATCCTGTCCATTACTGATTATGGGCTACCAATTTATGCGTCAGCAGCGGACAGTGTGCTTTGCAGACTGAGGGAAGCAAACAATCACATTTTTAGGATTGTACTGGAATCTAGAAGGGATACTCATCACTGTGAACTTTATGAATGGGTAGGGTGGTTTCCCCTTGTCTCTTGTATTAGGTATCTTGATGGTGGCTGGTGCCGGAAACTTTTGCACAGTGTACTCAAAAACTATATACAATGTTACTGAAATGTTAAAACTGTTATACAACATGATCAATTATGAATCTGAAATCAATAATACCCAGTAACAGAACAAACGTGGGACAAAAACTTTTCACGTATAGGGCAACAAAAGCAAGGAATTCATATCCCATGAATGTATTAGATAGGCAGTAATTGAGGCACTTTAGAAATGGCCTTAGAAAGTATCTTCAAGATCTTGCTGTGTGCAATTGTTTTAAATGAGTGGTATTTTATTGCATGCATGATGAAGTATAATTTATGCTATGTATGTTATATATTTGTATGGCGGGGTTACCTTTGAAAACAGGCACTTGATGCTAAAGGTATTTTCCAAACAATAAAATCTAAAATCCAAGGTACAGAGGACTAAAGCAGAGAAGAATAATTATAGCATAACAGGCACATCTCTTCCGCAAATATTTTTTTATGTTTAATGCAGCCCAAGTGAAAATTGATCAGTAGCATTTACAGCGATAATTGGAGGACTCCTACTGAACTCAGCAGCTTTGTGCCACTCTAGCACTTCCTCAGGAAGCCATGCTCTAATTATTTTTCTCTGCTTTGGAGAGCCCTCTATACCTTGTGTTTTTTGTCTGTTTTAAAGTTAGCCACTTTGAGAGGAGCACTCTCCCCCCAACACACACACACACTGCTGGGCATACCTGACTTTGTTTGCTGTAGTTCCACTTTCCCACCTGTAGGTGGTACCCTGAGAGCAGGATGCTCAACAGCCTCCCTGGGGGTCAGTGCACAATGCCTCCACATTACATTCCAGGCCCCACCAGCCCAGGAGAGGCAGTAGAGACCAACAATCAATCCTGGGTCCCACATAGTGGAGCAGTGCTCCACCAGCCAATGCCCCGAGGTGGGCTAGCAAATTGTTAATTTTTTTGGGGGGGATTAGCTTCTTAATGTGTTAGTCTCTGAGTTGGGGGGGGTGATACCATAGTTTTAGATTTCTTGGACACCGTAGGAAGTCCCTGGCATGAAACCACTTTTTTGCCAGAAAGGTCCTTCTAGGACAGCAACAGAAAAAGCTATCAGCACATGCTCACTGGGCATACCACTTGTCAGAAAATAAAGAGACACAAGAAATAGGTGGGCACTCCAGAAAGACTCTGAATTTCAACTGTTCATTGCACAGGCAGATACATTAAAATGCAATTTCAGGGCATTAGTGGAATAACCAGAGGAAGGCATGTCTTAGTGTCGATACGTAGCATAGTTTCTTTTGGTCTGGGGTTGGAGTGTCCGCACTGTGTGTTATTCACTATTGCACTGAAATTGCACTTTAATGTATCGGCCTGTGCAACAAACTGTTGAAATTTAGAGCCTTCCTGGAATGTCCACTTATTTCATGTAGTTCCTTCCAGCTGAAGGCACTGAACTACCAGTACAGACTCCAGTTAAACACTCCACATCTCTTGGGACATCTGTCCCAAAGCCCAAAGGTTCCAGTCCACTGCAAGTGATACCAGGTTGCACCACACTTGGGAAACAGGGCTTCTACAGAGAATAAATGATGGGAAAGTGTGGTATACAAGGAATATACTTATTGAAAGGGCTATTCAGATAATACGGTTTCAAGCCTGAAGGTTTAATGGCTTTATTATCTGAAGAGTCCCCTCAATAGGTATATTTATGAATATGCAGGACTTACCCATCATTTGTTTCATATAATAGAGCAGGATAGTTATGATTTACCTTATAATTAAAGTCACGTTTGTTAGTGGATTTGCCCAGGGACAGGGATGTTTTTGAGTTTACTTTCCAATGTGTTTTGATCCCGTGTTTCCACAGTGTAGTGGTATTTTGGTTATGGGTACTCTTTTGGCCCTTGTGTGTTGTAGTGTAGGGTTCCCCATATATGTGGGCATTTCTGTTGCCAGTCATCCATTATTTCATTGGTGGTGTCATGGTCTGTGACTGTAGTCAGCAGTTTGGAGCTGCTTGTTCAGTTGGGAGCACAGTCTGTGGTTACAGTTGCATGTGGCATTGTAGGTTTCTGGATTCTGCAGTCAGGAGCAGCGTCTGTCATTGATTCTATGGCCAGGGGCAGCCTATCATCTATAGAGATGCCAGTGGTAGTGTGGAGGGCATGGCAACTGAGGAGACAGCTGAAGCATACAGGGACCTGTTGGCAGCAGCATGCAGTGCTTGGCAGCTGAGGAGAGAAATGGAGTGTTGAGGGGCACAGCTATTTGGTGAGAAAAATGGGGGCGAGGTGTTTGTGTGGCAGCAGTAAAACATTTTTGGATTGTGTTTTTGGTATGGCGTACTAAGCATGCAACATTTTAAGCTGGTTTGGTAGGTTTCTCAATTGATGTGTTAACTGGTTATTTAGTATGTTAATTAGGGTTTAATTGGTTAGTAACTTGTTTGCATCTATTCCTGTGTTTTCTGCTTTTCCATGTATATTTTTCCCACAATGTACAGCTTTTCTTCAAGAGGTATATAGTTCCAGAGGTATATAGCTTTAATTGGAGGTATACAGTTTTAATTGGTAGGTATGTAGTTTTAATTGATGAGGTATACAAGGAAATACACAATAATGGCTATGGAGAAAATTACCATTTGTGTGTGTGTGTGTGTGTGTGTGTGTGTGTGTGTGTGTATGTGTGTGTTTGTATCTTAATACAGCTGAATATGCCTCTATGTGAATTGCTGAGCCGAAACCAGAATGCATGCTATTTTCGGCTTGTATTTGCGCTTTCTGTGCTGCATCACATGGGTAGCTGTGCGGCTCCAGAAAAAGCAACAAAGTCATCAAAACAAAAGATTTTTTTTAAATTACAGTTACTCTGCCAGATCTAATGGTATCTTAGGCACACACATCAGCAGAAGCCAAGCCAGTGAGTGGAGGTGGGTTGGAGCAGTCCCAGGCAGTGCATCGTCATGACAGGCAGCATCACTTGGCCAATGTCTATCAAAATGAATCATGAATTTCCTACCAATTGGCCAAGGCAGTGAGTTGATCATGTGACCCAGGGTCTGTAAAGCAGGAGAGCATGTTGCGTTGCTCAACCTGGGAAAGGCTGTTAGCAGTGCAGTATTGTGGAGTCATGGACTGCATGTGGGGGCTAAAGTTGAAAGAATAAGTGGCATGCTTACGCACTCACTTTGTTAGAAAAATAAATACAAATCAAATCAGACAGTTAAGACTAATCAGTCATTTAAAAAAAGGACCAAGAAAAAAAGAGTTTTGCAAATGGAAGAGGTAGGTAGCAAAAGGGCAGTGCTGCTGCAGTATCTTGGTGGACTGTGACTGGGGGCTGTATGTGCATTCTCACAGAGGGCTTATTGTTTTATTTGGTATAAACAGCACCAAAAATGGACTAAAAGAATTGCCATTTATTAAAAGACATTAAAAAAGTCTTATTCAAGGAAAAAAAAAAAAGAGTTTTGCAGATGGAGGGGGTAGGTAGCAAAAGGGCAGTGCAGCTGCAGTATCTTGGTGGACTGTGACTGGGGGCTATATGTGCATTCTCAGAGAGGGCTTATTGTTTTATTTGGTATAAACAGCACCAAAAACTGACTAAAAGAATTGGCATTTATTAAAAGAAATTAAAAAAAGTCTTATTCAAGGAAAAAAAAAAAAAGTGTTTTGCAGAAGGAGGTGGGGGAGGAAGTGTGGGGGCAGAGAAAGCAGAAGATAAAGCCTAGTAGGCAGGATATGGCCTAGTTCTGACAAAATGACCGTAGACAATACAGGATTAGGGTGATTAAATAAATAATACCTTGTGTAATCCTGTGAGTATTCAGGAAAGATGCCTTGTGGTACAAAAAGGACTCTTCAGTTTTTAAAATATTAGGCAGTAGCACTGTAGCTCTGCTGCTTGGTTGAGGGTCCTCCTTGCATGTTTTTTTTCCCTGTATCACCATTTCAATATGCTACTCTACTAGAGGCACTGTAGTGGTGCAGTGGGTCAGTTACCTTGTGCATCTCGTCCCCCAAAAATCAATTTGAGGCCTGTTAATGGTGCAGAGGTTCAGTCACCTTGTGTATCTTGCCCACTCTGACCACATCAAAGAAATTCAGTTCTTGAAATATTAGGCACAGTAGCTCTGCTCTGTTGAGGGCTACTTGCCTGTTTTTTTTCCCCCCCATCTCACCATTTAAATACTCTGCTCCTACAGAAGTACCATAGTGGTGCAAAGCATCAGTTACCTTGTGCATCTTGCCCAGTGTGATCATTTAAAAAAATATATCAGTTCTTGACGCACCGTCGTGGTGCAGAGGTCATTTGTCTTGTGTTCCTTGCCCAGTATGACCATTTAAAAAAACATCAGTTCTTGAGGCTGCATAGTGGTGCAGAGGTCAGTTACCTTATGTGCTTTGCCCAGTGTTAAAATTCAAAGAAAATCAGAATACTAGGGGCACTATAGCTCCATGTTTTTAAAAGTGTCTCAGTTTAAACACTTTATCACTGTACTGTACTATGAACAAAAGAACACATGAAGGTTCAGTCTACAGCAGTGGTAAGGACAACACTGATACTCCTTGTGTTCCACCAAGAGCAAAAGTGTCATCTGGAGTGAAGCAAACTAGATCTGGCCATACTGTTAAACCAAAGAATTTAAGTCCATTTTTTAAAACGCCAGATGTTAGTATTGCAGTGAATAAAAAAAAAACTTCTTCTACTTCATCTGCCCACCAGTTAACTTGTTTTTTACCCAGTACTAGTAGCAGTACTAGCAGCAGTAACAGACAGCTATCTGCTCCAAAGAATCTTACTTTCCCCTTTTTACGGCTACGTGGGTGGAGCTCCGCAGACGTTTTGCGATTGCTGTAGGAGAAGGGACCATGACCAGAATGCGTCCCTGTGTTCTCCTACAGTGATGCAGTGAGCTCCCCACAGCACTGCCTCTGTTGCTGTGTGCCCTCCATGGATGGAGCTCCCCTCCGTGGCACGGCCGACTCCCCCGTGACGTACTGCGTTAATGTGGCACTTCCACATTACTTTTCTTTCATTTATTGAAAAAATGGTAACTGGGACAGGCTCATTGAGCCAAGGCTCATTTCCAGGTGTGATCCTGAGGTAGAGGGGAAGGGCAGTGCAGAAAGAATAAGATTACAAAACATCAGCGTGGGGTTACATTACTTTTAATATTATTCTCATTACCCGAGTCATACCGATATAAAAAAGTATAACAGAAAAATATATGCAGTAGCACTAACACAGAAATGGAGAGTCAAGACCACAGTACAGAACCTGTAAATGAGATAAAGCATTCAGAGTAGGACATGTTTGCATTTGAACTGTCTTCTGGTGAAACGCCCAAACGAATATGTCATCATAATGATGACACATGCGATATGGCAGTCTCAAGCTAATTCAAAATGCTGGAGACCAGCAAAGGCCTCTGTAAACTACAAACAGCAAAAACGTTTTTTTTTTTTTAAATGCTACAGTTCATGAACAAACAGCTAGGATGGTGTTTAGTTGCTATATACAGCATAATAAAAGACTGGTGTTTTTTTCAACTGCATTCTTGTCTCACAACTGGCTGGTAAACCAGTTCTTTCTCCTGAGTACAGTCCGGGCAGTAAAGTTCTATTCTCTGCCATTGTGCCCAAAGCCCCGCAAATAGTGACACGGACAAGTTATGTGGGTGCTCAGTTTGGCAATTAATTTACTGAATATGTTCAAGATATCATTGTTTACAATACATCATACACTTCCGTCAACTTTTCATTTTTACAGTCTCTTCCCTTAATATTTATGTACATTATCTACAGACACATTCTTTTTCAATTCATTACTTCTACTTGTATTTTACTAATTTCTTCTTTTCCTTCTGTCCCCCAGATGTGCATCATGGGGGGGCCCCGCCTTTTCCTCTTTTGTTGGAAAGGGTACAAGCGTACACACCATACCCCTGCTTCTTGCTTATCAGTCCTGCGTCACCTTTTCAGTGTTTTCCTTTTTTATCCCCCCCTTATCTCCTGCCCTCCTCCCCTCCTTTTTCCATTAGTCCACCTCCAGCTTGTGATGGACGGTGGACTTCCCTCCTCCCACCCTCTGCCTTCCCCCTTTTCCTCTCTCTTTTTTTTTATATCTGTCGCATCCAGGCTTCAATGGCATCAGCGATTTCAGAATTAAACAGGGCCAGGCCCAGGCCCGATAAGTGTATCCCATCTCCCCGGTAGTACTCATTTACCCATTCAAGTATCCCATGGTGTATGACCAATCCTCCCATACTCTCGAACAACCTGCCCACCCACTTATTCATGCATTTCCTGGCCCTATCTGTCCCCTTGTGGCTATCTGCCTGTCGCCACACCCTTCGGGGCATGATGTCAGACCATACCAGAGTCACCTCCGGCCACCACTCCTTTATCTTTTGTAAGTCCTGTTTTATTTGATAAAATATGTCCAGCCAGGGTCTCATCCCCAGGTCATTTCCACCTAAATGTATCACAATCAGATCTGGCCATCTGCGGTTTTTCCTTATCTCCCTTAATTTTGGCAGCAGTTGGGCCCACTTCATTCCCCATAGGCCTTTCCACAGCAATCGGATAGAACTGCTATTCAGGTACAGTTGCTTTCCCCTTGTCTCCTGGCTGTCCACTTCTCCACCCAGTGTATAAAGGAATGCCCACAGATCCATGCCTTGAGCTTCCTCCTCGTCCCTGCATAACCATAAGCATAATGTTTTAATATTTCACATTCTTCTCCTATCTCCCCTTCCCCCCCCCACCCCATTGTCTCCCTCTTCCCTTTCTTTGAACCTGCTGTAGGGAAAAGAGAGACATCGTTATTATGTGATTTTCAAATGTATTTTTATTACAATCAGAAGCCCACCTGCCCCTCAGCTTAATCTCACTCAGCCTGCTGCCTTGTGCTGCCATCACTGAAGCTGCACCAATCATGAATGAGTGGGAGGAATATCCTTCCTCCGGTTCCCCAAAAAATTTTAGGCCCTTGTGCAGTACAGCCATTACCTGGTACCTGGACACAGGCCTGCCATTCCCATGTAGAAATATCAATATACTCCCCCCTCTTGGGCGATCTGCCTCGTACACGTGCGGTGCCCCCACTGTGCAAATGGCTGTATTTGGGTGTTTCCTTAACCACACCCTGGTGCCCTGTCCATGCTGATCTGTCTTAGATCTCCTTAGCAGTACTGCAATCACGTCCCCGGCCCATTCTATGTCTTCCCAGTTTAGGCCTCCTCCTTCCATCTTTATACCGTGGCCTACCACCTCGTTAAGCCTAAATGCCCCACCATACATTGTGGCATAAAGGACCCTGAACAGCACTGCTTTCCTATTTGAGCTGCAGACAGTGCAATGCCCCCATCATCCTCCCCATCAGTCCCTCTGATATCAGTTTCTTATTGTCTGTCCTCTTATCTGCTTCCTGTAACCAGCCCTGCATCATTCTATGGATTAGGTTGCATTTTGTAGGGTCCTCCCACCCTTTCAATGCACACCTGCCCTATTGCTGTCAGGTGGACCCCCATGGTTGCCTGAGCCATGTTCTGGTTCCATCCTGCCACTATGTATCTGGCCACCTGTTCCCTCACAACTGCCCCACTTATCTGGCTGCCCTACTGCTTCCAGAAGTTTTGGAATGCCCTCCAAGAGGCTTCATATGCTCTAAGGGTCCTGGGAGCCCAGAAGTTGCAGAACAATAATTCAGCTCCCCAATCCAATCATCCATACGTACGCAAGGATGGTGGTCTGCCAGGCCTCTGCTCCTGGTGCAAGGGTCCAAAACTTGTCCATCTGCAATCAGAAGAGGCAGTCAGCTATCACTTTGTCTACACCATCGATGTGCCTGACCCTAAATGACATGTTCAATGTCAGACCTAGCTATACCAGCCATCTCAACACCCTCATGACCCTTTCTGACTTCATCCCCTTCTTATTCAGGATGTCCACCACTGCCCTGTTATCACTCCAAAATGTGACCTGCCTGTTCCTGAGTTCCTCGCCCCAGGTTATCATTGCTACCCATATAGGGAAAATCTCCAAAAAGGTGATATCCCTCATCACCCCTGCCTATACCCATTCCTGGGGCCACGATTCGGTGAACCATTTCCCCTTGAAATAACCTCCTATGCTGATCCTCCCTGCGGCATCCGTGTAAAGCTGCAGGTCGGTTACACAGCCACTCTTCCTGCCAAAAGGTCTACCCATTGTACGTCATTAAGAACTGTTCCCATACCCCCAAATCCTCTCTTGTCTCCTTGTTGATGTCTACCCAATGGTGTGGCTGTGTTACTCCTTGAGTTGCCCATGCTAACTGCCGTGTGAACGTGTGGCCTGAGGCTATGGCCTTTCAACCGAAATTCAAATGCCCCAGGAGCTGCTGAACCTGCTGCAGCTGCACCCTCCATCGACATCTGACTTTCTTCAGTAGGTCCTGTAACTGCTTGACCTTCTTGTGTGGTAATCTGAACACTTCCATGACCATGTCCAGCTCAAGCCCTAAAAATTCCATTGTCTGGCTAGGATCTTCTGTCTTATCCTCCGCTAGTAGTACCCCCAGTTCCTGGCATAACCCCTTGAAATCCTTTAGCAAGCTTTCCATTTCCCTGTGCCCTTCCCCAATGAACTGGAAGTCATTGAGGTAATGCACCACCGTCTGTTGTCCGTACCTTTTTTGAAAAACACTGCAGCCAAGTGCTGAACAGCTCAAATGTGGTGCATGCCATGGAACAACCCATGGGCATGGCTTTGTCAAAATAATACATGCCCCCCACTTGAAATCCCAGCAGGTCCCAATCCACCGGCCTGACCGGTATTAATCAGAAGGCTCCCTCTATGTCAGTCTTAGCTAACCAGGCACTCTGCTTAAACCGGATGAGTCGCACTTCCTTTTCCAGAGTGGCATATGTGACCTTGCTGTCCTCCTCACCTATATAATTGTTAACTGAATCTCTGTCAGGGTATGATAGGTGATGTATCACCCGGTACTCCCCAGGCTGCTTCTTTGGCACCAAGCCCGGGGGGGGAGCCCTCAAATTGGGCAGTGGAGGGAAGGCAAATGGTCCTTCTACCCTCCCTGTTACCACCTCTTTCTGGATTTTTTGTGCTAGCATTACTTCCTTCCACTGTATGGACTTGAGGTTCTTTGTCCACTTCCCTTTCCTGCTACCCCTAAATTGTAGACTGAAACCTGTCTGAAAACCCGTTCACAATTTCTTTGCTGCCTCCTGATCTGACTTGGGGCCTTTATAAAAGAGCTCATGCTCAGAGGTCTCTCCGAAATCTTAAATAAATGTGGGTAGTCCCCCAACCACCCTTTCAGGGCCTCCACTTTGATGGGCATGTGGACCAGCTGGAAGCCGCTCTATGTTGGCTCTTCAGTAGTCTTGTTGCTGAATTTGAAACATAGAAACATAGACTTTGACGGCAGACAAGGACCACTTGGCTCGCCTAGTCTGCCCATTTCCATACCTACAGGATAAGCTGCAGATCCTAGTTAACCAACAGCCCATTTCTTTCTACCCGCTTCAAAAATTGCCTTATGTCTGTCCCATGCATTCTTGAATTCTCCCACAGTTTTAGACCCCACAACCTCCTCAGGAAGGCTGTTCCATGCGTCCACCACCCTCTCTGTGAAAAAATACTTCCTCACATTGCTCTGAACTGCCCCCCCATCTTCAGATTGTGTCCCCTTGTTCTTGCACATCTCTTTTTCTGAAAGATGCTACCCTCTTGGACTTTGTTGATTCCACTGAGGTACTTAAAAGTTTCTATCATGTCCCCCTCTCCCTCCTTTCCTCAAGGGTGTACATATTAAGCTCCTTTAGTCTCTCCTCATATGGCTTCTCTTGCAGACCCTGCACCATTTTAGTTGCCCTCCTCTGGACTGCCTCCATCCTGTCTATGTCCTTGCAGAGATGGGGTCTCCAGAACTGGATGCAATACTCCAGATGGGGTCTCACCAGCTGTCTGTACAGAGGGATAACAACTTCCTTTTTTCTGCTGGTGATGCCTCTCCCTATACATCCCAGTATCCCCCCAGCCCTCCCTACTGCCTTCTCACATTGCTTGCTAACCTTAAGGTCATCTGATATGATTATCCCCAGGTTCCTTTCCTTTTTTGTTGTTGTTACTACCTCCCCCCATTGTGTATTCTTCCCCTGGGTTTTTGTTTCCCAGGTGCATTATTTTGCACTTCTTTGCATTGAATCCAAGCTGCCATACTTCCGACCATTCCTCCAACCTTGCCAAGTCCCTTATCCTTTCCACGCCTCCTTGTATATCAACCCTGTTGCAGATCTTTGTGTCATCTGCAAAGAGACATACTTTTCCATCCAGTCCCTCTGCAATGTCACTTACAAAGACATTAAAAAGGACTGGACCCAGTACTGAACCCTGCGGTACCCCACTAGTAACCCCTAAGTAAGTATTCACTGGTAAGTGTTCCCCTTCCCCTCCACTCCTCTCCCCCCGGGCTGCCCCCTAAAGTTCCCTGAGTTGGTCCGAAAGGGCTTTTGGTATGAATTGCCCTGGCTGCTGGATCCTTTTTCCGAGCTGTGTCAACATTTCAATGCCGGATAATGCCCCCCACAGTTGGAACATACGTGTCAGAATCGGCAGTTAGGCCAGGAACAGAATGCCGTGTTGTATCCCCAACATGCCTTCTGTGTTGCCCCCCCCCCCTTATCCCTGTCGGCCTCTCTTTCTGTTGGTCCTGTGTAAATCTCTAGCCACAGGTCTATTTGCCTAGCATCCCACTTCACATCCCCAAAGTTTGCCATCCTTTTCCTGAACTTCTCATCATATTTTAGCCAACTACGGCCCCTTTTCTTATACGCATTCTTTATAATGAGAGAGTAGGTCAAGAGTGGGGTAGCCAGTTCTGGCCACTTTCCTATGATGATTGCCGTAAAATAGGTGAAACCCGTGGACCAATTGTCCCAGGTCTTCTCTTTCCATGACTTGTCTCCCTCCCCCTTCCTTAAGAGAGCTACTGCTGCCGCCATGTCCTTCTCAGAACTATCCTTCTCTTCATACTTAACCATATTATCTAGGTTTGCCAGGGCAAAAACATCTACATATTCCCCCTTCCATATCTTTTTCTTCATGACTGTAGGCACATGGTCTCCCAGCTGAACCCCCCGTGCCCCAATCTCCCTTCCCATCATAAGGCCCCCCACCAACCCCCCACTCCCCCCTTCTGACCCATCCCTTTGATTTCACCCAATGCCTTCTCCAATTGCCCGAGGCCATTATCACCCATGGCCTTCAACATTTAGTCAACGTATTCCCTGACACTGCTCTCTAGTGTCACTGCCTGATTATCTGGTGTGGTCTGCTGGGGGGTGCTGGGCCCCTGTTGGGGAACTTCCACTAGTCCAGGTGGGGGCATCATGATCGGCGGCAGAAGCACCGGCTCTGGGAAAGGGAACAGAACCACCGGCATAGAGGATTCATCGGCATTGGCTTGGGAACCACCGCCCTGGGCTTCGGTTTGCCCGGTGCTTTTGGCACCCTCTTGTTCCTCTCGTCCCCTTCCCCTGCTTCCCCTTTTGCTTTGTGCCTTTTTCCCCACCAGATGGCTCTGCCATCTCCAACAACTGGTTCGCTTTATCCACCAGTTCCATTACCACTCGATAGCAGTCCTCCTTGCTCGGTTTCGACTTCCTTGGGGCCATCCTTCTGGTCTGAGGTATCTATTGAAAAAATCACAAGAAAACATCAATACCTTCCCTCATGATATGCTTCTGTCCCCTTCTCCTGCATAAAGTGGGGCTGAGGGATTCAAACCCAGGTCTCCTGGTTTGCAGCTTAGATCCTTAAAACACTGTGCTATACTGCCTCCTTTTTAGTGACTTGCTCAGAGCCACACAGTATGCAAGTGGAGGTTGTGAGAATCAAAACCCAGGTCTGGTCTGCTGGATATACCAAGCTCACTCACAGCTCATTGCTCTAACCTGTAGGCTACATGTGATAAACCCTTAGCCCCCGGCACACTGCCCTTCCTGAAACATTGATCCACTGTACTGTACCCCCCCCCCCGAAGCCTGCCTGCAGCTCAGAGAGCAAGGAAAGGAGCTTTACTTACCTAAGCATAGTGCACTAAGCCCGACTTTTAGTGAGCATGTGCTGTGGCCACCCAGTAGGGGCTGGGGCTACCCCTGCTAACTGCTCGGCCATAGCTGCTGCCATCCCCAATAGCGCATTGTATGCCTATATATATATATATATATATATATATATATATATATATATACCTGCCCTTCCCTTTTCCTAATATGCATCCCTTCTCCCCATATTTGTACTCATATGCATCCCTTCTCTGCACACACTGAATTAAAGCTGTCCCCCTGTGGCTCCTTGACTAGCAATATACTAAGGTACAGAAACTCCCCCTGCTTCTCTCTCTCTGTTAATCCACTCTGAAATCCATAATTAACCATCTTGCTTTCTTTTGTAATGTTTCCAGCATTGCTAACCAATTGGTAAACCTCTTGCTTTATTTTTACATTGTTCGCAGCATTGCTTCGCTTGCTTGGGAAGCTGCCCTTCCCCCATGGTTTGCCTCCATGCAGTGCAACTCTCGAGCCCCTTACCATGTGGTGATGACGTCAGATGCCATCGCCACGTGGTGCACCTCCTGGGGCTCCCTTCATCCTTTTAATTTGCCCAAAACACCGAGAAATGTCACTGCTTGCATGCGGTATGCTCCACTAATGAAGACGGCCCAAGGTTACAGGCTAGTCATCCTGTCGGATCATATCTACGTGGCCATGACCTCAGATGCCATGCCACGCAGGGAGCATCGAGCCTCCCTCCATCCTTTTTACTGTTCTGCCCTGCTTCCCTGTAGTACTGGCAGGACTCCAGCCTCTAGTCCCTTCACCAGTGTTCTGCCTGGTTTTTGCTGAACCATCCTCATATTTTATATGGGGAACCCTTCCTCTGAATTCACCATCGACTCCCTCCTGCCAGCCGTGGGCCAGCCCCACCACGTGGTGTCCCACCCAGCCTTAGAGCCATGCTTCACTCCTTCTCTGTCACACCCAGGGCAAATAGCCCTGTTTCTCTGAACATCATCTGCTACCACAGAAATTGTGCGCTCCACTCTCGCCCCTGCAGAGTTCTCCATTGTGGAGTCACACTGCCTTTTCCCCGTGTCCCCTGTTGTTTTCTTTTTTTTATTATTAAATTGGACCCCCATTCAGCCTGTCATTCACCAGGAGGAAGCCCTGCAAACTGATACTTGGCCAGGGTTGACCGCAAGTCCTAATCCCCGCTGTAAAAGCTGCTCCTGGTAAATCTTGCCATCCGCCATTCGCCCAAACAGGCACAAAACACCTTGGCTTGCTCACCACTCCCCAGGCTCTCTAGCCCCTAGCTTCCATTTGCCCATCACTTGAAAAACAACCAGAATCACCTCCAGAGCTCCTCCATTTACTCCTGCTCATCAGTTTCTCAGTCCAGCGCTATTTTCTGTCCACAACACAGTTTGCAACACAGTTTGCTTACCTCTTTGTCATGGCTTTTCAATATACTCACTTGCATCTGCAGTCCTAAACAGTCAGCTGTGCTGGCAGCCTAAAAAGTTATTCTAATGCTGCACTTTATTCTAATTTATATTTATAAATAATTTTATTTTCTTTTTTTTTTTTTACTCATAATACTACCTATAAAATGCCCACTGGCTCACAAATATATCAAACTGATGTGCATCCAGAGTAAAATCTCATGGAGCAACAAATGTGAGCTCCCAGGGCTGTGCAGTCCCTTATGACTGCCCAGTTAGCCCTACCCCTTAGCTCACCCTGGCCATTCCTGATCAGCCACCTCATGGTTCCCACACCATCCCTTTGCCCACCCCTTACATGACCTCATCAGGACCCTCCCCTTCTATCACCTCATGTCCCTATCTCTAATCCCTCCCCCTCCCCCCTCCTGGATTTCCCCACATCCACTTACCCGGGCCTTGGGACAATGGGGTCTGCCCCTTTAATTGGGCAACCCTCTTTATCCACACTGGATATTAGATCATGTACTGCTACTGAGCCCCGATCTTGTCCTTCCATCCCATCCCATACACTGCAGTGCCCCATGGCTCCCCTACTCTGCCTGACACAATAATCTTGATGGATCAGCAGTGGTTGGCAGTCAGCGAGAGCAAGAGAACTGAGCAAGAAACCATAAACTGAGCAACCCTGTAGCAAAGTGCACTCACCTCACCACATCTTCTGCCTCTTCCTTATTAACCTCTTTATTGCTGACAATCAGGTACCGCAGAGATCAACGCTGCCAGTCAAAACTTCTGTTTTTACTTGCCCAGCTGTTAGGTGAGTGGGATCCAGCTTAGTCTTTTGCCATTTTATTTCAGCAGATTGGGCAGAAGCACATGGGTACTGCCATTGTGATCTGCAGACAACAATCCACTCTACCACACCATTTAAAGTGTCGTTAATAATTCCAGGTTACTTATCATACGGTCTTATAACAAATACAGATTGTTTACATTTTATGTATTTGCTTTATTACTTTTAATGAATGCTGGTATGTGTCAGTGTCCACAATCAGTGTGTGTATGTGGAGGGTGATGGGGGAGGCGGGAGGTTTGCTTGGTCAGAAGGTATGTGCATTTGTGAAAGGGAGGACTGCAGTGTAAATAAATGGTGGCAGATGATTAACTTAAAACTCGTTTTCAAATAATAAAATGAATTTCTCTCTACCCATGATAAAAAATAATAATGCTCTGTCAAAACCAAGCAGGAATGAAATGACATAAACCTATAGAACAAAATGCAGCAAATGCATCGACAATTGATCATTATTTATTAATAAAAAGCACAATTCCAATGAAGATCAAAGCACTTGTACAGTAAAAACAGATAAATAATAAAAAAAATTAAATTGATAAAAACACAGATACCATTAATCTAATAAATGCTAAGCATAGCTCATACTACTCAATATCTGAAAACGCTAAACTAAACAATGATGAGAGGCACTTTAATATGATGAAATAATATAAGAATAAAAAAACTAGGTCTACAGCAGCGGGTTGCAATACTGACAGATTTCACACAGTAAATTCTAGGAGGGAACTTGACACAATATGCAACAGTCTGGGCAATCTATGCCTTTGTTGCACAGATTCATAAACTGCATGCTCAACAGAGTGTAGCAAGTAGAGCATCCTGACAGCCAATATCCACTGACCAAAGAGTTTATATATTTTGTGGTAAATATGTACTAGGTGCCTGTATTGTTGAATTAAGTATATTGCCCATCTTCATTTATAGTATGACTCTGCCATTAGAGGTGTATTTAATGATGATAACTGGAGGGCAGTTTAACAGGAAAGATTGCTTGCCAAGTGACATATTTAGCAGACTATCTGGCCTGCGCTGAATCATAATGTAATGCTTAAACAAGAGCTAACTGAAAATATACTTGTTCAAGTACTTTATACATATTTTCTATAAGATAATGGATAGTGCACTGTGCAGACTCAATGGAACATCTGGAATGTACAGTAGTTGTTTGGACACCAGAAACAATTAAAAAGGCAACCTACCTTTCTTTCTTTCTTTCTTTCTTTCTTTCTTTCTTTCTTTCTTTCTTTCTTTCTTTCTTTCTTTCTCTCTCTGTCTCTCTTGCATTTATTTAAAAAGTGGTAACTGGGAAAGGCACCCTGAGTTAAGGTTAATTTCTAGATGTCACCCCAGGGTAGAGGGGAAGGGTAGTACAGAAAGATTAAGATTACAAAACATCAGAGTGGGGTTACGTTACTTTTAATATTATTCACATTACCCGAGTCATACTGAATATAAAAAAGTATAACAGAAAAATAAATACAGCAGCACTAACACAGAAATGGAGAGGTGAGACATCAGTACAGAACCTACGAATGAGATAAAGCATTCAGAGTAGGACATGTTTACATTTGAACTGTCTTCTGGTGAAATGTCCAAACAAATATACTGTATATAGAATAAAGGATGGGGAAGTGTGTGCTATGAGAATTTACTGCACACCTGAGGTGTGGGATGCTACATATTAAGCATCACACTGAGGGGAATATGCGTCGTCAAGTGCACCTCTTTCTCCATCTTTATTTTACATAAAACTGGCAGCAGTTGTTTCCAGCCTGACTCCTGTCTGTGTCAGACACACACACACACACTCATTTTTCAATGTCCCTGTCACACACAGACACACTGCCTCTGCCTTGTTTTTAAATGTCGGGATTTTTATTTTATTTTATGTAATATTTTTGCCTAATGTTAGGCTTTCTATTGAGTGCTGGCACCTACCTTCATTGGTAGAAAGTCAGCGGCATCTCTGTTCCACTGCAGCTGGCAATCTACAGGAGTAATCTGATAGAATTATTTCTTTTACACTGTTAAAGTTGTTCCAAAAGACGTTTTATTAAAAAACAAAAACATGACTACGAGAGACATCTCGCTCTGGCGGCTCCTTACTACCGGCGATATGGAGCCATCATATTCATAGAACTGTTATGCCCACATAAAAGCAGATGGGGAGTCAATGAGGGAGCAGCTTCTTCTGAGTGACACAGCTCATGATCACCATAATAATCAGCCAGGTATTATGGTGAATATGAACTGTCTCAGCCCTAAGAAAACATTGCTGGACAGTTATTACATCATCATAATGATGACACATGCGATATGGCAGTCTCAAGCTAATTCAAAATGCTGGGGATCAGCAAAGACCTCTGTAAACTACAAATAGCAAAAATGATTCTTAAAATATTATAGTTCATGAACAAATGGCCGGGATGGTGTTTAGTTGCTATATAACTGCATAATAAAAGACTGGTGTTGTTTCAAATGCATTCTTGTCCATTTTATTTGTACCATTATCATTTTCCATTTTCTGTGGAGGGACCATACTCGCACATGTGCAGGTCTGTCAGAGCCACCATGTTAAACCATGTTATGCATGGCAGGCTCCAGTGTGGTGAGCGCTCTGAACTTTTACTCGCTCTCGCCGCACACATTGTCAAACTTTGCTTTGGGCAGCTGTATCAGCTCTGACCAGAGTTTGTTGAGAAATACTGTACTGTACACGTGCATATTCCAAAGCAAATAAAAATAACGATAACAATGGCAGCAGCACTACTCCTCTTGCCAGTACAATAATTCTCAGCATAATAAATGCTGTTAGCACAAGTGCTAATATAACAGAGAAAGATACTATTCTAGTTGCTACTACTGATGCCACTACCACTACTGTCACTACTTCCATCATCTTAGAAAAAGGTGACGTGCATTATGTTGCTAGGAATCAACATGTGAAGTACAGTGCCACCACCACATCCCAGCAACACCAGCTAATTCAGATTGTAGTTCATCTACCTGACTTAACACTTGCATGGCAACTGATGATGTTGAATATGATACAGATATGTTGGACCTCTCCTTTGTAGATGATAGAAAAGAGTGACACTATTGTTATTACTCTGCCACCAGTATCAATCTCTTCTTTTGCTTTTTTCCTACCAACTGTGAACAAAAAGTCTTGTGCAAAAAAAAAAAAGTTCATCTTCTCGACACAAGTCAAGTTGTTCCATGGTCACATCCGAGATATGGTAGCATTTTACTTTGCTTTCAGAAGATCTCACAATAGCTATGTGTGTGTATTGCAAAATTTGCATTAGTCAAGGTTGGCAAACAGGACATCTCACCAGCACTGGTTTATGGAACCATATAAAATAATGTCACCATGAATTCTGTAGCAATAGTTCAAGTAGCTCAGTGATGAAGCAAAACCATACCACTGTAATAGAAGCCTTTGAATTAAGGCAGGTTTATTCTTCTAATTACCCTCTCTCATCCAAAATAACAACACACACATAGGTGACATGATAGCACTTGAGCTCCAGCCTTTCTTTCTTCTTGAAGACATTGGTTTCAAAAGGCTTATGAAGTTAGTTGAGCTCCATTACACTCTTCCATCTCATACCATGTTTAGCCATGCAGTTTTACTTTCTATCTATACAGCAGTGAAAAACAAAATTTGTGAAAAAGTAAAACATGTTGAAAATGGTCTTCACTTCTGACATCTAGACAAGCACTAGTGCTTGTAATGCATACTTGTCTTTAACAGGTCACTCAGTGCAGTTTGCCGAAAATGAACAGCAAGTACAGATTGTGACTGGATCAGATTCAGACACTGATGGTGCTAGTGCACTTTGAAAAAATGGCTCTTTTGCATGTCACTGTTTTGAGGGAAAATATACCGCTGCCAGCATTGAGCTCAGTATAAATGCCATGATGAATAACTGAAACTATGCAAACAAATAAAATCCCGGCATGTTTGTGACTGAGAATGCTAGAAACATGTTGAAATCCATCAGTGATGGGGGCTAGGAACATGTTCCCTGTTGTGCACACACTATAAATTTTGCAGAGTGTAAAATCCTAGATTGTAATGGAACAGACTCTAATTTACTCAGCATTGTATGAAAAATCTGTGGTTATTTTCATCATTCAGTAAAATCAAATGAGTACCTGAACAACTTTTAAAAGGAAACTAATATGAAAGATTTTGTAACCAGGTAGAAGTCAACATTTTATATGTTGGAATTGCTGCTAGAGCAAAAATGGCACGTCATGCATACTGTATATTTACAATATTGGTGGCAGTATAACTGGAATGCAGTGGGATATAACAGAATCTCTTGTTGATGTGTTAAGACCATCTGAACAAACAACAAAGGACCGGAGTGCTGGATTGTCTTCCCTGGGTCAGGTTATACCTGTGCTTCATATCTTGTGCAGGATGGAAGCATTCCACCAAAAAAAAAAGATATCCCTCAGTAGGTTACTTCTGTTGCAACTGTCTTCATCAAAGAACTTCACAGGTGTTTTGACAACAGTTCTAGAACCCCGTTTGAAATTGTCTGCTCTATCAAAGGAGGTTGCAAGATCTTTTATAAATGACTTAGTAAGGAAGGTTAGTAGACACTGTGCCTGATTTCCATAATATGGAAGGTTGACTAGATCATGGTAATGAGTCTGACTCTCATGAAAATAATGAAAGGGATGGCCCTGGATTTGGCAATGCACAGGCAGGTGGTGATACCACTGCAGCTTCAATGACACCACAGCTGGGTGTGATAGCTGGCTCAGATTAGTCTTTTAGAAGACATAGATGCAGATGAAGATTCCATCCTTAGGCATACTATTACTGCAGAGAATATGGGGGTTAGTTATTTGGGGGAACAAAAGCACACTTCAAATCAGATCCGTTAATAAAATATTGGATACCAAAAAGGATGGCATGGCCTTCTCTCACTCAAACAGCTGTAATGTATCTGGGCTCTCCTCGTATGAGTGTGCCATATGAAAGAATATTTAGTACTGCAAGTGATGTAACACCACACAGATCCAGTCTTAAGCCAGATCGTGTAGAAGAAACTTGGTTTCTTGAAAATAAATCTCTCATTGCTGGATTATAATAAAATGAAGCTGTGCACACACCATACCAGGTCCAAAGTAATTTATTAAGCCAAGTTCAGCGGGATGAAAATTGGGCCAAATCCCCTACGCATCACCTCTCACAGGAGGCTTCATCAGAGGGCAGAGTCAGCCATGGCTGACACTTCTTTTATACCCACACTGTGACCTGTAAAGAGCCCATTGGTTAATATCAAAAAAACAAAACGTGACCAGTGTTGGACAGCGTAAAAAAATAAAGAAATAGTACAGTAAGAAAAGTTTCACAATTAATAAATAGTTGTACAAAAGAAAATATATACAAGATGGTCACTGGACTGTGTCAGTGCCTCCAACATTTAATACAACTACTTCCAATGACAGTCATGGTCATAGTGCAGCAGTACTAAACTGCATTATACATGGCCCATAAATGAACAAAAATACATAGATGCCACATCTAGGACCAAAAGTGTAACCAATTGCAATATTACAAAAATCAACTAGTGGTACCAGTACAGATAGGCAGAGAAAAAAGTGCAAGTAGAGTGAGGAATAGATCACAGTGGGATGGGGAGGGCGTGGGAGTGAAAGAATGGGGTGAGTGAGCCAGGAGGTAGCTCTTCTGATTTACATATTATATTCTAGCTATGGTTGGTTAGCATTTTTGTATGCCATGAACAATTAATCTCTAGCAGACCTAACTGATTTTTGTAACATTGCAAATGGTTACACTGTTGGTCCTAGATGTGCTCTATCTGTATTTCTGTACATTTATGGAACATGCATAATTAACAATAATGCACGACAGGGTGTGTGTTGTGCTGGAATAATGTCACACCTGGGGTGATTAGGCATGAGGCCGCAGGCCGAGTGTGACTAGTCACCCCAGAAGTGACGTTATCCCAGCACAACACACACCCTGGAATTGCTTATTGCTATTATACAATGGCTTGTTGTAAAAGAAACATAAAAAAGATTAAAAAATATATTTACAGTAATTTATTTGTCATTTTTTTGAATGTGTAGGTATACTTTATTAAAAAATAATGCAGATTTATTCTTTGAGCCAGTAGACAAAGCTGCTGTTTTTTGCTGTGGCTTTGGTCTCTCTCTACAGCAACCTTTGTTACAAACAGTTTTTGTTAATATGCCTCTGGTGGATGTTTGGGATTTGTTTTATATTGTGGAGGAAAAAAAAATGTTTCTTGTGGGTGTTTGGGATTTGTTCTATATTGTGGAGGAAAAAGAATTTCTTGAGAGAGAGAATGTTATAAAACGAGCTGCGCAGTGACTGTTTAAATGAGCAGTTGCTTTCTCTCTCTCTCTCTCTCTCTCTCTCTGTCTCGCCGATATCAGTGGAAACTAGTGAGGGAAGGAGGACTTTATCTTACTTAACTTGTGAAAGGGACGCAAGATAGTTAATGAGGATGCCAGCTTGTTCAGACAGAAAAATACTTTGCCATTGCAGCTTTTTTTTTGGAAGGAAGCAAGCTGCATCAGTGAACCACACAACTGGCAGTTGGTCTCCACTGTTCACTAAAGCTGCTTTGCTCCATTCGGTGGAGAAAAAAAACTGCTATCAATATTATGTTTTATTTATATGTAAATTGTGCCTTAATTTAGTTTGCTATTTGGTATTTCGGGGGGGGGGGCTGAATTTCTCTGACACAGCACTTGTGGTTTAGGAGCCGCTAACACTGAAAGTGGCTTGTGAGCAGGAATTACTGCAGCGTGTGTCGAGCAGGGATCATGGAGTAATTCTATTAATGTTGCTGCATTCTTCTGAGTGCTGGGACTAGACCCATGATGTTGTACTGGGATAACATCACAGGTCCAGTCCAACTCTGACCAATCAGTGTCCAGGTTTCTTTCATGCCATTGCATAATGCAGTTTAGTACTACTCTACTATGACCATGCCTATCCTTTTGAAATAATTGTATTACATGTTAGGGGCACTGACACGGTCTAGTGAGCATCTTATGCATATTTTATTTTCATACAACTGTTTATTAATTGTGAAAATTCTCTTTTTGTATTATTTCATAATTTTTTACACTGTTCACACTATTCAACGCTGGTCACTTTTCATTTTTTTTGTATTAAACAATGGGGACTTGACATATTACAGTGTGGGGTATAAAAGAAGTGTCAGTTTTTACTGACTCTGCCTCCTGATGAAGCCTCCTGTGAGAGGTGATACGCAGGGGTGCTGGCCCAGTTTTTATCACACACTGAACTTGGCTTGCTAAATTACTTTGGATCGGATATGGTGTATGCACAGCTTCATGTTATTGTTTTCCAGTTTGTTTCCTGTGCTAGAGGACCTTTGTGGTCAACAGCGTGCACTCCTTTTTCTGTTATCACTGCTGGATTATGTATGAGTGGAATAGTGCAATTATTGTATCAGATGTAATGTTACTTAGCTCCTATGTGATTTCATTTTTATGTTTAACTCACTATTTTATGTTTTTTCTTCACTTTTGTTTTGCTTTTTGACTAGTAATACCCTAAGTAGCCTTGGGTGCATCCCTCTGATTCAGCTGATATGGGTGGGTCAGATAGCCCTGAGTTTCCATTTCTGCTCATTCAGAAAAACAGTGTATATTACATCTTGTTTAAGAATTATTTGATGTATTACGCTGAGCAAGTTGTGCAAGGTAACAACCTGCCTACCCTCCACTGGTCTGGCTAAAATTTCTTACACTTAGTATAACACAGTAATCATGATTTGATAAGATCTACTGTAACTGTGAAACATAGTGCTGTCCCATGTATCATGCCATCAGTTAATGTCATGAACTGCAGCATACTGTAGTCAGTCACTGAAAGACAAACTCTGCAGGACAGGGCCCAGGGGTTGTATTCAGCATCATTTGTTGTCTCAGATGCTGAATGCATCAGTTCACCAATCTGACACATAAGCTATCTAACACCTTGGCTGAGGCTAGTGTGATTCAAAATAAATATAACAGTTGTAAAGTATGTTTAGGGTATGATTCTTAGTAACTTTAGGTGAGATCCAGAAGCAAATGGTTTGATACCTTTTATTGGACCAACATAGATGTAACAAAAGAAAACAGTGCTTAAGCTTTCGAGGAAGGACCTGGTTGGTTTAAAAGCTTAAGCACTGTTTTCTTTTTGTTACATCTATGTTGGTCCAATAAAAGGTATAAAACCATTTGCTTCTGGATCTGTTCTTACAAGTACCAATACAGCAACTAAACTAACTTTAGGTGAGGCAGCTAACCTTGGAGACAGGGTTACAACCAACCAACCATGCTTTGATCTTATTTTTCCCAAATTTGTTCTAGTTGTAACATCTGCAATGATATGGGAAAGTGGGAGGGCCCTATGATGCAGAGTCAGCCTTTTCATCAAGTGTATATCAGATTTCTTTTTCAGTTAATACAAAACAGTACAATGTGTAACACTGAGCAAGATGCACAAGGTAATAAAACAACCTACTGCCACCAACCTAGTTTAAAATATGTAGTCTCAGATCTAAAGTAGCAAGTCTCAGATCTAAAGTAGCAAGGCAGTCATAATGCTCAAAGTCTATCCCATATAGTGTGTCATCTATTGCTATCATCAGCAGCTGTAGCATAGCCCCCGGAAGACCAATTGAAAGCAACACTTACTCTACAAGACAGGGCCCAGGGGTTGCATTTCTTATCATTGGTCATCTCAGATGCTGAATGCATCAGTCCACCAGGCTGACACATAAGCCATCTTACACCTTGGCTGAGGCTGGTGTGACTCAAAATAAATATGACAGCGGTAAGTAAACAATAATACTCTCCAGGGTGCATGGTATAGGGCTATACCAGACCGCCCAAGGGGCATAATGAGGCCAAGCACCACAAGTAGCAGGCCTTACAGCCTGTGGAAGGTCCTCTATAACCCATACTGCCCACCCTGGAGGGTATTATTGTGCTTAGAAAATGGGCTACATGTGGCATTTTTATGTAAGAAATAAAAAATGTCAAGAAAATAAAAAAATGTATTTGTACAATTGTAAAGTTGTTTTTTCCCATAAAATAGGCAAAAACAAGTGCAAATAGATTATTCCTGCAACAATAATTGTTTTTGGTTGGTTCCTTTGGGAAACTGTACTGCCCCCCCCCACACACACACAGCATGTGCTTCATTTTTTTTATCTATTGACATCACTCCGTTAACCCCCCCAACTCTGTTTGAATGGGATAGCGATGCCTCTAAAGGATTGTACCAGGATCGGGAAGAGCAGTACTGCATGCAGTCAGGCAACATAGAAGAGAAGAGGTATCCTTTTTTTTTAAACGTTGAAGCCAGTTTGTGTTTTTTTAATAATTTCTAATTTTTTGTCAGCAGGAGAAGAGGGACAGCAAATGCAGGAAGAGTGCAAGACTAGCACTGTCAGAGATGCCCGCGACTATGGTGGTGGTAGTTTAAAAAAAAAGAAAAAGATTTGTTTGTTCAGTGACTTCTTTATTAGATAGGTTAAATGGCTTTTCTCTATTTGTGGCTGCTGTTACATGAATGGGGTTGGGGGAATCATTCACTCACTAATGGTTGAAAAACATGACTGCAGTGTGAGAAGGCACTCTCAAAAAAATACCTGATCTTGTGGATTGAAGTACAACATGGGCACAAGGATACCTTCGGGTGATGGGTACTGGCAGCTGGTACTTGTGTTTTAGTGGGCATGGTTAAGAAATAAATGAATGGCTGGAACAGGTTGTCAACCAATCAGATCTTAGGATTTCTCAAGCCCATCATATAAAGTATGTTAAGGGCATGGTCCTTTTAACTTTAGGTGAGGCAACTAACCTTGGCGGCAAAATTACCACTGTCCATGCTTTGGTCTTACTTTTTCAAAACTGTTCTACTTGTAACATCTGCAGTGATATGGGAGGGTGTGAGGGGCTTGTGATGCAAAATCAGCCCTTTCATTAAATGTGTGTCATATTTGTTTTTAACTAACAAAATAGCACAGTGTGTGATGATGCACACGGTAAAAAACGTCCTGCCTTCTACTAACCTTCTATGTTATCTTTTTTAACTAAATTGATATCCTGTTAATCTACCTACTAGTGGAGTAAGTTCTTTGTATAACATGAATAAACACTTTATTGCTGATAATAACTCAAAAACCCTTGATACCATGTTGCTATTAAAAAATACACGAGTTAAAAATGGCCTGAAATTGTTTTATTAATAGTACATTCACTTGACAAATACAAATATTGAACATCAGTTTCTTGCACAACCTTCATATATACACATATATATACTATATATATATATATATATATATATATATATATATGTAATATGTGCTGGAAGGGGACAGGATCAGTTGTGTTCCAGGACAGTAGCTGCTTCTTGTTGTTTTCACAGGGTTCTTGTGGATTTTACTTGGTAGAAGGTTATTTCTTTTCTTTCTTACTTCTAAAGGGCTAGCAGGGTATAGTTTTTGGGGGCTGTTGGAAGTTTGAAAACTGGTTTGGTGGCTGTAAGTGGGCTCATTTGTTAGATGTTTCACTGTGTAACAGGCTGCGCTGGTAGAGACCTATTTCTTCTGATTTAAAACCTATTTGGTGGGATTTGCTTGGGCCTGGTTATTTGAATTGGAGACCTATATCTGCTCATTTCAAGCCTATCTTGATGTGTTGTTAATGAAGCTGATTAAATTGAAGACCTGTTTCCTTTGGCAGCAAACATATTTTGGGGGCTTTGAGTTGAATTTTGATTCCTTGTTGCTGACTTAAGTAGCTGCAAAGATTACTGCATAGTGGGGGAAGGGTGTTAATGGTCTGGCCAGGTCTCACTCAGCTAATTGACTGGAGGCAGAGCTGAATCAGGTTTGTGGTGTTGGCTGCTTTGTCTTCTCAGAAGGAACTGGAAGGGAACAGGATCAGTTGTGTTCCAGGACAGTAGCTGCTTCTTGTTGTTTTCACAGGGTTCTTGTGGATTTTACTTGGTAGAAAGTTATTTCTTTTCTTTCTTACTTCTAAGGGGCTAGCAGGGTATTGTTTTTGGGGGCTGTTAGAAGTTTGAAAACTGGTTTGGTGGCTGTAAGTGGGCTCATTTGTTGGATGTTTCACTGTGTAACAGGCTGCGCTGGTGGAGGCCTATTTCTTCTGATTTAAAACCTATTTGGTGGGATTTGCTTGGGCCTGGTTCTTTGGCTACTGGGCTTGGAGGGAAGACACAGGGCTGATACACTTTCTCTCTCTCTCTCGAGTCGGGTGTCTGCCCAAGACCCACCCCCCCCCCCAGAGTTCTGCTAATTTATAGGGAAACACCTGCCCTGCAATTGGAGGAAAAGGCTGCAGGTGCAGCTCATGTAGTTCTAGCCACTGGGGGTTGGATTTAAAGGCTGGGAGAGAGGAGCTTATGGAGTTGTTCATTTCCCTTAGAAGTGTACTGTGTTGTACTGCACCTAGTAACAGGGTTACCGGTGTACTGTGGGACTGTATCTAAGATTAGTGGGTGACCTGATTAGGCAGTAGGGGCGTATCTTGGACTGGGTGGAACCTGGTGGCTCACCCAAGGAAACCTACTTGGAAGGGGATGGAACCACACTTCATTAGGGCCGGCATCTTTGGTAGGGTGGTGGGGTGCACTGGATGTGGAGCAGCCATGATACTGGACTGGGCTTGGAAGTTCAGTGGTTGCCCAGTGTGCTACCAGCTGGCACAGCTAAGGGAGGAGGTTGCAGGGATTAGGAGACAACTGGGGAAGGGGGGAGGTATGGTTGGGGAAGGGGGTAGGGGATCTCCCATGGGGTTGCACCAAGCACTGGGGGTGGGGGCCATAGGGAAAGGAGTGCAGGAGAATACTCAGGGGTCACATAGGGACCCTGGCAGAGGGGGTCCAAAAGGACACTACCAAGGAAGCAGGCAGGTAACTGGGGACCCTCACAAAGGAGGGACAGAGGGACAACATTCTCAGAAAAGTAGGCAGATGGCCAGGGCTGGACAGAAGGAAGCAAGGTGGGGAGGTGGATCAGCCTTACACTCCATAACCGCTCATTCTCTTCTTCTGCTCGAGGATGAGGGGGGTGATGTAGCCACCACAGGGGTGGTTAGAGATGGAAAGGGAGTGGGGGGCAGGAGGCAGGGGCCAGATAGCAGGAAGAACAGGGGGGAACCTAGAATGCAGGAAAATGGGGGGAGCAGTGAATCAGAGCAGGAGGGGCAGGGGGAAGAGGGAGGAAAGCGCAAGGAGAAGGACCAGTTGGGAGGAAAGGTAAAGGAGAAGGACCAGAAGTACAATGAGGATTCAGTAAAGGAAGTTGAGGGTTTAGGCCAGGGGAGCACAACAAGCAAGGAGGGACTAAATGGAGACAGGAAGGAAGGGAGGACGAGCCAGGCTAGTTTAGCAGATGGGGGAGAAAGACCAGTCACGAGCAGTGAGGGGGTAGTTAGCAAGGTACAGAAGGATACTCAGGAGGAGGAGAGGCATAGGATTGGAGGGGAGGGGGTGGCCAGGGTAAATAAGGAGGGGGTGGCATGTGGCATGTGGCACCCAAATAGGGGGAGGAACAAGGAGCCAGCTGGGTGGAGGGGCCAGTAGAAAGGATGAGGGACATGGAAGGCAGGGAAATGGAGGAAAAGGAGTGGTCAGAGTGCTCCTGTTGGGGGATTCTATGATCAGGGGTATCAAATGGGATAGGGAGGGAAAAGCCTGGCCAGTTAGAACAAAATGCTTCTCTGGACTAACGGTGCACAGGGCTAAGCACGAGGTATATCAGCTGGCAAAGGATTGTGGGGGTTCCCCAGACATACTGGTCCTCCTGGGTACAGATGACATTGAGGGAAATAGTGAGCTAGAGATGCAGGCAAGATTCAGGGAGCTTGCCAGGGTCTGTCATTACATAGGATGCACAGTTTCCTTCTCAGAAATCCTGCCGGTGCCAAGAGCTAGTGGGAAACACAAAAGGAAGATTAGGGAGATAAACCAGTGGCTCAGGGAGTGGTGTGAGGCCAGAGGGTATGGGTTGATGGGGGATTGGGGGAGACCTGGGAGGATAAGGAGCTGTATGCTAGAGATAGGCTCCATCTCAATTTGGAGGGAAGGGGAATCCTTAAGTTGAAAATAGAGGGGTTCATTGGTGAAAAGTGGGGTTTAAACTTGTGAAGGGGGGAGGGATGGGAGAAAAGGCTGTCAAGGGTTGCCGATAAAGGAGGGACTCTGTCTCCACCCCCCTGGGGAGCTGGAGGATTGTGGAAAAAGGCCGACTGGTAAAGTGCAGACCAGGGGAAAACAGAATCCCCATGGGAACACAAGCAGGGGAAATGGAAGTATAGGAAAGGGTGGAAGGAAGTCTGCTAAATGCCAGGCTTGGGCAATAAAATGCCTGAGCTCCAGGCGATGTAACAGGGAGCAGTGGATGTGGCAGTGGTCGCTGAGACCTGGGCCACTGCAGGACACGACTGGGACCTGAGCCTGGAGGGTTACACTATGTTCAGGAAGGACAGGGGGGAGGGAAGGGGAGGAGGGGTAGCAATGATAGTCAAAAACTGCATTGGCATAGGAGGAGTAGAGGAGGCGGAGGGAACCGTGGAGGCGATTTGGGTCACCTTGATAACAAGGGGGCACGAGAGTAAAAATAGGAGTGGTGTATAGACCCCCTGCCCTGGCGGAGGAGCTGGAGGAGAGTCTGGTGGCAGATGTTGGGAGACACTGCAGACTGGGCAGAGGAACGGTGGTGGTGTTGGGGGACTTAAACATGCCAGGAACAGACTGGGAGATCATGACATCCTCTGTGACCAGGGAACAGAGGTTATTGGATGTCTTTCAAGACGCGTTCCTAACTCAGCAGGTGGGGGAACCGACCAGGGAGGCGCGGGTACTGGATGTGGTCCTGGCAGACAGTGACCAGATTGGGGGCCTGGAGGTAAGGGACCCATTGGCGGGGAGTGACCATGCCACGGTCTGGTTCTGCCTGGACCTAGGAGGGCTAGAAGGCTGCATAAAGACGGAGGTAACTGACTTCAGGGGGACGGATTTTAAGGAAATGGGAAGAATCCTTAAGAAGCATTTGGATGTGATTGGGTCAGACATGGGCGCTGATAGTAGGTGGAAATCATCAGGAAAGGGGTGCAGGATGCTACCAGCACCTGTGCAATAGTAAGACTAAATGCGGGGCCGAACCCTGCTGGTGGACCAGGGAGGTCCAGGGAGGTGGGCAGGAAAGAAGGCAGTCTATAAGCAATCCATGCTCAAGGAGTGAAAGGATCGAGGGGTGTAGGAGCTGATGGCTAGAAGGGCCACTAGGGTGGTGAGGGTGGCTAAGGCAAGGAAGGAGCAGAACCTGGCCAGGGAAATTAGGAGAGGGAACAAGGGGTTCTTTAGATACATTGGGGAAAAACGAAGGGTGAAGGGGCAGATTAGCAGGATTAAATCAGGGGAGAGATGGGCACAAGACTCAGGGGAGCAGGCTGAGGTATTAAATGAGTGCTTCACCTCAGTTTTCACCAAGGAAAATGGGGGTGTTGCATCATACATGGGAGGAGACAGAGATACTGAGATGGGGGGACCCCTTACCGATTGGCAGGTCTGGGGAGAGGGAGAGACATCACTGGCAGGAGGGGGGAGGGCTAACAGGAGAAGAGGTACCGGAAGTGGAAATCACAGCAGAGAGAGAGGAAGCCCTCAGCCCCTTAAGATGGAGAAAGCACCGGGCTGGATAAATTACATCCCAGAGTGCTGAAGGAACTTGTGGATGTCCTGGCGAAATCCCTGGTGGAGCTTTCACCATCTCTGAGGACAGGGTGGGTGCCCCAGGACTGGAAGGTGGTGCATATAGTGCCCATCCACAAGGGGGATCAAGGGAGGTGGCAGGAATCACAGGCCTGTCAGCCTGACATCGGTGGTGGCAAGGTGATGGAGGGCATTGTCAAGGAGAGGCTAGGGGGGACCTGGAAAAGTCAGGGTGCCTGGGACGATAGACAGCATGGATTCATCCCGGGGAAATCGTGTCAGACAAACCTTGTGGAGTTCTATGACTGGGTGATGAGTGCCTTGGGCCTGGGTAGACCAGTGGACATCCTCTTTCTAGACTTCAGCAAGGCATTTGACTCTGTTCCTCACGTGGGCCTGTTGGAAAAGCTGGGAGAAATGGGGGTTGGGAACCAGATGATCAGATGGATAGGCAATTGGCTCCAGGACCGGACCCAGAGGGTCATAGTTGGTGGGATAGTCTCATCCCCAAGGAGGGTCATTAGTGGGGTCTCACAGGGATCAGTCCTTGGGCCCCTCCTGTTCAACACCTACATCTCTGACATAAGGACAGGAATCAGGAGTGAGATGAGTCTCTTTGCAGATGACTCAAAACTGGGGGTGGTGGTGGATGGGGAGAAGGGGAGGGTGGCCCTACAGGGGGACCTGGAGGCTCTGGAAAGATGGTCTAGAAAGTGGAAGCTTAGGTTCAATGCAGGGAAATGCAAGGTACTCCACCTGAGGGCCAGAAACCCGGGCCAAGTGTACACCCTAGTGGGGAAATGCTACAAGTCTCGATGGCTGAGAGGGACCTGGGGGTGGTGGTGGATGTCAAGATGAACAACTCTGAAACTTGTAGGAGGGCAGCAGCTAAGGCCAACAGGATGCTGGGATGCATCACTAGGGGGATCACCTCCAGAAGGAGGGAAGTGATACTCCCTCTGTATAACTGGTTGGTGAGGCCGCACCTTGAGTACTGCGTGCAGTTTTGGCGGCCACACTTAAAGAGGGACATTAAACTCCTGTAGAGGGTCCAGAGGAGGGCAACCAAAATGATTTGGGGCTTGGGGGACAGGACCTATGAGGAGAGGCTCGAAGAGCTAAATATGTACACATTGGAAGAGAGAAGGGACCGGGGGGACATGATAGAGGTCTTCAGGTACATGAAGAGGGTAAATAGGGGAGGAACAGTCAGGGTGCTTCGAAGGAAGGAGGAGGGGGCCACTAGAGGGCATGGGCGGAAGCTGGAGGGGGGAAGATTCAGGGAAGGAAGGAAGGAGGAGGTGCTACTTCACTGAGAGGGTGGTGGAGCCATGGAATGCGCTACCTAGGGGGCTGGTGGAGGCAGAGAAGGTGGAGGGGTTCAAGAGGGGTTGGGACAGGTACAGGGGAAGGGTTCTGGAAGCAAAATCCAATGCAGCAAGAATATCCGAACTGGGAAGGAGAAGCCAGAGAAGGCGAGGGGCAACAAGGTCAGCACCGGTGTGGGGCTGACCAACAGCAGCTCGAAAGACTGTTAGACCTATTCTGCTGGCATTTTAGTATGTTAGTATATATATATATATATATATAAGCAAAAATCATTAATGCATCAGTTAGGGTGAAGCAACAAAAGTAGGGAAATGAGGCATTAGAGTTTTGAACCCTAACATTCCTGCCCTACCACCCCACCCCCACCCTCCACACACCAACAGGTGTTGGGATGTGCCTTAGAGTCATCGGCCCCTAACTCACTTCATTTCATGTGTAAGGAAGCTGAGATGGTACAGTATAGGAGAATGGCTTGAGAGTTAGGCCCAATGACCCCAAGGCACACCCGATGTCTGTTGGTGTGTGGAGGGTCGGGGTGTAACCATACAGTACATGTATAGACATTGTAATCAACCCTCATCTCCCTGTGGAAGTGCAGGGCTTGGAGGGCCCTGCACCCCAATCACATACTCATCACTCCATAATGGTATCTTTTTGTGGGAGCACAGGGACTTACAGGCCCTGCACTCCCATCTATCCATAAGTGTAGAGACATTATCATGAACTGTCATCTCCCACTACTGCATAATGGAGGGCCCTGCACACCCAGTACTGCATAATGGTATCCATATGTACTCCCAACTACCTATAATTGTAGAGACACAGCGCAGGCCTAGAGACATTCCAAGTAACCCCTGTGCTGCAGATGGCACAATATCTCAGTAACCATAGGAACATTGGAACAAATTCCACCACAGTTGTAATCATGGACCGGCAACCTGCATCATTGCTTAGTACAAGCTATGCTTAGCGAAAAATCCATTTCTTGAACCAAACCAGCAAAAGTCATATCTCTGAGGCAAGACCTTTGTACTCTGAAAATTTCAGCCCAACGTCCTAACCATTTCTTTGCAATGAAGTGGCAAAAAAACAGTAAACTTTAAAAATCCTTTTTTGTGAGGTGTTAAAATCCCTTTTCGCAATGCGAAAATCGCGAAAAGGGAATTTGACACATCACGAAAAGGGAATTTGTCTTACTAAAAGAGATTAAGGATAGAGCCATCTGGTTCAACAAGTCCTAATCCCTTTTGCAATGCAAAAAGTGATTTTGACACCTTCCGATAAGGGAATAGGCTTGCAAAAAGGGGTTTTGACAGCTCACGAAAAGGGATTTGTTTTTAAAATCCCTTTTCATGAGGTGTCAAAATCCCTTTTTATGAGCCGAATCCCTTTTCATGAGGTGTCAAAATCAAAAGGGATTTGGACTTATGGGACCAGATGGTCCTATCCTTAATCCCTTTTCATAAGCTGTCAAAATCCCTTTTAGTGAGCCCTAAATCTCTTTTCACGCTGTGCAGCTATTCAAAAGACTGAACTGAGCATGCTTAGAACCTGAACTTTCAAAACTGAATAACTTTGGAAGGGATTAATACTTTTTACCAAACTAATGCTGGCTTGTTGTGTGGGGCAAACTCTATCTACCCTGAAAATTTCAGACCTAAATTCCAAATGGTGTGGCTGCAGCAAATCTGTTGAATGGTTGCTAAGTTATTAAAGTGCAAAATTTGAGGTTTAACATTAAACTGCCTACTCAACCGTAACTATAGTGGCACTACCACACCACTATAATAGTATATACAGTATATTCTTTGCAAACAATTCCATTAATGCACCAGTTGGAGTTTAATATAACACAGCAAAAGTAGGGGAATGTGGCATTAGGGTTTCCAACCCTAACTCCTCCCCCTGAAAGCAGCAAAAGGACAACACCACACAAGCAACCACAGATTGCCATTATCCGGTAAGACAAACAACATAAAGCTATTTCTAGTTGACACAAATACAGTAGATTTTTGCAGCATTATTTCCTTACTTTTTGAGACAGTATAATCATATCCTCATAGGCCTGTGGGAGCACAGGGCCCCCTGGACCCTGCACTCCCATCCCTCCATATATGCAGATCCTCACTTGCCCGTGGAAGCACAGGGCCCTCTGGGCCCTCCACTCCCATTCCTCCATAGATGCAGACATGTACAGTATGTTGCTGTGGAAGCACAGGGCCCCAAGGGCCCTGAGCTTGCATCTGTAGCAAACCAGCAACCAAATTGTGCTATGTGCTGTGTGCTGTCTTCATGGATTTGTATATGCGGCATGTACACTACAAGACATACACACTCACCTGTTGCTGCAGATACAAAGGCACAATATTTAAATCGTAACACTGCTTCTGTGTGCAGAAGTACGTGCCTCTGTAGCCACAGATTCAAGTCCACAATACCCAAATTGCAAGAGTTGTTTTGTTTGCAGAAGTGCATGCCCCAATGGGGGCAGAGCTTCTGTAGCACAAGGTAGTTATGCACACTGTAAGATATATACACACACTTGATGGGCATGCGCTTCTGTAGCCACAAGTGTAAGATATACACCAATCTCTGGCTGCAGAAGCACAGGGGCCACAAAATCCATGATACCAAAATTGCAATACTACTTTTGTCTGCACCTCCATCCACAGGTGTAAGACACGCACACTGACTTCCAGCTTCATATGGGCAGACCTCTGTGTAGCCTTTAGTTATGAAGATAGAAGTATTGTCTCAGTGTGGGTATAATGGTTTCAGCAGCGAATCTTGAAATTGTTCAAGGGAGTAACAGTTTTTCAGTTGTGTACATGCATATAGAAAAGCATGCACTGATGGATCATGCTACCTAGCGAGGTACCCAGCATGCTTGTTACTTAAACTCCCCCTCCAATAAGCTGGGGCATTATTGTTAAGTTTGATTACCTCATTGATTGGAGTTTGAGTGCCTTTGCCGTTAGTTTGGATCATTTTGCAGCACAAGTCTCATTATATTTCTTGTAAGGGGTTTTTAGATTAGAATTATGTATATATTTTTTATATCCAGTCTGTCCATTGCCCCACGTGGGACGGATACTCCTTATTTTACAGGGAGCCTCAGCGAGTCTCTGAGAAGCAATTTGGATGACACTGGATTAGAATTTGGGTTAATTATTTATTTAAAATTGATTTTCTGTTTCTCATTAGTGGGCAATTTGCACAATAATATGTTATAACTGGGTAATAATAATATTAGTCCACCATAGCACAACCAGCCTGTCAACTGGCTGTGCATATGCACATACAGACTTTTCTCTAAATTCTGAATGTTTGCCACATAGTGGTACAAACTGTTTGGTCCATCTGAGGCAGCAATTGGGGGTTACTTTAATTGATTCTGGCCTAATGACTGGGGTGTCTATAGGGATATGATTAAATATGCACTTGTAATGTGCTGTCACCATCCTACAGCAGCAACTTTTGGGACCGATTTTAAAAGGGGTTGCGATCACCGCAGGGGACTTGAGGCAGAGTGTTTGGTGCAAGTGGCGACTTGCATCAAATGGGGGAATTTGCAGTTTTCAAAAGCCAGCTGCTACAAGTCCTGGATGCAGCAAAGTTAGACTAGCTTCCCCTCGCTCTAACTTTGCATTCATAAGGGTACCCATTTCATGGGGCTTGCACCAAACTTTTCGTGCAGGCTGCCATAGAGTGGAAAAATTGTCACAACCTTGCCAGCCCTTCTAAAATCAGACCAAACTGCATCCAGGAGCCTTGGCACAGCTGTGGCAAATTTTGCAGTGGATGCAAGGCTTAATGCAAGCCCTGAATCCACCTTATAAAATCAGGTCCTTTGTCTCTACAAAATTGGAATTGGTAAAATTGCTAAATATAGTTAAGAAATGGATCAACACGAAATACTTATTTTTTAGCACTTATAAATATTTTGTTGTACTGTTTTTGCTGCTGTGTAGTGATGTACACCTGAATCTAGAATGCATCGAGGAAGTACAAATCAATGTAGAGATTCTGCAACAAAGCAACTTTGGAATTTTCCATTTTATCTCCAGAAGTGTCTGGAAGAAATTTGATCAAATTAAGGACTGGGTAGCTGATTATCACCCTAAAGTAATTATTATCACAAAAACTTAGTTAAATAAAATAATTCCAGATGCATCTATAGAACTGGACAGTTATCACATGTATCGGAAAGATAGAAACAAAAAGGATGGAGGGATTTTGGTATATGTTAATTCCAAATTAGATAAATGAGAGAAACTGAACACCCTTCACATGAGAGGCCCAGGAGCTCTAACAGTTGAAGTCAAATTACCCATTACTAAACCGTTACTTCTGGCAGGAATTTATAAACTTCCTAGAATAAATGTGAGTGTTTTTAATGACTTACAGGATTTCCTATGTGATTATAAAAACACTCATGAAATTTTGATGTTGGGGGACTTTAATGTTAATTGGTCCAGAAATGATATAACTCATAGTTTGATAGATTTTCAAGAAAACCTGGGACTTACCCAATTGATTAAAGAGCCGACAAGAATCAATCCTAAAGATTATAATGAATCATCTCTTCTGGATATTATTTTTACTAACTGTCCCCAGCTTTATTCTATAAGTAAAATTTTACCTGTCACCTTTTCAGACCACCAGCATATATTTGCATTAAGAAATAAATTATACAAAATTAACAAAAGGCCATTTACCTGCTGGAGAAATTGTTAACATTTTGATTACACATATTTTATGTTAGATGTGGAAAGAATATAATGGGATAGACTAGATTTGATTCCCACCTCCTCTGAAGCCTGGAGTTGTTTTTATCATGAGTTTATGCAAGTATGTGACCGGCATCTCCCACTGAAAAAAGAGAAAGATTAAAAACACTGGTGCTAATTGGCATAACTCAGAACTTCATAACCTTAAGAAGGAGAAGGATAGGAAATGGTATAAGGCAAAGAGCACAGCTTTTTTTGTATAATATTTTTTATTATCAAAGAAAAGGTGTTTTTTTTTCCCATAAGCGATACCAACATGACATATATCAGAGTAATACATTGACCTTATAGTATGGATACATGCTGGTTGGTCACATTATTATTCATTTACATTCAAATTTATCTGATCATTTTCTACATTTTAAAATTAATCTTTCCTTTATATCATACTATCTGTTTATACCAGAAGCAGTGTAAGTCCAACCTATCCCTTCTATACTTATCTGTACGTATTCTATGCCACATTCGATTATGACTTCAATAGAAACAAAATAAAAACTGTCTAATTAAAACTGGAATAAGAACTGAAACCACATGGTCTAAATCTATAATCCTAATATAAGAATACACCATTATATTGCTACAATCCTAACTTACTTCCTTCTATACTAGACTATCTCACCTTTTAGGCTCTGAATTAGGTTCTGTCCTTTTTATCGTTTTATATATGTTATCTATACCATTCCCCCATCACGAAGGAGTGCAGCCTCCTGGAGTTAGGGTGTTCAGAAAGTCACCCCATACCCCTGGGAACCTGTCCTCCTTACCCTTCAGGACGTAAGTCAATCTGTCTACTGCCAAGACTCTAATAGCTAATCTTTTCCATTGTTCTACCATTGGCACAGAACTTGTAGTCCACAGGTCTTGTATCCATTGCCTAGCTACCTCCAAGAGTACCCTGTGCCGCTGAGGATATAGCCACCAATCTCCATTGCCCTCCACCTCTACCCCAAGCAACACTGACCTTGAGGATACCTCTACTGGCTGTCCCATCATTACTGATAGTTCACTTGCCACCCCTTCCAATATTTTTCCAACTTTCAACATTCTCAGCAGTAGTGTATAAAAGTGCCCTGGGCCACTCCACACTTTCCACAAACTGGTGAAACCCCTGGGAAAAATCTGTGGACCATGCTGGGCAGGTAGTACAGTCTGTGTAAGAATTTATACTGTGCCTCCTTGTACTTGTTGCATAGGAGTAATCCCATATGGGACTTTAGCACTAATACCCAGTTGGAGTCCAGTGTCTACATCCCCAGGTCCTGCTCCCACCATCTCTTAACTTTATGTGCCTCCTCCTGAAAGAATCATCTATCTAACCTTACTGCCCTACCCATTAGCCCTTTCTCATTTCTGACTGCCCCCAACACTTCCTTCTCGACCTCTGAAATTAGGGAGTCCCCCACTTGGACCCTTCCTAGTCACTTACAATAATCCCTGATCTGGAAGTATCTGAAGAGATGCGTGGCAAGGATGCCCATCCCCATCTGTATGTCCTGAAAGGAGTATATCCCTGATCTAGTAAGGAGGTCTGCAACACATCGTACTCCCTGCTCTTGCCACATTTTAAAGCCTTCATCCTTTAGCTCTGGTAGGAAATCAGGGTTCCCCACCAATGGAACAAGAATAGTGTTCTCTTGTGTTGCCCCTCACCTTCATTTGATGGTTCTCCATACTTCTAGACTTGAGATCACCATGGGATTGGGATCTTTTAGTCTTTTATATGCCTCTAGGCCTTCAGCTCCAAGATAAGCAAAATCCACCCTGGAGCACTTTCCTCTTCTAGATCCAGCCAATTAGCTGCCTTTCCCCTATTGACCCAGCTCTGCAGGTGCCTATATTGGATAGCGAGGTAGTATCCCTTTATATCTGGGAAATTTAGGCCATCCTGTTCCCTCGAGGTTTTGAGATGCTGGAGGCTCATTCTCAGCTTCTTTCCTTGCCATATGAAGTCAGTAAAGCCCCTGTCCATTTTTTTGATATCCGCATTTGTGGGGCAGAAGGGCATCATTTGTATAGTGTATAATATTCTAGGTAGGATGTTCATTTTGAGGGGGTTAATCCTGCCCATCCATGAAATCGGTAATGCCTTCCACCTACTGAGGTCCCTTAAGATGGTTCTAAATAGGAAGTGTGTAGTTCAAGTCATACAGGGTGCCTAGGTCTTTCCCACCTTTATCCCTAAGTAGGTAAATGTCTTATGTACCACTTTTAGTCCCCATGCATCTTTCCTGCCCTTCTCATGCCCCCCTAAAAACATTATTTCTGATTTATGTAAGTTTAACTTATATCCTGAGAACCTAGCGAATTGTTTCACGATGTGTAACAGAGTTGGGATCAACTGTTCTTATTTCATAAGGAACAGCAGGATACTGTCTGCATACTACATGATGGTGTGTCATCCCCCTTTCTCTCCCTTAACCCCCGATATCATCAGTTCATTACACATCTTAATAGCCAGTGGCTCTATTGCTATAGCAAATAGCAGAGGAGAGAGAGGGGGCACCCCTGCCTAGTCCTCCTTCCTAACCTGAACTCTGCTGATGGAAGTCCATTCATCATGACTTTTGCCATTGGGGCCCTGAATAATGCCCCTACTAATTGCAGAAACTCAACCCCTAAGCCAAATCTCTCAAGTACTATCATCATGTAGTTCCACTCTATTCTGTCAAATGCTTTTTTGGCATCCATGGACTGGACACAGGCCCTTCCAGGATGCTGAGAACCCCACCATACTACATTTAATAACTGTCTCATATTATGGTAAGACTGCCTACCTTGCACAAAGCCTGTTTGATCCAAGTGGACTATCAGGGGAAGCAGTTTTTTCAAGCTGCATAGCCATAACTTTTGTCATGATCTTACGATCATAGTTCAGTAGGAAGATTGGTCTGTAAGATGCACACTCTGTTGGGTTTTTACCCAGTTTAGGAATCACTGTAATGATGGCTTCACAGCAGGGTATTAGGTAGCTCCCTCTCTCCCCTTGTCTCCTCCATTACATTTCTAAGAGGTTCAGCCAATTCCCCCCTTAGTTCTTTATAGTATTCTGCCCCAAACCCATCCGGGCCTGCTGCTTTGCCCTTCTTTAGTTGGCCTGTAGCTAGATTTATCTCTCCCACTGTTACTCTTGCTCCCAGGGTTTTTTCTATTCCATACTGAGTTTAGGGATAGATAATCCCTCTAGAAACGTATCCATTAACTGTTCCAAGCCCTGGCATTCTGCTTGGTACAGTTTATCATAGAACTCTCTAAAACATTCCCTAATACATGCATTTTCTTTCAAAAGACTTCCCTTCCGGTCCTTAATATGTACTACTCTCTTATTAGATTTCCCTCCCTTCATAAAATGTACCAAAAATGGTCCAGGTTTATTTGCACATTCATAGATTCTTTGTCTGGCATAGAACAGCCTGCTTTTAACTTCATCTGTTAGATTCAAATTTAATGCCTCTCTAGCCATTTGAGGTTCCCAAAATTTCTCCTCCCCCCCCACAGTTTGGGTTACTTCTCATTCCAGGTCGCAGATTTTCTGTTCTAGTTCCCTTTGTTTTTGCTGTTTCTATCTCTTTAGCTTAGCAGCATAGCCAGTGATGACCCCCCCTCATATAAACTTTGCCCACCTCCCAGTAAATCCCTTCTGAGTCCAAGGAACCCTTATTAGTCTCTACATTTAGCTTCCATTGTTCTTTCAAGAAATCACAAAATTCCTTCTGTGCTAATAAATAAGTGGGGAATCTCCATCCTCCTCTTCTGCCATCCCCAGAGATCAAGTGGGTCTCGATCTGGACCACGGCATTATCCAACAGGAAAATGGGCCTGTGCTCCACTTTTTGTACCCTAGGGTAAAGGTCCCTCTGGATATATACATAGTCCAATCTTGACCTCGAACCCTGGGGATTTGAGAAGAAGGTATATTCCTGGGCCCCTGGGTTGGCTGTTCTCCACGCATCAAGCATATTGAGGTCTGTTAGACCCAACTGCCACTGATGAACAGCTGTGACCTCTCTGGATCAAACCCCCTAATAGTCTAGCTTGGGGTCCGTCACACAGTTAAAATCTTCTCCTAGTACCAAATTAGAGAATTGTTACCATATAATTATATCCAATATCTTTTGGTAGAAAGTGGGATCCATTACTGATGGTTCATATATATTGCCAAAAGTCATCACCTTGCCCTGCACCTCTCCCACTACAAAAATACAGCGGCCCTCTGTGGGGTAACTTACCATGCGGTGGGTCACAAAGGGAAATTTCTTGAGCATCACTATAGCTACCCCTCTTTTATGTGAGTTGTAGAATGATGCGTGGCAGGCCCCAACCCAGGCCTCCACCAGCTTATCATGTTCTTTAAATGTCAGGTGGGTTTCTTGGAGCATGGCAACATCTGCGTCCTTCCTGCGGAGTGCAGCCAGGACTTTGGCCCTCTTAGCTGGGGACGTAAAACCCTTCACATTCCAGGAGATTATAGTACTAGACTGGTTCTGCATCGATCTTACATTATACCTAGTTCCCTGTAAATACCTCCTTGCAGCCTTCGTTTCAAAGCAACATTGTCCATGTTGTCATATATAACAATACAAACAACTATAAACAGTAACTGGTAACTTGAAATAACAACCCCATACCCCCCTCCCTCCCTGTCTTTAGACACCCACTTCTCCACCATCTCACCCATTGATATCCATGTTCTTCATTTTTAAACCTTTGAAAAGATAGTATTGTCTATTAAGTATCACTGTCTCTGTCTACTATGCCCCCTCCCCCTGCACTCTTATCATCCTTATGACCTTTTGTGCTTTATTTACTGTACTGTTTTGACATATTTCTATTCTTGAATCCTTTTCCTTATTTCAGGGTTTGTAAGATCCAGTAGCCCCGGTGCACACTCCACTCAGTAAAGGTTCCCCATTCAAGTCCTGTACATCAATCCCAAGAGGAGTAATATAGTTATTATACCCTTATTCAGCTTCCATCTTTTCTTCTTCTATCTATTCCTCCTTCCCCTTTACACCCCAGCCCCACACTCATTCCCCTTTCCCTTCATCACTGTCTAATTTATTCTTTCTCAGGTCTTTCTTGTTCTATAACATTTTTAGTTTGTTCATTTATAAATGTCCATTTCATACTTGATGAAGGTCACCTTAATTTAGAAGGTCTGTGGTGGGAGAGGTGAGGGGCCCATGCCCATTCTCACACGCATGGCCCCCCATCTCCCCACAGCCCCAGCACTCCCCGTCACAGTCTTCTTGCTTGCTCAGCCTCCTAATTGTAAGTATTGTTATCATCAGGTCATCGCCTTGCAGTCATTGACTGGGTCGATCACTTAGGGGCATGGGCCTCTCTAAACAGTTCTGTCTCTAGTTCTAGGGGGAGCAGAGTCAATACACATTCAGCTAACTCCCTCTGAGGCGCCACCAGATCCTCTCATTCTCCAAATTAAAGGTGCACCAATTTCGGATTAGGGGTATGGGTAAGAATTAGAGAATGGATCCAGCTTACAGTTCAGGTCCTCATGTCTTCTTGTTTTTTATTGTCCCACTCGTCTGGGAACACCTGCAGCTTTTCTGACTCCCAGAAAGAACATGTAGCCCCCTCTGAGCACACCTTCACCGTGGCTGGGTACACCATAAAAAATCAAGGCCTGTCTCCCTCATTTGATCCATTTGTGAGTTTAACTATTGACGCTTCTTCTGAATTCCAGCTGACATGTCTTGTTGAATCGTAAGCTTGTGCCCCTCATATACCAATTCCTTTTTGTTTCTGTAGGCCACCATGAGGGCCTGCCGATCAGGATAGTGGTGCAACTGAAAGATGACCTGGCGAGGCAGCTGATCATTTCAGGGGCACGGTGAGAGGGCCTGGTGCACTTGTTCAGCTTTCAGTCTCCCCTGCTTTAGTTCAACTCCTAACAGCTTCAGAAGGGTTTCTGCACAAAAGTCCATCAGGTTTCCTCTCTCTGCTCCCTCCGGTAAGCCACGTATGCACAGATTATTTCTTCTGCTGTAGTTTTCCTGATAGTCTAGGGTATCTTTTAAATCCTTCACTTCCTTTTCCAATTTTGCCAACTTTTCTAGGGTCGCCCTTGTGGCATCTTCTAGATCTGACACTTTCTGCTCAACTTCGTTAATTCGCTGTGTATGTTGCTTTATTTCTTTTGTAATGCCCAAGATCGACTGTTCAAAATGATCCCATCTGGGCTTAAGATCTGCAGGAACTTGTTTGGAAACTGCCCTGCTGATAATGGCAATCTCTGCTGCTGATAGCGATATCGGGCCTGGACCTCCCACCCCCACGCTATCTTGAGCTGCCGTTTTTTTCATATGTTTATTCACCTGTCGGGCTGATTATCTAGTAGACAGAAATTCTTCCATTCTCTCTTACTTGGATGGTCTGAAATATTGTGAGTAAATTAGTAATTAGACAAAAAAAGCAATTTTAAGATGCGTTGTAGTGCGGAGCTCCAGAGAGGTACGTCTGCTTCCTTCAGCTGCTCATTAGCGCCCCCCCACCACAGCACAGCTTTTAATAGTGACTGGCATCTCTATAGGCAGGCTTGAAATGAATACACACAAGCCCTAAGAATAACTAAACAAAATTATTTCAAATCTAAATTAGAAGACAATATTAAGCAAAACCCTAGATTTTTTTGGAGCATTATGACATGACTGATGGGTAGAAATAAAAACATTCAAGCAAGGAGGTTCCAAATAAATTAGCATATGGTACTGATGGGGAATGATGTTATGAGTGCTTTCAATATTTACTTTATCAAAATGGCTACAACAGCAATAAAAGTTAATAATTCTTATATTTTGGATAATGGAAAGGAGGAAGACCAGTTCAAGGTAGCTTCCCAGGAACCAGAAATACTTAAGGACTTTAAATTTGATATGATCTCAGCAGCTGAAATTAGAGCTGAATTACTAAAACATGATACAACTAAAGCAGAAGGTTTGGATAGCACACTGTCAAGATTGTTGAGATATGCTGCTCCCTGAATTGTTTATCCTTTGTCATACATTTTTAATCTTTCCCTCAAAATTAGCGAATACCTGACAAAGTGGAAAATTGCCAAGGTCAGGCCTATTTTTAAGTCCAGTTCTAGGCATGGAATTGGTAATTATCGGCCAGTTTCATTATTGCCACAGGTCTCAAAAATGTTTGAAAGATTATTATCAGGTCAACTCAAAGCATATTTCGAAATTAATAATAAATTAAATGAATTTCAGACAGGGCTTACACCCTGTCATAGCACTCAGCTTTGATAAAGGTTGTGAGCAATTTACAATTGAGCCTGGACAGGAGAATGATGGTAGGAGCCTTATTTAAAGACTTATCAAAGACATTTGATACGCTGAATCATAATGTTCTCCTGGCCAGACTCAAGGAAATCGGTCTGTCTGGTGCTGCCCTTGGATGGTTTAAATCATATTTACAAGGACGAGAACAGCTGGTGGAAATAGGCCCATAAAAATCTCTCTCAGTTTCTATAAAATCCACTGTGTCCTAGGGTTCAATTCTGGAGCCGCTCTTATTTCATATCTACATCAACAAACTCCAGTTTGATGATTTGGATAGTAAATATCATTTGTATACAGACAGTACAGTGATACATGGGGAATGGAACTCTGATTATATTCACAGCAAGTTACAACAGGCATTTGTACACATTCAGGATTTTTTAACACACATATGTTAATGCTTAATGATACGGAAACACAATCAGTACTGTTTGGCAGAACTTTAAAACCTGAAAATAATGCTGCTTTAGGCATCCAGACTTATGAAGGGATAAACATCCAACAGGTTACAAGGCATAAATATCTCGGGCTTTGGTTAGATAGTTCACTGAAATGGCATGAACACATTGACGTGACATTAAGCAATATTAGCAAAAAATGTGGGGTTCTTTATAATTTTAAATACTTTATGACACTGGAAGTAAGATTAATAATTATTAATACAATGATTGTCCCAGTTTTGGATTATGGGAATGTATTGTATGCAGAGGCCTCAGGGGCATGGCCAGATAAGCTGGACATGATGTTCAGTAGGGTGGTGCACTATGTATTAGATGCCCCACATAGAACCCTTTGCTGTAAATTATACAGCACTGTGGATTGGCTTAGACCACAGATTAGAACAGATTTACATATCTTATGGTTCATGTTTAAAGTCTGGAAATGAACCGTTCCTAAATATATTTTGAATGTGTTTAAAATTAGGACAATCAAACAAGGCCTGAGATCTGCCCAGGGCATAGAGTACTGCATCATCAATTGCAACCTGGAGGTTGAGAGGTCCTCGATTCCCTATAGGGAAGCAGTGATATGGAATGTTATCCCTACTAGGTTGCAGGGGACCAACAATATAATCAGGTTAAGTCAACTAAAAAGATGGGTCGTAGAGCAGGAAACCATCCCTCTGACTTGTTACTCTAGGGTGATTACCTAAATTTGAGACTCTAACAAAACTGGTTATTAGTGACCCATGAATTATATATATTATGTTATGTTTTTATAGTCTTTGTTTTTAGCTGAATATTTTTTTTCTATTCCATTTTCATTACATTATATCATTTTTTTAGGTAATGTGACTATATGTACAATATAGGGTAGTGTTTTCTTGTGAGCTTTTTTTTTAAAACCTACTTTTTAGTATATTTATTGATATTGGATGTACTAGTTTTGTGACTTGAATGGTAACATGCATGAATGTAATGGGACCTCACTGGAACTGAGTTACACTCAGCTGAGTTTTATCCCTGTTCATGATCCATGAATAAAAATTATGTATAGCAAGTTGAATTCACGTCTGGTAAATTTCACATGATTTAATCTGCAGCACATATTAGCATCCAGTAGAATTAGCACACCCAGCTGACCGACAAATCCATTATGTGTATGGGTACTCAAAACAGCCTTGTTCATCCTAGTTTGGAATTTGCAGATACTGTAGTTAACGTTGGAGTACTGCTGATGATGATTGCCTTCTGTGAAAGAGCAAGAGTGGAGGGGGAGGGGCATGCCAGAAGAGTACATGGGTGCTGTGCTGAAACCAACAAGATCCACAGAGACAGTGGTGAAAACCTGCCCACACCCCAACAAGATCACCTCAAAGAGGCTTCTGTGACAAGAGATGTGCTGGTTCACATGAGTGCATATGAACGCCAGACATTTCCCCACTCTTGGGCAAGGACAGATCTAATTCACAGATGGCGAGAGTTTGAGGTTGACAACCAGGCAAAGGAACTGGGACTGAGTGAGAGATAACGTGGATGAGAGAGTCCATGGCAAGGATTCAGATGGGGCACTTAGACCTGTAGTAGTGGGTTTGAACTGCGTGATGGGGGGGTCTGGGATTGTACAGTCAAGAATTGATTGGCTAGGTGTTCCAGAGTCAGCCATGCAGCAGTAGAAAAGGAAAAAAGAAAAGAATCAGACTGATTCAGAGCCCCTTTGCTAACTGACTGGAGAGTTAATGACTTGTATGTCCCGATAATTTTCATGTTCCGGTTATTTTTGCTGATTTTTCTCAATAGCGGAACTCAACAAAATGCGAATATAACTTTCTATACAGTATACTACTACTACTACTGAAAACATGTAAAATAATCATGGTACAAAATTTGAGTCTGTCTCTAATTTGTAAAGAGTCCATGTTCTCCAAATGTTATCAAACACAGATACATTGTTCAAATAATAATATGAAAATTTTTCAAGATGATAGATAGTCTGTTATTGAAACCATTGTGTTAATATTGGAGGCTGTGTCTTAAGCCACTGCTTAGTAACAGCTTTCTTGGCCGCTGTGAGTAGGATCAATGGTAATTTTAACTGTTGATCACTAAGATTCACGTCTGATAGCAGAATGCTCAGCAAGACCAACTCAGGAGACAAAAGGCCAGAAACATCAAACACTGAATTCAGTATATGGACGATATCATTCCAATAAGTGGCCATTGCTGGGGAAGATCAGTATACATGGGCCTAGTCTGCTCTTATCTCTCTGCAGTCTCACCAACATTTGCCCATGGGCTCTCCCATGTAGTTTAACAACTTTGCAGGCATTCTAAAGAACTGCATTCAGCACTTCCAAGCAAATTCCTTGAGATAGGGGGTCATGAAAAGTTTATAATTCATTAGAGAGTATTTTAACCACTGTTGTATGTAACAGTGGGTTTGTATATCTGAGATTCATTGACGGAGTAACAAAACCAAAGTATCTTTTGATTGGTCTCTGAGGAGTCATATATAGTACCGACCAGATGACTTCTCACCCCTCCCTGTTGGTGATGCTGAAGTAAAGTAAAAAGTGCCAAAGGGTACTCCAGAAGGGCCCTGTCATGGGAGGTATGGTGTTAAGATAATCCCTGAGTTGTAAGTAGTGATTGTGGTTTGTTTTTGGAAGAGAATACTTGGTGCTCAGGTCTGAAAAAGAAAGCATACCTCTGCTATCTAGGAGATGATATAGGTACAGTATACTAGCCCCTGTCTGGCCCATCTTTGCAGGAAGTGATCTACTTTATTTAAATGATTCGAACAGTTCCATGCCAAGGCACCTAATAAGGGACCCTGATCCCCTAATCAGCCCCCAGAAAGAAGTTTATGCTCTGCTTGAAGGCAGTGGTCATATCATTAAAACATTTAGAAAGAAACCAGCCCAGTGGCATTGAGGACTGAGGGGCCTAGTGACTTACCTCCTGTCACACTGACAACCCAAGTTCGAGAATAGAGTTGGATGATTTGGGGGTTGGCCGGGGGGGAGGATCAAACTTCCCACTGGACAGCTCTCCTTCCTCCGGGAGGGAAGTAGTGTGACCCACTGCTTGCCTGCCACCTGGAGGTGTCCGGGTGGTAGCACAGTTTGGGCACACTCAATGAGCCAAACACGGGCATTTGAGGACATCTCCACGGAGGCGGAGCTCGTCCATCACTTCATTGCACACTGCATGGCTGCAGGCAGGGCAACAACAACAAAAAAACTGTTGAAAAACCACTCTGGCCACAGGATGATGTTCGGGCCTTCAGAGGCCCCACTTTGGCAACTGGGCATAATTCCCAGTGGGTCAGTGGTGCATCGGAAGAGGTCCAGACTGAAGCCTATGGTTCGGAGGCGTCGGTGGATGAAGTACTGATGAAAAAGAAAATTAGAAAGCGGGAGATGCTGTGGAGTGGATGAAAAAAGAACTGTGCTGATCCCGTGTAAGTAATTGAGAACAAGTTTGATATCTTTCCAATGGGCATTATTACCCTCAGATAGTCAGAGGCAGATAAGCCTTAACTGACAGACCAGGGCATAAAGCTGCAAGTTTTGAAAATTGAGTCCATCCTGTGCTGTTGAATGTTGCAATAAGGAAAGTCGAAGCCTAGGCCATTGTCCCCCATCATAAAAAACAACAAAGGAGTTTATCCCAGTCCTGAAAGTAACCTCTGTTTGGGAAAAGTGAAGGTAATATAAAATGCGAGATAGGATACTTTGTCAAATGGCTGCAAGCCTATTCAAAAAGGAAAGGCCTAGGGAGGACCAACGATCCAAATCCTCTGCCACCACAGTAGTCAAAGGCTCATAATTGAGAATTTACAGATGGTCTTGGTTTTTCGTTAAAAGGACACCAAGCTGTTTCAATGACTTCCTGTTCCGCTGTATGTTTAACCATTGTTTAATTATATGAAGTGGAGTATAATTGAAAGCTAATACCTCTGCTTTTGTTATATTAAGACAAAAACCTGCCAAATATTCAAACTGTTCCAAACATTTCAGGCCTCCTGAAGAGACTGTATGGGGTTCACAACTGTTAGTAAGATGTTATCGGTAAAGAGGCTTAATTTATATTCCCTGCCTCCAGAGGAATTCCTTATACCTAGGGGGATAGTCATAGGTGAGAGGTCAAAGTTTCTATAAAGAGGGAAACCAAAAAAGATAAGGGTAACCCTGCTGAGTGCACCAATAAAATAAAAGGGGTTGAGACTGACCCATTAATTCTAAAGAATGCTTGAGAGTAGTGATAAAGAGATTGCAACATGGTTATAAAATCATACGGGAGCTGGCTCCATTGCACTGAGCGATGGGGCATTGCTTTGTCACACTGGAAGCCCAGGCTCGCACCCGACCCCGGGTGTCAGGAGCAGAGGCCAGCAGGGAGGGAGTTAAAGGCATCCCTTGGACACTTCCCTCCCAAGGGGAGGGCTGTTGTGGACCGCCTTCAGAGCAGCACCTGGTTGTGGCCTGTGGAGATGCTCTAGGTGGCATGGGTGACCACACGCAACTGAGTGTCTCCGCCCCGAGAATGTTGTCATGACCACATGTGTGGGAGGTGGTTGGGGTCCCAAAAAGCAGAAAACCTGAACCGATGCAGGATGCCTCCTGCCATGTACTATGGACCCACGCAGCCTAACCTGAGGCACTCCCCATGAAAACTGAGTAGAGTACGTTCTTCAGGGTCATCCACTCCCAGCCTCAGGGACCCTACCTTGGGGGTGGGAGGCATGCCAGGGACGAACACCATGGTGGAGATAAGTCTGGGGGATCATGGGCTGGGGCACACAGCAGGGATGATGGGGGCAGTTTAGGTGGGGGCAAAATAAAATCTGAGAGGAATCCAAAATTTAATAAAGTAGCCCACAGGAAGGGCCAATATACCCTATCCAAGGCCTTCTCCATGTCCAAGCTAGCCAGGACTAGAGGTATAGAACACTGTACAGTATAGTCCAACAAAAGTAAAGTTCTCCACACATTATCATGAGCTTGATGACTAGAGATGCAGTGAATTTTTAATTCGCCAGTGAAGTGGACGCGAAGTGGCCACTTCATGTTAGCAGAGCGCAACGCGAAGTGGGCACTGCAAGGTGCTCACTTTCGCGTGATTATTATTATAACCACTTCGCACTGCCATTATGCCTTAACGTGGAGTAAGGCAAAGTGAGAAGAGACTAGGCAGCCCCCCACACATCACATGGCTTACAGTACTGTAAGTCACATGCTTTAGCCAGGCAGGAAGGAAGTGAGTCAGAGAAGCAGTTTCACTTTCTCTTTTGCATTTGCAGAGGGAGAAAGCATTGTGAGAGGAGACTAGGAGTTAAAGTGCTTGATTGCCTTGCCACTTGCATTTCAGAAGAAAACTAACAGCTTTTTTTAAAAGCTATATCTTTATTTAGTTTTTGTATTGTATTTGTGGGGTTTATTTGTTAGTGAATTTTTTGTATAAGTTTTGTTTTGTTTTGTGTGCGTGACTGACTGTGTGTGTCAGTGAGTGTCAGTGTGTGTGTGTCTGTCTGTGTGTGTCGGCCCGGGGACTTGTGTGTGTCAGGATGGACCCAGGAGAAGGCGAGTCACTGGCCCGTGGGCACGGTCGGAGGGGAGTGTGGACCCATGGGGGGCGGGTGGTCGTATCATGCTGGACCGCTTCCAGACTCCTGAGTGTTACTTCCCCCCATGTTGAAGCAACAGGAGCAGCAGCAGTACCAGTGCCACCGGTGGCTGCTGTGCATCCACTTTCTCTGCCACTACCACCATCTCCACCGGTAGCAGCAGCTATAGGGGCTCCAGCAGCACCCCCTCCACCACCTCCACAGCCACAGGAGGTAGCCCTGGAAAATGTAGGTGGTGGGACTCGTGCAAGGACTGTGTCTGGTCCCCCCCCCCCACAGCTCCCCGGTGTGGAAGTTTTTTAACTGTGTTGGGGGAGACAGCTGTGGTGTGCTGTCTTTGTGGTGTGGTGGTGCGCTGTGGCCCCCGTAGGACACATTTGGGGACCAGTGGCCAGCACACCCACATGCTGAACCACCATGGGGCAGAGTGGCAGGCTGCCACAGAAGGGCCAGGTGTCCACCTGCTGGCCCTTCCGTGGCAGTGGCCGAGGGTGCTGCTGGGGTGGGAGTTGTGCCTCATCAATGCCGCAGCAGGAGGAGGGCTAGTACAGCAGCTGCTCCACCACCACCACCTCCACTGCCGTCACAGCCACCAGCACCACCCTCTCCATCACCATTACATGGATTCCCTGCCGCAGTGAACCCGCCACAGTCCCTGCAACACAGGCTGACATCGCCCTGGTGTGGGCAACTCTTGAAGAAAACAATGAGCGGTTTGGTGCTTTGAAGCAGCAGGTGAACAGAATAGAAGCACAGCAGCAGCAAATAGTTTCAATGCTGCACCTGCTGCTGGACCACCATGACATCCCATGGCCACAGTAAGTTAGGGGATTGTTTTCTGCCCCCCACGCCCACCCCACTACTGTGTTGTAATGTTTTTGTGTGTTTTTTCCTTGTTGTTGTTTAATCATACACATTTTCCCTTCCAGAGAAATCTTTCTTGCACCACATAGTGCAATACATTTGTGTGAAAACCACCCATAATTTCATTACAGTGTGTCACGTGACGGAAGAATTCCCGTTCTGAAAATCTGCCCACATTCTGCCTCCCTTCTCAGCAACGTTACAACATGATGGCAGGGAGAGCACGTGTGCATGCTTCTTACAGTGAATATCCGATTGTCTGGCAGCTTTCCAAATATTTCTTTGTGTTATAATGGTCAGTTTGTGGTGAAATGTGTGGGCACGTTTCCAGTAAGAAGAGCCTTGTTAGTGGAAACATTCCCACATTTCACCACAAAGTCAACCTTATAACATAAGGAAACATTGGGATAGCTGCCGGACATTCACTATAGTGAAGCATGCACCTGCGCTCCCGCTGGCATCAAGTCCTAACGTTGCTGAGAAAGGGAGGCAGAATGTGGGTGGCTTTTCTGATCGGTAATTCCTCTGTCACATGACACACTGTAATGAAATTATGGGCGGTCTTCACATTAATATATTGCACTTTGTGGAGCAAGAAATATTCCAGTGGGAGTAATGCCCCCAGTTTATGTGCATCACCATAACTATGTAATGTGGTGAATCTCTGTAAAGCAGCAGCGCAACGATCTGTTGAGAACTCTGACCTATATTTTTTAATGCTATGTTACAACTTCCTTTACTTACATCCTGACTGACTGGAATCATACATGAATTTGCAGTAATTGAGTCTGCTGTACTACCTTTTTTCATGTATGAAATAATGAAAGGAGCATTCCTTTTAAATTGGTGCTGACCAGGTCTTTGTCATTGTTTTCCTCTGCTTTTCTCCATCACATCAATTAGTTGTTATATATCACTTCTGTTGTTAATTAACAGTTATGCAGTAGGCAGTGTTTTATAACACCAGGGAACAATAGTTATTAAAAAGCAGCTGCAAATAAATACAAACTTGGTCTGAACAATATTGGAAGGCATGCTCATTTTTTTTTTCATACATGAAAAAAAGTACTGAAGTAAGTAAAGCAGACAAATTGTGAAAAGAAGCGTATCATTCAAGTCACGACTCGAAGGTAACTAGTGGTGGCTGTGGCAATGTAAAGTAGCATAAAAAAGTACAGTTCAAAACTGTCAGGACATTCTTGCAATGCTGCTTTAATTGTAAAAATGTCAGTATGATATCATGAGCTCACAGCAGCAATCACAGAACACACAAAAGTTGCACAGAGTCCCCAGATTTTTTCTGCAGGCCCAAAATGCATCCTTCTTGTGTGCAGAAAATTGACAAGTGGTAACACAGTGGAATGAGAGTGTTTCAGCACATACAAAGTCCCCCAGAATTAATGGCGCACTCAGTCATGCGCACAGTGGTGGCACATAGTCCCAGATTTTTTCTGTAGGCCCAAAACGCATCCTCCTTGTGTGCAGAAAATTGACAAGTGGTAACATAGTGGAATGAGAGTGTTTCAGCACATATAACCAGTTTAAAATGGTGACTGTGAGCGTTGTGTTGCTGGTCCAATGTGTTCTGCGAGACAATTCGAGCAAATGCAATGTGCTCCTCTTAACTGGAATGAAGGGTGCCCTTTGACTGTACACTAATAGTAGCCTTGGTGAGTAGATATATATATAGATATACGGTTGTGTATTTTGTAGGTGAGGAGGGGGGTTGACATGGACATGTACTGTACGGTACAGCTACATTACCATTCCCAACGAGTTTTAGCAATGGAGCCTTTTTTTGTTACCCTGTAAAAGAAACAAAATAAGTATACCGTATGTGTTTTACCATTGCTGCTCTGAAAAGCTACAGAAAACAAAACATACGACTAAAGGACGTGAAGCAGCATAACAAACATGAGTACACATAGTCACTTAATGGTTTAAATATTAAGAATCTTTGTGTCTGTGGCTGATGGATGAGGTGGTCCAGACAGACTCAGGCTCAGTGGTGGTAGTGGCTAACATCAGTCCCGGTGGTGGTGGTCCGGGGGCAGACAGACTCAGGCTCAGTGGTGGCAGTGGCTAACATCAGTCCCGGTGGTGGTGGTTCAGGTGCGGACAGACTCAGGCTCAGTGGTGGCAGTGGCTAACATCAGTCCCAGTGGTGGTGGTCTGGGGGAGTGGGCACACCACCTTTTAAAATTTCAGTTAAAACCTGCCAACATTAACCACATCATCATCATCCTCATAAAGAAAGCTGCCCTCACAGTCATCTATGTCTAAAGTCTGACCACTTGGAAATTCTTTCTCCATTGTGTCATCATCTATGTCAGTGGTGGGCCCGTTTCAGGCAGCCACTGCCAGTGCCACCAGGATGCTCCATTTCCACATCAGCAAGACCACCATTACTAGGCCGGGGTACAAATACCGAGGTTGCAGTCTGTGCTGGTATGTGCCTCTCATTCATTAATGAATGTTAGCAAACTAACATTTGCAGGAGACAGGTTTGTCTGACAGTCCCTGACTATTGCACCTGCTGAGCTGAACACCCTCTCAACACTTACACTGGAGGGTGGGCATGTGAGGTACTTCAGTGCCACTGCAGTCAGCTCTGGCCATTCACTGACCTTTCCACTCCAGTACAAAAGAGGATCTTCATTTATTGTCAGATGCCTGTTTTCAGACAAATATGACTCAACCATTCTCTGTGTCGCACTAAGTCCAGTTGTTGATGCATCATCCTGTTCTCCCGAATCATTTACTTCACAAATACCCACTTGGGACAAAGCCTTCCAAAGTGGGTTGACGCCAGCCACTTTGGATGACAGACCACCTGGAACTGCAGTCCCCTTCCCCTTGCAGGATATGCTTGATGGTTCTCCAGGTACACCTTCAGCCGGATTATGCTGCTGAAGTTTGCTGACCTTGGCACATGACTTCTGTGCCCCATGAACCAAGCGCACCAGTTGACCACTGATATTTTTTACCTGTTCAGGCCTTCCCTCCAGTACTGACGCAATTCCACGTTTGTTTCGTGGGTCCAGCATTGTTGTTATGGCAAAGTTGTCACTATGCTGAATGCTCACAACGTGACGATTCTGGTCAAATACTGTCAGCATATGTTGCAGCAACATACTGCTGCCACCGTCTCCAGCAACATCAAGGCTATGCTGTACATTCACCAATGTCTACCTCAGCACCCGCAGCAGTGGAATTGATTAGCTAATGGAGGCAGACTTGCCACTCACTGCCTGTGTGGCATGTTCAAAAGGCCGCAAAATTGTTATTACAGAGTCCATGAGGCGCCACTGTTTAGTCGTCATAGACGTGGAGGCCCCGGAACTGTCACAGCTAGTGTGCATAACAAGATATTCTGAGATGGCTTTGTATTGTTCATACAACCTCTCTGCCATGTATAAAGTGGAGTTCCATTGGGTGACAACTTCCAGCTTCAAGCTGTGCTGAGGCAGGCTGTTTTGTATCTGCAACTGCTGCAGTTAGTCATGGGCCTTTACAGATCTTGAAAAGTGAGAACAGATACGTCGTGCAACGGTCAGCATTTCCTTTATATCATGGTGCTGTAGAAACTCCTGAACCACAAGATTTAAACAGTGGGCCATGCATGGAACACAAAAAAAAACACCATTTGTGATGCATTTCACCACATTTGACCTATTGTCACTTGCTATGAACCCAGCTCTCAGGGACAGAGGGTTTAGCCATCTGTCAATTTCAGTCAGTACCATGTCCAACATGTTCTCGCTAGTGTGTGAACAGGTCACATTGTGCATAGCAATCGTTGCATGCTGTCAAATTCCTGGAAGATTGCTACCGCAACAATCCACCTTACTGCACTGATTATTCACACTACCAACATCACAAACAACCCCCGGCAGCTGCACCCAGTGTGCAGTTATACACAGATATGAACTTCCTGCTGTTTTGCCACATGTCTACATATCCATACTTAAATGGATGATTGGAGAGGAGGAATGTTGAAGGGCATGTCTTACTGAGTCAGAGCAACTCGGGGACAGCACGGGTAGAAAAGTATGTCCTGGATGGGACTTTCCATTTTGGACAGGCACGTGCAGCAAACTGCAGGAACCCAGAATTCTTCACAAAGGAGGAGGGCAAAATATCAATTGCCAGCATTTCCGCTACAGCAGCATTAAGTTCATGTGACACTGTATGATTCAGGGGGTACTTCAGCTTATGAGCAAAAACACTGTAACATGGGCTGACTTAAACATTTTACATGGGGTGTGTTGATCACAGACGGTTGTGCTCTGTGATGGATGGCATTAGCAGGGGGTTGAGTGTGGACATTTGATGAAGATGGTTGCACAGGTGATGATGACAAACCCAGAAGTGCTGTTATTTTGCCAGATTTGCCAACTGGGGTTGATGTACCACTTGCACTAGACATACTGCATTTACCACCACCACCACCACAAAAACTGCTACTCTCACCAGCACTGGACAACATTTCAAAGTCATTATGGTCCTCACCTCATCATGCCTGTAGTAGTCCTCTGCTCTTATTACCTCACTACTGCACACGTTTAATTTACTACTGGACTTAACAGTCATGGAAGGGGATAACATGCTGGCTATGGATGCCAGTGACAAGGGTGAACTCCCCACTGTGGTATTAGATGCCAGCTTGTGCTGGGTCCACAGTGCCAAGTGCCTATTCTTAAGATGTGTATGCTGTCCTCCTGTGCCCAGATGGCTCCCCTTTTTACCTCGACTCACACACACATGGCAAACCTAGCAGATTGCAACTGACTCATCATTTGCATCTTGAACAAACAAATCCCAAACAAGAGATTGTGATGCTCTGCTTTTAACATGTCCATGATGTGGCTTATTTAAGTCCATTATTTTAAGCACTGAAGTGGGGTGGGGGGCACATAATGTTTTGGGCACTGCACACCTGGACTGCAACTGCCCACCATGACTACCTATCATATTGATTACTGGGTCGTCATCATCAACTAAAACCAGTAGATCACAAGTTTTACGGGGATTCCTGCAAACAGACTCAGACTCAGACACAGCCACTTTGAATTTCTTTTCTCTGGTTCCCAACTGGGGTTGATTACATCATCATCATATTCATCAACGTCACACACATCCACATCTTCTGCTTGGATGCTAGCATGTGGACTGCATGTTGCAACAACAGCAACATCATCGTCATCATCACATTCATCATTTTTTTTTTATTTAGTTTTTGTTGACCGGGTAAGTGCACTAGACAAATCCTGCCTATTTTCAGGCGCGACCCGGGGGAGGGGGATACAGATGAATGCCAACTGACCATGAAGCAGATTAAGCTGTTGGTGGTATTTTTTTTAGTGAATGAGGGAAATTTGGCCAGGACACCGGGGAAATTCCCCTACTCTTTTCGATAAGTGCCATGGGATCTTTAACATCCACCTGAACTACCACCAGTCCAAGCAGATGGGACCTCGGTTTAACGTCTCATCCGAAAGACGGCACCTCAGAAGTGCAGCACCCTTCTCATGCTGCACTACAGTGTCAGTACTGGGATATTAACCCAAGTGCCAGATGTGGGAACTGAACCCACAGCCCTCTGATCTCCCGGCCTCAGAGGCAAGTGTGCTACCTACTGAGCCACCTGATATTTTTTCACCACTGTGAATCACTGCATGGAAAATGCATGACGTAAAGTGCCACGGTGGACGGAATATCACATTGTATGATAGCGTTGACATGATTATCAGAATCCTCAGGTTCAGTTGCTGGGATGTTACTGGGAAGTATGACGTCATCTACGCTGCCACTTACTTGCACTGCTTCACTCTCAGTATTTTTGGATACGGTACACTGGTTGGAATTAGAACTTGACGCAACAATACTAATACTACCTCCACCACCACTAACACCAATGACACTAACACCACCGGCTGGGAAAACATCATCTCCTCCAACTATGAGTGAAGCTACTGATTGGGCTGTAAAAAACATTGCAGGAGAAATACCTTTCCTCACATCAGCAATGCACTTCTGCATCTGTGTACTACTACCACACCCACAAACCATCTTACTGCCAACATTGCCACGGCTAGAAACAGCTTTGCTTGCACGTCTCTTTGCAGACATTTTGGGGGATCACCCACAATATTATAACCAAATTCAGATTTTGATACATTCACTCTCTGATTGGAGGGACGCTGGATTGAAGCCAAATAAACAACTGTGGCTTCAGCAACAGATAAGAGACTACTCTGAGACTGTCATGCAATTAAAACAACTTCAGTAATCAGTGGTGCTGATAAAGTCACAAAAACAATCCAATCTGGTAAAAAATACCTTTTGAAAGGTGGGGTTGGGGGGAACACTGAATGCAGACAGTGCAGATTTTTACGGCACTACAAGCAGCAAAACTAAGAACAGATACCACAATCTCAGTACAAAATCAGGCAGCTGCAGTGGATAGCAGGTTCACACTGCTGTGCCTGCAATTACACTAGTCCGTGGCACAATAAAAGGTGTATTATTTGATGCACGCAACACTACACACACACTCACACACAGAACAGTTTGTGTACAATGCTGAACGAGGAATGCGTAACAAATGCGAAAGTTTAGTACTGTGCCACGTTACGTATTGTAAATTTGTAATGTAAACAACTTGAACTCATGAACTGCTGCACCACATCCACACGACAAACAGCAAGAAAATGTCTACTATTACTGACAATATTACTGTGTACATTAACACAGTCAGTTATATAACAGAAATATAACCAAAAAACACAGAAATCACTATTTCTCCAACTTAAATCTACCTATATCACAGATACGCCCCTCCCCCAAAGCACACTTTCACGGTCTTTCACCACACACACTCAATGTTGTAAATTAACTTTCAAAATCCACACAAAAACAAAAATGCTCAATGATATGAGCACAGGAGGATTTCCTACAATCGATGAACTAAAGTTGGAGCTCCCTTAAAAAAACTCAAAAATGCTTTTTGAACAGCTTTTACAAGATTTCTATCACAGATAGCTATCACAGCACACTGTCTCCTACTCCTTCTTACTCATACTACTCCAGACTGAGGCTGTGCAGATCAATATAGAGCCCATGTGACCTGAAATCCCATGAATCACTGCAAAATTCACCTTTGGAGCTCAAAAACAAAATGAAGTGAGGCGAAGTGCACTACCTGCAATGCACTTCGCCTTAAATTTGGTGGAGTATTGGTCTGAGGAGGCAGAGTAATGCGAAGTCATTGTTTCCAATGGACTTCGCGTTCCACATTATAACACAAGTACTCCGCTTTCTGCCAGAGCACTGATCTCACTTTTGCTCTGCGACTGCTTCACTTGAGCGGATTGAGCCCACTTCGCCCACCACAATTGATGACTATACATGAAGCCCACCTAGTCCATGTCCAGCAGGGACAGGAAAGGCCCTCCATCTGCAATGCCCAAATAGACACAAAAAGTTTATAATCATAATTTAGAATTGATATGGGCTGATATGATGTTGGCAATAGGGGGTCTTTCTGGGGTTTGGGTACAGTGGAATTGGTGACATAGTGCCAGGAAGGTGGAGGAAGCTCACTGTCTTGAAGGGATTGGTAAAACCATAGCCATAATGGGACCATGTGATCTTGCAATGGGGTTATTTTTTAAAATTTGGCTGGTAGTCCGATAGGGCCCGGACATTTGCCAGACTTGGAGGTTACCTGCCCCAATACTATTTCATCCCTTATAATGCGGCTGGACAGTGCTTCAGAGAGTACAGGTAGAGTAGCTTGCAGAAGAAAATCCTTAATATGAAGTGCAGGGGGCGGGGGACTCTCCAGGGCATAAACATTTGAATAGAAGGTTCTCAATATTGTTTGGATTTTGGACTCATGATGTGCTATTTTACCCGTATGTGGGTCCCATAGCTTACAGATGGTAGCTTGCATCCAAACTACCCAAAGGCGTTGTGCATAAAGCAGTGTCTAAGGTAAAATAAAGAATGTTCCACTTTTTGATTCAGAATTTTCTGAATTTGAGCTTTTGTCTCATTTATCTGAGATCAGACAGAGGTATCCTCCCACATATGGAACATCTGTAATACATGCAGAAAATTTTGCAACTCATGCAACTTCTGTTCTCATGCCTTATTTTGTGCTGGGGCATGAGTATATTATCACCGACGTGGAGCCTTAGCAAAAGAGTCTGTGACTCAAAGGTTTGTAATTCCAATTGTCTTTAATAAATAAAAATAAATAATATTGCCTGTAATAACAGCTTTTAGAGTGACTCAAAGAATGCTGGGGGTCACTTCTGGGTCATCATTATCTTGTAGATATTGTGGAATATTTTCCTGTATTTTTTGGATGAAAGCCTGATCCCAAAGCAAACCTGGATGTAGGCACCAAAGCGTTTGCTTCTTGGGTTTTCCCAAAGAAAAATAAGCTATTACTGGGGCATGATCTGATAAATAAATGAGACCATGGTTTACTTTAGCTACAGTATCAATATGTTCAGTTGTGGTCATTATATAATCTAACCTAGCATAACTGCCATGATGGGAGGGATAGTGGGTAAATTCCTTTGTGGTGGGATTTAGATAATGCCATGGGCCTGATTCTATAAGCTCCCCATAATGGTGCAAGGGGCTTATCCCGCAAGGAATGCCACAAGGTGCGGCTTGCACCAAAAGATGCACAGGGAGCAATTCACAAAAGCAGCCTGTGGCAAATGCAGGCTGCATGCTCAAGAGGGGGCTTGTGCCATCCTTGTGGCACACAATGGGCTGTGGCATGGTGCTAGGGGGCTTGTGGCAGATGCAGGCTGCCATATCCCCTAATTCTGGATTCTCAAAACCCTCCCAGAGGGCACATTTCTAAGTACGATTAGACCAGCCGGGGTTGGTCTAAGGGTACCTAGAAGTGTGTCCTCTGAGAGGGATAGAGAACATGAGTTAATGCCACAGTCCCCTCCCCAGTCCTGATCCCTTTATTAAAATGACACACATCCCTGGTAGTCTAGAGGACCCCCAGCCCGAACCTCATTTTCTCTTAAATGACACTCTTCCCTGGTGGTCTAGCAGATGCCTCAGCCCCAATCCCCGTTTTATTAAAATGACACATCCCTGGTGGTCTAGCAGACCTCCCCAGCCCTGATCTCCATTTTATTAAAATGACGCAAGTCCCTGGTGGTCTAGCGGACCCTCCAGCCCCAATTCCCATTTTATTAAAATGACAAACATCCATGGTGGTCTAAGGGACCCCCTCCCTATCCCAGATCTGCCCATATGATATAAATATATATTTCTCTGGTGGTCTAGTGGACCCCACCCCCCACCCCAACAGGCAGTGCCCCACCACCCTGCTTCACTCCCCATCTCTCCCATGCCAGCAACTGGCACAGCCCTCCACTCTCCACCACGGCCAGCCACCAACTGAGTTGTGAAGGAGTACATCCTGTATACAGCATACTCTCATTGATTTACTGGATGTAGTGTTTAGTTTAAGTCCCTCCCCCCACCAAGATGAGTTGGCCTTGCATATGAGTTAACAGTTTTGAGAAAAATATCTGCAGGGCACTTTTATCTGTCCCTGGAGGAAACTAAGTGTTTACTAGGTGAAGTGATTGGCCATATAAAGATTCAATCACAAGCACATATTGCCCAGCTAAGTCAGCCTCCGTATGGCAAATTTCAGACGGAAGGCCTCATCGAATAAGTGCCAGGACCCCTCTTCTGCAACCAGAGCTGTGAAAGGAAACATACGTAGGCCTGGGGAAAGCCAAATTTAAGATATTTACTGTGTTCCTCCATGGAGAGGTGGGTTTCCTGCAAGAATATAATTTTGTTCCCTCAAAAAAAATTGTAATAAGTGAGAATGTTTAACAGGATTATGAACCCCACTGACATTGTAGGACAATAATTTAGTTAATTGCGCCCTTTTGCAAAACTTGCAAAGTCATAACTGTTAATCTGCTCTGTAATGAAAGACTGTAACTGACTCAACAATCCTTAGACATAGGAACCTCCTGCAATGTTGGAATTACACTTTTCAGAGCTTTGCGAGATAGGGGGGCCCATGAGGTCCCTATCTTTAAATTGAACCCCCCCTTCCCATTATAAGTAAATGGCAGCGATGTCTGAGCTTCCAGAGCTCACTTCAGAGCTGGGGTCAAGCCCTGGCAAGCCTCTCCCCCACCCATGTAATTCCAACACTGACCTCCTGGTAAGCTTGTGCCACCCCAACATGGATTTGAACAGAAACAGACTGCCGCTCCGATATTCATAGTAGTAACAAGTACAATAAAAAACAATGATAACAATATAAAATGCCAACAGGGCAACATTGTGAACTAATAACTATAGTGAAAAAGATAGGTATAATAAAGGTCCTAAATGCACTTCCAAGGTAGGGAGTGGGGTCCATATGCCCACTCCTAGGTAACGCCAGAAGGTGGTTTTGCATTACGTGGGGGCTAGTCTGGTTGAGCCCAGGCTCCCAAGACTCAATAAAGTCATGATCCCTGGTAATGAATGCACCCATATCACTTGTCAGTCAGAGAATAAGCACCATGGCTAATAAATCCTACCAGGGACTGGAGAGGAGGACACTCATATCAAGAAGAAATAATGTCTGAAGGGAAAATAATATGATAGACAGCTGCAGTCCAGCACTAAGCACTGCATCTAAGATGTAAGAGGGATGTAGGTTATGGGGCGCCCCACCCAGACCACCATGTTGCCTGTCCTTTCTCCATTTCCCTCACCTCACCTGGTCAGCCATAACCAACAGGGTTGGCTGCATATCATCTCTGCTCCAGGAGGCCCTCTAACTGCTAATGGCACACCCGTAGTCAAAGTAAAAGTAATTTGACTACAACACCTAAAGTGAACATGTTCAGGTTAACGTCCCCTGGGGCTGCATGAGGTCTCCCTGTGAGCGGTGTCACCTCCACCTCTATTTTGTCAAAAAGATTGTTCTACACTGCCTGTAAAGGTTGCTAATGTTGTGGGCTTTTTTATATCAGTAAAGGCAATTCTGCCAAAGGGGTGTCCATCTGAGCTGGGCCTTCAGATTAGGATCGGAGGAAAGAAATGTGAATACACTGGAGACTGGGGAGGTCTAGGGGCGGCAAGAAGGGGATCCTCAAGAACAGTGTGCCCCAATCAGATCTGGGAAGCTCACAAGCAAAAATAACATTAAACAACCATATTGTATTGAACCAAAAGTTTAATTAAAGTAGAGGCCCATGTCGGCCCCCCCCCCCCAACACCCAAGTGGCACATTATCTTACAGCATGTTTCACAGGAGGCTTAGAATATTAGAACTGAACAGTCATTTTGATTGCCTGGAAAAATGCTGCAGAAAATTTGTAAATCTTGTGGTTGAGATGTTTTGGCAGTGTCCATGGCTGCAAGCAAAGCTGGGGTTGGTGCAGGTGGAGGGAAAGCCGGAGGTGAGCTTTCTGTATGGGCCAGTTGCCATCTAGAAGAGGTGCCAGCTTGTCTTTGGTGAAGAGGGACAGAAATGCCTCGCTATGCCAAGTCTTCTTTAGCCTCCTCTGCTGTATGATATAAAACAGTACCATCGAAGAAATGAATCCACTGCTTCACCAGAAATGGCATTTGGAATTTCACCCCTGCTTGTTTCAAGGCTCTCGGTTATGGTGAGTAGGCCTGTTGCTTTTGCTAAATCTGAGGTGCGTAGTCAAGGTCTGTATACAGTCTATTTTGTTCCCACATGCTTTGGATTGGTAGTACCACTCAATGGGTAGCAGACAGTCTCTACAGAAACAGACAATGCTGACTGGAACTTCAAAGCAGGTGCTGGACCATTCACCCATGACAGGCCTTTCTCATCTTCACCCCTCAGGTCTTTCACATCTTCACCTATCACAAGCCTTTCATCATCTTCTCCTCTGAGGCCTTCTGTCGTCTTCAGCAAGGGGACCACCTAGGCACGTGGTCACCCAGGGCTGCTTGCAAGGCACACACTTCAGCTAGAACTGAAGTTCCATTGGGCTTATTTACAGTTTCTGGCCAGCCCAACTAAGTTTTATTCCTAGCTGCTAACAGTTCAAACCATTCACACAGATTGCTGGCTTAACAATAAAAAACAGCAATTCAAATAACTTCCCATGGGAAAACAGGTTAGCGATCCGAATACTTTCCAGCTTGGAAAAGGGGCTTGTAGGCACTCTGCCTAGAGAGGCTTAGGCTCAGAGGGGCCTATCTGCACACAGGCTAGCCTGCTGGCTCATGCAGCCCTTCACAAGGTCTCTTTCCCTCCCATTCCTCCGCTGGACTCCTCCAAGAACCCAGGGCACAACCCATTATATAGATTCCCCCGGCTCCCCACCCAATTGGCACTCATTTTCCCAGTCTCACTGCAAGTGCCCTCTCACCTTCCTGTAATCTTTGGTGGCAGGGAGAAGCACTGGGGCCATTATATGTGTTTACATATTGCCTTATTTGCAGCCTCCAACAGATTCACTTAAAAGCCCATTCAGGGACTATTAACATTATGCCTTGGCCCTGCTTTCTTTGGGGGGCCAGGGAAGCTCTTGTTTTGTTTGGAGGGAGCCCCATTTGCTTTTCAGGGCTCCTGAAAGAAACGATGCCCTTTTCGTGCCCTAGAAGGCTGTAGATATGCAGATGCACCTCATTGATTCAACTCCCTGTCCCACTGCCCATTTGGAGAATGGGAAATCCCCAATACTGCACCAGGAGGCGTTTTTACTTTGATTTCCAGCTCTGCTGCCTGCCCTGGAGCTGGTAATACCTTTATTTTATGGCTGCATGGCCGAAAGTAGGTTTGGGAGTCGCAACTCCTTTAAGGTTGCGGCCGTGGATGTGCAGCTTCTGTATGCATGGCCATTAATATTTACATTCCTGGTCCACTCACAGCTATTACCGGACTTTGCAGAAGACTTTTCCAGCACCGGGAGGCACAAGGAACCTACAGGACCTCAGCTCCGCTTTTCCTATGGGGCTGAGAAACATGAAGATTCGGTGGCAGCAGCTGCAGGGAACGAGGTGGGAGCCCTGGCCCAAATCCCAGCAGGGGCACCTGAACAAACCCTCTGGTCCCAATCTAGGCAGTCCCTGAGACCAGAGGCAGAACACAAGGACATTGGAGCAGCAACGGGCCATAGACCATTTTAAGTAAGCCCGACATGGGGGTGAGGGGGACTTACATACTCCACCCCCTCCTAAAATCTTGGCATTCTCGACAAGACACTGCCTTAATTCTCCAGTCCAATTGACAGTATAAAACATCACACTTTTCAGAACATTTCTGTCTAGACAAACAGTTTCTAACTATTGAAATACATCAGCAGTACTTTACATTTGTTAACCAGACACCAGCATCCTCTCTATCAGGTATGCATCAGCTTTAACACATGTAAACGTACTAGCAGTACATTTGCCATCTGTTTTGACCCAGTTAGATATATTATCAGTACATTTTCCAACCCGAACATGCAATTCAGTATGGTAGTGGTTAATAACAGACATGGAATACACAGTGAGCACTATATACATATGCATCACTCGTATAGAGATTTCAGAGGAGGTACCAGGGAGGTCGTAAGTTAATCTCATGGGTAGCTTACAGCCTCTGCTAGACTTTTGGGGTACCACTGCATGTTTCATATGAATAGGGTGCATGCTGCCCTCTTTTGGCACTGTGTCCAGCACAAGGGCCTGGTCTGAAATAGCAGGTGTCCAATCAGTAATTGTTGAAAAGTCCTCCACCAACGTGTCTACATCCATATCAGGAAAAGGTACTTCTTGATCTCCAGCTGGGATTAAACAGTACAAGTGGTCTATCTCTTCATGACCTACTTCTGGCTGGTCCATAGGGGTCACAGGTGCGCTGGGTACTTTTATAGGAGGTTGATATCAGTACATTTCTCCATTCTCCTCGTTGTTTGAACTGTCATTTGTGGCAGATGGTGGAACTGGGTTATTGCACATGGTGCTGTCAGGAGATGTCGGTGCCATCTTCTCATTGGCTTGGTTACAATTTTTGGTTCTGGCAGGTCTTGGCCCATGCTCTGTTGCAGTCTCTGCAATGAGCTCGAGCTGACCAATGGGCAGAAGGTGGTTACAGTGAATAGTTTTAATAATTCCCCGGCAATGTTCTTGACACGTGCAGTACACAGGTAAATCAATTAACATTTCCAGAACAACATAAGGTTTAGGAGACCAGCGATCAGCTATCTTGTGGTTCCACGAAGGCCAAGATTTCTAAGGAGAAGTCTACCTCCAACTTGCAAAACTTGGTGATGCACTTTCTGGCCATACCAAGATTTGTTAACAGTACTAACTTCACCGGAGGCTTCGGCAGCCAATTGATAGGCTTCCTTCAGTTCTCCTATTTGTGTACCTTAATAACACAGTCATCTCTGGACAAAATAATCAGAATTTGGCATGCCTATGTCCAGACCCAGAATCTCTGGATCCTAAAAGTTTGATAACAATCAGTTTAGCAGTTTAACAGCTCTAGAAGATTGAAAGTATGAAGCAAGTATCTTTTCAAGACTTTTTTTGCTTACTGATAGTGCAAAAATGTCTGTGAGTTATAACATAAAATGTTAAGGTTAGTTATAGTTTTATTTATTTATTTATTGAAATGTTTCACCAAAGGCACACTGAGCAAGAAGTCGTTTATCTCCTGGTGCGACCTGGGGGGAAGGGGTACAACTGGAATGAGACATTATACATTTAAGTTACAGGATCAACATTAACATACAGTTATAAGGCAGGTGTTACAAACAGTGTTACAACAGTGTTGCTCATAATATGTTGAAAGACGAGACAATAATAAGTACTGGGTCAATAAGTAAACAAGTGCTTATGTAAAATTAAAGGGGGAAAGGGGAGGGGTGAGGTGGGGAGAGGGAAGAGTCATGTCCCTGGAGACCCCTTCAGGATGCGAGTTTGGCCCAAGGATGATTCTTTGTTATGTAGCTTAATAGACAACTTTGTAAATATTTATTAAAATGTGCACAGTTCATTTTTTCACAAGGTGTTTTTCACAGCAGTAGCTTTCATTTTTGTGAGTCAGAAGCTGTTTTCATAAGACTTCTGGGGCCTGATATTCAGAAGTTTGCACGGGCCCTAATGGGCCTTTGCCTGTGCAAACCGGGGTTTGTGCTGGATTCCAGTATTCAAAAGGGACTGTTGCATGGGCAAAGAGGGATAGCACCCACACAAAACATAATGTATGCATGCGGCCAAGGGGAGGGGCATGGCCACGAATAGCCACACTACCCCATATTCAGCATCTTTGCACCACACAAAAGGGTTTAGTATGGTCCTTTTGCACAGCATAAATACTGCCAAACAAAACCCGAACTTAACTCTGGGCAACCCCAGCAGCTGCTGGAGGCAATGCAGCTACCTAGCCAGTTGGCCCCTTGGGGAGTACAACTGCCCCCTTGTGGTCCCTGGCACCCCTCCACCAACCGCTGGCCTGTTCTGTAAAATAATATATCCCTGGTCTAGTAGTCTGCCCCCACCAATTGCTGGCCTGTTCTGTAAAATACTATATCCCTGGTGCTAGTGGTCCCCCACCACTACCGATTGCTGGCCTGTTCTGTAAAATAATATATCCCTGGTACTAGGGGTCCTCCTCCTCCCGACGATTGCTGGCCCATTCTGTAAAATAATATATCCCTGGTGCTAGTGGTCCTCCTCCCTTTGATCACTAGCCCTGGTGTAAATAATATTATCCCTGGTGCTAGTGGTCCCCTGACTCTCCAATCGCCAGCCCTAGCATAAATAATATTACGTCTAGTGCTAGTGGTTCCTCCCTTCCCTCTGATCACCAACCCCTCCATGACGACAAGAGACTCCCTGGTGCCAGTGATATCCCCCCTCCAATCACCAGCCCATAAGTAAAAAAAGAAAAACTCCGTGGTATCCAGTGTCCCCCCCTCCATGGCACTGGGCATACCCCCCTTCCACTCACCTTAGTATTATCCACGGTGCCGCGGGAGCATACAGTGACCAGCACAGCCCTCTTCACACCTCCTCAGCTAGCCACCATATGTACAGGCAGGGAGTGCACCTCTTATTTATAGTACAGGGCACATCATCATGTCCCTGCTTGTACATACAGCAGCCAGCCGACCTGCCCTATAAATAAGAGGCATGCTCCCTGTCTGTACATATGGTGGCCAGCCAAGGAGGTGTGAGGAGGGCTGTGCCAGTCACCGTATGCTCCCGCAGCACCACAGATAATGCTAAGGTGAGTGGAGGGGTATGCCCTGTGCCATGGGGTGGGGACCACTGGATGCCAAGGAGTTGTTTTTTTTTTTGTTTTACTTGCAGACTGGTGATCAAAGGGAGGAACACTGGCATCAGGGAGTCTCTTGTCATCATGGAGGGGCTGGTGATTGGAGGGAGGGAGACCACTAGCACCAGGGATAATATTATTTCGACCAGGGCTGGCAATCCAAGGGGAGGACCTCTAGCACCAGGGATAATATTATTTATGCCAGGGCTGGCAATCGGGGGGGGGGGGACACTAGCACCAGAGATAATATTACACCAGGGCTGGTGATCAGAGGAGGAGGACCACTATCACCAGGGATAATATTATTTACGCCATGGCTGTCGATCAGAGGGAGGGGGGAACACTACCACCAGGGATATATTTTTTCACAGTGCGCTATTCAACTGAATGTAGCATTTTTGGGTAACTGGGCAATTGCAAGGTGTAATGTACATATTTGTGCTCCGCTTCGCATGAATTTGAATATTGGGTCCCTGTTTCATGAATCTTAGTGGTCATAAAAGTAGGTTATAGAAGGGAAAACTGTACATAAAAAAAAAATTAGGAGCCATAGTCTGAAACTTGTGTGGTGGGCAGAATGGTGTACAAAGTTCATTCTTCTTGTGCATTTGTTTTTTTTTGAAGAAAACAACAGTTTGTAAATTTAAAAATGAAATCAGGCTGTTGCAAGTCATAAAAATGGGCTCTGCTTTTGTCACTCCAGAACTTGTTTTCATGACTCCCAAACCCACTTTGCTGGAGTTTTCACACAAGATGGCTGAAAACAAAAGATCATCACACAGCTTGTATAAAAAAGTGCCCTCTGTGACACAGACTGAAGTTTTCACACAAACTATGTAAAAAACAAAGATCTCCATGCAGCTTGCATAAAGTTTGCCCTAAGTAGCATGAACTGTAGCCACTGAGTGCCCAGCCCTAGTGGTCAAGTACACCCCCCTTTTGGGTTCTCTACACCAGGTACCCAACCCCAGGGCTGCAGCTATGAATTTTGGGGCCCCAGACAAGTCACTTGAAATGGGCCATTTCCAAAACCAGCTAATGCCAGGGGTAATGCCAGCTCCTGAGGTGGGCCCCTCCTGAGCTCAGTGCCCTGGACAGCATCCCCACTTTTCCCCCATTACTGCGGCCCTGCTCAAACCCAGTGGCTCACTATGGCCCCTTTCTAGATTCCCGACATGGGGTGCCCAGTCCTGGTCTCAGGCAATCATCATAAAATCCACTAGCACCTAGGCAATCCTCACCCCATACAAGTAAAAATGACCCCATCTCCCTAATCTATTTAGTACACATACGCACCCCCTCCCCCCAGCACTCACCCTTTGAAACCAATATCCAGTGTGGAACAACCAGCAGACACAATCCTCCCTTCACCTCAGTTGAACACTAGCAAGTAAAGAAAAAATCCTGGAAAAACATGTCCCAAAATGTGCTAATGCATGCATTGTAGCAAGGTTTTTTCCTTTTTTTTCACCTTATGATGATAGGTTGGCCATTTTGGGCCCAGGTTTCCAGAATGTCCAAGTCTACCCCCCCCATGCCATGACCACACAATTGGCAGCTTGTAAATCTGACCCAAAGTGTGTTTGGGGATCACTACAAATCCATAGCAACTTGTATGATGATGCAGCTGCTTCTTGGGGCCACCCCAAAGCCTACTACAACTCTGGAGCAATGTGTGAAATGATACAGCTGCTTCAGACCACCTGTCAATTCTGTTACAGGTCTGGCACAATGTATGTGATGATGCAACTGTTTTAAGCCACTCGCAAAGTAGGCTTCAGGTTAACATATGCATTTGAAATGGGATTTTTCTCTGGCATTCAATTCAGTGGTGTTCATGGGGGTGGTGCATCAGGGTTGGTAGATTTAGGGTTGTCACATTTCCTTACTTTTGTTACTTTAATAACAAAACCTAATCTGTGTATTAATATAGTTTTTTGTAATATATATATATATATGTATTTCTCTCTCTCTCTCTCTCTCTCTCTCTCCCCTACCCCCCACCTCTCTCCATACATGATTTTTTTACAAATGAATGAGTAATTATACATGGATAGTTACAAAACCTCAAACTATCATTCATTATTCTTGATATATACTTATTGTTAAATATTAAGGTTGGACAGCCATGATTCCAAGGTGGTCCATCTCTGACAATAAAGCATGACTAAATTTTGAGTGGATGCTAATATATGTAAAATGCATAATAGTTGAGATATTTCTTCGTACCATTCAGTCAAAGAAGGAGTGCTCTAATTGAACCAATATTGTAAAATTATCTTTTTTGCTACCGTAGATATCAAACTAAAGAAGTTGTGACTTCTACCTTGTAGGTCATGGATGTCCATCCCTAAAATACAATTCTGAGCTGTGAAGGCATTGGAAAGCCAAAACTTGGGTTTAATTTGCTTCTTAAAATATTCCATAGTGGTTGGACCCTTGGACACTCCCATAAAATATGTAATAATGATCCTACTTCACAGTTACATCTAGTGCAAGTTTGTTAGCTTAATATTCCCCATTTAAATAATTGTTCAGGCATTTTATAAACTGCATATGGTATCTTAAACTGAGTATATTTGTACCCATCAGAAGGAATATATTGATGATATTTTGCCAAATTCTTTTCCACTGAGATTCAGAATTTGAATTGGTTACATTTTTGGATTCAATAATTAGATAGTGATCTTTGTTTAGTTACTCTTTCCTGCTGAAATATCTTATAACTTCTTGATATGGCATGACATTCCATGCACAATTTTCCAAAAACTTCTAAAGAGAAAGATTGTGATGGTATATTATTAGGGTTGCCCAATTTAGAAAGGCTTGGACATCAGATCCAGTAATATGTTAAACCATCCTGGTTACTGGGATTGTAAACTTAATGAAAAGTAGTAAAAGGTATCCAGTTATTATTTTTTACTAACTATAGCGGAACTATTATTCCTTTATTTGACCATGTCAAGTTAGATAATGTGTTACCCTGTATTTAAAAATTTGGATTGAGCAAATCGGTTGTTCCCATTGATTGAGGAAGGCATTTCCCATATATTTATTGAACTGGTTGAATATTGACAAATATACTGTATGTCAATGGGAGTTAGCTTGAGGGAGTTGGGCAGAGCTTTGAGTTGAATATATAGGAGAGACCTCAAGGAAACTTTACTTAAAGTACACAGTTCATATTCTATAATTAACCGCTGAGAAATATATGACATTGTCCCTCACTTTCCCCAAATGACAACCATCTAAAATATTTGACAGCCTGTGTTGCATGGTAATAGGCTAGAATGTCTTGGGCACCAAGGCCCCCATTGATCTTTTTCCTCATCAGACAGGTATATGATAGTCAAGGTTTGAGACCTTTCCAAATGGAATTTGAAAGAAGTCCATGCAGATTTTTAAACCAACTAATTTGCAATTTAGCTGATAGCATTATCATTGGGTATAATATTATTGGTAAAGGATTCATTTTTATTAAGTTAGCCCTCTCCCATGGATACAGAGATAAATTATGCCAGCTTTGCAAATCCACTTTTACTGACTGTATTGGATCTAAGAAGTTACTTTGAATAATTCTCTTGATAGAGGTACTTATTTTGATACGAAATACGTCAATTCTTTGGTTGTCCAAGTAAGTCCCCTTCCTGAAAATCTGAATTTCTAACATAGTGCTTTAGTGGTAATATTTGTATTTTTTTCTGTGTTAAGTTTGTAATATGAAATTAAACCAAATTCTTTAATTTCTTCAAGTGCTTTCTTTAGAGAAGTACTGGAGCTGCTTAAGTGGAGAAGAATGTCATCAGCATATGTTGATATTGTAAATTGTTTATTCCTAATGAAATTCCGTGACTTGAAGGATGACTGCTAATACGCCTAATTAAAGGGTCTAAGTATAAATTAAATAAAAAAGGGGAAAGCAGGCATCCTTGATGTGTACCATTACAGAGAGGAAAGGGTAATAAGAGAACGTTATTACACTTCACCCTAGTGGTGAGGTGGGAATAAAGCAAATGTATCCAATTAATAAATTTGTTAGGAAAATCAAAATTTTCAAAGTTTTAAATAAGTATATCCATGATACATGATCAAATGCTTTTTCTGCATCCCGGGAGGCCAACACCACTGGCTGCTTAGCCTCCCCAGATGCAGAAATAATGTGCTGACGCTTCTGTAGATGATCTGCAGAATGTCTGCCAGCCATAAATCCTACCTGTTCGGATCCAATTAGTGTTGACCACACTCTTTGATGTTGATTAGCTAGTGCTTTGATTAGGATCTTCAAATCTACATTTAATAAAGAAATTGGTCTATAGTTCATTACTTTTGTTGTATCTTTATCAGGTTTAGCCAGTATGGAAATAAATGCCTCTTGTAAAAAAAACATCTAGACCTCCTTGCTTATATGCCTCTTCATATACCTGTAGTAATTGGGGTAGTGTCTTTGGGGTGAAAGTTTTGTAAAATGTTATAGTAAGTCCTTCAGGACCTGGGGCCTTGTCATTAGCCATCTGTTGTGAAGCTTGTTGCAATTCTATTAAGTTCAAAGGTTTTGCTAGAAATTTCATATCAGACTGTGTTAATTTGAGTAACAAATAATTATTTAAATATTTTTCTATTAATGTTAAGTTAGTATTTTGATCACTGATTCCACATAAAGACCTACAAAATCTCCCAAATGTTTCTGCCATTTCCTTTGGATGTGTGATAAGTTGCTGTGTATCTACACTATAAAGGTGTCTTATAGTGCGAGATACAGCTTGTTGTTTAATACACCAAGCCAATAATTTTCCTGCCATTTCACCAACTGAAATGTACTTAGATTTAGATTTTAACATTGCTAGTTCAGCTCGAGATCGATTTGATTCATGATATTGCTCGTGGGCAGACGTCAGTTATTAAGCTAATTGCTCTGAGTATTTCACAGCTAACTGGGACTCTAAAGATCTTATTAGAGTAAGAAGCTCTTGAGACTTATTTTGTTGATCCTTTTTCTTCTTGGATTCTATACGATAATAATTTCATCCCTAATAGTGCATTTGTATGCTAGCCATACTGTTGCCTGTTTATTCACCGAACGTAATTTTTCTTGGAAGAAATGAGAACTAAATAATTTGATTAGATATTGTTTGTGTATCATTTAAAAGGGAATAATTCATCCTCTAGACTTTATCTATCAGTGTATTTATTTCTAATTTTAGTTTTAACTTGTCTGGAGAATTGTCAGAAATTACTGTGGACAGTATTTCAACATGCACCACTCCAGATAATACACTATAACCTAAAAGAACAAAATCAATTCTCGAATAAGTTGTGTGGTGTTTGGAGTAAAAAGTATACTCTTCTGAAGGGGGGTTCAATGTCCTCCATGGATCTACTAAAGCATGTGAATCTATCAATTCAAACAACGCTCATTGATTGGAATTGACTGAATAATTAAGGGGTCTAGATTTGCCTTTGTTTATATCTAGAAGCGTATTCCAATCTCCTGCTAAAATGCATGGAACATTTGGTCATTTAGCTAAGTGTGATGAAAAAGTTGTAAATATCTGTGGGTCATCTGCATTAGGGCCGTAAAAAGAGGCTAATAATATTTCTGTATGTTCTAATAACCCATACATTATTATATATTTGAATTTGGGATCTGTAATTACTCAATATACTATAAAATCAATTTTTTTAGCAATTAAAATAGCCACCCCAGTTTTTTTTTTTCTTTACCTATACCAAAAACTTGACCCACCCACAAGCGCCTTAAAGAAAGCAAATCTGGTGTAAGTAAATGAGTCTCCTACAGAAATACTACTGATGGGTTAAACCTGTGAAGATGTGTTAATATCTTAGTTCTTTTAACAGGGGAATTTACACCTTTGGTATTCCATGATATGACTGAGTGAACTACTTTTCTATTAGAGCTTAATTATTAAGTCTGTTAACTGTGATAGTATTCAAATGCTTACTATTTTATAATTTGACATGGCCATTCCAGCAACCCAGTCAGAAAGAAGAATGCAGACTTGTATTGTTAATGAATTATTTAAATTGTCCACCCATCATAATATAACAAATATCATGACTTCTTACCAATGTTATTAATATTACTATACTGGACAGTTATAATTTGAGGAAGAGTATCCCCCTCCAAAAAATATTTTAATTACCACAGTAAACAAGAGTGAAAACGCTGGGCCCTATGCACAAAAAAAGATTGCCTATGCGCCCCATATCTGCAGTGCATAGGCAACCCTAAGTGGGAATGCCATGCAGCAGGGGTCCCGCACCCCACCATGGCATTCACAGAGTGCACTAGCCGGGTGCACGCTGAATCCCCCAACTGCACAGGCAGCAATGCACCAGAGGCAGTCAGACAGAGTGTTGAGGGCATGTCTGCACTACAAGCCATTCACTTAAGCATGCAGCACCAGGTACAGGGGGGTACAGGTTACGGCAGCCAAGACCCAATGCACACCCCCATGGTCATCACCCACCAGTCACAGCAGGGCTGGGAAATGACCATCTGTGCTTCCCCAGCCCACTAGGCTGCTGGGGAAGGCTTGGGGAGCCATTTGGGTGAGTGCACAAACACTTTACTTTTTTGTTCTTTAATATGGTTCCACATGTCCCATTCTCCACCATCCCAAGGGTGCAAAGGATCCACTCTGGGACCCAGGTAGGGTATCCAATTGGATGCCTGCCCAGGTCCACCCCTCTGCACCAGGCTGTCCCCCACAAACCTGTGCACGGGGGTCAGGGCCGTGGACAGGTGCCCCACAGGTGCATGTGGTCATGAATACCATTCTTCCTGTGCCTGTCCAGGGCCATGGAGCTACAAGGGTGGGGTACACACCTTTGGCATGTACCTCCCACCCCATAAGTGAATAGCGCCCACTATATGCAAAGAATACAGAACACCCCCCGGTTCTACCTGGCAACCAGATAGCTGTTATTCAGAGGTCCTGCAAGGAGAGCTGGCTTAGTCACCCCTTATAAATACCTAACTTAAACTCTCCTTCTCTATTTCTCTTCTTCTTTAATAATGAAACAGAAAAAAAAGATCATTCTCTGGCCATATTAACATTGGCAAAGCAAACTAACCCAGTCTTTCTCTATGACTAAAATGAGACAGAGTTTCATATCATAGATTACTGAAATAATTATGATGTCTTATAGACCGCAACCCAGCAGAACTCCCCAATAAATGGAACTCATACGATTGTGATGTCTATGTCTAAATAAATCTAACAAAAAATATAATCTTTACTTTTAATCATGGCCGGGGTGCTCCCTCTACTCATCAGCATCACTTCATTCTTGTATTTATTCAAAATGAGAACCTTCCTGTTAAAAATTGATGAACATAACAAATATTTTCCCAAACCAGTCAGAATGTAGATTGAGTAGAGCTATCTCAAAACAAAACAAAAAACCTCCATTACTGTTCAAATCAGCAGCCCTGAGTAAAACTACCACACACAGAGTTCAACCCAAAGCAGCAAAAATATTCAAAACTATTTCTAAAAAAAACCTTGAGACTCTTCACTCTATGCCCCCAGGAATATAGTAACACTTTTAATCTTACTGTTGTTTACTCTAATCTGATAAGCGGGGCAGGGCAATTGAGACAGCAGAAGTCGATATGTTCAAAAGCTATACTTTCTTTCCTACACTATATAAATCTTAGAAATTTTTTTATTTATTTTGTATGTAGTTTTTGTTGATCGGGTAAGTGCACTAGACAAATTCTGCCTATTTTCAGGCACGACCCGGGGGAGGGGGTTACAGATGAATGCCAGCTGACCTTGAACCAGATTAAGCTGTTGGTGGTATTTTTAGTGAATGAGGGAAATTTGGCCAGGACACCAGGGAAATTCCCTCACTCTTTTCGATAAGTGCCATGGGATCTTTAACATCCACCTGAACTACCACCAATCCAGGCAGATGGGACCTCGGTTTAACATCTCATCTGAAAGACGGCACCTCAGAAGTGAGCACCCCTCTCATGCTGCACTACAGTGTCAGTACTGGGATATTAACCCAAGTGCCAGATGTGGGAACTGAACCCACAGTCCTCTGATCTCCCAGCCTCAGAGGCGAGTGTGCTACCTACTGAGCCATTGATTGAACCCCACATTATCTGTGAAAGAAACCTAAGTAATGTGCCACATAAATCTGAAAGAAAAACACATATAAAAACAATTCTGAAACTATGCATTTAAATATTGTAACCATCCTCCACCATGTGTTCAAACATGTGAGAGGTGATTAATTGTGCAGTATTAATTAGCCACCATGCATTGCCCATTCATTTTCCCTCTACCACCTTATGTCTTACTGAACTCTTAAAAAAAATTGTATATTAACAAAAAAACAAAAACAAAAGGAAAACCAAAACTAAGCAACTAAATATAACAACCCCACATCAAAATATTATAAAAATACCCTGCTTTCTCCAATATTAACAATGAATTATAAGGATAATGACATAAGTCAATCCATAGTTAAACCCGCATAGGTAACAGTCAATATCTATTAATCTTTGGAGGAGAATCCTTCTTGTCAAAACCACCTTACATTAGAACTTAAGCTCGGATAATTTGAATGTTTTTCCATCTTGTCCTAGTCAATGATCCATTGCCTCTGAAACCTGAATTTTCTAAGAGTGATTCTAAATAAGTCTGGCAGTAGTCTTGGCAGATGCTGCTTAGAAGACTCAGCCAACTGAAAGGTAAAATTGCCATGTGGTGGTGAAATTATTAATTTGGCTGGAAGCGGCATCCTGAATTTTATTCCTCCTCAATGAAGGCTCCTTTTAATGTCCCCATAGGCTTTCTGTTTATCTCTCACCGGCTGGCTCACATAGTTAAAAATGTCAAATCTATTTTGCTGCCAATATAAAGCTGGTTGAGATTTAGAGGTGTGTTGAATCTTAAGCTTGTCTTGGAAACTTAATAGTTTACAAATTATCATTCGGGGTCTCTTCTCTGCATTAGACTTGGGTCGAAGGGCCCTATGAGCCCTTTCAATTGAATAAGCTTGACCAGACTCTGGCAGACCTGCTATCTGACAAAACTGGGCATTCATGAATTTAATAGGATCAGGATATTCTGAATGTTCTGGAATGTCTATGATCAACAAGTTATTTTTGAGCAATCTGTCTTCTAAGTCAACAATTTTCTCTTCCATCTTCTGCATTCTTCTCCTTAAAAAAATATCTTCATCTTCCTTATGCACCTTATCCTCCAAGGAACTTATTCAAGTTTCTGTATCCAAGATCCATTACATTAGAGAATCCAGTGATGTTTTAATGGACTTAACATCTGTTATTAATTCCGTGAGTTTGGTTTTTATAGAATTAAATTTTGCCATGTATGATTCATGTTCTTTCTCCTCAGATGTTTCTTTTGTGGTAGAAGAGGCAGTCATTTTACTTTCCATTTTAGAGCACTTTAGTGGTTTTGTTGATCTGGGCTCTGAAATAATGCCATTGAGACACCTTTCCTTTCCTTCCCTTGTCTTGTTCTGCCATCTCTTACAAAAATTAACTGCAAATCTGTAGAAAGGTCTATTGTAGAAGATCCAGAAAAATATAAAAGTTCACAGGAGAGGATAATTAGCTGATATTGTGAAGAATAGTAGGGTGACTTGCCATGGAGGTCTTCAGCTTGCTGCTGTCACCATGACCATCCCAACAGAAGTCCCAGAAACTTTTAAGATTGAAGCAGCCTGTGCCAAGGTAGTGCCTTTTGAAGGTTTCATGAAAAATATTAAACAGTTCCAAAGTTATAAGGATTTAAATGTTTTTTTCCTGAGCTCAGTAGAGTTTTTGGATAACCCTCTAATACAACCCAGAACATTCTCTGTCATGAGAGTTTTTTGCTTTATAGCCACTTGCTTCTCATGACTCGAAAAACAGTTTTCTGGGGTTGTGACAGCTGCCATTTTGTTTTTTCCTGAATTAAAAAAATGGAAAATACATAAAAATGATGTTTTAATAAAATAACACACGAACCTAGCTCAAATCCAGTTTAGCTATATATTTATTTAAAAGCTGGTAACCAGCAAAGGCACACTGAGCTGAGGTTCATTTCCAGGTGTGACCCAGGGGGAAGGTAAATAAGGAGGAACAACTTACATAGCAAAACATGGGTACAAAGTACATGTCAAAAATATGGATATAGGCATAAAAATATAATGGTTGCAGCAAATGGAGTAGAAACATAAAATAGCAGCATAACTACAACAATGATATGGTGGTTAGACATAAGTGAAGCAAAGTGCATAGTACATGTTGGGCTGCAGACTATGCTAAAGAGCCTCAACTGAAGAGAAGCTGACAGGTGATGGTCAAGGAAGAGGATATGAGATTAGGAAGGGGATTTACAGGAACAGAAGGGTGCAAGGAGTTGTCTTAGTTGCTATTTAAAGGTAGAGAGTGAGGGGGAGAGGCAGAGGGGTAGGGGCAGATTCCAGAGGGAGGGGAGGTAGTAGGAGAAAGCAGTTTGGCCAGCTGATGAGTGAGAGTGGGGAATGCAAAAGGTGTGGGAATCCCTGGAGCGGAGAGAGTAGGAAGAGGAGGGAACAGTGGAGATGAGGAAGGATAGGTAGGATGGAATGGATCCAAGTCAATATTTGGCAATGAAGGTGGCACAGTGGGACAGGTGATGTAAAGGGAGGGGGAGGATGGAGAGGGATGAATAAAGGGAGCAGTGATGAGTGCAGAGGGGTGAGTTGATGGTGAAACAACAGGAGGCGTTACAGAAGGTAGCCAGTTTGGCAAGGGAGGAGGAGGAAGGGGTAGTACCATAGACCAAGTCAGCATAATCAAAGATCGGGAGGACCATTTTGGTTACCAGTTCCAGGCAGGTCTGGAGGGAGAGGCAGTTCTTGTTACGGTACAAGGCACCACGTTTGGGGGTGGAATTTGGCATGAATGGTGTTGATGTGAATGGAGCTAGATTCTGGTATTTGTTTTTAAAGTCAAAAAGGGACAGAAATATATTTTTGGGCCCCCCAAAAAACAAGGATGCCTAGCTTGATGAGAGGAGCCCACCTGCATTCTCTGTATGAGAAAAGTGGGACCTTCTTGACATCTGCAGCATCAGATGGGAACATGCTGCCAGCTTGCATTTCTGCAGTGAGTCAACAATGTCTCTCTATCTGTCTGTCTGCCTGTCTGTCTGTCTGTCTATCTATCTATCTATCTATCTGTCTCTTTTTATTTTTTCCCCCTCCCAGTTCAGCCAGCCCTCCCTTGTTCTTTTCCAATGTAGATTTTAAGAAAGGCGGACTGGGATGCCCACCCCAGTACTGCTTGGCTAACCCCCTTCCCTCCAGGTCACCAACTGAGGTGCCCACCCATGGTGCCACTGTAGGATTAAGCCAACACTGTGGTGCCCAATCCCCAGTGTCAGATCTAATAATGTAGTATAAACCTGCAAAAAGGAAAAAAGTTCCTCAATGTCTTTTTAATCAGCGTGTAAAAAAAAAATAGTCCCTCACTGATCTAACCCACACACACACCCCCCACACACCCCAACCCCTACACACCCACACTCACCCGAACATGTCCCATGACATAGACCCACTCTCCGATCAAAGATACGTCTTGCTGCTGGAACCAAAAACTGCACTATGAGAAAATAAGGTAAATCTGGTTTAATGTATTTCAATGGATTTTGAACTTTTATTCATAACTTTGTCATTTTTTAATATTTTCACAACAAATTTTCAGCATGCCCATTTTGGGATCCCTCCTCATGAACAAGGTAAGTGTAATTTTTCAAATCTTCCCGAAAGGTGATTTCAAGGTTGCTGTGGGAAATCACACTTTTGGGCAGGATTTGAAAATTTTCACCTACCAGGTTATGAGGTGGGGTCATTAGAAGGCTATGTTGAAAATTTGGTATACAAATATGATAAAAGTTATGAGTGAACATTGACATATTTCAATGTTCACTCATAACTTCACAATTTTTTACATTTTTCCACCAAACTTACAACATGGTCTTTTTGGGACCCTACCTCATGAACAAGGATGATGACATTTTTCAAATCCTGTCTAAAAGGTGACTTTTACAGCAGTCATTCCGCTAATTCGCTAAATCATGTTTTGGACAGGATTTGTAAATTTTACCTATCGGCTTCGGGAGGGAATCATAAGAAGACTATGTTGAAAATTTGGTGTAAAAATATGGTGAAATACTGTACTGAGCTGATGCTCAGGGTTCCCTTGTGTAAAAATATGGTAAAATGACCAAGTTCTGAGTGAATGTTGAAATATTTCAATGTTTACTCGTAACTTCACTAATTTTCAGTATCTTGACTCCAAACTTTCAACATAGCCATTTTTTTATGCCACCTCATAAATGTGACAGGTGTCATTTTTCAAATCCTGGGTGAGACATGTTTTTGCATACGTGATGCGAAATGACATTTCAGCCAGAATTCTATAAATGCCACATATCATGTTTATAAGGGGAGTCATACAATGACTATCTTGAAAATTTGGGATCAAAATTTTAAACAAATAATATTTATTAAGAAAAGTGTAGTACCAGTATTTACCCCAGTGGGTAGTGCTCTGTATTCCCGTGCCAGTGAGCTGAGTTCAGGGCAAGCTCATTGACCCAGCTTGATAGGCCAAGGCAGGGGTGATGAGACTATCATGCAACACCACCCACCAGCCTGGGAAAGGTAGGTGCAGTGTTGCTTGCAAGACCCAAGTACTATTTAGTGAAGAGAATTCTTTTCATGGCATAGGTCCCTGCAACTCTGTGCCAAAGGGCCCTTTGCTTTGGCTGAAAGATGGATTCTTTGCCCTGTGTATCTGTGTCTGTGTCTACATGGGCACAGGACCCAGAGGGCCCCGTGCTTCTACAGTTCACCAGACAGCCCCCTGAATTCTTGCCATCTGTGCTGCATGGAAGTGGATGGAGTCTTCCCTTGGCACAGGGCCTTGCATGTCTGCATCTGTTCACACAGGTCCTGAAGAGAACTGCGTGGATGAGGATATGATTCCGCTATCTCAAAAAGAAAATAAATGATTTGCAAAATGTTACCTTAATACATAAGTTAGGGTTCAAGTTTACACTACAAAAGTAGGGAAATGTGGCGTTAGGGTTTCCAACTCCTTACCCCCACCCTCAAGCAGCAAAATAAAGCAACATTAAGGTTTGGGGGTCTCTGGAGCCTTGGCAGATCAGTAGTGGGGTCTTCCTTGGGGTTGTCAGCCCTAATACCCACCACCTCTCATGAGCAAACAAAGTCAGGCATGATTTCAAGAGATAAAATAAGTGGGTTTGCATCGCAATTTGTGACCCAAGAATCGGGAAATGTGAGTCAATTGTCTGCATGATTAGCAGTGACTGCTAATCATGTAAACTGGCCACCCCCCTAATTATTTTAATTTTCCCTGGTGTCTATTGTCCCCTCCCCAACCCTCTGCTGATAGCCGTCCCCATATGCTGTTCTAGTGGCACCCCCACCCTCCGATTGCAATCCCCGTATGATTTATTAAAGTTCCCTGGTGGTCTAGTGGCACCATACCCATCCCTGTCCTCATAATTCCCTGGTGTCTAGTGGCATCCCCCCTCCCTATCCCCAATCTATCTTGTGTGTTTCTGTAAAAAAAGAAAAAGAAAACAGTCCGCGATTTTTTTTTAAACCTGCAAGAAAAAAAATGGTCCCTTGCCAATCGTACCTCCTTCCCACCCACACCTCCCACTCAGCAGCTACCACCCCACGCCTCCTAGTACACCCCCACACACCCTCACTCACCTGAGGTTCAAGAGCCACTCTCCAATCCAAAACACGTCTTGCTGATGGAACTGGTGACCGCATTATGAGAACTTGTGGTCCTATGTATTTCAATAGGGATTTCAGCTTTAGTGCATAACTCAGTCATTTTTTGACATATTGACCTCATATTTTCAACATAGCCTTTTGGGGACCCCTCACCACCACCACCACCACCAATAAACAATATAACTGTCATTAAGCTACTCTGCCTGAAAGGTGATTTTGCAGTCAGTTGGCAAATTCACCTTTCAGGCAGGATTTTTGTAATGACAGTCATATTGTTCATGAGGTGGGGTCATAAGAAGGCTATGTTGAACATTTGGGGTCAAACTATGAAAAACTGGCAGAGTTGTTACCATTTGTTGCAATTTCACTACGCACCCTAATTTTTAAATATTTTGAAACCAAATTTTCAACATGGCCTTCTTATTACCCAACCTCATGTATGACACAGTTGTCATTTTTCAAATCCTGGCCAAAATGTGTTTCCGCACTGTTGACACTGAATGGCATTTCAGTTGCGTAGAATTACACTTTGGCAGGGACTGGAAAATTTTCTGCGCCAGGTACATGAGGTGGGGTAATGGAACAAGGCTATACTGACAATTTGGTCAAAATAGCAAATTCCATCTCAAAACTATGTATACAATGTTTTGTGGTGACTTGCATATACAGCCCATGATGCTTTGCATTATGGAGGTTATGTGTGATTTTGTATTTCTTATGTATAAAATGTCTATTTCATTAATATATACAATAATAAGTAATAATTATATGGTTTAAAGTGAAAATACCCATTTGAGAAAATTGCTAATCAAAACTGGCTGATTGCTAATCATTCTTCATTTTGATTAGCAAAGGCCGCTAATCAACTCTCCGACACCAATTTATGCCTTGGATTTCTTTTCTTCACAGAGGACCCACAGTGCCCTGTGTGAAGAAAGCTACAACAGTCTGTTGGCAACATGTGGTGAGACATACTTCTCTGTCTTTGAAGAGCGTATCACTAAGAGGCACTGGCTTGGAGTTGTACCTTGTGCTTCAGACAAGAGGCTACAGGCTGGATGGGGGGGGCATCAGGGTTGGCAATTCAAGGAAAACACCACCACTGAGCCATAAAGACTCAGGAGACCCAAACCCTAATGTTTTTCTCTTGCTGCTTGGGGGTGAGGGTGGGGAGTTAGGGTTGGAAGCCCTAGTGCCACTTTTCTTTACTTTTGTTGCATTAACTTGAACCTTAACTGAAGCATTAATGCAGTTTTTTGCAAAGAATTATATATCTATATATTTATATAGTATATGGTTAGTCTTTGTTCTGTATAAAAAATCAGCCTGCTCAAAATCCTTATAGTGTATGGTAGAACACTGATGAGCATGGAAATCCATGCTCTCAACAGCGTTGTTGTGCTGCACTAGCTACGTAGCTAGTGCAGCATAACATCAGGAAGGTGGATGTGCATGCGTGGAAGTGGGGTGTGCATGCATGATCGGGTGACCGGCGATGCGCTAACAATGGCCGCGGTGGTGAGATGGGCTGGAGGAACAGAAAACCACACCGGAATCTGAAGAAAAGTAAGGGCAGTCTTTTTATGAGCAACCATACACTATAGAAGACTGTGTATGATCGCTCATATACAACTAGGGTTTTTTCCACCTCGAGGTTTCCATGGTAACGAGACCTCTCAAGCTGCGCTCTTGAGGTCTCCAGTTACCATGGAAACCTCTCGAGTGAAAAATACCCTTGTTGTGTATGAGCGATCATACATAATCCTCTATGTTGTGCACATTCTAAACCGGTGTATGCATTCCAAAGTGCTGATGTGCACATTCCAAAAGTTATTCTACTCAGTTCAAAGGTCATACTATTTTAAAATTTCTCAATTATCCCAAGCCTAGCCACTTACTAACCACCCAGTGCCCAAAGTTGTACCTTTTAACTTTCAAACGTCTGTAAATTTAATTTTGATAATTGAACAGAACAAAGAAATAGCAAGATTTTTTGTTTTCACTTTGGCAGGTGTCTGTCACTCCAGTGTAAAAAAAAACATATATCGTATAAAATAAAATATGGGCAACCACATAACTTGGCATGTGTTTCCATCTTGTGGTTGAGATGTCAGCATGGACCTCTCGAGGTTCATATGCTGTCATCTCAACCTCTCAATGGAAACACACTCTTGTATATGGTTGTCCATACATTATTCTTTCTCTCTCTCTCTCTCTATATATATATATATATATATATATATATATATCAATTTATATATAGTGTAGGACTAGAATTGGGTGCTGTAAAAAATATCGCTATTGTGTCATAGCTTTAAGGTGCGATACTAGTTTTACAGTATTAGTTTGTTGCCATTCATAACTTCATAACTTACAGCCACGTGGTGCTGATGTTGCTAGGCAATGAACCCTACCCTGAACCCAACCCCAAAGTTTGGAAAAACATGGAAGCACTTTTTATTTTGTGCATCTGCTTTTATTCACAAAAACAAAACAAAAAATATAATTGTAAAAGTCCATCATCGTTGCTGTCGCCGTCGAATTCATCTATGGATCAGTTTTGCAAGATGATGACGCGGTTGCTGTCTCCTGCTCTTGCTCAGGTATAGGGTCCATAAAAAAAATGAAAAATTGGAAAATTGGTAAAAGTGTAAATGGTAAGGAGTAAAGATTACATCAATGTTTGTACCGTTTAGTCAGTTTTTCAAGTTGGTAGCTGGCTCCTGCTCCTGCTCTAGCTCTTCCATGGGGTCTTTAGGTGGAAAAAGGGTAAACATTCAAGAGTATAATAACCACATTTAGTGAGTGCACTAAAAACAGTATCAAAATTGTCTGGGCAGTGGGTGTGTGCATTTCAGTTACCCCCCACAGCGACATTTCACTAACGAGGTCCCCCACAGCGACTACAGCACCTAGCCACGGTGGGAGACCCGCTGGAACCTGGTGCTGTCTGTCAGGGGTCCCGCACCCCCCCAATCAGCTCCGACTGGAGTTGAGAATCCTTAAGTGGGGTGGTGCGGGGGGGTTAGGGGGCTTCAAACAAAGATACAAATAGCGAACTGGTAGCCGACTACAGAATGCGGCTGTCCTGCCGGTGTCGCTGACAGGGCGTTCGACAAAATCTTTTTCGGACTCCTGTCGTGGATCCTGTGCATTTAGTATGCCTGCTTCTCAGAAGCTCTGGACACACTCCTCTCTTTTGTTTGACAACTTTGCAAAGTTGGTTACCAGCCATCAAGCATGGTGTGCTTTTAATGATGCTGATCTGAGATCAGCTTTCATTTGTGAATTGCTGTTCCCGACCTGCAGTTGCTCCAATATCTGCTGTGCATACCAGTCAGTAAATTGAATCTTTAGTTCATCTTTAAAAATGTTGTTTATTGAAATGTCCAAAGGTTGTAGCAGGTTGGCGCAGGACACAGGAATGTAGATGGGTATGGTGTTGAGCTCAAAGTTTTCTAAAACATCTGTCGTGGTATGGCCCCTGTTTAATTCAAGTATCAGTATTGTATGCTGCACATCAGGAAGGTTCATTTGTGCTTATACTTTTGAGATGTAAGGGACAATCACTGGTATAGTGGACTGTTGTGCTAGAATTGGCTCAATGGTTCTCAGTATGGGTGAGATTCCAGTCAGCAGGGAATGTAAAACACAGATGGCATTGGTCAGTTTTACCCTGGTATATGACCTGGGGAGGAAGGTAGTGACCTGATAGTGAGCAGCTCAACACAACGGTCACTTGCCTCTTGTCCCCAAGACCAGAGACTTCAACCTGTTTTTAACCAATACCGTCCATAGTCCATTGGGAGCAAGGGATCAGATTTACACCAGTCTCATCAAGGTTTAAAACAAGTTTCTGTAGCATTAATTCTTGCATAGCTCCATTTGATATGCGCCTCAGAAACTGTGCTTTCAAATCAGGGAAATCAACAGGGGGTTTCTGGCAGCTTTAGTACCTTTTTTTTTTTTTTTTGCTGAACCCCATGTGGTTCAGAAATAGCCGGGACCACTGCCTTGAAAAAGAAAGTGCACCACCATTTTCAGCCTGCATGTGTGGGTGTGTGTTTTTTACAATGCCAGTTGCAACTGCAGCTAAAACACACCCACTAACAACAGCTTCCTCTGCTCTGAGTGACTTGATAGCTTGTAATTCTTTATCAATGTCTTCCATCAGGAGTAGAGGGTAATCTCTTGGTTTAATGGGCAGAATTTTTTCTAAACTTTGAGGGTCTGGATTCTCTTTCAGTTTTAACAGGTAATATCATGCTTAAAAGTGCGGACAGTACTTTCGTTGATTTTTGCCTTGTACTTAGACTCATATAGACACACTGCGTTCATAAACCCTGCTATACTGTGTGCTGGCCAATCTCAAATCTGACCTCAGTGGGATAAACACAACGTGTGATTCTCCATTTCTTTGGAGGAGGAGATGCACTGAGTTGCTCCTCCATCACATTCTCTGCCAACAGCCTTGAAACACTGACTGTGACACTCAACAGTTCTGCAGCAATGTCAGTAGTCTGCAATGCTGAGAAGTCATGCTTTATTGCTTTGTTTTATTTTTTTGCTGGAGTGTTTAGCCGTCTCACCAGGGACATGTTGCAGCTTACTTAAAATGTAAATGTTGAAACTGCAAAACAGCTATGGCCGACCACAGTATTTGTCTGTGACAGCTGTCAGGTGATCATCAGTGGTCAACCAGTAGCAGAGCGCGATGCTAATTTGGTGTGATAGGGAAAGTGAAAGATGAACTGCGATAGAAAGTTTATGTGGTACTAAATAGTTCTATAATATATATATATATATACTGTATATATACACACATCCATCTATCTATCTACTGTATCTATCTGTCTAGACAGACAGACAGATAGATACCACACCAGTGACAATACATTTTGCTAGATAAATAGTGGTATTTTTTGGGATGGCATATCTAATTTTAAGATAAAAATGTTTATCTTTATAGTACATCTGTCACAAATAAAATGACAATGGTTAGATATGTCATACATCTTAAAGAGCACCAGTTTTGGTGTTTTCTGGTTGTCTAAGGCCATTTAAAAAAATGTTCTTTATTTATATTTTATTTTATTTATTGAAATGTTTCACCAGGATGGCACACTGAGCAACAAGCTGCTCATCTCCCGGTGTGACCTGGGGGGGTACAACTGGATGTTGACTTTACATACAGTTTGCATTTAACATGAGTGAGAAAATAGACGTACAATTACATGCAGTTTGCATTTAACATGAGTGGGAATATACATTTAGCATGAGTAAGAAACCAGACATAAAGTTACATTTGTAGCATGACATACAGTTAAATTTAACAAGCCTGTAGAATAAACATACAATTACAATTGCATACTTGTGGATCATAGAATACATATTAATATAGCCGTGGGCCATCTCCTTGCAGGATTATTGTCATAATCAAGAGACATGGGGTTTGGCAATTTATAGACAGTGAGGAGGAGAAAAAATGTTAAGAGGGACAAGGGGTGGGCAGGATAAGGCAGCTGGGGGAGTTGAGGCTTAAAGAAGGGGGAGCAACTGAAAGAGCAAGTGAGTAACAACAGCTGTAGGGGCACATTAACATAGGGCTAGTACAAGTTGGAGTAACAAAAGTGCACATTCCTTAGTTCCGGTGAACTAATTTAATTTAAGTGCAGAAGGGTAGAGAAGAGAGGCATGAGGGGAGGGGAGGGATTGGTTAGTGAAGGAAGAAACACTCCAAGAGCTGGACCCTCTAGTAAGCAGAGAGCCCTGCCAGTAGCCGATGGAGGTGGTAACTTTGACCATGTGGGAAGGAGGGTGAAAGGGCAGGGGGAAAAGGCAGAGAAATTTTGTGTAGGTAGGTGGGTGCAGTATGAGTGAGGGGTAAGATTAATGGATATGGGAAGGAAGAGATTTGCTTACATTTTTAATTTTTAATTTTTACCTTGCCAGGATGTGAAGAATCCTGCCAGAGTGTAGAACTAGGCAAGGTCAAGTTTGATAGAGAGAGTAGAGGAGATGGGCGAGAGAAGTAGAGCAGGGAAGGAAGACGCTAGCCTGAAACTAAGCTTCTTCAGGATGCTGAGAACCCTGCCAGAGGCAAAATCAGGTAAGGTCAAAGTTGGGGTAGAAAGGGTAGAAGGGAACTGAGAGGGGAGAAAAGGCTTAACCGGTACTGGACCCCTCCAGGATGTTGAGGACCCTGCCGGGGCAGCACTAGGTGAGATTGAGTTGGGAAGAAGGGAGTAGAGGGGAAGTGGGAGGGAAGAAGAAGAAGAAGGCTTATCCTGTGCTGGACTCCTCCAGAATGTTGGGTAGCCTGCCAGGGGGCAGCACTAGGTGAGGTCGAGTTCGGAAGAAGGAGTGGGGGGGGTGAAGTGAGGGAAGGAAAAGGAGTAAGAGAGGAAGCTGTGCCTAACCTAGGCCTCTACAGGATGCTGAGAATCCTGCCAGAGGGCTAATCAGGTGAGGGCAAGTGGGAAGAGAGAGGCTTGCCCTGTGCTAGGCCCCCCCAGGATGCTGAGAACCCTGCCAGGGGGCAGATCTAGTCCAGGCAGGTTGGTAATAGAGGATTTGAGTGAGGTAGTAGAAGGGCAGGGGTAAAGTAAAGGGGTAGCGGAGAAAGGAGAGGTGAGCAAACAGGGCGCAGATTTGAGGATACGAGGGAGAGAAAGGCAGAGTAGGGGATAAGTGGCATGGGGAGGAGCAGGGTCATTTGGAGGGCTGTTATGGAGGATTGAAGCTGGAGCAGCTAGGTGAGAGAAAGTTATGTAAGGCAGAGGCTAAGAAAAGGGAGGAGGAAGAGGGCCGTATTTGGGGGGGAGGGAGTTCCAGGTTTTCAGAAAGCAATGAGTGAAGCCTGACTGGCCAATGGTGGTAGTTCATCGGGGACCACCAAAGTACGAGTGTCAGTGGATCTGAGTGAGTGGGAGGGGGAGAGGAGGGGAAGTGAGCGACATGAGAGGTAGGGAGGAAGTTCTCCTAGCCAGAGTTTAGAAGTGAGTTTGGCGCAATGAGCGAGGTGCCTGTTTGCGAGCAGGGAAAGGACAGGGCATGGTAGAGGTCACAGTGATGAGTGAAAGAAGGAGCATTGAGGGGAAAATGGCAGAAACAGTTAAAGACTGTGTCTAATCTGGTTAGGAAGGATTTGGGAGAGGCACCATAGACCACATCACAGTAGTCAAAATGGGCAGGATCATCTTCTGGACTAGTTTACGCCATGCCGTAGTAGCGATGCAACTATAGTTCCTATATAAGGCACCAAGCTTGAGGCGCAGTTTTTGCAGGATGGAGTCAATGTGGCCAGTGAAGTTGAAGTGTTAGTCAAGCCAAATCCCAAGGTATCTGAATGAGGAAGTGTCCTCAAGGATTGTCCCATCTAGGGAATGGAAAGATGGTAGGAGTGAAGCCTAGAGAGTCGCTGCCTCATGCCAAAGGTCATGGAGACAGACTTTTATGGCATTCAGGAATAGTTGATATGAGGCAAACCATAGCTGAACCTGTCCAATGTCATGCTGAAGGGTGGTTGCTACATCGGAGGGGCATTTGCCAATGGAGAAAAGGATGGTGTCTGCGGCATACATATGGATAGAGGAGGAGCATACTGACAGCAAGTCATTGAGGAAGATGGAGAAGAGGATGAGGTCAAGCACAGAGCCCTGTGGCACTCCTGTGGAGATGGGGAGGGAGGAGGAGAGATTGCATTCTGGATCTGACTGATTGTGTCCTGCCTGAGAGGTAATCACTAAACCAGCTAAGTGCTGGAGTAGACAAATCAGCATCCATAAGGGAGTCGAGAAGCAGGGCATGGGAGACTGTGTCGAAAGCCTTGGCAAGGTTGACAAAGATGGCAGAAGTAATGAGGCCATTGTCCATCCCAGTAATGATGAAGTCCGTAAGCCTAAGAAGGTAGTTTGGTGGTGGAGTGGTTCTTCCGAAAGCCAGATTGGTATGGGGTGAAAAAGGAAGTGTCAGTGAGAAAGGAGGTTAGTTGTGAGAGAACCAGGTGTTCTTGAAGTTTGGCAAGGGCAGGGAGGAGGGAGATTGGGAGAAAGTTAACAGGGGAGGAGGGGTCACCGCCCTTGGGGAGAAGGAGGACCATCGCAAGTTTCCAGGGTGATGGGACTGGTGAGGTCAAGAAAGAGTGATTTAGCATTCAAGAGAGTGGGCAGGCTATGGTCAAAGCTGAACGGTAGAGGAGTTTAGGGTCAAGGTCATCTGGTGAGGAGCCTTTAGAAGGACTAAGTGAGAGAAGGGCAGTTAGTGTATCCTCAGGGGAGACAGTAGAAAAGGAGAAGGAAAGGTGGGCACGGAGGGGTTGAGTGCTGGGTTTGAGAGGATGAGGATGGGGGAGACTGAAGGTATGGACTTTAGGAGGGATGAGGCACAGGAGGTGAAATAGGAGTTAAACTCTTGAGCCACTGAGCATGGGTCTGAGATTAATGCATTGTTGATTCTAAGCACTGGGGGAGGCGGATGCATAGGAGGGGAGAATAGAGCATGGACCACTTTCCAAAATTTGGAGAGGGAGTTAATGTTTGTGAGAAAAGATAATTTAAAATACTCAGATTTGGCTAGTCTGGTGGTCTTAGTACAGACATTTCTTAGCATATGATACCTGACATAGTCTGAAGGACACTGGGAGGCTTTATGCTTCCTCCACGCCTTGTCATGCTCCCTGTGGCAGGTCACTAATTTGGGGTGACCCAGGGATGGTGGTTGTCATGAACTCTAGTAAGTCTGAAAGGAGCATGAGAGTTCCAGGTATCAAGAAATTTATCTTTGAAGTAGGCGAGGGCTTGGTCAATGGACGTGGCAGAGACAATAGGGGACCAATCTGAGCCAGCCAGCTCATTTTTTTTTATTATTTATTAAGTTGTTAAACCAGGAGTAGCATACTAAGCTGAAAGCTTTTTTACAGGAGCGATCTGGGAGCACAGGGAAGTTAAGCGACTTGATCAGGGTCACACAGTATGTAAGTGGAAACCGTGGGATTCAAACCCTGTCTGGTCTGATGGATGTCACCAGATTTGCAGCTCAGAGCCTTAAGCCACTGTGTTATACTGCCTCCCTAAGGGGAGGGATTTAGAAGGGGGTTAAGGTCTAGGGAGCTGAAGGATCAGAGCTGTAGGATTTTATGTGGAGGTTTTAGTCTATGGACCTTTCAGACGACAAAGATAGGGTGATGATCACTAAGGGCATCCGGGAGTATACCTGCTTTAATGACATGATGGTGGTGGCAGGTGAGAGCCCAATCTAACAGAAAGTGATTTAGGATTTTATGGTTGAGGCAGGTGGGTTCCAGGATAAATTGGGAGAAATTGAGGGCACAAATGTCATTTTGTGTCTTGGATGTTGTTGGAGACTGCCAGTTTAGGTTTACTTCACCCAAGATATATAGCTCACCTGTATGTGAGAGTGAGGTTATAGAGGTAATGAGATCAGTTGTGTCTGAAGTCTTGGAACCAGGGCAACAGTAGATCCTGGCTATGAATATAGGGGAGGAGAAAGGCAAGGTAATGTTTACTACAAGTGCTTCATAGGCGGAGTGTAAAGAGGATGAAAGAATGGTTGTGAACTGGAGTGAGGACCGGATATACATGGCTACTCTGCCACCCCTGCCAGTCCTATCCATTCTGATTATAGAGTAACCTGGGATTGCAATGGATAGATAAGGTATTTTAGCATCTAACCAGGTTTCTGTCAGAATTAGAATATCAGGTGTGAGGAAGATTACCAATGGATGCAAAATATCTATTTTTGAGACTAGGCTGCAGATGTTTAAGTGTATGACTTTTAGGCCTTCGGGGAGAACAGAGGGATTGTGGGAAGTTAGTAAGCTAGTAGTAGAAGTACATCTGGCAGAACTGGGTGAAGAGGGGCCATGGTTAGGATGGACATTTCCTGAAGCAAGTAAGAGGAGAGCAATTATGAAGAAGTAACGTTTAGGATATTTTTGGTGGGCTGACTATTTGGGGCATGTTTGGGGGTGGTGGGGGCTAGGTAAGATGAAGATAAAGAGGAGAAGGGGAGCAAGGTGGTTGGGTGCTGAGAATAGAGAAGCAAGGGGAAGGTATGGGAAATGTGTCCAGGGTATTCGGGGAGGAATAGGAGTTATGGCTAGAATATAGGAAGGGGCTATGAGTGCAGGGGGAAAAGGTGAACATGTTTTTTTTAGAATGGGGAGTGAATGGGGATGGGGTAGATAAAATTTAGAGAAGAAGGAAGGGAAGTGGTGATAAATGGGTAGGCATGTTGTATGTTAATGTGGGAGCTAATAGTGTCTGAGCTACAATGCAATAGAAGGGAGTATGGCAGTAGCGCTGTCAAAATTAAAATGAAGTGAATAGCAGGTGCCTGTAGCAGCTGCCAGCTGTAGCCAGATGTGTGAAAACCTAAAGGAAAGCAAGTCACTCAAGAGATATGCTGATAGGCAGAAAGCAACAGAGAAAGTGCTTAAAGGAAGCAAGAGTGATTTAGGTTGCGTACACCTTTAATTTTAGGAGCCGCCTATCTGGGCCAATGGACAGTGCAGAGGGAAAAATAGGAGTGACCAAGGTGCATTTAATGTAGGCCAGGGTCAGGGCAGGTGGGACAAATTATAGGGAGTGAAAAAAATCATATAAATAGTTTGGAGTAAAACTGGCACCTAGAGCAACCCGCCAACAGCAGAAATTCAGCTACCAGTGAAACGGGCCAATCAGAGGTAAAGCCATGTAAAACTGCAGCCAATAGTGGCGAGAGTGGTAAGGAGAAACAATCAGCAACCATTCCTTGGGTCCCGTTGAATCCTGAGCAGTGTACTTGATCTCAGTGAGGGTCTTGCAGGTGAGCGGTGTGGCTCGGCCAGGCTGGGTCTCCCACTGCCGCTGCTTCTGAGAAATTCAGTGAAGCCCCACTCGGGGCTGAAGCAGCACCTAAGGAAGAATAGTAAAGAGTGAAGGTGTTAGTGAGAGGGCTTAACAAACGTAGTGGAACTGGAGCTAAATTTGGGGTATGGGAGCAATAAACAAAGGAGACGAGTAGTTAAACTGAGGGGAGGGGGCAGACTGGCACCAGTGCCTACCAGCCTGAAGTTGGATAGTAAGAAGAGAAGGGTTGAGATTTTAAGATGGAGAAGGGATCAAAAATGAGAGCTGGCCACCCAATCCTTTCCCCTTCCTGGTCCTAATTTAGTCCAGCAACCCCCCCCCCCCCATGCAACCCTGTGCTCCTATGTTTTGAGATGAAAGAGTTTGTAGAGCACAGGTCATGCTCCATTGATAGCAATGGGAGCATAATGAAACAGAGATTTTTATATTTTAGAGGTTCACTGAGGGCAAATCAAAGCCACAGCTCAACTAACAAGGCTCTCGGTGGACCTCTAAAATATAAAAACCCCTGCTTTGAAATATGGTGCCATTACTATCAATGGAATGCACCCCAGGGCTCTATAAACTCCTCTGTCATGACTCCAGGTCATGGGTTAATTTATGTGAACCCTTTGTAACATTAATTTATTTTATTTATTTATTGTTGGTTAAACAGGTAAGGAGGGCTAGGAAATACTTTTCAGCTTTGTCCTGGGGGTGGTGGGGAGGAGGATAAAGATGCAGACTAACTAATATTAAACTTGGTGGATTAGAGAATGGGGGAAATTTGGCCAGGACTCTGGTTAAATTTCTGTTCTCCACAGGCAGCAACACTGGTTTCCAGTGGAGGGGATGCTGGATCCTGATGGGGACGGTGTTTCACAGACAGGGGAGTCAGTCCTCTGCTCTCCCTGTCTATAGAATGAGAGAGGAGGTTCCTGGAGTTATGGATATGGATATCAAAGTGGCAGAGCCACAAGTGAGTTATGTGAGTCCTACCCTTTACAAGTGATGATAAGTATCATAGTCTGAACTGGGCCATATGATCAAACCCATAAAATCCCAGCACTCCCAGACCCTTTTGAATCCACATCATTGTGGTGGAAGTATGTTACACAGGTGCTAGGCCATCAGGTGACCTTTTTCCAGTTGATTTATACGGTTACTTTTTCTGTCTAGGACATAATTGTGTTTAAAAAATGTATTTTTCACCTTTTTCTTGCTGAATATACATTGCTGAAGGGAACTGTCACTGACTGTCTGATGTTGCTGTCCATCAGTTCTGACTTACTCAGTCATGGACATGGTCCTCTGGTGGGTTACAGCATGACCCTTAAGGAGGAACAGTCATCACAAAGGGCCTCACACACAAGTGGCTGGTCCAATATGCACTTTGTGTGCATAAACATTTTGATTTACTTTCTGTTTACTGTAGTATAGTAGATTGTATCAGACTAATTTTGCTTACTTGTAGGCAGACATCTTCTGTTACTACAGCTCCCAGAATCCTCTGCAGTTGACATCAGAGCAATAGGCAGCAGTGGAAGAGTCAATAGCCTGCAGTGCATGTTAGCATTTATATCACCTCTCATCTTTTGTTTACTGGTCCTGCTATACTCCATGGGCTAAGTACAGTCATACAGGACTGTACGTAGCCCCTAGGGAAATGTAGAACTGGAAAACATCTGATAGGAGATTATAAAAGCTCAAACATGCACTGCAGGCTATTGAATCTCCCAGTGCTGCCTACTGTACTGATGTCAGCTGCAGGAGATTCTGGGATTTGCAGTAACAGAAGATGCCTGGCTAAAAGTAAGCAAAATTAGTCTGATACAATCTACTATACTACACTAAACAGAAAGTAAACCAAAATGTTTTTGCATACAAAGTGCACATTAGGACTAGTCCCACACTTGGGTGTGGACCCTCTTGTGATGACTGTTACCCTTTAATTATGCTTAGCAGTGCACACCAATGTGGGGCAGAACAAAAGGATATTGATGACCCACAGTTACCGCAGGGAGGAACACATGGGAAACATAATGTACTTCACAAACATCTGAGTCAGAAACAGCTTAAAATGTGCATTAACATAGAGCAGCTGTGAAGCCAGCTCTCCATCTCTGACCCTTAAATTACCCCATGGGAGAAGTTAAGCTTGTCTTTATCAGAAGGACTCCGACCTCAGCAGTTTACTTATAGTGAGTAAATGTCAACCTGCATTACTCAATCATAGTAATTCTGTATTTACTTTGGAATAGAGTAAATGGCACCAGCAAAACAAAATAGCTGGTGCACAAGACTAAATACTATTATTAAACAAACTCTGGTCAGAGCCAATATGGCTGTGGAGAGCTTGCGGGATGCTTTTACTCATCATTTCTAATTAATTTGCACAATGCAGTGCTGCTAGGGAGGCAGTTTCAATGTAGTCTTCCTTTTACACATTTTTGCAATGTGTTTTCCTAGAATATGCCTGACCCACTGAAAACAAGATATTGCATCTAATCTGGGACATCCTGAGTAAATACAGTGCAAAAATGTGTAAAATGAAGATCCCTATGACAAGGAGATATAGCATCTCCCCTACGCTATCCAGTATACAAAATATAGGACAAGAAATATTTAAAGGCAATCTACTCTAAACTGAACTTCACTGTGTTCACTGACATAAACAAACAGTTTCTTCAAGCAATAATGCATGAGAGGGTGTGGGTCATGCTAGGACAACCTCACGCTTGGGTGTGCGTCCAATGTCCCAGAAGTGAGGTTATCCCAGCATGACCCAAACCCTGGAGTGCATTATTGCTATTATACAATGGCTCGTTGTTATACAAAATAAAAAAAAAAATGTAAAAACATTTTTGGTAGATTCTTAGTGTGGCAATATATTTTTGTTTCTTAAGAGAAGATGCAAACAATGCAACAGCAAATCAATACAGTGAGGCTGTTCTCAGATAACCTCACTGTTGCCAAGGCAGACAGCCAATCAGGTTCCAGGAATTTTTATTGCCATTGTATAATTATTGTTTTACAACATATTAGAATGCAGTATTTATTTTGAATGTTGTGGCCATGAGGATGGTGTGTACAGAGTGTGTGTGTGTGTGTGTGTGTATGTGTGTGTGTCCAGGATACAAAATATAGGATAAGTATTTAAAGGAAATCTACTCTAAACTGAACTTCACTGTGTTCACTGACATAAACAGTTTCTTTATTGTTTTATAACATATTAGAATGCAGTTTTTATTTTGAATGTTGTGGCCATGAGGATGATGTGTACAGTGTGTGTATGTGTGTGTGTTTGGTGTAGCTCAATATATTTTTTTTCCCAAAAAGGATAGTAGAAAATGCCTGCTGATTGCTACATATTTAGTCTGGGCAGTTCACTGAAGACCTGGCATATGCCTGAGACAGTACTTATCAGATACTGTCTTTAGAGGTTTAAAAAACAGTGTAAATCATAGATTTGCTGGGAAACGGTGATATTTATGAGGTATGAATCAAGTGAAACTAGTAGCAAGAAGCTGTTTAAATGCTAAGTATTTACATGTGCAAGTTGTTTCATTCTGAAGGGGTTAAAAAAAAACTCCAGTTTAATAGGCAACCAATATTTACCAAATATTTAACACGCTGTTTCAGTTTCCTAATGGCATCCGATAAGCAGCTTGGAGTTATGTCTCCAACATTCTTAACAGAAAGAAGGGAGTGTTTTATTTCAGTTGGCATGAAAGGAAACATTGAAAAGCCCAAAACATGTGTTCCATGATACTCCATTTTCCAGCTACAGATGGCAAGATGGCTATAGGCTGCACCCACAGCCATAAAAAAATGGAAAAACAGAAAGGACCACAGAAACACCTGGCCTCAAACCCATGTCAAAGACACCTAACAGAAGCATAGCTGAGGACTCTAACCACTACGCCAAAGTGGAAACTCATCAACTCACCCCACAGCATCATATTTCACTACTCCCAAGTCACTTCACCAGTCACTTTCTTCCATTAGTATTTTGTTCAACCACTCAATATAAAAACCATGTCACCCAAAACAAATTCTATCTTCTCCACTCACTATTATGTACTCACACATATTACTTTGCTGTTATCATGGGATACCCTATGCAAGTGGAGTTGAAGCATCAACTGTATTCTTGGATCTCTCTGCTTCTGCTGTTTGTCTCTATCTGTCTTTTTCTCTTCCCCCTTCCCTTGCCAGATCTCTTCTAGTTGTAGTAAATAGTAAAATAGTTTATTCATTTCGTAATGAAAAGGGGTATAAAAACTCAATTCTATCCCCCCCAACTCCATCTAAAAAAATCCCTTTTTTTTTTGGCACTCTCTGTTTCTCTACCTCTCTTCCAGCAACAGAGAGCTGGTTGGTGGCTCCCTGTCCCACTCCCCTAGCCCAGCAGCAGAACCACTCAGCAGTAGTGTGTCCTGCTTCCCCTCACTCAGCAGCAGAGCTGCTCAAAGATACTCTGTCAGGTTAGACTCTGGGTTGATTCCTATGACACTACCACCTATAACAAAGGCAGCAACTTCTGAAAGGAATGTGAACCTGGATGGAAGCTCTGTAGAGAGTCACTGGCATGGAACAGCAAGAAATGCTACTACAGAAAGAATACACAAGACAGCAGAGCTGCCAACTCCTCTTGCATTAAGTTTCCCTTCTGCAGCATTTGCCGGAATGTCAGGTCACTCACAGTTGCTGAAATCTGCCAGATCGGCTCCTACCGATGAAAATCGGGACAGGACTGTATCAGCAAGTAGAAATAATTACTTACCATAGTAATCTTGTTTCTTCCCAGTGATGCTCAGATATTCATAACTTTATGCAGTAAGCCTGAGCGGTTGGACTGCCCAGAGAGGTAGAACACATGCAAATGATGGAACACTTTGCACGTGAGTATCTTTCAAATACTGCCTCTACCAACTGTCTGTGTTCTAACCACTTCAGATTTTATATGGAGCTTGGAAAGACAGGCCTAAGGTAACATAGTACTATAATTTTGATTTGTAAAATTGAGGTTTTGCCACAAATGTAAAATTGCAATTGTAACCAACCTCCAACTGGAGGAACAAGGTAATTTAACAAAATTAGAACAAAATGCCAAAAAAATACCTAAAAAAGAGAACCAAAAATGAACTCTGTTTACTAAATCATTGACAGGTGCAGAGAATATGCACTTCAAGGATATACTGTGATTCAGTGGCACCAGCATGCGGAGTGCAGAGGCTGAAGTTCTGGAAGGGGAGGTAGGGCGGGAAGTTATGAATATCTGAGCATCACTGGGAAGAAATAAGATTACTATGGTAAATAACTTTTTCTTCTACCCCAGTAATGTTCAGATATTCCTAACTTTATGCAGACTACAAAGCAGTACCACTGGAGGTGGGCACATAACTTATTTTGGAAGCAGACTTTGCAGGACTGCTGTGCCAAACCTAGCATCACTCCTAGATAGCATATCTAAGTTCTAATGCTTTGTAAAGGTGTGTACTGTCTTCCAGGTAGCTGATTTACAAATATCCACTAGTGGAACATCTCTGGCAGCTGCTAAGGTATCAGCTGTCCCTCTTGTAGAATGAGCCCTCAACCCTGTTGGGGGATCCCTACCAGCTTTAGTGTAGCAGAATTGAATACACTGGACTATCCATCTAGAGATGGACCTTTTGGAGGCTGGATTACCTTTTCCTACATCCGCATAAGTCAGGAATAGTTGCTTTCTGTCCTGCCTATGGTCCTTAGTGGCTGTCATGTAATAGCTGAGACCCCTTTTTACATCCAGACTGTAAAGTCTTCTTTCACCAGAACTGCTATGATCTGTGAAAAAGACAGGAAGAGTAATCGACTGATTCAGATGAAAATCCGAAACCACTTTGGGAAGAAATTTTCTGTTTGTTCAGAGGACTACCTTATCCCTATGGAATGAGATATAGTCCTGGTCGATACAGAGAGCCTGGAGCTCACTGATTCTTCTTGCCAAAGTCATTGCCACTAAAAAAACTGTGTTCCAAGTGACATATTTTAGGTGGGCTGTAGCCATGGGTTCAAAGGGAGGGCCCATGAGCTTAGCTATACACACATTGAAATCCCATGCCGGCATTGGTGCCCTGTGAGGGGGATACAAATGATTCAAACCTTTAAGGAACCTTCTAAAAATAGGTTCTGAGGCTAAATGTTACCTTTGCTCCAGCAGAAAGGTAAGCAGACACTGCTGCAAGATGAACCCTTAAAGAACTGGGTTGCAAACCCAAAGAATACAAATGAGTAAGATAGTCCAGAACAACTGGCACTCCAGCCTGAGCTGGTACCAAGTCTCTAGTTGAACCCCAGATAAAAAAAACTTTTCCATTTGGAAGAATAGGTTTTCTTAGTGGAAGGTTTCCTGTAACCTCTTAATATGTTTATCATAGCTTCAGAGGTGTTTAAATTAGCATATTCTGGTTCCTCAACAGCCAGGCCTTGAGATTGAGAGACTTGTGTTTCGGATACAACAGGGTTCCCTGATTGGAGGTTAGTAGATTGTGCCTCTGAGGGAGGTGTATTGGTTTGGCAACAGACATGGAGAGCAGAAGAGAGTACTATGGTTGCCTGGGCCAATCTGGAGCTATCAAGATCAGAGATGCTGAGTGGGATCTGAGCTTCAGTAATACCCTGAAGACCAGAGGAAAAGGAGGGAAGGCATACAGGAACCTCCCTGACCAATTGGAAGGCATACAGGAACCTCCCTGACCAATCTAGAGCCAGAGCATCCAGAGGAAGTGTGCCCTGATCTGATGGTCTGCAACAATACTGTGGCAGGTGGTGGTTCTGGTGGGACATGAACAAGTCTATCTCTGGAATGCCCCACTTTCTGAAAATAACTTGTACTACCTGTCTGTTCAGGGTCCATTCGTGATGGGCCTGGTTCATTCGACTCAAGTCATCTACCAGGGTGTTGTTTTTCCCTGGCAAAGTGGATTGCCTGCAGGGATACTCCCAGGGAGTAAGCCAGAGTCCAGATTTTCATGGCTTCTGTGCAGAGGAGGCCTGACTTGGTGCCTCCCCGGTTGTTTATGTAATACATTATGGTGGTATTGTCTGTTCTGATCTGTACCACCTTGCCCTGTATTAGAAAAGAGAAAGCTTTTAGAGCCAGTAGCACAACTCTGAGTTCCAGCAAGTTTATGTGCTGAAGAGACTCTGTAGCTGACATGGTACCCTGGGTTGTGTGATCCCCTAAATGGGCACCCCAGCCCAGGAGGGATGCATCTGTTGTGAGAACAATTGAAGGATATTCCTTCTGAAATGGAATTCCTTGTCTTAAGTTGAATTCCTTTTTCCACCACTGGAGGGGCTGTAACAGGGACGTTGTTACTGGAATGAGCTTTGAGAAGGAATCTTTTCTTTGACTCCAGGGAGCCCTGAGGTGGAACTGGATGTCACTCATGCGAAACCTTTAACCCAGCGCTGTGCCTGTGGAGGCAGCCATGTGGCCCAGTAGCTGCAGAAACTGTCTTGCAGTTTTTGGCTTGTGCAATCTGAAGGAATTTGCTATTGACTGAAGACTTTTTACTCTGTACGGAGGCAGGAAAGCTCTGCCCTGCAGGGTGTTTATCTCTGCACCTATGAACTGCAACACTTGTGCAGGACTGAAGACTGACTTTTTGTGACTGATTAGGAATCCCAGCGATTTCAGGAGATTTTGGGTAACTTGTAAGTTTTGTCTGACTTGGTCTGGTGATTTCCCTACCACTAACCAGTTGTCCAGATTTGGAAAAACAGTAATTTCCTGCCTTTGAAGATGTGCCACTACAGCTGCTAGGCACTTCGTGAATACCCTTGGGGCCGAAGAAAGGCCAAAAGGCAGGGTTGAAAACTGGTAATGGCCTGATGGGAATCTGAATCTGAGATATTTTCTGTAAGACTCCCTTATGGGGATGTGGAAATAGGCATCTTTCAAGTCCAGTGATGATAAGCAATCTCCCTTTTGGAGTGTTGGCAATATCAATACCAAAGTTACCATTTTGAACTTTGGTTTCTTCAGGTGCTTGTTTAGAGCTCTGAGATCCAATATAGGTCACCACTCCCAACTTTTATTTGTAGTTAAGAAGTACCTGGAGTAAAAACCCCTTCCTCTCTAGGTGGTTGGAACTGGTTCCTCTGCTTTATTAACAGCAGGTTTTGAACCTCTGACTCTAGCAGCGTTTTTTCTGCTAGAGAGGGTGAACTGAAAACCCTGATATTTTGGGGAGGAAGGGATTTGAAATCCAGAGACAGACCCTGACTCACTACCTCCAGGACCCACTTGTCTATGGTGATGTTCAACCAAACCTAGAGGAAGTGGGACAGTCTGCCTTCGACGGGGGGGGGGAGGAGGTGGCCTATACCTTGGGGGTCTGCTTAGTTTGGGACTGAGGCTGAGTCTGGGACCCTCACCTGGAGTCCCTTCTACCCCTACCCCTGGGGTATCCTTGTTGTGGATACTGCTGGTATTGGGTCAAAGCTACTGGCTGGAAGAAGGGCCCAGTATTAAAAGACCTGCCCTGGCCTCCTCTTCCATAAGGCCTGGTGGATGGAGAAGCTCTCTCTCTTTAGCAGAGTTGCTTCGATAAGTGGCCTTATACTCATCCACCTTCTTCATGTAGGCAACTGTGAACTCCCCAAAAAGAGAGTTACCCTCTATGGAAAAATCTAGTTCCTTGGACTGGGTATCCTGAGTAAAATTTGTGGCTCTGGACCAAGCAAATCTCCTCTGTGTCACCGTATTTGCCATCCATCTGGCTGCAGTGTCATTAGTGTCAGCAGCCATCTGCAATTGGTACTTAGCCACCTCTAACCCAAACCTGGCAGTTTTTTCCAGGTCATCTGACAAGGGTGAGGAGGCTTTCTGAGACATAGCCAAAACTGACTGCCACAGTGATTTCTGATACTGGGCAGCCTAGGCCTGGAAAATAGCTTGGCGCATGACCAAAGAGGCTGATAAGTACCCTTTTTTGGCCATGCTGTCGATTTTCCTGGAGTCCTTGTCTGGAGGGTGTGAGGACAGAGGGACCCTAGCCTTATCACAGGCAACTTGCTCTATGACCCCCTGGTGGTCAGGATGGGAGAAGAGAAAATCAGCTCCCTCCCTATCCAACTGGTACTTTTTGTTCATCCTCCTGTCAAGGGGAAGGATGGAATTTGGTGTCTAAAGAAGCTTTAAGGCATCGTTGTTAAATAATTTATACACAGGGAGGAGAAGAGTCTTTGTGGGTATCAGCCCCATCATTTCCATATATTCCACCTCCTCCTCATCTTCAATTTGCTCAGTAGTGGAGATGTCTAATGCATCTGCCATCCTCCTGACAAAAGTAAAATAAGAGGAATAATCCTCAGACATCCTTGGAGGGGAACCAAAGTCCTGTTCAGGGGACACTTCTGGTTCTACTGGCTCTTCCTCCTCACCAAAATCATCATCATCCCCTCCTTCAGGAAGAGAATGTTGCACCTTGCTGCCAGCCTGGGGACCCTGAGCAGGAGCAGGAGGCTTTTGAGGAGGAATTATAGCCTGCAAGGTCTGAATTATTTTAAAGGCCTGAGCAATCTCTTGGGCTGTAGGCATAGACAGACCAGATACAAAAGTCCCCAGTTTGGAAGGCGAGGGTTCTGTATTTTTTAATTTCTTTGTTTTATTAGAAGGAACCAGGGAGTCAGCTGGTTCATTTGTTCTTTTTGTACCCTCCTCGCCCATCTCAGGGGCAGGGACAGCTGTAGACGTGGGTTCAACCTCAGTAGCTTGGGGTGTTGGCTGGTCAGAGCCTGAGGGACCCCTAGGAATTTACCTTTTAAGCCTTTCAAGGTGTTTTTTCAATAGTCTTTTCAGGGAATGTTTTGCAGACTTCACATTTCTCTCTTAAATGCTCAAAACCCAGACAAGCCACACATAAAGTGTGCTTATCTGCCTTTGCAAACACTTCTCCACATTGGAAACAATTTTTGAAACTGGGTTCAACAGTCTTCTTTTTAGGTTTCTCTGACATGATGTTTAAAAAAAGGAGAAAAACACCAACTACTAAATAACTCTTTTTTTTTTTTTAGCTGTTGCAGTCGGCTCCGGAACTGGAAAGGAACCGAAGGATCCGAATCAATGGAGAAGAAAAAGAACCGAGTTAGCAGTTCAGTAACCAAGATTCATTGGTTACAAAATAACAACTTAAACTACTTTTTAAAACTAAAATAAGGTAGTTCTTTAATCAGAGAACCCCAATTTTAACTAAAAGTAATCTGGTTCCCCCACGGTTATACCGAACCAAAAGGAACTGGGAAAATAATCAATTTTAAGCGTAAACTAAGATTAACTATACAAAACAATCAGTAGAGGCAGTAAATGAAAACAAAATATACTTATTTCAGTTATTTGAAGTTTTCTTCACATAGGAGAAAGTGGACGAACGGCACTCCGAGCTACCAGACTTTTCAGATGGAGAGAAAAATCTTAAGAGGTTAGAACAGACCGATTGGTAGATGCAGTGTTTGAAAGATACTCACGTGCAAAGTGTTCCATCATTTGCATGTGTTCTGTCTCTCTGGGCAGTCCAACCCCTCAGGCTTACTGCATAAAGTTAGGAATATCTGAGCATTACTGGGGCTAGAACTGTAATTACAAAAGTGTTAATTCACCCTCTTTTTGTGAAAGACATGCTGCCTGGCTCTAGCACTGATTTCCATTATGAATCGGCATCAGTCTCACCAGAGTTTGCCGAGGTTCCCCCTGGTTTTCCATCTATTCCTAAAATGCTGGCTAAAGCATCCAAAGCAGAGAAATTACTAAACAATAAAGGCCTGAAAGCTGGAAGGGAGGTTTCTGCAGAGGATGACAGAAATGAGCAAGTGGTGGAGCTCTAGTTCCTTGTAATGATAAGCTGACTGTGGATATAAACTCCGCTGCACACACTGTGGCTAATCAGGGAAAGGTTTTGAATGGTGATACTACTCCCCAAGTTATGGACCCTATTGATACTACAGAGGTGGGGTCCCAACCTGATATTACTAATAATCAAGCCATATAGGATAGTCTTCCTGGGGTGTAGGGACAGGGGGATTTAAGCAGTGCTGCCTCTCAAAAAGATAAGGAGCCTGGTTTTTCAGGTGCAAACAGCTGCCAACTCAGTACAGGGCCACGGTATTCTGATTTGTACAGCTGCATAGCAAACATACCTTTGCTCTGTAAAATGTTATGTTTAAATCTTATTCTATACTGAAATGCTGTGTAACTCATTCACTTACTTACTGTGTAAACAGAGGAGGGGGAGAGAAAAAAAGACAGAATGCACTACAACCAGCTTCCCTACATGAGTGGAGCTATTGCACTAATTGTATTCCTGAATCTCTCTGCTTTCACTGTTTGTCTCTACCTGTCTTTTTGTCTCCCCTTCCCTTGCCAGATCTTCTTCTATCTCCCTCACTCCATCTAAAAAAGTCCCTTGTTTTCTTTCAGCGGCACTCTATTTCTCTCCCGCTCCTCCAGTAATGGAGGCACTCAGTGGTACTCTGTCCCTCTCCCCTCCCCAGCAGCAGAGCCGCACTCAGTAGGTACTGTTTTGCTTCTCTTTCCCCAGCAGCAGAGCCACAACCTCAGCAGTGCTGCTTCTTACTCAGTCAGCTGCTGACAGTGCTGCTCAGAAAGTGGAGCTCGTGTGAAGGAGGAGAGCATTAGCTGGTTCTTGGCCATGCTGGAGCCAGCACACCTCAGTCACTCACTCTCACCTTGCCTTTTGGCACCAAAGGGCTTCTGTGTTGTACTACACACCACAATGCTGAGGAAGTAGAACTACTGTTGTTGAACAGCTGGGCGGAAGAACAACTGAGTTAGTGAGTTACACAGCATTTCAGTATAGAATAAGTTTTAAACACAAAACTTTACAGAGCAAAGGTATGTTTTTTTTTCCTGTTTGGAGGGCGGGCAGAGGAGTGAGTGGTGAGCAGGCAGGCAATTGCATAAGTGGCACACAGCCTCAAACTCAGACAGCAGCAAACTGCAAGTTTTCTGTGTGTGTGTGTGTGTGTGTGTGGCCTGAATTGTTTGAAATTTTTTTCATTTTATTATTCTTTCATACCCAGGTAAGGCCCACTAGGCACAAGTGTCTGTTTTCAGGGGCGACCCGGGAGCATGGGGGGGGTTAAGTGACTTTTTCAGAGTCACACAATGTGCAAGTGGAGGTTGTGGGAATCAAAACCAGGTCTGCTGGATGTACCAAGCCCAAGTTTGAAATTCTGTATAGCCCAATTCTGATATCTGTCTGTGGGGCAAGCGAGAGGGCAAAGGAGTGATCGGCACTAAAAGGAAAGGCTGCTTTGTTTTATTTCTTTGTGTGTGGTCCAAGTTGTAATGTTTGGCTGATGCAGCAGGGGAGTGTGCCAGGGAAGGATACGGTCCCGAGGAAGAACTGTGATGCAACAAAGACCCCACACTGTGCGTACCAGTGAGAGGGGGAGAAGAAGCAAACTCATGGAGCCCCCCCCACCCGTGTTTTGTGGCAGCACCGTGAGGCTCCATCTCTGTGCAGGTCCAGTAGGTGATGCAGCAGAAGATGCACTTGGACAGACCTCTGTCCAGTCTGTAAGGTAATTAACATAGAATAGGTCTCCATCTCTTCCCAGAGTGGGCTGGCTGGCTGAGTAAGGAGTATTGTCTCAAAGCAACTCCAGCAGCTGAAGTCGGCACATTTTAGTTAAAAGACAGCTTTGTTGATGATTACACTGAGTGCCCCAAACAAGCCAAGTAATCTAGCAAAGCCAAGGTCTTACTCCTACTTTTGGAGCTTACAGCAGCATTTGTTACTCAGTAAAACTAATTCATCATGCAGTTTGTTAGCAATAATGTACTTCTTCCTGAGATCATAAGATTTATTATTAGTGAGTATAGATTTTTTTTAATTCACTGCAAGATTTGTACAGTAAGTATCCTTTATACTAATTAATGACCCAAGATGATAAAAGACTATTTGGCAGGGAATTCATAGCTCCTGCTGCCCACTCGCCTGATGGTCTTGCCCTGCTGGTGAGTGCTCCTACAAACCCTGGGGCTCCTGATTCCATTTCTAGCCATTCACTTTGATGCAAAACATGCAAACTTCTTCATCTACGGAGTGATGACCACTGTGGTCCTGTGAGCATCTTCAGCAGAGTTGTTGGAAACCTCAAAGCAGTGAGAAGAAAATAGTTGCTTTCCCTAAATGCATCACACAAGGACAGAACCTGTTTTAATGCAAATATCCCCAGTAATAAAGAATATGGACACATAAATGCATACAATTATAGAGAGAAATGAATAAATTTCTACTTTATGTGGCTGCAAATTACTGACCTGAAGCATTAAATTTTCTATTTAACAGATCTGTTTTTGATCTCATATTGCTATTTCTTTTTGATCTTTATAAAATGTGCAGCACCCATCCTAAAGCCGCTAGTATGTACATTGTACATCAGGTATGCCATACCCAAACATTTGTTTTATATCCTTTATCAAGTTATTGCATTAGCAGCCACAGTGGCTCTAACCAAAATTTGTTTCAGCCTGGTGTTACTATACTGACTGTAAGTATTTTGCTTTAGTTATTGAAAGGACAGGTTTTTTTCTATACGTAGCTTACAGTGTTTTCCGTTTTTCTCCCTGTAACTCAGTCGCCTACCTCAGATGTGCGCAGGCATGTGGAGGCATACATACGACGTGTCTTGAGGTACCCACCAGCTACTTGTCACCCTCAACGCCTACACTGACCACCAGGCCTTCACCTGATGGCAGCGGGGCTATGGGGGGTCAATGAGCACCCTCCAGAGAGGAGAGCTACCTTCCGGCTACTCCATCCTGCTCTGCCCCCCCATGCCAACTCCCCAATGACCTGAGTTTGTTCCCAAACCTGGATCACCAGCATGACACGTGAAAGGACAGTTTTGCTTTAATGCCTACACTAACATATTTAGAATTACCCCTTTCTTGTGTGGCTTCTTAATCCCCATCATGTATTGTGTTAAAAAAAATCTTATATTTGTGGTGTTTTTACTGTAGCTACTGTTAGCTCAGTAAACTGTTGTGTTGTGATTAAGATCACACTGCTCTGGTGAGGTTTTGTATTGTCTCTGCTGCTGGTACTGTATGTAGTTTAACTGGAGTGTTTAAAAATCTGACTTTCAACATACCCAGAAAGAGATGCTGAAGTAAAGTTTGAGTTGCCAGCCAGTGGTACTTCTAACAAAGGAGCAGTTGGCATAAGTGGTGGCATTAGTGTGGCCAGAGTTTTTTCTGCCACGTCTGTGGCATCAGTGCAGATGGGTGCTGGCACTGCTGGGGAGGCAGCAACAAGAGTTTAAGTCCAAAAAGTAGAAAATGTCTTCCTCTGGAAATGTGGTCGATGAGGTGGTTGCTGTTGCCTCTGTTACTGCTGTTGGTGGCGCTGTGCCTAATCTGGATGATAGGTTCCAGTGGGTTAAGCTTGCCCATGACTCACAGTCTGAGTAGGAAGATCTGACTGTTGCATGCAAGGATGATGAGAAGGAATGAAGGAGTGGGGAAAGTAAGGAAGAGGGAGAGGATAGATCTCAGGAGGACACTATCAGCCTAGGTGGAGATAGGGTTGATGATTTGGACCCCTATGAGAACCTGAAAATAAAAAAGTAAGGTTCATTCTGCTGAACTTGTGGTGCTGTGCACACCACAATAATTTCAGAGAATTACCAAAGCCCCCTCCCAATCCTCCAGCTGTTGTGCCTGTTAGGACTGTAGAGCCAATAACACAGCATGAGTCACCCACTGTCATAGTGCAGAAATCATTCCCCAAAACACCCCTTGCCATCCCTTCACTGTCACAGTACCACCACCAACATGTAAAATCTAGGGCTACGAAATCCCTAATTTGGGGTTTCTACTTACTGGACTCAACTGATGAAACAGTGGCTATCTAGCAGTGTGTCAAGCATGAGTTTGTTGTGAAAAAAAGGGGAGCCACCTAGGCACTGGTGACCAACACACACACCTCAAGTCAAGGTACATGTTATGATAGACTCAGTGCCAAAGGGAAGCCAGTGCAGTGGAGCCATCTTCCTTATCATCCTCATTTGGCAAGGCATCCCAAAGTGGCAAGGAAACAGTCACGGTGGAGGCAGAGCTAACCACGGACAACAACTACAAAGATGAAGAGGAGTCAGTGGGATTGCCTAGTAGTGGCCATAGTAGCAGTGGTGTTTTGAGTACTAGTATGCAAAGTCCCTGAGGAACATTAACTCCAGTTAATAAAACACCAAAAATCACATTTTTCATTTGAGCAGCGTCTGTGGCCTCCCCACTTCAAATAATACTGCACTATGCTGAAATGGGGGAAAATTGTACTAAGCCCAATTGTGGTGGTAGCAACATTATAGGTATTTGCTAGCATGCCATGCTGACAATGAAGAGTTTACGTGAATCATGTGTAGGTCAGAAAATGCTAGAATTGCTTCTGACAGAGACTGCCGAGTGACTGCACCCACATACACTGAGAGCAGGTTTCATTGTGAGTGACATTGCTCAAATATAGTGAAATGTATTATTGATGTGGGGTTCTCAGGGTACCATGCCTGGCACTCTACTTTAATCTCTTTGTGCAGGAGTATCTAGCATATCTTGATATCAACTCCATGTTGTCTGTGTCTCAGCACATCTATGTCCACTTTGCCTGTTCTGGAAAGACCCATGACCATCTAAGGCACCGGCAGATCCAGAACAAACCGCCTAAACACCATCTCAAGCAAGATGTTATCGCCAGATGGAACTCAGTACTGTACATTATCGAGCACTTGTACAAGTAGTACAAAGTCATCTCAGAATATCTGTTGCTGCATACAAGCCATGACAGTGCCAGATTATCCATGTCTCTGACATCAGACTATTGGTGACTAATGGATGGCCAGATCATTATTCTGAGGCAATTTGAACACATATCACAAGCACTGAGTTGGGACACTGCCTGTGTCAGTCAGGCCTTCCCACTTGTATGGGTGCTGAGGCAGACGCTGTTGAATGCACAGTAGGTGCTAGAGACAGGTGATGATAAAGAAAGCTGTTTTCCACAAGAACAGGCGGACACTTAAAAACTGTTACTGGAGTCATGATGTAAACTGCATAAGAGAAAAAAAGTTGGGCTTCACAGTGCACTGACAAAAAACACCCGCTGTTTAGGTAACACCTACTGTTTAGGTAACACGCCCTGGGACTCTTGGCTGAGGTAACGGGTTGGTTTGACAGCTACCTTGGTGGCCGATCCCAGAATGTCAAAATAAGTAATGCGCTCTCTGACAGCTACCATGCATGATCAGGGGTCCTGCAAGGATCGATCTTAGGCCCCCTGCTCTTTAGTCTATTCCTCAACACCCTCCCTCAGGCTTGCTTATCTAACCTACTTCTCTATGTGGATGATGCCGTCATTTTCTCAAGTCGTCCTGATCCCCACCCCCTTGAATGACAACTACAGGACAACTTCTCTGATGTCAAGGAATGGTTCTCTGACCACAAACTCCTTCTTAATTCAGAAAAACGAAATCTATGCTTTTTGCCAATCTTCATAATAGGAACAAACTATATCAGTTGACCATCCTTAACAATCTTAACTCACCCTTTGAACAGGTCCAGTAGTTCAAATACCTTGGTATAACCCTAGATACTGCCATGTCATTTGTCACCTATTTGGAACATTTAGCTAAGGCAGTAAACACCAGGATTGGGCTCTTATATAGGCATAGGCACTGTCTCACCCCTGATGCCCTCCGAACAGCAATAAACAGTTCCATATTCTCCTTAATTGACTATGGGCTAATTATTTATGGTACTGCCATGGATACCACGCTTAAAAGAATCAGCATAGCCCTTAAAAAAACCTGCAGACTAGCTACTGGGGCACATAGACTCACTCATACTTGTGAGTTGCATGCTCGATCTAACTGGCTACACCTTAAGGGCCATATAAAGTATCAGACCTGTCTGCGAAAAAAAGTCCATCTTGGTCTAACTCCTTCAGTCTTCCTAAAGCTTCTTAACCAGGTAACTAACCATCATCACACCCGTGGAATGTCTAACCTGGCCTATCAAGTCCCATTCTGTCACACCTCCATGGCACAGTGCTTCTTCAAGTAAAGGGCAGCAAGCTGGCTAAATGACCTCCCACCATCACTCCACAACCAGTCCAAGATTGGCCCCTTTAAGTACAAACTTTGCCAGCACCTCACAACACAGTGCAGATGTGATTGCCTGATCTAAGCTATCCACCTCATTTATCATGAAACTGACCTCCCATTGGACCTCTATTTCTTCCCCATCCCCATTTCCAGTGATCTAAGCTTCCCTATTCTGCCTGTCTTATCCCCCTTCCCATAACCCCCCACTCCTATTCTACCTTCCCTCTATCATGATATAGCCTTTGCCTGGCTGCATTATCATTCTGTATTCTCTTAAGTTTGCACTTTATTTTGTCTGTCATACACTGTTCACTTTACCTGTTTTTTGCAACTTACTATGTTACTGTGTTTGTCTTTTACCTAACGTGGAATCTTTGTAAAAGAGCCTCTGTCTCAAAGGTATTGTAATCCGAGAAATAAATAAAAAAGACATTTTAATAAATAATCATCTAATTACACAGCATACAAAAACCCTGTTTGTATGGGCTTTGTATGCTGTGTAACTAGATGATTATTTATTAAACGGACTTTTAACGTTACTTAAACAGTTGCTATTTTTTGTCAGTGCACTGTGAAGCCCAACTTTTTTCTTTCTTTTTTTTCTCATAACGAAAGCTGTGCCTTAATGGAACACATGCTCCATGTGTTAGACTGTAGTAACCATATTTCCTGCATTCTGTAGATTTTGGTATTGCCACCATGCTGGACCCACAATATAAGTAGGGTCTGTTATTGATAGTTGAAGGTGGACACAATCAGGTCCAAAATATAACCGATCAGCTAATAAGATGGGTACATGGGGACAGATGTTAAATTTAGTTATGTAAGGCACAACATAAAAGTGATCAGAGACAAGGTGTTGCTGCCACCTCACATGGTAAATAGGCTGAAAAAAACATGCATGGTAACCAAAAAAAAACTATCACAAATCCACTTTGGTATGCTTTGTGCCAGGTGGGAATTGAAGATGTGGAGGAAAAGGAGGAAGAGGCTGATGAGGCAGCAGGATTGCAAATACTGCAACACATAGTGGACGCATATTTGGTGAACACCAGGCACCTTACTATCTTGGAAGAGCCATTGCTGTTCTAAAGTAGCAAAGTCACTGATTGATCAGCACTAACCTCCATAGCAGTCAGATATCTGAGTTGTCCACCCTCAAGTGTCAGCACAGAGAGGGTATTCAGTTCAACAAGAGCCACTGCGCAGGACTGGTGTGCAAGTCTGTCCTCTAGAAATGTTGGCATGCTTACATTTATTAAAATGAATGCAGGGTACATGCCACAGAACACAATCACATCTGCGTTCATACCACATGATGGTGGTGGTGGTGGTGGTGGTGGTGGTGGTGATGGTGATGGTGATGGTGATGGTGATGGTGGTGGTGGTGGTGGTGGTGGTGGTGGTGGTGATGGTGGTGGTGGTGGTGGTGGTGGTGGTGATGGTGGTGGTGGTGGTGATGGTGATGGTGATGGTGATGGTGGTGGTGGTGGTGGTGGTGGTGATGGTGGTGGTGGTGGTGATGGTGGTGATGGTGGTGGTGGTGATGGTGGTGATGGTGGTGGTGGTGGTGATGGTGATGGTGATGGTGGTGGTGGTGGTGGTGATGGTGGTGGTGGTGGTGGTGATGGTGGTGGTGGTGGTGGTGGTGGTGATGGTGATGGTGATGATGGTGGTGGTGGTGGTGGTGGTGGTGAATAAGAACCTGAACAGCCTGATGTTATCAGTATTGGAAAACTACCTTTCAGTGAGGTAGATCAAATGCTGATGTAGAAAAAATTCCTATGTGGGGACAACTCCAGTCTGAAAGAGTGTGAGGGCAGCTTCCTTGATGAGTATGACTGAAGCAAAAACACAAGTTTTCGATCCCATTCTTTCCTCCTTGTCAGCTGAATCCTTTTCTTTATGATTTTAGTTTTGTTTTCCTGTGATTATATTTTCCCCTAAGTTGTGTTGCTATTGTATATGTCATCTGACTAACTCCGTCTGCCCTCTCCTAAGTCATGCCCACAGACAAACTAAAAAAATCAGTGAACACTACATCATGAAATGCCTCGTTTTCCTCCAGTAAAATTGTTCACCTCAACCACATGCATCTAGCCTGGAAAACATGAACTCCTAAGGCAGCATAAATGCCATTGCCAGCCATACAGACTATGCATCCACCAGCAATCATTACACCACATCCTTCTCCTTCTCTGGCCTGCTTGTGTCCTCCACATCCACCAGTAACATGGTCCACCACTGCCTCCACCACATGCCCTCATTCTGCACTAAGAAACAAGGACTTTTAAGCCAGCGTAAGCCAGCATAAATACCATTGTGGCCAACTTTGCAAATCATGCATCCACCAGCAATCAAGACACCACCTACAGTACTCCTCCTTCTCTGGCCTGCTTGTATCCTCCACATCAGCCAGCCAGCGTAAGTGGCATTACCAGGCAGACCTCCAGCCAGCTAACCAGCCCTCAAGCCAAGCCTCCAGCTAGACAGCCCATCAAGGTAGCAAGACCTGAAGTCCAGCAAGGGCTAACTTCATCTGCTGTGATGGTAAGTTACTTTCATTGTTTTTCACACTACATATCTTCATTATTGGTGGTGAATCAGTCCTTCCACAGGAGGGGCTTCCACCTTGCTTACAAGACATTAAAATGTGTTTCTTTCTTTCCTTTTGTCTCCCAATCATGTCAGACAGTTCACTGCAAAACATAGACTTAAGTTGTCTCTTCCTCCATCACCCCTCTCTGTGGCACCGTTGTGCCAGTACACAGCATGTCCATCACTAATTTGATGGTAAGTAACATGACATTATCTTTTTTCCTTTTTTAAGTTTTAATTTCAAGTTGTCCTTTCATAGGCACACAGTGGCCATGCCAAGTCAGGCTAAATGATTTCTCTTTTTTTTTTATTCACAGGTGACAAGTACAGGAAGAGTGGGAGTAGGCAGCGTACATGCCATGTGGCCACAGTGCTGGCCAAACCAGACTAAATATTTTTTCTTTTTTTTTTCTACCGGTGAAAGATATAGGAAGACCAGGAGTGAACAACGGGTATACTATGTGATCACAACAGTGACCAGCTCAAGCTAAATGATTTCTCTTTTTTTTTCTTCACATGTGACAAGTGTAGGAAGAGTGGGTGTGGACAGCAGATATACTGTGTGACCACAGTTGTGACCAAGTCAGGCTAAATGGTTTCTCATTTTTGTCAGTAAGAAACTGTTATACTTTTAACCTCATCAAAAGAAGTAAAATACTCTTTTAATAATGAATTTCAGGTTATGCATGTTTTAACTGTGTTGTCCATCTATGTGTTTTTGCAATTAATAAACAATTAATGGTGTCCTATTTTTTTTTTCTTTTCAAGTCAAATCTGAATAGAAAGAGCATAATATTTTCAGAATCATAACACATGCTCAGATTGTTTTTACTGTCTTTATCCAGGAAAGGCACACAGCCACAGCTTGTTTCTGGGTGTGTTTTGGGAGCACAGGGAGGTTAAGTGACTTACTCTGGTCACACAATATACAAGTAGACCATGTTGGAATCAAACCCCATTCTGCTGGATGAATGAAGCTTGTTCACAGCTCTTTGCTTTAACCTCTAGGTTGTATGACCAGCTGTTAATCAAAAACTACACATTTCAAGGCTGGCCCCATGATGCCAGGCCAATAGGTATGTAGCCACATTTGCATCTTGTAAACCTGAGTTCATACCCAAAATTGTAAGAGAAAAGGCTGTAAGAGAGGGAACCGAATAAGACAGAAGTTAGTGTTGTGGTGGCCCCAGAAATCTGCACTGTCATGAACACAGCCAGGGTTTAGAAATCTTGATACAGTATAGGGCCCTAATACATGTTGGCACCGCAGAGCCAGCCTTGACATGTGTAGTTTTTAATGATCAGCTGGCAGTATAGCCTAGAGGTTAAAGCAATCCTAAATATGGATTATTTTTACTAACAGTTTGAAATGTACAGGTGATAACTCACTAGTTTCAATGCACATATAAAACAATTATTATAAATGTAGAAAGTGCTGTAATAACACCTTAAAACACACTTAATAAAACAGACAATTTCCTATTTAATCTATAGTCAATGGAGGGCCAAGATCCTCAGTGACATCATTTCCTGTCAGGAGCCTAAAACATATGGCTGCCCCCAGCCCTTAATTACAGACTGATTTACATATGAATAACTCTGGACTGCAAAGACTCACAGATAAACACAATTGCTCACTCAGATTAGCTTTTTATGATCTTTCAGACATTAAGAAACCATGTTGATGACAATTCCCCTTTAACTTTGCCGGTAGGTCACAAGAAAGTGATACTTGGGTTGAAGATCATTGTCCGGATCCAGGGCACAAAGCAGCCACATCATTTAGTTCATGCATTTGTTGTAGACCAGGGACTGGATTTTCAGAGCCCCTGAAAATCCTGCAGCTGTGGGAAAAAAATGGCACCAATGGATTGCCACTTACAGAGCTGCAGCTTTTCCCTCAACTGCGCTATTTTCAAAGGTGGAGCCAGTTTATGAACGGGGATTTCTGGCAGCTAGCAGCAGTTTTTTCCCCATAGCTGTGGGAAATGTTATGCCCAGTGGGACCAGGTGTAACTTTTCCTGCAGCTGCAGTGGACTGACAATACAAATCTCTGCAGCTGTGGAGATACTGGACCGCACGTGTGGTTGCAGGCTGGAACTTAGTCCCACTTCTTTTTGACAATCCGGCCCCAGATTCACAAAATGCAGCAGTTGCAGCATATGAGTTCCTGATTCCCATCTCATTTTGGGATGTAATGAGAACATATCCTGCCATGAGAATTCACTTTGATTTTCCTGGCACTAACATGCATCATGGCAGTTGGTTTGGCTGGAGATTCGTACACCCCAGCACTAGCTAGTTGCAGCAACAGCATATATTATTTCTGATAGCACATCTCATTTAACGGCATCAAAAGAAAAATTCCAGCCATGAGAATTTACTGTTATTTTCCTAGCACTACAGTGCATCATGACAGTTGCTGTGGTTGGAGACTTACACAGCCCAGCGCCAGCCAGCAGCAGCATATATTACTTTTAGTAGCACATGTCATTTCAGGGCATCATAAGAAAACTTCCAGTCATGAAAATGTATTGTTATTTTCCTGGCACCATAAGAAAAATTCACAGCAGCAATGCATGTAGTAACATGATTTGTTCTGTCAGTCATGAAAAATATTGCAAAACTGAATCTATGTATATTCTGCTTTTCACCCAATTTCTAAAGAAGTGCATTACAAGAACAGTATTGGGGCAGTTACACACAGTGCAGTACCATGTGGCAGCGTGCAGCAACCTGTCACATTTTTGGGAGTGCTTGAGAAACATTTGGGAAGAATAGAATTAATGTTAAGTGAGAGTAAATCACAATTAAAGAGGTATACCAAGATCAGCCCCTGCACCTAATAAATAGGTGCCTTACCACCACAGCATTCTCCAATTGTAAGATTTCCCCCAATCATGCCACCAATAAAAAATTACAGCACTCATAAATTTAATTAAATCGAGTCCCAAGGACTTCCCGGTTGTAAGGACTGCCTACGCTCCACCCCCGAGCTCACTAACGTTATGATGAGATGCCAGTGAGAGCACGGGGGCATGCTCCATTATAAGCAATGGGCAGCTACATTACGATCTATTTTTAACATTATATTGGCCAGTTGATAATGAAACGTGGGCACGGTCAACTAACAAGGGCCTTGTTAGTGGCCGAGTGCCCGCGTTCGTATCAACAACAATTTAATGTTAAAATAGATCTTAATGTAGCACCATTGCTTATAAATGGATACACCCCACGCTCTCAATGGCATCTCATCATAACGTTAGTGAGCTCGGGGGTGGAGCGTAGGCAGTCCTTACAACCGGGAAGTCCTTGGGACCTGATTTTATTAAATTTATGAGTGCTGTAATTTTTTTATCGGTGGCATGATTGGGGCAAATCTTACAACCAGAGAATGCTGTGGTGGTAAGGCACCTATTTATTAGGTGCAGGGGCTGTTTAATACAGGTTGGTAGATCTCTTTAACACAAAGTGCTCTACAACAAGAGATTCTGGGGCAGTTTCACATAGCGCACTACCACATGGCAGCATGTAGCAACCTCTCAAATTTTGGGAGTACTTCAGAAAAATTCTGTGGTAGCAGGATTAATCGTAAATGTGATGAACACACAATTAACACAAAGTGCATTACTACAACAGTGTTGGGGCAGTTACACACAGTGCACGACCATGTAGCAGCATGTAGCATCCTGTCAATTTTTGAGAGTACCTGAGAACAATTCTGGTGGAACAAAACGTGAAGCATGATTAACGCACAATTAACACAAAGTGCATTACACATGTTGAGCTCAGTGACACACAATACAGTACCATGTGGTACTACTAGTGACATTTAGCGGCCTTACATATTTATTCTGGTAGTTGAGAAAAATTCTGAAAAAAGACAGAGATCTAGAGAAAGGAAAGGTATGAGTTTGATATATGAGAGTGTCATTATAGAAAATATAGATAGGAAATATAAATTTTTTGGAGTTTTTCTGTGTGTTTTTTTAAAGATGGCAGTGCAAGAGTACAGAAATACAGACAGGAAACAATGTACTGAGAAAAAATTAAGATACATTTTTTTTGTATTTTTAACCATTTTATGTATTTATTGTTTTAAGAAACGAACAAGTAGGAACATTTAAAAGAAAGTCTAGAAACAGGAAAGATAGGAGTTAAAGTTATATAAAAAATTGACAGGGTACTTATAAAACTCAAGTAAAACAAACAGTTCAACAGCACTCTGGAAGTAGGAACAGACTCAATCATGCAATATGTGACTTTGCAGTGCAGTTATTTTATTTCCATTTTGGCACACACCAGCACATAACCACAGTGTTGAACTGTTGCCAGTTACTGTGTGGAGGTCCATTGCCCCAGTACTGGACCTCTACTCAGTGACTGTCATCTGTTCTACACTGTGGTTATATACTGATGTGTGCTGAAATGGCAATAAAATAACTGTGTTGCAGATTCGCATTTTGTGTGACTGAGTCTGTTCCTACTTCCAGATGGCAGCTTAACTATTTGTTTTACTTGTTGCTTTGGTGTTAGCTACCACGCTTAGCTGCACCAGCCTGGAGTTCACTAGAGTATGGCTGCTGTTGCTTAGATCTATGCTCCTCACTGCCCGCCACTGCTACCAGGACCTGCACTGCTACAGCAGAGCTCAGCCATGCCTTCAAGCAACGTTTTCTGATTTCCTAGTATCCATTGCATTACCTCCTCCACTGAGGTGAGCCAGCAGCTGAGATCCCCATTTCCTCCAGAAGACTAGCAAGCTCTCCTGATGTTCTCCTGTCTGGTGGCCATGTGGGCACTGTTGGTTCAAAGGCCAGAACAATGGCAGGTGCAGATGAGTTGATAGTGTTTGCTCGCCAACCCTCTGGGCACCATGAATGTTGGCAATGCACAGTGCATGGCCTCTCTGCTGGCAGAGAGGAGGGACCACCACAACCACTCGCAACTTCCCTCTGCTGTGACTCCCATTGCTCTGGGTGCCAGATTTGCATGTGTGTGTTTGTGGCGTCGCATGCATCCTCTCAAAAATCTCTCACATATGGGAAGATCTTGGGTACTGCTGTCTCATCTTCCGATGGGAAGCTGTTGGTGATGGAGGAAAAGGGGATCCCAAGGATGACAACTGGGGCTTTTCTGCTGGGATGGGGGTGGCTGGTGCCAATGGTGGAACCACAATGGGGGAAGTACAGGGGTTCTGGCAGCTCCATCTCAGGGGACCTGTTGGCTGCTCTTCCTCATTACTTTTAGAACTGGTTTCTTTCTGCTGCTCTTGCTGCTGCTGGTCCAAGGCCTGTTGCTTGTTATCATCACTCTACTCCTGACACAGACACTGCCCTATTGGAGGATTGAGGGGCTGTTGCTCGGTTCAGTGATATTGATGTGCTATGGAGGGGTGCTGGCTCAATGAAAAAAGCCTGGCTGAAGCACTATGGCCCCTCTCCCTGCCTCTCCATCATACAAAAAAAATATGGGGAAGAGACAGAGAGACAGAAATGATTCAAGATATGAGGAAAATAAAACTAGCAAGTCAAAACAAGAGATTCTAAATAAAGATTAACTATTATACAATGGTGTCTGAGAATCCAGAATTCTGATTGGCTAAATGGCACCTTTCAGTCATTGTAAATCCTGGCATTACCTATGGCAAAGGTGCCAGTCAGCCTCATCTGGAATCCCAATTTTTCTAAATCACTCCAACCCCCAATCACCAAAGGGAAAACCACCATATTTCTTCCCCACTAAGCCACCTCGCAGAAGCGGTCATATTAAATGGACTGCAGCTTTAAACTGTCAGACCACAACAGTCCCCCAAAAACTGTACATACCATCAAACTTGTTTTTTTAACTGATTCCATGCACCTTGTATTGCTGCCCCGATATGGCACAAATCAGACCTGACATTTGTAGGCATTTTTCAATGTTTCCTAGACAGAAACCAGCTTCAGCTGCACAGTGTGGACTCCCGACTCAGCAGGTAATTGTTTTTTCCCTCAACTCCCTATTCATCCCGGCCATGATGGCGCTGCTGCTCAGCTCCTAAAGTGTGAAGGATCGATGGAGAGAGGGGAGTTGGGACAACAGACCAAAGAGGGCTGGTGGGCAGAGATGACTCTTGTAGCAGCTCCCAGGACCATCTAAAGCAGCGGCGAGACCGACGGGTGGTGAGCTTCCTAACTCATAGGAGTCAGTCTGTGACCTCAACTACCGCAAGCCTCCATGAGTCACAGTGATGCCATTGTTTTGTGAAAAAGACTCATGCACCACAGCCTGTTAGCACTCGCACCAGTAGGGCTGTCCAACTGAACAGCAATGGAAGTGTAGCAGGGCTCTCCTATTTTAAAAACAAAATGTTTTAGTGCCCGAGGGTGCCCTTGAGAATTGTGTATTACCCTGGTCCCAGTCCTGATCATGGTGGCAACTTCTACTTCATCAAAACACAGAAGCTGGGCGTTGGCCCGGTGGCGCTGAGGACTGAGACTCTGGATGCCATGCCTCACACCATGCTGGCGACCCGTGTTTGGGAGTGAGCTCACGTTGACAGGGGTTGGCCAGGGAGGAGAGGATTGAACATCCAGAGGACAGCTCTCCTCTCCTGGGGAGGGTGGGGATCGTGATCCTGCTACAGCAGCAACTCCCAGTGGAGACTGGGAGCACCAAGCGGGATCACACACACAAGGGAAGGAGGCAACGGCGGACACTCATGAGCAAGGGTGCGGGAGTATGCCCAGCTCACTTAGAGTGTCATTGCACATCCACGCCTTCGTAGGGGATCATACAGAACAAGGAAAAACCCTGGGTTCTGGGGAGACAACGGCACGCTAGCCCCATGCCACTGCCGGATTCCACCCACCCAGTCCCGATATCCTCCATCCCACATCTGACCACCAGACCTGCATGAAAGAACACCCAAAAGGTAGGAGAGGGTGGCCCACCCTGGGTGGCACAAGCCAGGGGGCATCTAAGGCAGTACGAGGTCAAGGTTCTGGGGGGACTTGAGGTGTGGGGGATCTTTGACAGGGCAGGACCAGCTGGGGATGCCTGAGAGATGCCTCAGAAAACCAGCGACCGGAGGGAAATAAAGGGAAAAAAAAAACCCACAGAAGTTGCTATACCCCTACTTATGGCACTCACCACAGTCTGCTATGGCACCTGCTTGCGCAAGCTTTCTGTCAGTATAATATAGGACCCACTGATATCGCACCAAAAAAAAAAACAAAAAAAAGACTTAAAAGCCAAGCATACGTGTGTCTGTTTTGGGGGGAGGGGACAGCTGGGGTGACTGCTATTCTAACTAGCAATGGGGGATTATATAACTAACAGAGGAAGGATATTATAGTAAAAAGCAATAAAAAATGGCATTTAAAAAATAAATGTAACCTATTTATTAACTTTTTTTCAATCCTTTACTTACACCTCATGACCAAACCACACCAGCTGTGGGTAAATCCCACGTAATCCACATCCTGGAGTGGTTTATTGTTTAATTATACAATGAGGTCTGAGAATCCAAAATTCTGATTGGCTGACTGGCACCTTTTAGTCATCATAAATCCTGGCATTACCCATGGCAAAGGTGCCAGTAAGCCGCATCTGGAATCTCCGTCTTTTCAAAATCACTCCGACCCCCGATCATCAAAGGGAAAACCACCATATTTCCTCCCCGCTAAGCTTCCTTGCAAAAGCTGTCATTTTAAATGGACTGCAGTTTTAAACTGTCAGACCACAATAGTCCCCCAAACCACTGTACGTATCATTAAACTTGTTTTTAACTGATTCTACGTACCCTGTATTGTTGCCCCCATATGGCAAAAATCGGACCTGACATCTGTTGACATTTTTCAATATTTCCTAGACAGAGACCAGCTTCAGCTGCAGAATGTGGACTGCCGATGCGGCAGGTAATTTTTTTTTTCCCCTCAACTCCCAATTCACCCTGGCCATGACGGTGCTGCCACTCAGCTACTGAAGTGTGAAGGATCGATGGAGAGAGGCTCCCAGGACCATCTGAAGGAGCTGCAAGACCGACGGGCAATGAGCTTCAAAATTTGTGGAAGTCAGTCTGTGACCCCAACTACTGTGAGCCTCCATGAGTCACAGTGGTGCCACTGTTTTGTGTAAAGGCTCATGCACCACAGCCCATTAGCACTTGCACCAGTAGGGCTGTTCAACTGAACAGCGATGGAAGTGTAGCAGGGCTCTCCTATTTTAAAAACAAAATGTTTTAGTGCCCTTGAGAATTTTGTATTACTCTAGTCCCAGTCCTAATCGTGGTGGCAACTTCTACTTCATCAAAACACAGAAGCTGCTATGCCCCTGCTTATGGCACTCACCGCAGTCTGCTACAGCATCCACTTGCACAAGCTTTCTGTTAGTATAATACAAGTCCCGCTGATATCACGCCAAAAAAAAGACTGAAATGCCAAGTATACATGTGTCTGGTTTGGGGGGCAGAGGACAGCTGGGGTGACTCCTATTCTACCTAGCAATAGGGGACTATATAACTAACAGAGGAAGGATATTATAGTAAAAAGCAATAAAAATGGCATCTAAAAAAAAGTAACCTATTTATTAACTTTTTTTAATCCTTTACTTCCAAGCCACTATATAATCGTAATAAACCACTCCAGGGTGTGGGTTATGCTGGGATTTATGCACTTCTGGTGTGGATTTAGTCACTCAGCTGTGCCTCATGATTGAACTACACCAGGTGTGGGTAAATCCCAGCATAACCGCACCTGGAGAATGAATTACTTCCTCAACGCAGTGTTCCTAAGTAAAGTACATCATTAAGAAAGAAAAAACTAGAAAGAAATTACTTCAAAACAGCTTTTCTACGCAATCTTGTCTCTCATTCTAATACGGTCTCCTTCTCATCTCGCAGTCTGACTAGCAATGAAAAACAGGAAGCAACTGAGGCAGACAGTGTATAGAGAGCAAGGATGGTAAAAGTGCCACGAGATTTTCTGTCAGGGAGTTGTCTTGTAAGGACACCTGTGCTACCCCATCTTGGACTTAGTGTTTCTGCCATGTAAATCCTTTTTCCCATATAAATTTACTATGCTAACACCATGCCAGCATAGATCACCAGGCAACTGAAATTCTGAGAAAAGAAAAGAAAAATGAGGGGATGTTGTGTGGATTTAAACCCATAACCTCTTGTTTATGGGGCTGTAGACCTTTCCACAACAGCACAAAGCTAACACAGCAATGAAAATGAGCTCTTTAGCAGTAGAGGTTAAAACCATGCCAGGAGGTTTCTGACAGGACAATCTCATTTCTGAGAGGAAAATGTCGTTCCTAACAGGAAAATCTCTTTCCAGAGAAGAAAATTTCCTGACAGGAAAATCTTATGGCACCTTTACCATCTTACCATATAGAGATGTGCCATGTGACCTGCACAAGCTCTTCTGTGTGACCCTGAGACAAGTTGTTAACTAAAAGTCTCACTTTCACAAAAAATGTGCATTTGGTAACCACAAATGTGAAGTAAAGGGCAAAGTCACAATGCAAAGTTGTAAAAAAGCAAATTTTGAACTTAGGGCCAAAAATTTGTGAAAGTCGCCATGAAGGGAGATGTCAGCAATCCACCTTAAATTCACCAGCGAATTAAAACTTCGCAAAATCTCTACTCTTGGGCCTCAACCTCCTTCTTTCTCAGTGCTGGATTTCGGTCTCTGTGGTGGTGGGGGGGTCCAAGGTTACAAAGTGAGCCATGCAGAATACTGCAGCGGTAAGGGGGATGTCAGGATTGAAAAGTTATCTGGGTAGGTTCTTATGGAAGAGGCCTGGAGGTAGCGCAAACAAAGGTGAGAGATGTTATGGATTTGAACACCGAGCGCACTAAGACCAGGTACAAGGGTGCAACCTCCCCTTCTACCTCATTGGTCTAGGTCTTTGCATGGGGAGTATACTGGGAGGAAGAAGGCTACCTGAGATACTGACTCAGAGCTAGGTAATTTTATTCCCCATCCCTTCATACCATACTATTTCCTATATATGACAGCTATCTAGAATCTGTATACGACAGCAATGCAGAATTTATTCTTTAGTCAGAGAGAAAATCTATTTTCATATATGATTAGACAAAGTACAAAAATAGTACACATTTTAAGACATTCTCTCTACTTATGCAGCATATTATACACTGCACAAGAACCCCCTTGGTCACAAAAGCCACTTCTTGCGCTCACAAGGACTGCTGCATTTGCACCCCTGCCAGAGTGTGAGCACCATATACAGTAGTTTGCCATTGTGTATGTTGAGAAAAGGTGCAAGAGGGGTATAACCTGCTAAACACCATAATGCATAGTTTTGAAGGCACCAGAAATTAACTATTTGTCTGTCTGTCTGCCTGCCAGTCAACCTACATATCTCTACAACATGTATCTGTCTGTCTGCTATGTATGTATGTATGTATGTTTCTCTCTCTCTCTCTCTCTCTCTATTGTATATCCATGCAGTATATCCATCCATCCACCCACCCACAAACCACCCAGCCACCCACACACCTTCCTATACATCCATCCACCTACCTATCTGTCTGTCTATCTATCTACTGTACCTGCCTATCTGTCTGTCTCTGTATGCTTGTCTATCTGCAGTGTCTGTCTTATTTATCTGTGTCAAATAATTAAATTGCATTTTTGATTAGGTAACTAGCGGTATAGATGAGGGGCACATAGAAGTTAGTGTATTAAGATTTCTGTAAAGCCTTTGACAAGTTACACCATGGGATACTGATACACAGAATCAGCAGATTGAGGATGCCAGGAAAAGTAATATTTGGATTGCAAATTAGCTGGTTAGTGGTGGTGACATTGAGTAGCAGAGTTCCAGAGAGATTGGATCTTGGTCTGCTTTCTTTCTATCTGTAACCATCTAGAATCAAGGATTAGACACCCATTGGTAAAATGTGTAGATGACACAAAGCTTTTAAAGACTGGGTAAAGTCTTCAGTCAGCCCTGCAGTGGCTGAGTGTGGGGAGGCAGGAAAACCTTCTGTCAACTTGGCAGCGTCTGAGGAGGGGAGTTTGCTCATAGTACACATCTTTTTAGGCTGGCTGGAAGCTGTCCTGCAGATGTTTGGGGTACTATGATAATTTAGTACAGTCAACTTTGGAAAGGGGGGGGTTGGGACTAATCATGACTCAAACAAGCCAATGTTGGTGATGTTTCTATTAGGTCAACAAAGGAGTCATGGGCCACTTTGGAACTTGGGGTGGAGGGGTGACAAGGGTCAGTAAGGGGGACAGTACTTTTTAGGGTCTACAGGCACTGCTGTGGTGGTTGCAGGAACCCAGTGGGAGGAATGTGGGAGTAGGATTACCATATTCTTTTGGGAGGGGATCACAGTGCTGTTTACTACTACCCTTCCCAGAAGTGGCACAGCACCTATGAAGTGCTGTTTGCTAAATAGATTACATGTCTATAATTCACCACTGTGCAAACAAAAAGTGAGGGAGTTTGCACCCACTTCTGCCATACTACAGAAAGAGTTCACAAAGCACAACAGGGTTGCAGATCGGATAGAAGGAAAATGTAGTGCAGTGTCAGGAAGGGCAAGATAAAGCATGTGCGTAACATAAATTGGGCTTACAAACTTAATGGTAAGGTGGACCTAGGGATATTGTATAAGAGGAAATACTCACTGTCTTTTTATTTTCACTATATTCGCTGGTTTCATATTAGCACGAAAATAAAAAGACTGTGAATATTAGGTGGCACACCATACAATAGCAGCACTAGTGTTCCACCAGTGAAAATAAGATGGAGTGAATATGTCTCGTGTGCTTGGGGCGCTAAATATAATGGGAGTGAATTTAAGGTGTTATGCAGTATTTTATTTATGCAACATTTTCACCTAGGACAAACATTTTGAACTGTAAGTAGCTTACTTTCCTGGTGTGTCCTGGGAGGTAGAGTCCGTATGAGAGAAAACAGTACATAATGTGCCAATATTCCAGTAATTGGGTATAGGACGAGATGCGTTTACAATACAAAATGTATATACTGGGAAAAATACAGCAGCATTATATAGTGCAATTATCTTTTTGGGGGTACAATAGAGAACACAATATATGCAATTAGATATGGCCAATGAGAGACCAGGGCAGACTAAGGAGGAATCAGATTGGCAGAACAAACAGAGAGACTTAAAATAAGTTAACATGCATGTCTGAGTGGATTTGAGCAATGGGCAGAGGTGTACCCAGTCCAGGTACGAAGTCAGCTACAAGCTGGAGGGAGCAGAGGGGGTGCAGAGTCAGGGAGGCCATAACAGTTCCTGGGATTGCCTTCTTAGGGGCCATTGTAAAGCAGAGGGTGGGAGTTGAGGAAGGAGGGAATTTCAGTGTGCAGGGAACCTCCAGGAAAACGAAGCCTATGCTACTGACAAGTGGCATCTGGCAGTAAGGAAGAAGCGAGGATTTTTGTGATGATGGGAGTAGGCAGATGCAGGGGTAAGCATGAGAATGGAGGAAAGGGAGTTAGGGAGACTGCTATACCAGACCTTAAAAATCAGTATGGTAGAATGTATGTTCTACCGACATTGAGGGAGGGTCACCCCAGTGTAGAGTATAGATCATACAGGTGAGTATGGGGGAACAGTTCAGGGCAAAGCAGTGAAAATCATTGAAAAAAGGGTCGAGTTAGACTAGTAAGGACTTTGGGGCTGCACCATATACTATGTCTCGATAGTCAAAGGCAGAGAGACTCATTTTCTGAACAATCTTGCACCTGGCTGAAGCAGGGAGACAGGATTTCTTACAGTGGAGGGTAGCGTAGTTGGGAATGGGTTTGGAGAAAATGGCATTGATGTTGGTGGAGAAGTCAAGGGACTGGCCCAGGCACACATAAAGGTACTTAAAGAAGTGAAGATGTCAAGTGGTAAACCATCACTGGTCAAGAAAGCGAGGCAACAGGTAAGGTTTGCTAATTTGGGTTTGGAATCAAAAGTCACAGCCACTGCCTGGCCTGGTGGAGAGGAGGTCTAAGGCACTGAGCACCTCACCTGCTGCTACACTGGTAACCCAGGTTTGAAAATGGACCAGGATTGTTCGGGTGGTCTGCCTGGGGGAAGGAGGACTGAGCCTTGAAGGATGACTCTCCACATTTGCTGATGGGAGGACATTGCATGCCACTGCTTGGTCACCACCTAGCATAGTCTGGGTGGCATGGTAGCGGCCACCTACCAAGTTGGCCAGAAGTGGGCACAATGTCATTACTACATCGCCATATAGTGTGTGAGGAGAAAGTGGATGAAACAACAGCCAAGTGGTAAATGATGGCAATGTCCCACAGGCTCCACACCAACTCCCAAAGCACCCACCCACGGTAGGTTCAAGAGGTGAGATAAGTATTGGGGGCTGCATGACAGGGCTGGGAGTAATCATCAGAAAGAGGCCACTGGGATGAGAAGGATCTGGCTACCCTTCATCCCCAGGCAAGGAAAATGTCCTCTAGGATGCTCAGTCCTCCTCCTCCTCCTCCTCCCCCCCACTTGCCTTCAATGACCCAGGCTAACTTGCAAACACAGGTCATGGCATTGTGAGCAGTAACACTACTGCTGTGCCGACAGGTTGGCAGCTCACAAAAATCCTAAATTCACTCATATATGTTTTTATTCGACAACAATTGAAATGGAATACACATTGAGTGTGTGCTCATTCTGAATGGTTTCTAGGTAAAAAAGAACAAAATCATCCAAAAAAGCCACAGTATAATCAGATTTACTTACAACTGTTAACAATTACATGTAAGCAACAAAATAACCCAGGATAAGTATCTTTCTAGCTTAGCGTATAGGGTTCAGCTAATTCCTACTGGTAAACAGCAGGGCATGGAGGAAATGGAAAACTCACATCTGGTATCTGAATCTCCACAAAATGAACTAATGACATGAAAGAAGCAGTGCATGTTATGGCAAAAATTTTGACTTATGATTTTTTAATCTGTTTCTAGATAACCCTGGGTCTCCTGTACAATATCCCTCATTTTAATTTACTTTTGCAATGTTATTACATTTGAAATAATAAATGGAGTGTTACTTTAAATATAGCTAGCCTCAGGTTTCAATTAGTATTCTCCACTGTTCTTATATACCTATTGACCCATAAGTTCAGGGAGCAGGGTCTGCTGCATGCTAGGTCACCTTAGTAACAAAAAAGTGATCTGAAACAATGGTGGCTGTATCATCAGCCAGTTTTGGCACAATACAGCCACACATGCAGTACTTGTTACAAGACTGATATACCACAAAAAATGTGGTCTTTCTGCTTGTTGCAAGCGCCACGAGTTGTACGCCCAAAATGATGCCTGCAACAGATATTTGAAGCATGCTTTATTTTTCAGCCGTAAATTGTGCAAAGCTTTGCAAAGGCATCAGAATATTTAAAAACTGCGTGCAAACGTCCTGGTGCATTTACACAGATGCAGCTGTGGCAGTACAATTGCCACAACTGCTACGTTCAGACTTTTGTAAATCCAGGTCTTGGTGTCCCAAAACAACAGAGACTACGAACAGAAACCTGGGGATGACCATTTTGAAAGAAGCACCCCTTTTATAGCTTTAAGGGGAAGAAAATGTGCTAAAGCAAACTCAAAGGGGGTAAGGGTATCTTACAAGGCAGGAGATACAGGGCTATCTCAGGTGGAATAAAATGGTATTGGTCAGAATTTTCACCATTAATATGCTGTCGTGACTGATAGGGGGTGGAAATGGTGCAGCAATGGGCAACCAAAATGATCAAGGGTGGGGAAAAAGATGTACAGGGAGAGGTTGCAAGACCTTGACATATACACCCTGGAGACTACAAGAAGGGGGACATAATAGAAACATATAAATACCTGCACAGGGTACACAGGATGACTTGCAAAGACATATTTGTCCTAAGTGGGAATACAAGAATGTGGGGGAATTCAATGAAACTGGTGGGGGGAAGATTCAGGAGGGAAGTCTGCAGGCACTTTTTCACTGACAGGGTGGTGGGAAAGTGGGATAGGCTTCCAGAGGAGGTGGCAACAGCCAAAACAGTGTGGGGGGAGGTTAAAGGTATGGTGGGACAGGCACATGGCCTTAGTAAGAGGGTAAAGGGCAGCGGTAAGGGACAGGGGTGACCACTAGGGTCTATATGGAACAATTTGGTAGGGTGGGACAGGTACATGACCATAGTAAGAAGGTAAAGGGCAGAGGTAAGGGACAGGGATGACCACTAGGGCCTATATGGAACAATTAGGTAGGGTGGGAGAGGCACATGGCCAAAGTAAGAAGGTAAAGGGCAGAGGTAAAGGACAAGAATGGCCACTAGAGCCTACATGGGGCAGTTATGTAGGGTGGGAGAGGCACATGGCCATAGTAAGAATGTAAAGGGCAGAGGTAAAGGACAAGAATGGCCACTAGAGCCTACATGGGGCAGTTATGTAGGGTGGGAGAGGCACATGGCCATAGTAAGAGGGTAAAGGGCAGAGGTAAGGGACAGGGGTGACCACTAGGGTCTATATGGGACAATTAGGTAGGGTGGGACAGGTACATGGCCATAGTAAGAAGGTAAAGGGCAGGGATAAGGGACAGGGATGACCACTAGGGTCTATATGTGACAATTAGGAAGGGTGGGACAGGTACATGGCCATAGTAAGAAGGTAAAGGGCAGAGGGCAGAGGTAAGGGACAGGGATGGCCACTAAAGCCTACATGGGGCAGTTAGGTAGGGTGGGACAGGCACATAGCCATAGTAAGAGGGTAAAGGGCAGAGTAAGGGACAGAGATGGCCTCTAGGGCCTATATGGGACAATTAGGTAGGGTGGGACAGGTACATGGCCATAGTAAGAGGGTAAAGGGCAGAGGTAAAGGACAGGGATGGCCTCTAAGGCCTACATGGGACAGTTAGGTAGGGTGGGCGGACTGGATGGACCGGTGGGCCTTTCTCTGCTGCCAATTTCTATGTTTCTATGCAGCTTTAAGGTTTTAGTTTTTTTTTTTTAATGCAGTTGAGTTCTGCTGATGCTGGCTAGGATTTGTTTTTTTGCCAACGGTCAACCCCCCCCCAGTCCATTTAATATCGCCTGGGCAACCACCAGTAAGGTGTCAGCTGAAGGGCAGTACTTCCTCCAACAATGTGGTACCTGCCACCAATACTACAACACTGTTAATTAACAAATGAGTTTTTATGCCGTGCTAAAAATGCAAGAGTAGCAACGTGCTATGCTAACTAGTCTGTGTTTTCCTGTGTAATATTTAAAAATGGGCATATCATCTGGAGGAAAATGTAATCTGTGAGACTTATAACATTATTCAGAATGTTATACCTCTTCTAGTTTCCAGATGAGCAGAGGTGACAATGTGTCTATCAAAAAAGTAGCTTTTTTTAACTTTTAAAAAGTCAGCACCAGAAGTAAAGACTTTACCCGAGGCAAAATCCTACCTCATTTTACAATTTCTGTGGTTAAGTGCTTTTTTTTTCAATCTTGATAAAGTTTGCATACAATGAGAAAAAGGGAGCAGTCAGCAGAGTACTGATGGACGCCCAGAGCAGTTTAATATTGTGTGTTTAGGTCAGTCTTTTCTTCATGCAGTTGGAAGCTAGTTATAACTTCCCCGTTAGTATCTGTTTATTTTAGAGCAACATCCTTAAATGGACTTTCCTCTTTGGGTTGTAGGCAGGGTCCCAAAAATTAGCTTCTTGCATTTACGAACAGATGGTGGTCAGTGAAGCAAATGGCTAGTAGTCAAAGCTAACTTTATTGTGGATAAAAAATAGACCATAAATGTCCTACAAACAAGTGATGCATTTTCTTACCGACATTTCAAGATCAATGCAAATTTAAAATATACTTTAGAACTGATTAGTTTCGCTGTGAAATAATTTTTGCAATTGTTTGCACAATATTTCAACAGCGCAAAAATAAAATTATGCTAATTAGCTGAAATTGCGCATGTTCAGTAGATGTGAATTAGGAGCTAATCCCTTAATGTGAAATAAATTTGCACAATTTCAGCTGATTAGCACCATGCACAAAAATATAAATTGCACAAAAATTAACAGTTTTACAGTAGGTTGTAAATTACTACTGGTAGCATTTACAGCCAATGTAAAGTGTATTTAGGGTAAACAAAATTCCTTTTGGGGCCATCTGATTGACCAGTGGGTAACGCATCATGCATCCATGCCAGTGACCAGGTTCAGAAATAAGCCCAAGATGTTGGCAAATTGGCAGCCCAGGATCGAGGAGTTCTGCCATCAGTAGGGAGTCCTCCACCAAGTGGGTCAGCGCTGCACCTCTGTGGCATCAGCAGTGCCTGTGGTTGAGTCCTAAAAGGTTCACCTACCAGCTGCATATGGAGCTCTATGAAGGTTGAGGCCCCCAACAGCTACAGTCCACACCCCGAGGCAGTGAAAGGCCAACATTACATGGGGGACAAAAAAAAGCCAGGCTCCGTCTTAATAGCAACCAAAAGCTGATGCACTCAGGCCTCACTCCATGAGGCCCTTGGCCTTATCTGGGTTCTGAATGTGTCACCAGGGGAAGGACCCCCCTCCCAAAAAAAAGACCTCTGGCATTGAGGGAAATACCATGTGAACTGGCAGCTGCAATTAGGTTCATGACAGATGCAGCTGGGTGGAAAAAGAGTGATGAATCTGCTCAGAAAGAAAAAGATTGACTACAAAAAAAAAAAATTGATCCAACTTACCCTGGGGTTGTGCCAACATACATTTCTTATTGCTGCTCCACTGTTAATTTTCCAGCTCACAACAGTTCTTAGGGCCCGATCCACAAAAGTCTCCTGGCCCTTATACACATGCAGAGGTCGGGAATAAGCTGCGAAGAGCCCTCTTCATGCATTATGTGCACCTTTGGGGCACTCTGCAGCATCCATGTACACAGATGCATGTCTATCTGCATCTGACCTGGAGTCCTGCATGAGGCTACACAGGGTCAGGGATGGGACAGGCAAGAGGTAGGTATGCATATGGTGGAGGCCCAGCAGAGGGGGCAGAGGCTATGCAGCCCTTAGGGCTGCAATAGCAGGTATGCATCCCTCTCCATCCAGCCACTAGATGCCCGATATCATTTGATCAGTAGTTGGACCGCCCATCTCCAGCCCTTGGAGCCTTCATGGAGGGCTGTCTATCATACTGGCTGGAGATTATCAACAAAACTTCATAAGTCTGGCCAGTGATACAGCAGTCTTTGGAGGACTGTTGTATCCCACCAGCCCCTGATGTAAGTAAGGAAAGGGATCCTGTTGCAAGCTGGCCTGTGGTCTAGCACAGCACCTCCTCCGGACCTACTCTCTGCCCCTCCTTATGGCATGCCATGTTTAGCTCCTGGGGATGTGTGGATCATGAATGCCAGCCAGCATACTGGATCCCAAGGATGCAGGACAATGCACCTCCGATATGTACAACTGGCACATGTCTTTGGTGTCTTTGAGGATCATACCTTTAGTCTTTTATTATTTTTACTACAGCCTTTTACGAAGATTACAAAGGTAATAAAATATACCTTTATAGTGGTTGGATTCATTTTGCAGTACCAAGGTGTTCAATACAACTTTTTTATCCAGAGAAAAACTGCTGAGATTAAAATGACATCATGTTGTTACCCATGAAATGTGGTTCTGAGAGCACCAGACAAAGACAGCAGCGATAAAAACACAATGTAGTTCACACGGGTACATTGCATCATTGTTTTCTAAAATGAAAAGTATTTTGTTACAAATATGCCTCTGTAATGAAAATAACTGAATATTCATTATATATGCAAATGATCTATTAGTTACAATAGATGAGCTTTCAGGCCCACTAGACTCCTTCTTCAAGCATTGGCATATTTTAACAAAAAGCATATCTTGATTTGTATTGATTATAATTACTGGCCAGCATTTTTAGTAGCTAAATAACTGTGTTACAATAACTGGTCATCAATTTTTTCAATGTTGATGACCAGTTAATATTAGCCATAATAACTGACCGGTTAGTACGGCAAACATACAGCTGTGCAGACAGGAGCTGCACTTGAAACTTAGCCTCTCACTCTTTCAAGCACAGCAGTAATTTTCAGCAAATTGACAACTTTTACTTTTTATAGTAAAAGGAATACCCTAGAGCCCTGCCCTTAACCCAAAACATATACATGGCACAAAATAAAATAAATATTTCAATACAACTCCACTGCACTCGAAACTGTTTGATTGTGTCTCAAGCTCAGCACTTCCTGAAATGGTGGCTTTCAGAGAAGCAGATTCAGCAGTGGTTCCTGTGAGAAATTAAATTAAATAAAACTTTAAAAGAACATCCACAGCTCCCTCTCTGCCAAGGTTTTTTAAGAGTCCAACTGATCAGCGTCTTCTGTCTCAGGATTAAAAGCAGGTGTGGTTAGTATCAGGGGAGAGAAAAAATTGATGCTCTGCGATTATATAAATTAAATCATGGGATGGTGTAATTATTGAAATTTAGCACATACCCTTGGTGTGCAATGCTTGATAAACCCCTCAGGCTTTGCTCTTGGGATTTTTGTAGCAACACACACCTCCGGTTTGTATTAAATTCTCCTAATGTACACCATGCCATGTAATTCTATATAAAATTTTTTGTTACAACTGGCCATGAGTAACCACAACCTGTCAATCAGACTCACACTGCTGAAGCTGTATGCCCCAGTGGCACAGCTGCCTCTGGTTTTAAACAATTAATGTCCCTCAAAGAAAAGTAGCAGAATTGTTGGTTTAAAAACAAGTTAACATTTACATAACTGAACTATGAGTTCCCCAATGAGTTTATATAACTAAACTGTCTCTATGACTCCCTAAACCACTCCCTTATTAAAAATGTGGGTCTAATATCAACTAGAAATCAAACCAAATATTCTCCGCATCAACCTGGTGTGACGACACACCAGGTTGAAATGAGAAAGTCACAGCTGATCAGTCACCCTCGTGTGAAGTGTCACACTGACTGAAAACAGCTGTGACAGCAACTGCCAGTTTATTCATGCCTTGAAGTTGGATATATGATATGATTAAGAAATAATGCATGACAGGGTGTATGTCATGCTTGGATAATGTCACACCTTAGGTGGTTGGGCATTAGGCTGCATGACAGGGGCCTCCAACACCTGAGAGGTGACTCACACCCTGAAGTGCATTACTGCTATTTTACAATGGCTTATTTGTAAAAAATTATAATAAATAAAAAGAACATTTAAAAGTAGATTTTTTAGTCTTTTTTATGTTCACCCTTGCGCTTGCAGAAAGTGACCATATTGGTATGATTGTGGATTCTGAGAGGTGTGTCACTGTCAGTTCAATGCATGGCAGTGTGCAAAGGGCTCAACAGTGTCAGACCAATCATCAGCCAGACTGATCATGACACTCTTCTGGTCTTGCTGGGTGGAAACTTAGAGAAGTTCAAAGAAAAGAGCTGCCAGAATCACAGAGTGGCTCTCTCCTTTGAGCTGCATAATGCCACCCAGGAAACAGAGCTAGTCAGTGTCATGGTCAGCCTGCTGTGGTCCTCCCCCCAATGTAAAAATAATTCTTTCCTTCTTAATTTTTCAACAACAGGGTGCCCAATCCCCAGTGCCAGCTAGTTACCCCCCCACACACACACATTTTCACTATGAGACATCGGGGAGCTTACCGCTGGTGCTTCTAAACCTAACACTGACACTGGGGTGCCCAACCCCACTGTTGGTACTTGAAATAAAGTATACCATCCATCAATCTCTCCCACCCCTTCCTTCTTAATTTTCTGATACTGGGGTGCCCAATCCCCAGTACTAGCTAGTACTCCCACCCTGCCCATTTTCTGTGTGCAACACTGGAGAGTCCACCCCCTGTGCTGCGAAACATACAGTAACACTGATAGTGGGATGCCACATCCGCAGTGTCAGACCCTGAAATAAAGAAAACCATCTGTCATAGTCTTTTTTTATTTTCACGCACCCTGTAAAAAAGAACACCATCCATCAATATCTGTTGCTGCCGCTGGTCCACTGCCACCATTACCCTTCCTCCTCCTGACCTTCCCACTCAGCACCCACTACCTCAGCTCACTCGCCCCTTTATTGCTTACCAGAGCTCTAATGCCGTAATCCTCTCACTGGAGACATGTCTTCACTCTTCAATGCTGGACCGGGAACTGAAGAAACCAGGTATGCAGTTCAGTTTATTTCAATGGGCTTTGAACTTGTCCTCATAACTTGGTCATTTTAAAATATTTCTTCTCTCAATATTCAGCATGGTCTTTTTGGGACCCCACTTCATGAACAAGGGCAGTAAAATTATGCAAATTCATCCCAAAAGGGGATTTTGGGGTTCCTGCACAAAATCACCTTTTGGGCAGGATTTGAAGATTTTCTCTACCCTTGTTCATGAGGTGGAGTTATGAGAAGGATATGTTAAAAATTTTAGGTAAAAATATTTAAAAAAAACTAAGTTATGAGCGTTCATTGAAATTTTTTCAACATACACTTGTAACTTTGGTAATTTTCAATATTTGACCATATTTTAGGGCGGCACTCTCCAACTCCTGGGGAGATGGGAAAACATTCTGGAACAACTTAAAGGACCTTACAGGCAAGGATCCTAAGGCACTACCCACTAAGCTCAACGTTGATGGAACACCTACGCTAGACCTTGGTACCATCTCCAATACCTTCAATAATGCATTCTCTAACCTGGGCAGTGTCCTTCCACCTGATTTTTTTCAATGCCCCCACTATCAATACCCCCTATGACACTGAGTCCCATGTACATACAGTTCAACAGTTCTTCAAAGAGATCCCACTGCACTTAGCCAGAACCTATATACGCAAGGCCATCTGCAAAACTGGCTACAGTGGTGACTCACTCGACCTGAAGTTGATTGCACTAGTCCTAGAAGAAATCCTTGAACCCCTGACAAAGATCTTCAATCTTTCTCTAAGACTGGGTCAATTCCCATCACTTTGGAAACAGGCCACTATCACACTTGTACACAAAAGTGGAGACAGGTCCCTGCACACCAACTACAGGCCTATCTCCACCCTTCCCCATCTAAAGCTCTGGAATGAATAGTCTCAGACCAGCTTGTTGAGTACCTGGACAAATATAAAATCCAATGCCCAGAACAGCATGGCTTCAGAAAAGGGCATAGTACCACTACTGCACTGTTGGAATTTACGGGATTCATCCACACCACCCTTGACCAAGGAAACTGGGGGGGCATATTTATGACCTAACGAAGGCCTTTGATACCATTAATCACCCACTCCTACTCAGGCAACTGACCACTATCGGGCTCTCCAATGATGCACTGCTCTGGTTTGCTAGCTATCTCGGGGGGAGGGTCCAATGTGTTAGGATTGCCGGTGTCACCTCTGATGAAAAGCCAGTCCTCTCAGGTGTTCCTTAGTGGTCTATACTGGGACCATTACTATTTTCTGTCTTCCTGAACAGTCTCCCTAGCGTCTGCCAGGAGAAAATACTACTCCATGTGGACAATGCAGTCCTGTTTACTAGTCATCATGACACTAAACAATTTGAGTGTCAGTTGCAGCGTGACTTCAGGCATGTTGAAGAATAGTTCAGCTCACACAAACTTGTCCTGAACTATAGCAAAATTAAGGTCATGACATTCTGCAACGCACAGAGCAAGCATAAATCTCTGTCCCTCACCATCAAGAACCACATTGTAACTTCACTCGAGCATGTTCCTGAGTTTAAATATCTTGGCATCACTCTGGACAGTTCCCTCTCCTACACTCAGCACATTGGCAATGTAGCTAAGGCTACCAACATACGGATCGTCCTGCTCCACAAACACAAACACTGCATGACTGCTGATGCCCTTAGACTTGCCATCTATAGTTCTGTCACATCCATCATTGACTACAGTCTAGCCATCTATGGCTCTGCTTCCCCTACTGCCTTCCGCAAGATATTGGTGACTCTCAACAAGGCCTGTAGGCTTCTAATGGGCGCTGCCTGCCTAACACACACCTGTGACCTGTATGCCCAGGCCAGATGGCTTCCACTGCTCAGTAGAATACAATATCAGACCTGCCTGTTAACCAAAAAAGTTCTCTTTGGGCTCATGCCACCAGGTGTTGAAAAGTTCCTTACTGCCCACAGCAGTACCCAGCATACACGTAGTGCTCAATTCCAGGTCCCCAGATGCCGGACCACAATGGGTCAGAGGTCATTCACCCACAGGGCTCCTCAGTGGTACAATACCCTTAACAAAGAAGCACTTACAACTACAATGATTGGACCTTTTAAAAGGCAACTCTGAATATACCTCACCTCAACCACTCAATGTGACTGCTTCTCCTAAAGGGACTGCCTCTACATTCACTCCAGTCGAAGTTGACCCATAACCTCCCTGAGCAATTTGATCTATTGGCACCTGCTTTCTCTACTTTCACCCCTAACCTCCCCCATCCACCCCCCTGCCTCACCAACCCCCACCCATCTTTAAGGCACTTTGCAGTTACCGGGCCCTCCAACCCCTATCTACCTTGCACTTCTGCTACCCACCCCTACACTCTGACAATGGCCCTTCAGCCTGCCTACTCCTTCCTGATCTCCCACCTACCCTATACTCACTAACTGTCTAATAAGACATACTGTTTACCCTGAAACTTGTCATAATCTGGCTTACGATGTCTCTCTCCATTAATGTCTATATATTTAAAGCCTAGCCTTCTCTGTGTTTTAAGACCGTAAACCATTGTTGACTTTTGTATGTATGCTACCCTACATCCTTTGACGTGGAACCCTTGTAAATGAGCAGTTCTTGCTCAAAAGTATTTGTAATCCTAGAGTTTAATAAAATAAAAAATTAAAAACATTTTCAATTGAGCCATTTTTTTCAAACTACCTAATGAACATGATAGCTGTCATTTTAAAATCCTGGCCAAAATGTGTTTTTGTACGTGTGCTGCAAAATCACCTTTTGGGCAGGATTTTCGAATTTTCGCCACACTTGTTCATAAGGTAGGGTCATAAGAAGGCAATTAGGTGAAAATATTTAAAAACAACAAAGTTATGCATGTATCTTGACATTTTTCAATGCACGCTCATAACTTTGGTAATTTTCAATATTTTAACCCCAAATTTTCAGCATAGCCATTTTTACACACCATCTCTAGAATGTGATAGCTGTTATTTTTCAAATCCTGGCCAAAATGTGTTTTCACACTTGCGGCACCAAATGACATTTTGACCACTGTTTTATAAATGACACCTGTCATGATTAGAAGGAGTGGTCATAAAAAGTCTATCCTGAAAGTTCAGAGTCAAAATGTGAAAAAGCAACTAAGTTATGAAGAAACATTGAATTGTTCCAGCATATACTCATAACTTTATTTTTGCAGATTTTGGCCCCTAACATTCAACATATCCCTTGTGTTACCCTGCCTCTTGAAAATGACAGGTATCGCTTTTCAAATCCCCTCTGAAACATGTTTTCACAGTCGCACTGCAAAATCACCTTTTGGATGGGATTTAAAAAATTCTGCCTGTCTTGGTCATAAAAAGATTGTTTAGAAATTTGTGGTCACAATGTGGCAGCCACAGAAAATGAGATATTGGGCCCAACTCATGAAGCCCCCTGTGGATTGATGCAAGCTGCAGCAAACAGCAGCTTGTATTGATCCTCGATGTACCAGGGATCCTGCACCTGATTCACAATTGGGAGGGGTCCCACAGCTTGCGACAAGCAGTGTGTCAAAGAGAAGGCACACAGAAAAGGTTTGCCACAAGTGATGGCCCTATACAGAGTATTACAGCTGTGGCAGTGGAAGCAAACATAGCACACACAGGAGATAGTTGAGACACCCACAACTGTATGCAACAATAAATGCCTTTCCCGTTGTCTGCCATAGCTGTTTTTACGCTGCAAGATTGCAGACCTTGGTAAATGGCTTCAGCCACTGTTCCAAGCATGGGGACCATAGCCAGAATCCAGAGATGGGCAATATCATTAATGAAAAGCAACCCTGCAAGATGAAAAATCAATGATGTGTCACTGCAGATCACCATTGGCTCCTCCACACTGTTAACAAGTGGCCCAAGATCACTACAATCATGTTAAAAAAAAGTGTTTGTGGTGGGGGGGAAGCAGCATGCCTGGCACTATGGGGGGGGATCCTGTGGGCATGTACTCACCACAGTGGGACACTGCCAGTCACTCCACTGCCACTCTGCAGATGTGTCCAGAACTTGTATAGGCAAGGGATACCACAGGCAATGGCTCTGGGGGTGGTACATGGCCTGTTAGACCAGCTCTGGGCTGGTCTAACTGTAGCAGACTGTGCGCTCTGTCTGGGGGAGGGCTTCCTGAATCCTGATTATGGGGATTCTGCAGCACCAACCGAACGCATGCCCCCTTCTGCCATGGTGCACCGCTGCATCCATCGCAAGGATGGTGCAAGCCCGGCTAGCACAGGCAGCCCACCAACTGGTGCAGGCTGGATTGCTGAATCAGGAATAAAGCAAGGTGCAGCACAGTAAGACCCTTGCATCATATTTCTTTGATGCAGGCACCTTGCATTATTCCCGATGCTTTGTGAATTGGGCCCAGTATCTCACAGCTCACCTGTTCTGGGTAAATACAGTCTAAAACTGTGTAAAAGCAGGACACCACTAAAAATGAGATACTGCATTTCATCTGGTCTATCCTGGGTAAGTATATAACAAAAATGTGTACAAGCAAGACCCGGTACAACAGCAGTACAAGCAGCGAACATTCGGCATTGACAAATGCTTGTTTAAATGGGTAGGTATACTTACATAAAAAATAGAGCTGATTTTTTGTTTTGTCCAGTGGGTGGAGCTGACGTGGTATTGGTGTGTTTCTGTCCTCTATCCTACAACTTCCTTCTCTGTTTAAATGCAAGTAATGAGGCTTTGTTACCTGTTCTGTTCCACCCAGCCCATCTAGAATTTTCAGTCATCATCTGCTTGTCCTTCTTACTCTTAGACCACAAGCTGCAAATTTGTTTTCTGTAAATAATTTGTTGCAGTTTGTTTCTGTGCCTCCTAACCCCCACCCTCGACAGTGACAGTTGGGGCAGTTTGTGTGGTGGTGGTTCAGGTATGTCTCCAGGTTTTCTGGTGGTCGGGTGTGTCTGTAGTTCTTCTAGAACAGTCAGCATGTGTTTGTACCAGGACAGTGATAGAAAGGAAAAATGCCATTTGCTAAGTGCATCACTGAGCGTGGTGTCCTTTTCAAAAGCACATGCCAACTCTTCTGTCCAGGAGTGAGGACTGCAGTATAGGGAAACGGATCACAATGATGGCTTCATTTTCAGTTTGTAATTAAATATTTCTAAAATGACAGGGAAAGAAATGTTATGTGCATACAAGGTAATGGGTTTGGGAGTACTTCAGTATAACTGATAAGCCACTGTTGATGCACTGTCAAGCAGGGGACAGTAAACCCCAGCTGCCGACAGGGAGCAGTGAAGCTGATCGTGCTGAGGGCTTCACTGTCTTTTTTGAATTTGTGTTTAAATTAGGTGAATTGGCAAAATGATTGACTGAAATTGTTGGGTGGGGAAATAATAAATGGGTAGCTCTTTAAATTTGTGGGAGTGAAGGATTTACATTTTTTAAAATCAGAAGTACTAGCAAACTACATGGCAGACATGCGAAGTGTGGACAACTTAGATATGGGCTGTGTAATGATTTTTTTTTTAACATTTCCTGCTGTCATGCATGTGTCTAGACTTGACACAGTGATGTTATGCTCGGATAACATCACTGTCCCAGGCACCTGTTGACCAACCAGAGTGGAGGAAGTTTTCTTGCCATTGTATAATATAAAATAAAGTATGGGTGACTGATTACTTCTGGTTCTTTTTTGCTCACCTTTGGTGTATTTTGCCTTTATACACCAGTCAAGCTTTACACCTGTGTTTGAGGCAAAACACACCTCAGGTGTGTAAAGAAATTCATATCACACACTGGCTGTCAATTTTTTCTATTGAAATGGCCAGTTATTATTTGCTGTAATAACCGGCCAATAAGTATGGCATTCACGTACACAGACAAAGCTGTGACATGTGTTGAGACACTCTCAACCAGCTGTTTTCTGTTTCTGAAGAGCACATTGTAAACACTCCTCCTCAAAGTTATTTCTGAATCCTTAGTGGTGTAATTCAGCATTTAAATTCCTACATTTGTAAAAACAAGGTTAACTTACTTTTTGAAAGCTCCATTAATTGTCTGTGCTCTTTCCAACTTCAGCAGCAGATGTACTCTTTACAAGTAGGGTTACCACCTGTCCCTATTTTCGCAGGACAGTCCTGATTTGGGCAGCTGTGTCCTGCGAAAAAACAAGAAAAATACTAAATGTCCTGACATTATAGTAGAAACACATATTTTCAGACTTTCCTCTAAATGTTGCAAAAACTATAGTACCTTAACTAAAATGCCTTAAAATGATAAGAAACATTAGGGAACACCTAAAAAAATGCAACACTTAGTCTTAATTCTGATTATTTAGAGAAAAAATCTGTTGTGTTGGTTGAGGTTACATATTGTCCTGCAAAAAATCATGTTTCAGTAAGAAATGTCCCACTTTGGGCATCTTAAAAGGTGGTAACCCTATTTACAAGCTTCTAAAATACCTTGTGGCTCTTCAAAAATTGTCACAGCAGCCTGATTATAAAGTCAAAAATGAATTTCCCAATATACTCATTTTAAACTTTATCTTATTCAGTATAGCTTTTAAAATCAGATTTGACAAATGCTAGCACAGTATTTAACTTGTTTGGCCCAGAAAAAGTTCTCTTCTCTACCTGCCAAGAACACTATTTGTGACACATTGAAATTGAATAAAAATGTTTTAAGATGAGTCTCTGCTTCAGACTTAATATGTGTTTGCTATATTTAAACATTGTGTTTTGTACTGAGTTTCAAGGTACTTTCAAAAGTGGCACTGGGGGTTTGAACAGAACACAAACAGTGAAAAAGTAAGGAAAAAATTGATTGTCAGAAATTATATAAAATGAAGCATGGGGTGGTGTGTGTTACTCAAATTTAATACACACCCAAGGTGTGTAATGTTTGAATAAACCCCTCGAGCTTTGCTCTCAGGGTTTACGTAGCATCACACACCTTGGATAAATTCTTGCAATGCACAGGGTGATTATTCTCTATGTGCTGTACTGTACTGTGTACGTAGGTTGTATCATTTCTTTTTATATTGTATTAGTTGAGTGTTGCTCTATTTGAATATCCATACACTTAAAAAGGTTGTTGTACCATATGTCAAAGATTGCAAAAGTTGTACAATACCACAGTTCAAAGGTCACAGAAGTTGTTGTAGCACAGTTCAAAGGTCAGACAGTTGTACAGTACCACAGTTCAAAGGTCACAAATGTTGTAATATCACAGTTCAGTTGTAACAAAAGCTGTTGTACCAACAGTAGTGATGTCACTACTGTGGTACAGCAACCTTTCAGCCTCATGCCATTTCAAATTCAGCTGATGCTGCGCTGCTGTCCCCTCAACACAAATTCTCCCATTTTTATGTAATTTATTTAAAAAAGCACACTCAGCTGCTCAGTAACCCCAACAGTGCTCCAAACCATACTTTGTAAAATAAGTTTATTTTGGGCCCGAGATATCCAAGGGGTTGGCCAACCCTCCAGTGTGCCCTGGCGCAATATTCAAAGGTGCAGGTTGTGCGGCGCAACTCCCGATGCGCTGGGGCACATTGGCAATGTATGTGGTGCAGATGCAGGGGGTGTGGCCAGGCATATGCGGCACATCCTGATATTCAACCCAGGATGTGCGACACATATGCTGGCGCAACCCCCACACACACCGCACACTGGTGCTCAAAGTTGAGCCGACAATATTAGGCTCAAATGCTGGCCACCCAAAGGCGGGCGGCTGTATTGCAAGGTGCAACACAACAGCCGCCAGCTGTGAGTAGCCACCTGCCCAGCAGGAACAATATCCACAAGCACCCAGACCCCCCCGGTAGTCTAGTGGACCCCCCTCCCTCCCAGTATGCCCAACATGGGCTGTTGTAGTGTGAGCAAGTAACCTGGTGGTCTAGTGGATCTCACCCCATATGCCCAATCATGGGCTGTAGTAGTAATAATAATGATTAACCTGGTGGTCTAGTGGATCTCACCCCATATGCCTAATCGCGGTTGTAGTAATAATAGATATCAACCTGGTGGTCCAGTTGTACCTCCCACCCACCCACAGAGGACCCCGGCCACCCAGCACCCCCACCCCCATCATCGGAGGGTGGCAGCACCCTGCCAGCATACCGTCCGGCCACCCGCCAAATGACAGCATACAGTATGATCTGTACGCCTATTGGGCCACAGTGTGAACCAATGGGCTTGCAGACCATGCTGTACTACACAGGAACAGATATGTGAATGAATGCGAATAACTACTCTTTTCCTTTTTTTAATTCAGTTATTTCTTTTTCTTGTAGATATAGTCCAAATTGTGTTTTTTAATATGATAAGACATATTTCTACCCAGTGATCAATATCTTTTATAACTGAATAAAGTTAGTGATACTTTAGGCTTGCAGAAGGCCCACTAAAGCTATAACCATAGTAGCTATAATTAAAATGTACATTTTCTAAAAGAAAAAAAATCACTTCAAATAAGATACAGTATGTAATATACTGAATATATATTCTCTTAATGCTTTTCCATCTTACTTTCTTAGTATTACATGTCTATAATGTATTTGTTATACTTATCTTGGATCCTCACCCATACTGGAATGAACTTTAAGGAGGTAGTATAGTGCAGTGGTTTAAGGCTCTGAACTGCAAACCTAGAGATCTGGGTTTGAATCCCACAGCCCCCACTTGGATACTGTTTGACCCTGAGCAAGTGTCTTAACTTCCTTGTGCTCCCAGGTCACACCTGTAAAAAAGCTTTAGCTTAGTGTGTCTCTCCTGGTTAAAAAAACTTTTCCTTTTATTTGCAGAAATAATGATATTTCAAAATAACTTTAATTAGCTATGATTATGCAATATGTTTACGTTATGAAGATGTATTCTTATTTTGATTTCTGTAAAAGAGTTTTAAAATGCTATTAATGAAAAGTAAAAGAAAATATTGTCAGTGCTACTAGTATTTAAAACACACACTTTTTGGTATAATATGCTTTGATAGAGGGACCCAGGAGTGGGTGGATGAGCAAGAGAGAATAATAATGTTTTGAGATAAGGAAACAACTGGAGTAGAATCAATTTGGCACAGGTGGACAAGGCAAGGTATTTATTTTTAATAGCACCCCATCCAGCTATGGTTCAGAGCACTTTACAAAATTTGACAGAATATATACAATACCAACAAACAGAAAGACTGAGACAGCGGCCTTACATTCTGGTTAAATGCTAATGTAAATAAATGACTTTTCATCCCCTTTGTAAAAGTCTCCACTGAAGGGGAACTTCTAAGATGGTGAGAGGCAGGGAGTACCAAATAAGTGAGCCCGCCACCGAGAACACTCTATCCTGATAGTTTAAGATGTGGACTCTGGGTAGCCAAAGGAAAACCCAGAGCAGTTGGTTAGGAGCATGCCAAGCTAAGAGACCTCTGAGGTAGTCGGGCCCAAGGCTCAAGGTGCACAGAGAAACTGATAGAACCACCACCATCTGAGGCAAAGAAAAAAGGGGATGAAATAAAAAAAAAGAGGCTGGGGAGGAGTGAAGGGATTAGGAGAGTAGCGGGATTAAGATGGAAAGGTATAAAAGAGACCAGTGGTGAAGGAGTTTGAAGATAGTGAGACCAATTATATAATGAATACAAAAAGGAATTGGGGGCCCGGATTGTATGTACTAATGTTTTTTTCATTTACTCTTTTTCCTGTGACCCCTTCCACTGTAGTCCCCAGCCCCATCAACGTGCCGTCCTCAGGACTTGCCTTGCTCCATTTTTCCCCATAGTGTACCCCCATGGTGAGGCCACTGGAATGGGACCAAGTTCTGGCAGTGACCGAATCTGCGGGAATTGTGCCTGGTCATCTGGTATGGGGCCTTTGGGACTCTGGCATCATCCTGCTGCCCAACTGAGGGTTTACCAGTTTTCTGTCCCTCCCCTTGAAGTCAGCAGCGTGAATGTGCACATGTTCGCACTCAGTGGGCATGCACATGCACGAGCTAGCTGACTCCTCCACCCTTCTACTGGCCTTGCAAAACTGCATCTCTTGTGCTTCCACAGGAGGTCCTTGTGCTGTAGCAGAGTCTGCCCTCCCCAACAGGACGAGCATCCTCTGGGATGCTCAGTCCCTCTTCCCCTGGCTGGCCCTCCAGCAGACTGGGTTTGTTCCTGAACCCGGGTCACTGGCATCATGGTCAGTAGCCCTACTGCTGCTGCTCCGATGGACCATCCCTGTATTTATTTGCATGTTAACACCCCATTACTCACATAACTAGCCATACTGTACTTCTAGATTATTCAGCATTAGGGATGGGCAAAGTGCCCAAACTATGCTATGCATAATATTACATGAATTTCGGCCGTTTCGTGTAATTTTTCACCGAGACGTAATGTGAAATTTCACCTGTGGAAAGGTGAAACTTCACCTTGAAAGGCGAAATTTTGCCTCTAGTGGTGAAATGCACCTTTTAGAAGTGAAATTTCACCTTCCAAGGTGAAATTTCGCCTTTCCACAGGCATAATTTTGCCTTCCCAAGGCAAAATCTTACCTTGTTGAAAACGGCCAAAATTCACTTAGCGTTCCACGTCATGAAATCAGCCACTTCACCTCAATTTCATTGGCGAATTTTAAATTCACTGCTTCTCTATTCAGCATTACCAACATCCTAACATTTCAGAATGTATGTAGTAATGTGATAAGATCCTGGATTTATCTACCAACATAACACCCCATCACTCACATATCTAGAGATACTTCTGGATTGTATAGTATTACCAAGCTAACATTCCAGAATGTATAGCATGCTAAGATCCTAGACTGTATGTACCAACATGTTACCACCCCATCACTAACATTACTAGAGATTATTCTGTACTGTGTTTCCAGCATGTTAATATCACAGACTGTATGTAGTAACATGCTAACATCCTGAATTACAGTATATGTACCAACATAACACCTTATCACTCACATAACTTAGAGATACTTGATTGTACAGTATTACCAGCATAACATCCCACATTGTATGTAGTAACGCACTACCATCCTGGATTGTATACATAACAACATGCTAACACTCTATCACTCATGTATCCTGAGATGATTCTGGAGTGGACTGTATTACCAACATGCAAACATCCCAAACTGTATGTGATAACATGCAACCATTCTGAATTGTATGAAGCAATATATTAACACCCCATCACTCACATAACTGGAGATGATTCTGAACTGTGTTTCCAGCATGATAACATCACAGATAGAGATGCAGCGAATTTAAATTTGGCCGGCGTAGTGAACGTGAAGTGGGCACTTTGCTTTGCCACTCTGCTATGCAGAGTGGGCAGTGCAAAGTGCTCACTCCGCCTTGTCATTACCACTTTGCATTAAGGTGGAATGGCAATGCGAAGTAAGGTAAAGTCATTGTTTTTAATGGACTTCGCGTTCCTCATTATGATTCTAAGTGATCCACTTGGTGTTTCAGATTTGGCAGCCCCCACACACATCACATGGCTTACAGTACTGTGAGTCACATGCTCTTTAGCTAGGCAGGAAGGAAGTGAGTCATACAAGCAGACACTTTTACTTTCTCCTGTGCAGACGGAGAGAGAGTAGTGTGTTTTGTGACTGCTGATACTTTGAGATCAGAGCAAGGAGGAGATTTAAACTTTGATTTAGACCCAACAGCTTTTTCAAAAGCTACATTTTTTTGTCTTTTCTGTACTCTTTTTTACTTAATTTGTTCTTTCTGTAAATTTTATTTTTCTTACCTTTATAAGTATTTAGTTGTTTGTCTCCCCGAAGCAGGATCAGCACCACCTCCTATCCTGACTCTGAGGCAGTTGAACCACCACCACCACCACCAAGTCCAGCACCAGGTCCTCTGGAGCAGGATGTGCCTGTTCCCCTGGGCCCAGGTGTGGATCCCATCCCTGTTCAGCACCGTGACCAGTTGGCTGCCAGTTCATCTGGCCCTCCCCTGCCTGTGCCTGGTCCTGCCCGCACTTCTGTTGTTTGGCAGTTTTTTGACTGTGTCGGGGGGGACAGCAGTGTGATCAAGTGCTGCCTATGTGAGGTGGCGGTGCACCATGGCCCCCGGGGAACTCACCTGGGGACTGGGAGCCAGCACACCCATATGCTCAGTCACCACCAGTTGGAGTGGCAGGCTGACACAGAATGGACCATGCTTGCACCTGCTGGCCATTCTGTGGCAGAGGGTGCAGCTGTGCATGGTAGCATCCCTAAGAAGAGGAGGGCCACAGCAGCACCTGCTGCTCCACCAGGATTGCATAGAGGGACATCAGTTGCAAATTATGTCCATGCTGGAACTGCTGCTGTATCACCATGGGATCCCACATTAGTATTTTTTTCCTCACACCATGTGCCCCCAACACCTTCCTTGCTGTGTTATAAAATGTATTCCTCCACCATCCCCGACCCTTGTATGTAATTATGCCCTTTTTTGTTGTCTTCCATATGCATGACACTTTGTATTCTGAGCAGTGCAAGTATACTGTGCTAAACTGCATGTGTACAGTCAGTCTTCTTTCCAGTCTGTGTATGTACTGCAGACACAGTCCAAATCCCTGACTTAAAAACACTTATTAATGAGTACAATGTGGGATAGTTAAGCCTGGAGAGATACTATAAAACAGGCTTACAATACATCTAAGTAGTAAAAAAATTAATGTTGTGATTTGTGACATAATTGTAAATCATGATTTGTGACTGCATTTGTGACCGTGATGATGAAGAAATGCGAATGCCTACGGCTGTACTTCCCCGGGCCCTGATGAGGTGTGGCACAAAACTCCCCAACTTAAAAACACTCATTAATGAGTACTATGGTGGGGTGGTGAAGCATGGAGAGATACTACAAAACAGGCTTAAAATACATCCAAGTAACTATTAAAAGATATTAATGTTGTGATTCGGGACGTGATCGTAAATCGTGATTTGTGACTGCATTTGTGATTGTGATGATGAAGAATGTGATTTGTATCATGAGTGACTAGTGATGAAGGTCCTGACTTAAAAACGCATATTAATGAGTACAATGTTCATGCAGAATTATGCACCACACCTGTCCAGTACTATGAAGGGAAGCCAAAGAAACAACTGTGATTTAAGTTAGAGATGGAGATTGGGCCCTAAAGAGATGCAAATGCACAGACAGATTAAGATTGTGCTGCTCACTGAAGAGATGCAGATGCAAAGGCACAACACCTAACCAGTGCTCACCATCAGAAATTCAAATCTGGAAAATAATTCCTTTGCCAGTTGGGGCGGGCCACGGAGGGGGCAGTGTACTGCACTGCTGCAGTAACAGTCACTAATACTAGTACCAGTGAAGATACCACAAAGAAGTACAAAAATTACACAGCTGCAGTGGATAGCAGGTTCACATTGCTGAAATTATGTGGCACAATAAAAGGTGTCTGATTTGATGACACGCGTCACACACATACTCACACACACACTAAGTAATGATTAGCAAATTGAAAACTTCAATAATATAAGCACATATTTTAAAAAAACTAAAATTATGCACTGCTGCACCACAACAATCAGCAAAAAAAGGGAAGAAATATTGAAAGTATTACTGTGCGTACATTAACACAGTTATACAAGAAAAATATCACCAAAACAGAAAGCACTGTCTTTTTCTTCAAGTTAATCTACTTACACCACAGATACGCCCCTCCCCAAAGCACACTTCCACTGTCTCACAGTACACAGACTGAATATTGTACATTAACATTCAAAATCCACACACAAACAATAAACGTTCGATGATATGAGCACAGGAGGGTTTCCTATAATCGATGAACTAAAGTTTCAGCAAAACAAATGACCCCAAAAAGCTTTTTTAACAGCTTTTAGAAGGTTTGAATTGCAGAGCTCTCAGAGCAGATTGTCTCCTACAGCTTCATACACACACTACCCCAAACTGAGGCTGTGCAGAACAACTTAGAGCCCATGTGACCTGAAATCCCATGAATCACTGCACAATTCGCCTTTGGAGCTTAAAAACAAGGAAAAGTGAGGTGGAGTACATTGTTTTCAATGTACTTTGCCTTAAGAATTGGTGGAGTAGTGGTTTGGGAAGGCAGAGTAACGTGAAGTCATTGTTTTTAATGGACTTCGCGTTACCCATTATAACGTGAAGTACTCCGCTTCGTGTCACGGAGCACTCCACAAATCCACCTTCACTCCACAGATCACTTTGCAGAGCAAATTGGGGCCACTTCACCCACCACTAATCACTTTTTATATGCCTAAACATGCAAATTCCCCATCATCTAACTGTTGGGGCTGATTATTAACTCTGTTACCGTCATTAAATGTTATCAAGTGTCAGCGGCTTATTTATTTATTTATTTATTTTATTTATTGAAGTGTTTCACCAGGAGGGCACACTGAACAAGAAGTTGCTCATCTCACGGTGCAACCTGGGGGGAGGGGTTACATAGGGTTGTGAAGGATGATCAGTTCCAGTAGTATGTGGGTAGTACAAACAATACAACATTGTAAGATTGTGCAACAGTTGGAACACAAGGTATTGTACAATAAACAGTAGTGGAACATTGGGTAAATTACAGTACATGTCCAAAATCATACAAAAGAACATATAAATGTACAAAACAGTAATAATGCGATAGAACCATTTCTAGTGCATGAGTGTACCAGGAGCAGGCTCGTGGTAGTATGCAAGTGCTGTTGGAGTAAAAAGGATGGGGTTAGGTTGTGCACACTGGTGACCCAGAAGGGCAGGTGGAGAAGAGAGGGGGAGAGGCAAGAACTGAATGTGAGGAGAAGGGGTAGCCGTTTCCTGATTTCCCCCTTCAGGATGTTGAGAACCCTGCTGGGGGGGTCATGGTAGGAAGGCAGAAACTGGGGATAGGTATTAAGGTGGTTTAAAGCTGGAACAGCTAAGGGAAAAGTAATTATGCAGGGTGGAGGTAAGGGAGTATGTGGAGGAGGAGTGTCATATTCCAGGGGGGGATGGAATTCCAGATTTTTTTTTAGTTATTCTTTTTCTCCCCTGGAGTCCTCTGCTATACCTCTGACATCCCCTCTGCATCAGCACTGGGTATGAGACCCCCTCCCCTTAACCCCACGACTTACCCTTTGTGGCAGGGGGTGGGGAGCAACTCGACCCACTAGACCGGATATAGTGTTGGGGAGGTGCCTTCCTGAGCCGATTCAGGAGAGGGACAATCAGCATTCATGCAGAGGACTCCCCCTTTTTCCATTCTTTCCCCGAGAGGCTGTGGCATGCAATGGTGCCAATGGTGGTAGCGCGCACACTCCCTTGCACACCCCTGCCAAGCGCCTGCCTCAGTCCCTTCCCACGTTAAGTGCTGATGTGCCACCTCTCAGCATCTGCTAGGGGGCAGGCAATCACCGGGCACTACTGACCCCCCCCCGGGAGAAGGAGAGCAGTTCTAGGGATGCTCACTCCTTCTCCTCCCTGCCAACCCCCGGCTACCCATGTCCGTTCCCAAACATGGGTTGCGGCATGACACGAGGTAAGGCGTCCAGCACTTCAGCCCTCAGCACCACAAGGCCAGCTGGAATTCCAGATTTTAGGGAAATAATGTATGAAACCAGTCTGACCAATGAAAGTGGAGCGGCGAGGGACCATCAATGTGCGGGCGTCATTTGATCTGAGAGAGTGGGTGGGTGGAGGTGGAGTGGAGAGAGAGGATGAGAGATAGGAGAGGAGAGGATCCCCCCAAACCAGAATTTGGAGGCTAGTTTGACACAGTGAGAGATGCATCTGTGAGAGAGTAGAAGGAAGGTTAAAGAGTGATAGAGTTCACAGTGGTGGGAGTGGGAAGGGGAGTCAATAGCAAAGTGGCAGAAGGAGTTTAGTAGGTTAGTAGGTTGCATGCTCACTTCTGGGGCCTGAAGAGCAGAAGCTCTTGGGTTCTAGTCTCACAGCAGGAACTTTGGCTAATACCCAATCTGACACCATAAGTGCAGCACTAGGGGGGTGCTGCAGTGTTGAGATGATGATCTTTGGATGAGGCACTAAACCAAGGTCTCTTCTGCTCATCTCTTATGGCTCTTCAGGTAGAAGTTAAAGACTGCCAAAAGAAGATTTGAGAGCCTGCAAGACTATGAAAACTGAAAAGTAAAATCAAGCAATTCATCTAAGGACATAGGACAAAAAGGGCCACTCGCCCTGGGTATTCATTCTTAGAAATATGTTCATTATGGAACACACTCTTGGAGGGTTGCACAAAATCACCAGTATTTTGGGGGCAACCTCTTCATCAGGGTGTAAGGCTTACCCAAAAATATATCACATTTAGGTGTTACAAATATCACTTAATGTACTCAGTTTCATTTTACAACCAGGCATACAGTAATTGCAAGCAACATCAACAAATGTTGGGCGGAGTAGTCAAGAGCAGTGCAGGAGAAGCTGGCACAAGTAGGAAAGGAGCGAGAATGAGTGGAGCATGCTGAATCTCTCCCTCTTCCTCCCCTATATTTGCACAAGTATTTGCACAAGTATTTTTAAAGTATTTCTTTTTGGGCTGGTGAATAAGATTTAAAGTCTTTCCCTGATGTGCAGTGAAGATGTTGCATAGTCATGTTCTCAGAAACCAGGAGTTTGACATTTTGCACATGAAACACTTTCACCATGCTGAGGACTACTTGCTGATTGTAAAACGCAAACTGAACGCAAGGCTAACAGTAGTTCTGTAAGTCAGACCTCCTGGCTCACAACGTAACTATTTATCCCCAAGGTATGTCTGTAGGCACATGTGTTAGGCAGCTCTATAAGTCAGTCATTTTTCCTCTTGAAATATAAAGAGGTGAACAATCAAGAAGTGAGAAGGAGAATTAAGTGGAGAGTTTCTTATTTGGCTTGTGAATAAGAACTAAATAGTCTGAAGCAAATTGTGTGAGCATTTGCCATTACCGGTTTTCAAATTACATGTGCTTGAATCAGAGCTTGTGTGAATGCAGTAAAAATGTGGTGAATTCAGTATAAAAATGTTGGATGTTTATGTACAAGACTGAAAGTTTTCCAAGAAGGGAAACCTAAATTACTGGTCCATATTTAACTAAACTGCAAGAACTCTACGTACCGTGTGAAGGAGGCCCTAACAACTACGCAGATAGCTAGTGTTTTTTTTTTCTTTCTTCCTAAACAGACTGTTTAATTAAGATAACATTTGGGTATGAGTAAACCAGATTCTGAGGACCTGAAAGATGCTTCTCATAATGTGCCCGAGAAACAAAAAAATAAAACTGAGAAACTATCTGAAGTACTACCAGATGCTGGAAAATTTAAACCAAAGATGAATCTAACACCTGTAGCAGCTGCTAGAGTCAAGCACTAGAATTGGATGATGAAATAACTGGTTTTCTTCAAAAAAAAAGCATTGAGGGAGTAGAAATGGAATAGCGAGACATACCTCTAGTGAAGGCACAGTTTATGTTCTTCCTAACCTATTGGATCTTCCTCTGAACAGCCAAATTCATCTAAAACCCAACAACAGAACACAAAGGTGGAAACATTTTAAGTCTCCCCTAGTAACCATTTGAGGCCTACGATTCCATACCTCCATCATTCCTCTGAAAGTTCTCAAAATACAGAGGGTGAAGCAGTCAATGCTACATGTAAAGAGGGTGAGATAAATCTTTTTCTTTTACTTCAATGTCATCTGTTTCTTAAACCTTGTTATAAGGTCATCTAATGAAAGTGAACTTCTGCACAAACTAAATGTGTTGTTTCTGTGCACCCAAATAAAAGTACTAATTTAAATAAAGCTGCAGAACTGTCCATTAATTTGGAACATTGGATAACTCTGAGGTTTCAGAAGTGAATACTAATTTATTATTCAATTTTGGAGTGGCACACAGGAGGGAAGAAGTTAATCAGATAAATACTGGTGCAAAGGGGTGTAGTGGTATCCTAGTGCCTGTGGACTTTTAATTTTCTTTTATGCACAAAATGCCTATGTACTGCAAGTACCAGGTACCTCGTTCATGAAGAAGAGGCACAAAAAAATATTCATATAGCCCTAGACAATCCACGGGATAAAATGGTACAATTTATACCTGATGTGAATGTGAGAGACATTACTGGCCAGTCACAGGAAAAAAAAACACTAAGGGAAATGAGTAAGTGAACACCTCCAAACCTAGTATCAGTTTGGACCTGCATATATTTCTCACATACATGAGAAAGGGATTTCCAGGACTTAATCTAAAAATGGGGCAGGTTTATAATGAAATTAAGTCCACTCATGAAGAAATCAAAGTCATGAATGAGTCATGGATTTGGAAACTAGAATCTTAGATGTTAAGAACTATTTACCACAGTTAGATTCCAAGGTAACTAACAAGATAAAGATGTAAACGAGATAAAGGGAAAACTTGAGGACTTAGACTGGCGGTCATGTCAAAACAATCTAAAGTTCCTAAACCTCCCTGAAGGGGGTGGAGGGTCAAAATTTTGAGATGTTTATGAAAGAAAGGCTTTCAGAGACAATGGGGACAGACCTGAGAAATGATAAACTCAAAGCTGACTGAACTCACAGAACTCAGCAAGAATAAGTAACTCTGTCCAGAAATATCTAAGAATTGCATATGTCAAGTTTTTCAGACATCAAGATAGATAGGAGGTGCTCTCCACATCTAGGAAAAAAGGCTTCTTCCTAAAAGAAATACAAACCCTGGTTTTACCTGATGTACAGCTGAATGCTTATAAGAAAAGGAAGCATTTTAATCCACTAAAAACCATGCTGTGGGAAAACAAAATTTAATTTCAGCATCTTATGCCTAACATCTCAAAGATTTTCTTCCGAGGAAATACACATCTTTTGATAATGTGGAAAAAAGTTTAATTATGTGTTAAAGAAAGGATTGGCCTTTCATTCCAAAAGAAACAACATATGTATGATTAGAACGAAAGAAAAGTAAACCATCCTCAAGTTGAAGATAATATATCTTCACAATAAAGCTCCTTGAGTCAGCATCACACCACAAGTGAAGAGGTTAGCAGGGCTACAATATCAGAAGAGTCTAAAAAATCACAGGTAGAATGCAGTAATACATCAGAACTCAGTGAGTCAACTTTCAACCATACCCGTCTAGAGAAGTCAATAGTGGAATCTAGGGGAGAAAAAATCAGACATTTTGTGTGTGTCTACACAAATTCAAATACATATGGACCCACTATAAGTTTTGCTCCTGCATTGAATTTAGAACTTTCCTTAACTATAGTCTTTCGCTCGAAGATGTGTTTCATTTCATGTTATAACTGCATTATATGAAATATGAAGTAGAAATATAAAACGTGTTGGGTGAAGATTCAGCTCCCCTTTCCTCTAGGAAGGTTGTACTATCTTGTACTATGTTATACTTCTGTAGTGTTTCATGAGTGCCATAGTCCACAACTTTTGTAGTGGATTCTAGCTGAGCATTTCAATGGGAATGAGGGGGTTCTGGGTATACAGCTGTTTTTTGGTGCTTTTGCCTTTTTGGGTAATCCTTACGATAAATGATGGAGGTGGATATAAAGAGGGGAAACCTGTTACAACAGTTAACAGCAACAGTACTGTGGAAAAAAGTTAATGTAAAAATGCTTCTATATAGTAGAAATTGCTTTCTTTCAAGTGACAAACTCTATATGCAGCTTTATTTATTTTAAATAAGGTTATGTGTAGTAATAGGATTTAAGGAGTGTACTTTATGTCTTGGAATATTAATGGATTTAACAACTTCATTAAAAGGAAAACACATTTAAATATATCCAAAGAAAAAAAATAAATGTTATGTGCCTGCAGGGACACATTTAAACGGAAATTCCAATTAGTACAGAAACAGGAGCCACTGCTGCAAAAATGCTGGATTAGGGCCTTGAAAGTTAAAGCCACTTTTTTTCTACCTGTTTGTTGTATTAGTTAACATCTAAAGACCCACGTGGACCATCATGTTAGGAAAGCTACAAGTGGTCATCTCGCACACAACACGCGGCTTCCACCACGAGGGGTATGCTAATGAAGACTACGAACTAATAGCAGAGTTAGTAGCCCTCATTAGCATACCCCTTGTGGTGGAAGCTGCCTGGTGTGAGTGAGACGGCTGCTTGCAGCTCGGCTGACATGATGGTCCATGCAGGTCTTTGAATGTTAAATAAAGTGATAAACATGTAGGAAAAAAAATTACTTTAACTTTCAAACCCCTAATCAGGTGTTTTTCAAGCAGCTGCTACCATTTCAGTATTAATTGGAACTCCCCTTTAACTTGGGTTGAAGCAGATAAATTATATAAAATATGGGGTTCAAAGGAATACCATTCAATATTTATCGCGAAGTCTAGAGGCACCTCCATTATGCTGAGAAGAGGCTTTGTGGTGAAAGTGGAGAACTATTATTTAGATAATGAGGAGTGCTATACTATAATTTATTTTTCAGGGAAGAAATATGACTATTACTGCAGTCTATGCCCCCAAACAATAACCACTTAGCAATGTTTTCTAAATTCTTTACTAAGTTAGTGGACTTTCCTCAGCCATATCTACTGGGGGGGTGGGGGGATTTTAACTTGTTTTTGAATGCCAGTCTTGATTCATCTTCAGTTAATAGATCATATGATAAAAACACTGCCGATTGTCTTGTCAGGAGAATAGAGGACCCTACACTAATAGATTTTTGGAGAATTAAGTTCCCAAATAATAAAGAACTTTTCCCCCAGTGTTTAAGACATACTCTAGAATATACACTAGAATTTGTACAAGATTCACCAATGCTCATTCAGACTCCAAATTAGGTCTCTAGGAAAACTAAAGGTGCTCCATAGCAGGGAACAGGATCATAAGGATATTTAAGCAATAAGGCATGGTGGGGGCATTATGGTGTGATAATGGCACACCTTGGGTGGGTTGAAGCACGAGGTAAAGCAAAGTGCTCCCACCACCTGAGAAGGGCCATTAGCCCACCATAACGACCTTCCTGGAGTGCCTTATTGTGATTATGAAATGGGTCCCTACTAGTACCACATTAATAAATAAATACAATCTATATTTTATTTCCTCAAAATAAAGATACAAAAATTCTAAATAAATCTTTACAATGAAAAAAATAGTCACATGTGGTCATTGTCTTGTGACCACTTTGCCAGCAGATGGCGTCAATGTTTATTTTTTCTTAGTGCAAGTAATCTACTGAACAGTGGCTGTGCTACCAGATGCGTTATGGACTCTGTGTCTAAACTCACACAGGTATAAATGACACTGAACCTCAAAAAATGTTAATAATAACTTGGAAGGAGTCTACTTGACAGGTTGGCTACTTCATGTGATCATGGCATATTTGGCAGGAATGTGTTACTCTCAGTTACATTTAGACCATAAATAAGATGCAGGCAAAATCTACAAAAAGTACGATTGTTATCCACCCTCTCCCAGAAGTTTGCAGTTAGTTCTGTTTGTTGTGATAGGAAATGACATCCTTCGCATTTTTATTTTCTGTATTTGCACTTGTAAAATAAAGCTGCAATCAGTAGGACGTGGATATCCAAGTGCTGCTGAACAAGTGAGGTTTACTGAAAGTTATGATCGGCTATCATGAGGGCAGATCACCAAATATTACTATCACATGGGATATTCTTGCTGCCACTGGTGCTGCTGCCTGCTGAATGCTTTGTTGTAATCTTGCACTGGAGCTTTGGAAGGTGACACTCAAGGCCTGGACATCACTGTTTACATCAATTGTCTATTGCTATATGATTTAACCAGATAATGGGAAGTACAGTCAGACAGCTTTGTGCACTGCTGCTGGAGATGAAGCTGATTAACACTGTCAAGCTAGCTTGTCTGTTTTTTTTTTTTAATTAAAAAAAAGGTACAACTCCAGTTAGCGGGGAGAGTGGGAACCATTAATATGAGCTGGATTTCTATGTCCCGAGTTAGTGGGGACAGCGGGAGCCATTACTGCCATGAGCCACATTTGGCAACAAAGATAACAAATCTCTGCGATTTCCATTTGTTTGTGTAGTCTCTACCCCTCCCCCCATTGTGGTAAAAGAAAAGAGTGAGTGCTTTATAAATGAAACAAAGCGAAGGCATAATCCACTCTTTGTGTGCTGGGCAGCAGGAGATGGTCAGTCGAGGTGGAGCACTCCAAAGGTCAGTGGTCAGTCTGTTGGTCTGGGAGTACTTTCAGCCAGGCCATTGTGCTGGGATAATGGTGTGGCTGAAAGCAGCTCTTGACCAGTTGGGAGTCGAGATTCTTGATATCCATTTCATAATTGTACTTAACACAGAGATCAAGTACCAGATCCTATGTGCACTCTCAATAAAACACAGTTGAGGTTTGTAATAGTTGGTTTCAGGCTCAAACTTTCCTTTTTAATGTCCCATAAAAATCACATAAACAGCACGAACAGTGCATCAGCAGAACATACCACCGAAGTACATTTCAAATTCCAAGTTCATTTCAGCAACATAAGGTCTTCGTGACCCAATTGCCTAAAGTCCCAGTGTATTATATATGATCCCCATTCATTTTTCTGTTTTATCCAACTAGTGTTGCCCTTTTTAATTTCTCAGCTACATGCTGTTCCTGTTTTTTGGTGACAACTTAGTTCTTTAAAATAATGGCTGCCAGCGATGAGGAGGGAGTGACCATGCGTGAGCATGACATGAGTGCTGATCAAAAGATGACGCCTTCCTCAGAGCAATATAATTGGTAGCTCTGTATGACTGATATATACTGTGTGTGTGTGCGTGTGTGTGTGTATGTGTGTGTGTGTATCGATATATATTTATATATATATATATATATATATATATATATTTTACAGCGGTTGCTATGGCAACCATGGCTACTAGCTGCTTTAACTTCAGCTTGCAGTGGTAAAAAATATAATTACCCACCCCAAATTCCGATACACCCTTCTACATAAAAACAGTAGAAGTCATTAACGAACATGGTATCTCAAAACTTTTCTAAGTGATGGTTATTCCCAATTTTAGGATGTGTATAGACAAAAAATCATTTACTTCTTAAAAGTCACCTGCACATATCTGTGTACTGTCCATTTACTGCCCAAATCTAATAAAACAGAGGGGAAAACAACTCTACCATGTATCTTACTGTGTCGACATTTAGTGGCAGTTGCTAGCAAAGCCCTTATGTTGTTATTGTCAAGATTGCACCAATTCAGATTTCCCTATGTATAACTAGACAAAGTCAGAAGTGGGGACATATTTTTGTCTTCTAAATATGATATATCTCTCCCCTAGCCCATTGGTACCACTGTTTGCAAATGTTAACTAGGGGGCCATCCCTACACTATTTCATTCCGAGTCGATCACTAATACACCCCCTGAATTGTATCCTCTGTCCACCATTTAGTATGCACAGTTCCTATAATGGGACTAAACCCAACTGTTACACACAGCGCTGTTATAGTGATGACCATCCAAAAATATTGATAAAGGCAAAATAGATAAAATACAAATTTAGCTTTCTTTCTTTAAAAAGTCCAAGGCAACATATAACAAAGCTTATCCCAACTTAAATTTTAAAGTTTCCCAATCCTGTTACTAGTGGTCATTATAACCCTAGGCCTCTTATAGAAATACGTGGACTGCCGCTGCTAGTGTGTTTGTCTCCTGTTTTATCCTGCCTAATACTAACTGCAGTCATTCAGAATAAAGCAAACTTTAACATCAAATATGTCAGGGAATTTCTTAATTAGTATTGAATCTTGGAATAGAATATACAAATGTTGATAAAAAAATGAAATCAATTTTATGTTAGATACCAACTTTATCATACATACTTCCAAAAAAGTGAACTACCTGGATTTAAACAACCCTGCTTTCAAAAACAATCACATTATGATTTTCAAACAATCATCAAGAAATAGGTAAAATTACAGAGGTAAACTGGCAATCATGCTTCCTTCACATGGTATGATTTGTCCCACGCTCCCCCGATGTATTAGACGTGTTCATTAACTTCATGTCATGAAACCTGATAATAAATATTAACAAAATTTTAAAACATTATGTTACTCTAAATTCAAGGCATTGGGGATTTTGAATGGTGTAAACATGCACTTTTTAGAGACCAGCACTGCAGCTAATGTTTTAACACGGACTGCAATATTTCCATAACTTCTAGTCACACTCTTTGTGACAGCTTTTCTGATTATGGCATACACTTACTCTTTTTAGAAAACGGCACTGCTGCTAATTTTTAAACAAAGACCGCAACCATTCCATAATTCCTTGTCACTCTTTGTGACAGCTTTTCTCATCATAGTATAAACATGCTCTTTTAGGGAATGGCACTGCGTCTAATGTTTTAACCTAGACCACAACCCTTCCATAATTGTTAGTCACACTCTTTGTGACTGATTTGGCACAAGGTACTCCTTGGGCTGGATATTCAAACTGCGCCATTCTGAGGCGCAAGCCCTTGCGCTGCGCAAAATAGTTGTGCAGGGATGTGGCCGGGGCGATATTCAAAGGAGTTGCGCTATTGAGCAACTCCTTTGAATATCACCCAACCACAACCACTGTGCATGGCGCCAGTGGAACTTGCGCCACCGCAAGTTGTCAGAGTGGAGCATTCAACTTGCAGTGGCGCAGTACCATTAGCCATCACGCAAAATCACGATATTCAAAAGGTGACATGCAAATGGGGCCATAATTCATGCAAGGCACAGGGGGCCATTTGCATCTGATTATGGCTTCATTGCCTCTCATCCATTAGCATGTAGATGCGTGATCCCGAGGACTTCGCCTGGCGCCTGCCGGGCAGCCGTCGAGGACGAGCGCACCCTGCAACAAATCGCGGGCAGCAATGTGGCTCCCCAACTCCTCCGTACATATCCCTGGTGGTCCAGTGGACTGAAATGCCCGATCGCGGGCGGTATGTTTAATAACCCCCCTCCGTTCACATCCCTGGTGGTCCAGTGGACGAAATGCCCGATCGCGGGCAGAAAGTAAACTGAACCCCACGAACATCTCACTTGTGCCCGATCATTGGGCGAAGTAACTAGACCCCAGACATCTCCCTTGTGCCCGATCGCGGGCAGTAAACTGAACCCCAGACATCTCCCTTGTGCCCGATCATGGGCGGTAAGTAACTGAACCCCAGACATCTCCTTGTGCCCGATCATGGGCAGTAAGTAAGTGAACCCCCAAACATCTCCCTGGTGGCTAGTGTCCCCACCCACCCACCGAAGCCCCACCACCCGCTCCCCCCTGGCAGCCAGCGGGCGGCAGCATCCACCGCCTGCTGCCGCCCGCCCGCCGACTGACTGCCGGTAGAGACCCTGCGCCCATTGGTGCAGAGCAAGGCCAATGGGCGTGCAGCCTTACGTACATGACAGTCAGATTTGTGAATGAACATTCATTCACAAATCTGGACTGTCATGTGTTTACTGCACACCCATTGGCTCTTGCTCTGCACAATGGGCGTGCAGCCCTACCGGGCAGTCAGTCGGCGGCGAAGGCGGCTGAGTGGGTGGGATGCTGCCGCCGCCGGCTGCTGGGGGAGCGGTGGTGGGGCTTCGTGAGATGGAGGGGGACACTAGCCACCAGGGAGATGTTTGGGGAGGTTTCATCTTACTTACTGCCCGCGATCGGGCACAAAGGGAGATGTTCGGGGTTCAGTTTACTTTCTGCACGCGAGGCATTTCGTCCACTGGACCACCAGGGATGTAAACAGGAGGGGGGCAGTTATTAAACATACTTTTGGTCCACTGGACCACCAGGGATGTGAACGGGAGGGAGGGCCACATTGATGCCCGCGATCAGGCTGGTGGGGGAGTACACTATGCCCGCGATCGGGCTGCAAGGGGCACAGGACTGAGTTGGGACAGCCACAGGTGGCAGCTGCTGTGTTGCGCCCTGCAATACAGCAGCTCACCTGTGGGTGGCCCTCGACTTATGCCTTTTTGGCTCAAAGTCCTGCAGGCGCAGGTTGGGGTTGCGCCGCACAACTCTGCACAGCCGGCTGAATATTGGGCTGTGCAGTTTATGCATGTTCTCCCTCCAGTTGAGCACGCATTCATTTGCATTGTGCTGCTACTCAGCCTGTTTTCAGTGGCGCAACTGCCTCCTGCCAACATCGCAGAATGGCGCAATTTAGACTTATGATTGTAACCTCTGTTATGCATGGCGCAACCCTTTGAATATCTGGCCCCTTGTGTCCAACACAAACTAACATACTAATAAAATCATCTGCAAAATAACGGGATTTACCCTCCTGGAATTAAGTAGTGATACCTTTTAGTTGTTTTCACCAAACTACTGCTTATAAAGGGATTTACCCTACTTCAAATATTGTGTTACACTTTTATGTTATTTTAAATGGGTTGTTATTCATATATAGACTGCTATGCATATTTTGAAAAAATAACCATTGAAACTGAGATTTTTTTTTTAGAGAATAATAATTCTGTGGAAGTTTCCCCTAATTTTGTTTGGGATGCATACAAAGCCTATGTTCAGGGTCTGTCTATTTCCTAGACAGCTACTTTTAGAAAAAAATCAGATCAAAAGAGCAATGGAACTAGAAAAAGAAATATCAAGCATTCAGCAATTACACATTAAATCTAATAACATTATTAATACATAAAAGTTGGAAAACATAAACATGAATATAATTAGATCCAGAATATGTTACTTACACAAACCAAATATTATTCACAAATTGGAGTGGGAAACTACAAAAAGAAAAAGCTGAGTGAACAATATTAGAAATAAAGTCAGTAGATGGAAATAACTAGATTTCTACATCTGATAAAGAGATTAATCAGGATAAATACTATGGCAAATTTTATATATCCCAGGGAACACCTTTAATAAATAAGAAATTTTAAAATATTCCATGTATAAGTTTGGAACAACAAAACTGGCTGGCTTTGCCAATAGAATGTGAAGAAATAGACACAGCAATTAGAATATTAAAATCAGGAAAAGCCACAAGATTGGATGGGTTTTCTATAAATTTCTATAAGACTTTTAGAAAAACTATGCTACTCAAAATATGTGATTTGTTCATTTATTTTCAGGGTCAACTCCTTCTTTCTTTGATGAAGCCCTCATTCATGTGCCTCTTATCATCCCATATAGCTGCTTAAAGGGACACTGTCAACCCCCTTAGGTATCAAAGTGTTCCTAGTTTAAAAAACACATTTTATGATTGCCAACAGTCTGTACAGATTGCTGATGTGGCTGGTAGTTTGATTCTGACTCTTTTTTCTTTAAAAAAGTGAAAAACAGACTGCCCACCATACTGTTGTTACCACACAAACACCGGTTTGTTTACATTCCTTGATCAGCTCCAGATGCATCTTTCCTGGACTTGGGAACACCCACAACAGTTTAGCCCCTCATGATGCAGTGGGAGTTTAGGGGGCTGCTGCCTCATGAGCAACTGCACTGTTTGGGGGGGTTTCTAACGCTAAGGAAGTATGCAGTAAGAACAGATCCAGGATTGTAAACAAAACAAGGTTGTTTATAAATATACGTTACCATGCATTTCAGTTCTACTAAACAAGGAGACAGACAAAACAAACAGCAACATCAATGAATTTTAGAGAAGGTAAGCAATCATAAAATGTAGATTTTTAGCTAGAAATAATATGATGAAAAATAGGTTGACAGTGTCCCTTTAATTCAGATTACATAATCTTTACCAAAACCCTAGAGCTGAGATTGGAGAACATCCTGCCTTCACTGATTGGGGATGACCAAACTGGTTTTGTCAAGTGAAGGAGGTGTCAGAATAATATTAGAAATGCACTTAATATACTACATACAGTGAGGCATCAGAATGCTATGGTAGTGTCCCTGGATGCAGAAAATGCATGTGACAGGGTGGAGTAGCCCAACTTGTTTGCTTTAATAAAATCAGCCAAGATAGGCGAAAAGTTCCAGTCATGGATTAAAGTAATCTATAAATCACCTAGGGCCAAAGTCCTGACCAACAGTATAATATAGATATTGGACTCCCAAGCGTAAAGCCGAACACTCCGTGCTCTCCACGCACGTTGGGCCCCCCCATCTCCCCCCACTTCCCCCCTACCAGAGAACGTCCAACACTGACCACACACCATTTATTTGATGAATTGCTTCTATGTATACCCATGTTATGTGACAATGTGACTTATGTAATGTACTTTGTTGTATACAATCCTTTGTAAAAATCTATGTTACCCTCGGGTCACCCCTGAAAAAGGGACTTTCAGGGCCCAGTGGGCTCACCCAGTTATCAAAATTTAATAAATAAATAAAATATCTCTGCCTTTTTCACTGTTTAGGGAGACCAGAATGGTCTGTCCCCCTTTCACCAATTCTTTTCTCCCTATTATGCTTCATAATTGTAAAATAAATCTCAAAAAGTTTCCAGTCTCTGTGAAAGATGGAAGTATGGTATATTTGGTATACATTTAATACATAATATGAATCAGTTGCTGAAGGTGAATTTGGAACTCCTAATAGATGCCATTATCCAGGACCTTGAAAATGGAGGAACCTCCCTGTCATTGCTGGGATCCTCATTTTATATATATATATATATATATATATATATATATATATATATATATATATATATATATATATTTATATATATAGTTCAAGCACTTCCAATTATGATTTCTAGTCAAATCTTTCTTAAACTAAATAAGTTAATAAGCAAATTCATTTGGAAAGGTGGGTGCCCAAGACTTATAAAGCATAAATTCTATTTAAATTATATCAGTTGGGACTTAGATTGCTGAATTTACAGTATTATCATTAGGTAACAACACTGGAGCCCATAAAACAATATTTTAGTGTCACTCCTCCTCTTTGGACCTTTATGGAGATAGGAAAGTTTGTCTTTCCAAAACTAATTATTTTTTTTTTAATTCCAAAACCTTAATGGTAAGAAAATGTACAGTGGGGATAATATATGCATAAATAATATGATTACACTATTGAAATGTTAGAGAACAATAAAAATTAAAAGTGTTAAGGGCAAATTTACTTTAATTTACGGTAATAATTTCCACCCTTTGTTTAGCTCGTCTATAATTAAGAAATGGATGGATTATAGCATTCATTCAATATCAGATTTTTATATGAAATGCCATATTAAATCATTTCATCAAACGGAGAAACAGTTTGGAGTTCCTAGATATACATTGTTTAGTTATTCGTAGGTTTGATCAGTTCTTTCAAAAGTAATGGAAGAGGGGGTATTTAATTTTGAAAGCAATGCTTTATTTGATGTAAGTAGTCCTCAGATAGATCTAAATTAATATCAAAACTTTACAGTTTTGTCGTAGATAGTTCAGAAGGTATTACACATCCACTGAAAGAGAAGTAGCAGTTAGACTTAAAGATTAATATTTCATAACAGAAATGGGAGTCAGTTTGCACAATATGGTACAGGACAGTTAATAATAGAATGAACCAAATAATTTTTTTTTACTATATATAAAATATATTATTCACCATATCTTCTTAACAAATTTAATAATGCTGTGTCTCCCTCATCTCAATTATGTTAATCAGCATACATTTCCTGTCCCCTTTAAAATGAAATTTTAGCTCCAAAATAAAACATAAAGTTTTCAAACTGTACCTCAAATGAATGTGCATAATCTCCACCGTGTTATGTTTATGATGTACACTTCTGTTTATGCTGTGCATGACTGTATAAAATGCAAATACCTATATTTAATTCTGTTCTTAACAGACACCAATTTAAAAGCCATCCTTTTGTCAAGCGTGCTCCACAGAATCAATAGTGTACCTGAATGTAAGGGTAGTTCTTTAAAGCATCAACTTTCTGCTTCTGAAACAAAAGACATGCAGGACTAAGAAAAATGTTGAGGAGTATAGCCGCTTACAGTATTTCCAAATAAAATTATTTACATTCTGTGGCTTAGAAAAACAATAACAGTTTACCTGGTTTCCTTTTCTAAAGGATACATCTCCTCTTGTTCTTATTTTCTTGTTGTGATGGAGCACTGCGCTTTAGAGAAGGCTCCTATAAGACTGCTTCCTGTTGGGAGTTGGAAGAAAGTCAGAAATCATGATGTCATGGTGCATGATGTCAGCAGATATATCTGATGATGTCAGCAGAGGCCACACCCCCAGTGCACTCCTGACAACCGGAATAGCTTACCCTTCTAGCTATGATAGCCTTGGGTGCCGATTTGACATGGAAACTAGTAGGAGTGGTGAAAAAATATATGCTAAAAATTCAAAGGAACTAATAATTCCATATATATCCCCAAATCTCACATTACTTGATTTCCTGTAGACCAGAGCTCCTACAGTTAGGGGCTTATATAAAATGCTGTAGCAAGCCCCATAGTGAGGAGGTCAAAATGGTGGGAGGGAGGCTAAGGGGTCAAAAATTGGGGGGGATTTTGAAAACAACCAAAAATAGTATTGTCTGCATTAAATTAGAAACATATCTAATAGTATTCATGAAAATTTAAATATATATACAAAAAAGGGGTGGTCAGTAAGCCAAGGTGAAGATTTTTGAAAATGCCCAATTTTGGTGTTGCATACTATAAGTAGAGAACATGTATACTGGCATTCCAAAGAGATAGGTACCTGCAGAGAAGAATTAACTGGGGTACATCCTTCTCAGGTGTTTGTCAAACAATGCTATTAATAACAAATACTGTACCTATCTTATTGCTATTGAATAGACCTTTAGAGAGACAGGTAACCATTTCACTGTCCTGTGTCTAATAAAGATAGATGGTGAGATCCGAAAAAGACAGAGAATGCACAATGTTAATCAAAAAATCCTCCAATACTATCCTCTGTTCTTCATATTACAGGGAGTCAGTCAGTTATTAAGGCTATATCTACTATCTGTTGCTTTGAAGCTATTGATGTAATATGCATCCCCAGATCATAATTTACATTAAGAATCATCTCCCCTTCTTTCAACGTGTACCTTTTCTATCGCAAAAACAGCACATTTGGAATAGTATGACTATTTTGTTTAAAATGTCTGACCAAAGAGGATTCATCATGATTACACCTGCTTATGTCCCCCCCCCCCATGCTCTCCTATTCTGATTCTAAATTCTCTTTTAGTTTTGACAGTGTATATAAGGTCAGTGCAGCATTTAATCATGTAAATAACAATGGTTGTCTGACAACTGATAAAGTCTTGAATCACAATAGTTTCCCCATTGCTAGCATTGTATATTTCTTTAAACGTGTATGCAATTGAGCAATTAGTGCAGTGCCTACAGGGAACACCTGAAAACATTGTTGATATTAAGGGAAGCTTAAAGAAATTTACAATGCTAGCAGTTCCCTTGTTAGTCAAGCAGTGTCCTTCATTAATCTCACACTGGCCATTCTTATGCATAAAAACAGATTTAAACTGACCCCCATTAACTTTAATGGGGTGTGCCCCTATGCTCTCCCTGGGTACCAGTCATTACGTGCCTGAGCTTGGGGACAGAGTGGATCAGCTCTATGATGCCAGTTTGTCAACTGGCATCTCACCGACTGGAATCATGTCCACCACAAGTTGCAGTTTACATGATTTCAGTGTGTCTACCGGTCCACTTATTCTATCAGAGGGCTTTGCCCCTGAACCTCCCATTCGGGGGGATCTGCCCCCCCCACCCCCCATCTATAGGATTCTCAACTCCAGTCAGAGTTGATTCGGGGCAGGGGTGCAGGACCAGGAGACAGTATGCCCCTGTCTCGGGGCACACCAACACAGTGACCTAGCAACAAAGTGTCGATTTTGCCAACAGGGATGTAGTTCACTGTGTTGGTGTCGGCTTACATGGGGCATACCAATTGGATCAATCAGGAAGTGAAAGGACTGGCTGGCTACCTTATCAGGGCCAAATTATGATCCCTTCCACTTCCACACAGACTTTTAAAAAAATTATGAAATCCCCCTAAAAGGACTTTTGTTGATACAAGCTTCCACATCATAGAAGTAACAACAGGATCATTCTAAATCACTTTAAGAACATTTATAGATGTTGGTTGCAATTATGCCTGGTTGTAATGTGAAAATGAGTACATTAGCTGATATTTATAATTGAAAGGCTTTGCCTATAGTTCGGTGACCAAGCAGCCAGCCACTCACACTTCCTGGGCTACTGTATATAAGCAGTTCCTCTCAGCCTCACTGTAAAGCATTTTGTCTTTGCAGCCGAAGGCTCTGCCGGTTTGTTCCCTGAGCTGGTCGGGCCTCCCTGGTTGGAGCCCCCTCCATCCCATGTGTTTGTTTTCCTGCTTTGGTTGGTATTTTCTTTCAGTTGTGTATGCTTCCTTCCTTTTGGGGGGGCTTTTCTATGCTCCTAGCATACTGCTATTCAGAGCTCATAATGCTAGCTTCCAGTTACTCAACTATAGCTGGTCCATGTGGCATATTTTATTGCTCTTACCTGACTCAGATTACTTGAACCTAGATATACAGCTTACTCATGCTTGTTCTACTTATCTCATTGCTGCAATCTCATTGCACTGCCTGTTTGACAATGCTTAAAAGCATTATGCCTCCTTTATTTGCACTTACAACTCAGTGTACTTATTTATTTACTACTGCTGTACAGGCCTACTTGCTTCCTGCTGCTGCATAGTTTACACCCATTCCTATTGTACCTTGTTTACTCTGAGGTTAGCTGAAGCTCCTGCTGAAGCTATTAAATTAGCTTTTATATCTGCATGTGGTTCTCAGCCTTTCATCACTTCCTTGTTTGTCCTACGGTGGGGACTGGGAGGTGTTTGGGGGTCGTGGCCTATGTGGTTAATTAATTCTGTTCTACATCCAGTCTTTGCTGCCAAAAATTCTCAGAGTTTGTCACCTTGATTTGGCTATTCATGTCTGGCTGGCTTGCCCCTATCTTAGTGCTGTTTACTTGCTATACAGTTGTTATGCAGGTCCACCTATTACTACTACTGCTTACTCACCTATCAGGTCCACACTTGCTTATGCAACCGTTGCTCCTTGCTTATGCAAACCATTGCTTCATGCCTAGTGCCATCCCCTCAGCTTCGGCCTGGGATTCTACTGCTTTCAATCTGCATTCGACCTTGCAAGGTCTCAGCACTCAATGCTCATTACAGTCTCAGCACGCCGTGCTCATTCAGCTCACCAGCTTTACAGCTCTCAATCAATTCTGGGACATGCCAGCCATTCTAATCTGGCACAGGTTTCTGCAGCCAGCAGCCTCGCTCTGCATTTAGTCTGCATCATGGAGCGTGTCCAACATGGGGCAGGATCCTTCTCACTTGGCCCACAGCTGGGAATGTTCTCACCCCAGGCTTGGCTTTAGCTGCCTACTATGTGACAGCAGCTCCTGGTGTAGAATTTAAGACTAGCGGTGAAGGGTGGTTACGAAGATCTCCTTTGGCTCTAGTGTTCCACTATAACAGTTGACCGTTGACTTTAGTGGTTTTCCTAGCAAGGCACCTTCACCGCATTCTTCCCATGACTGCCTCTGGTTCACCTGGTTTGATTTAGGGCAGGTAGGCCAGGTGAGTGCCTCAGCAGTTGTTACTCTCCTTCTGCGCCTTGGATGCTTGTATTTTTGCAGAGTTTTCTCACAACCTTCCACAACGTTCCCGCCAGAGGGTTTGAGTGAGAGCCTTCCTCCAAATTGGAATATTTTCCACCTCCCTTTAATTGGGTTTTCCAAATTGCAGCTGCAGAACCGTCCTCAATACATTTTCCTAAGCCTGGAGGAAGGCGACCTAGGCCTTGGATCCCCAAAGATTTCCTCCTCATAGGGTTTTTTTTTCTCTCCTCCGTTGCCTCAGGTCATAACACTTAGTTAGTATAGTTGTTTCCCCTAGTTTCCTTAGGTAGGTTCCATTGTTGGATGGAGGTGGAGGATGTCCTGCCATTCCCTCTCTCTGTAGGGGATCCCCTCTCAATGCAAGCCATCGCTATTCTTCTCTACTACTATGTTGCAGTTACTGCTTCTACATCACTGTTACTGCTTGCTCATATGCATCATGTTGCCTCCTTTTGGGGATGATACTATATTTCTTTTGGGGATTCCTAAGGTACCTTTAGCCACGGGAACTGTCCCGTGGCACCTCTAGGGGTGGAACCCTCTCCGAGAGTTCCTTGCTTTCATACCCCTACAGGGTGGTAATTCCTCTGTAATAGAGAGTGCAAATGACCACAACCAAAACTAACACAGTTACATAAGCATAACGCTATACTGACTGCGTAGGTCAGTGAATATTTAAATGTGATATATTTTTAGGTAAGCCTTACACCCTGACAAAAGTGCTGTTCCCCAAATTGTTGGTGACTTTGGGCAACCGTCTAAGAGCTTAATAAATATTTTTAATATTTAATAATAATTTAATAAATATATTTCTTAGAATAAATAACCCAGGGTGAGTGACCCTTTTTGTCCTATGTCCACAGAACGAAGTTAAAGATCCATTGGTACTTATCATAAGAGTAGGGGATTATCTCCCATGTTTTGGCCAGCATTCCTGTCTTGGCCAGCATTCCACATGTCAAAAACAGTCCATGCAGCCCACCTCCCAGTATGCAGCTGGAATGAGCTGTCACAGCTCAGTGTGCCTTTCCTGGTCAAAAACTAGAAATAAAGAACTAAAACATTGTAACAGGTGGGGATAGTTTCCTAAACTATATTACCAGCTTGTTAACATATTAATATCCCAAACTGTATGTACCAACATGTTAATGCCCCCTTGGGGATTAATTCTGAACTGAATTACAGCACCAACATGGTAACAGGATGGGGCAAGTTCTTGGAATATGTTCCCAACATGTTGATTCTCCGCTGTTTGTATGGTTTGGGGCTGATTCTAGGCTGTATGTTCCAACATGTTAATATAGATGGACTCTATAAGGAGAGGAAAGAAAATGAATTCTATTTTATGTGGTGTCTTTCATACATATTATATCCCAAAAGTGCTTTGCAAACCATAAGCTTCTGGCAGCAGTCTTTAGGCACACACAGAGTGAGGCTGAGGGGGTCAAGTAAGGTTCAGGTGGTTCAGTACAGAATCAAATACAGGGGAAGAAAGAGTGTGAGAGAGAGAGAGACAGAGAGGGAGAGAGAGAGAGAGAGACACAGAGAGAGGGGAGAGAGAGAAAACAATAGGCTGGATTTTGAAAGGGCGACACAAGGCTTGCATCAAGCCATGCATCAAACTCTTGCATCACCATGGCTGCAGCATTGCCAGATGCCACAGCTGTACCCAGTTTTATAATCTGAGGCACACTTATGACAGTTGACCCACTTTGTAGAAGCTTCCTGGAAAGTTTGGCTGCAAACTGCGTATTAGGGGTCCCCAAGAATAACACAAGCTGGACTACAAAATTTGGAATAGCGAGTGTCGATTTTATGCAAGAGATTGAAAATCCCACTAGATTGCCATAAGCCTGGTGTGCCAGATATCTGATGTAGCCCAAGCTTGCAGTAATCTTATGCCTTTGAAAAGCTGGCCTCAGGAGTTTCAGTGACTTGCTCAAGATCGCACAGTGGTGGTGGGAATTGAACATGGTTCTCTTGGTTCATAGCTCTACGCTCTAACCACCAGGCTACATTCTTTGTTGTGTAACACTGCTTTATCTGTACTGTATGAATATGAAGGACTACTCTGAGGCTATGCTTCATACTGTAAAGCGCTCTTTAAAGGAAGCAGGTGCTCTCAAGGGTAAAAAATGTAATAAATAAGGTCTGCCACTTTTCTTTGAACTTAAGACATGATACACATTCCTGTCTGTTATATTTTAATACCAGGTGATAATCCTTTACAGTACGTGAGCAGTATTACATGTGTTTAATGGGGAAAAAGGCCATTTCTGGTTCATTATCTCCTGGTCTGCTGTATAATTTCCAATTCACTGCCAATAGATATAGCACTAGCAATATGACTCGTGGAACCTTGCAACCCCTTTTTAGAAGGACTTTGCTTGGTTTAAAGAAACTCTTAATTACCTTAGATTTACTAGATATTTGGGATGGTTCTTCCAACCAACTGTTAAGACATTATTCTGTGTAATGCTTTAAGGAAAAGTTACACACTGAAAAGTGCTTATTAATGAATTATAAATATTTTTAAAATGGTGTTTTTAATACAATGTACTTTTACACTGCTTCTTTTTTGTATTATTTTACTGTTGACTCTAGAAACCTGTGAACATGAGCTCTGCCTAAGGATTTTACACACCAAAAAAATGAAATAAAATGTGTGCTGAGTTGCAGCTGTTTGTAGTGTTCCTGTAGACAGAAACTGTATTCATATCTCCAAATGATCCACATTTTTTTAACAAGCTCTTTGACCCCTGAGACATCTCCTGCTCCATCCTTGGGGCCTTTCTGCAGGCAACCTCTCTATCTGTCGCTGCCCCTGCAGCCATAGCCAGCGGGGATCCACATGGAGTGGGGTAGGACCGTGCCAGCAGCAGGAATTCAGATGGCTCGTGGTGCATGATTTTCCTCCCTGGTTTTCTGTCTTAACCCCTCCCACCTCCTCATGATGTGGGCAGTAGCCAACTATTGGCCTACACTTGCAAACAGCATACTGCAAGGGGAGCGAGAGCCCATTCCATTCCTATAGGTGTCGCTGGGGTGCAAGAACTCGCCGCCAACCCTCCCTGACTGAGATGCACTATCAAGCAACTGCTTTCTCAGCCATAACCTGCCCTTGAAACAGTGCACTGAGTCTGATCCTGAACCCAGTTTGTGCTGCTGCTGAGCCATCAGGGGGAGCTGCCAAAGGATCCCTATGTAACTATCTCAATAAACATTGATGTGAATAACTGTTTTTTGTACTGTGGTATTATATAAACAACATTCTGTTCAGTTTTCTTTTTTTTAAAAACTTTTAAGAGTTTTTCAGTACAACATAACAAACAGTACAACATTTAGCAACAGACAACATATAAAACAAGAAGGGGGGGAGCCACATTGTCAGTTAATTCTTACAAAATTAAAAGCATATTGTATGATTGGTTTTAGTACATTGAAACGACCATTTCTTCAGTGACTAGGGGAAGCACTAAATTTTAGTGGTGGGCCTGAGGAGGAGTTCATCTGCTATACTTGCAAGTTAATAAAACATGTCACCTCAAAGCTGTGTCTCTGGTTATTTCTAGTCTTAAATTCATGGTACAAAATCTTGTTTCAAGCGAGCAATGTATATAACTCATCTCCTCTGTATCAGCTCAACCTGGGGCTGTTTTTTATTTAGTATTGCAGTTATGCTTTCCTTGCAGTATATACCTATCATCAGGTTGTGCCATTGTTCCATATCCAGAGGGAGAGGGGAAAGCCAGTTTCTGTTTGTTGCCTTCTGGGCAACCAGGACAGAGATCCTGAGCAGTCTGCCAGCAGGCAAACCCCTGTAATCCTTGGGGAAATCCAGACGGAAATACAAGGAGAGTGTTAAAACCAAATCAGGAGTGAAAATCTCTTGGAGGACGGCATGCAAGTTTTTAAAAAAGGGTACTAAAATTGGGCACACCCACATAATATGGACTAAGGCTGCATGTGGTTGCCCACAGCCCCTCCAGCAACCCGGAGAGATCCCTTCTTGATACTTAGATTGTATGGCTGGGGTTTTGAAATATCTAACAAACATCTTCCAAGTGTATTCCCTCCAGCTTATTGCTGCTATTTTTTTTTTAATTGTTTAACCAGGAGTGACACACTAAGCTGAAAGCTTGTTTACAGGTGTGACCTGGGAGCACAGGGAAGTTAAATGACTTGCTCAGGGTCACACAGTATGCAAGTGGGAGCTGTGGGATTCAAGCCCAGGTCTTCAGATTTGCAGCTCAGAGCCTTAAACCACTGTGCTATACTGCCTCCCAACTATTCCCCACTGTATTCTATTTAAGCATCTGGTCCAGACCTCTTCTGGTATTGAGAAACCTGGGTCACGTGCCCAGGCGGCTCTAATGGTGTAAGCAGTATCTCCCCCTGGGAGAGAAAGTCTTTGTATAGATAAGATATCATATGCTCTAGGGGTGCCTTCTCCTGTATCGCTGTTTTAAGCAGTCTCAGAATCTGAGGGGGAGGGTCCTCTCCCCAGAGATCCCTCAAGATGGATAGAATGTAATCTTGGGCCTGGAAATATCTAAAAATCTGTCCCGTGTGCTGATACCATATTGCTCAACTAGGTCGAGGAAGGAGCGAAAGGCTCCATCTTGAATAAAATGCCAGATTAGATGTAGCCCTCTTCTCTTCCATGTACAGAAGCCTAGATCCAGACATGCTGGAGTAAATGAAGTTATGTATGTTACTGAGGTCAAGAGAGGACACCATCTTTGCAATTTTTTGTCATCTAAAGTTTTATACCAACAGTCTATAGTGGCTCTCGTGTAAGGGTTAGCTCCCCCCGAAAGGTGGAAGGCATCCTTATTTGGTAATAACAGTTTATTATTATTGCATATCAGGTCCTCCTCCCTCATCTCTAAGGTCTTCCATTTTGCATCATAGGAGCCCTGCAGTCAATAAAGGGCAGTCCTGAGCTGAGCTACCTGGTGGTATAATTTGAGATTCTGGAGTACCAGTCCTCCCTCCCTTTTAGGAAGCTGGAGGATCGACATCCGTATCCTTCGTCTCTGAGATCCCCATAGAAATTGTGATATTCTCCTGTTTATCCTGTTAAGATATGATATTGGAAGAGAGATTGGCAGGGTCTGGGATAATATCCTAATTGCTTTCACCCTTTTAATGAGGGGGATTGGTATAATTGCCCACCTCTCTAGGTCTGCCTTGAGTCTCTCCCAAAGAGGGGAAAAATTAAGTGCGAATAGTGAGTTTTCCTCTGTACTCAAATTGACCCCTAAATATTTGAGCTGTCCTAGGTTCCATTTAAAGGGATAAACGCTTTTTATTCTCTCTGATGGGTTGTAATGAAGCTGGAGAACCTCAGTTTTAGATGTGTTTATTTTGTAGCCCACCAGGGCTCCGAATTCAGTAAGTTTCTCCCACAGGGGGGTCCAGCGAATGCTCCAGGTCTCCCAGATGGACCAGCAGGTCATCCGCATAAAGTGCCAGCTTGTGGTTGGTTCCCCCCCAACCTCAGCCCCATTATCCTCACCTCCTGCCTCAGTGTCTGAGCTAGGGGTTCTAGATACAGTGCAAATAGGAGTGGTGACAGAGGACAACACTGCCTCTTGCCCCACTGTAAAGCTACTGGGGAGGAAATTATACCGTTAATTTTAATATAGGCTCGTAGTCTGGAATATACATTATTTATGATTTTGATAAAGAATTCTGAGAAAATAAACTTTCACAGGGCTGCACACAGGAATGGCCATGCCACCCAGTCAAAGGCCTTTTCCGCATCCAGACTCAAGAGTAGGAAAGGAGACCCCGACTGAGTGGCATGGTGCAGCAGATGCAGCATCTGCTTAATGTTATCTTGTGTCTGTCTCCCCGGGACAAAGCTTGTTTGGTCACGGTCAATCAGATGGGGTAGGGCAGATTGCAGGCACCCTGCTAATACTGTACTAAACAGTTTATAGTCCATGTTAAGGACATAAATAGGCCTATATGCTGTACAGTGTGTAATGTCCTTATTTGGTTTTGGTATGCTGGTTATGATTGCATAGTTCCATGTTTCTGGGATCCCCCTCCGCACCTCCCAACAGAGATCTAGAAGAGTGCCCATTACCTCTCGTCTGAAGGATTTCAAGAAATCTGCAGTGTAACCATCAGGTCCAGGGCTCTTATTTGATTTAAGATTCATTATAGCTGTATTCAGCTCCTGTGAGGTGATGGGTGAATCCAGTACCTGCTGTAAGTCTGGGGAGAGCGTAGGGAGCCTCAGCTTCGCTAGATAAGAGGCTATCAGGAGTGGTTCAGTGGGTTGTTCTGGAGTATACAGGTCTTGATAGTAGTCCTGGAAAACCTGCATGATTAGTTTTGGTGTGCAGGCCATTAGGCCTGTCCTAGGGGTTTTAATTTGAGTGATTGTAGACTGGGATACTTACTGCCTCAGTCTGTGGGCTAGCAGGTGAGCGGCTCGAGGGCCACTTTCATAGTACTTTTGGCGGAGGTACTGTAAGGCCTGCTCAGTTTTGTTATCCAACAGCTTCTGGATTTGCTGCTTGGTGACTAGCAGCAATGGGTAAACCCCCTTGCCTCCTGCAGCATGCTGCGATTGAAGATCTCGCAGTTGTTGCTGTAACTTGTCAAGTCTAAGATTGTGTTGCTTTTTGTAATTAGCTGCATATTAAATGATGTCCCCATGAAGCACCATTTTCACTGTGTCCAATAGGTTTGCTTTCATGGTCTTCTGAGAGGCATTTTCGTGGATTATCTGTGTGATTCGGGATTTAATCATGTCCGAGAAATCTCTTATGTTCAACAGATAACTGTTAAGCTTCCAAAGGGTCTGGAATCTCTCCGTCTCCCACTGCAAAGTTAAGAGTGGCTGGGAATAGTCAGGAAGGACCATGGGGACTTGGACACAGTCCACTATCTGGTATTGGTGTTCTTTAGAGACCAGAAAATAATCTATATGGGCATACTGTATGTCCTATGGGAAAATGAGAAATGGGTATACTCTCTCAACCCGGGATGTAACAGATACCAAGCATCTGTCCAAAAGGCCCTCTGGAGGTATTTTCTAACCTCCTTCTGGGTCATTGATTTTCTCACCTGTGTGGTGTCAGAGGTGTCTATCTGTTCTAATGTTAAGTTGAGGTCCCCTCCCACTATCAACGTGCCTGATTGATATTCAGTGATTTTCTGGAGAAGGAGTGTTGCATCAGAATATGTGGAGCCCGGGGGTATGTAAATAGAGGCCACCGTGGTTAGACATCCCTCTAACTGGCCCACCGCTATTGCCAGTCGCCCCTCAGGATCTGAGTATGAGGGCAGGCTGTTAACTGAAATTGTGAACCCCGTGGGATGAGAACCGCGGTGCCTTGTCGCTTCCCCTTGCCATATGAGGAGGCTATTACATGCGCATGGCCGAATATGCTTAGTTTAGAGTGCTCTAGCTTATTAAGGTGGGTTTCTTGCATCAGAATGAGGTGTGGCCTCTGCTTTTTAAAGGAAGAGAGTACCCTGTATCTTTTAATAGGGTTGTTGAGGCCGTTAACGTTTTGGGAAATAACCCTGATTTTTTGCCTCTTAGCCATTCTCCATCAAACACTGTGTCTCCAGGCATCCAACTGGAGTTTTATTGGTTATTACACTTCTGTCAGTCGTTACTCTGACATCAATTAAGCAGGTACAGAAGTTGCCCCTCCCTTCTACTAATCGTTTTCTAATCCCAGACTCCTTGTTCCGTCCGGAGTGTTATAACCAACCAAGATGCAATGGCAAAACTTTTGTGGCAGCTTTTGAGAACTACAACACAGAACAAATGACTAACATCACTGGGAGGGCTCTAAAAACAGGTGGACCTCCCTTCAAAACTGAACTATATACATCGTGACCCCCAAGATAGGGGAACATTCTATTTTGGTCCCTGTAGGCCCGAGGGATTAATTGGGTGGTTTTCTCTGCTCAGGTGGTGGGAAATGAGGCCACATAGCAGACCTGATCCCCCTGGTCCCAGTGTACATCGGGACCTTGCCTCGGAGCGAGGCAGACAAACATCATCCCCCAACTGAACACCTTCCAGAAACACTTCATATATGATAAAACTCTCCTTCAAACTCACAATATTATTTTAAGCATTACAGAACTGTTGAAACCCACTCTCTATAACTAAATTATAAAAGTGAACCAACTGGTAAAAGGGAGGGGGGGGTAATCAACTATGTTAGCATGCGCCTTATTAGAAAGGCAACAGGTGACCCCTTCACTGAATGGTTACAAAAAGCACTGTTTCCCCCACCTGTAAGCACCTGCCATTGGGTTTTCAGTAAGGTAAATCAATCAAACCAAATAACTGTGTCTATCACTGAGTCCTCGAGAGAGGAGTTGTTCAAATTTCACCGAGCAAGAAAAGGTATTTATTGATTGTTGCTCCAGGTCTCTTATTTAAGGAAAAGGAAAGCTCAGTCAGTTAATACTCAGCTGATCTAGCAAGTCCACAGGTTCTGAAATGGGTGAGGGCTCTAACGAGGGCTCTCTCTGTTCAATGAAGCTAGCATACGTCGTGACTCGTCAGTTCAAGTGCCAGAGAAGGGGGAATTGCAGCATTTCAGGTGGAGGGGAAAAACTCCTCCTAAACAACAAGACAAAGATTTCTCACCCTCAGTTCAGGTTTGATTGTTGGCTTCTCCATCTTTACGATCTGTTGCCAATCGGTCTCCCATCTGGCTCAACATGCTTTTGACTTCCTCCAGGGTCCGCAGGGCCATTGCTCAAGCAAAGTTCTTATGCAGGTGCTTTTCCATGATACGCCAGCCCGGAAGTGGTGCTTGGGAGCTCCTCTCTCCTGAACGGTCCGGGTTTAACACCCATCCATCCCTCCCCTGTCCTAAGATTCGGGAGTGCCTCCGCAGGGGTGTTATACGTTTTTAAGCCTGTTTCCCAATAAATCCTCAGTCTTCACAAGATATGGTATTTGGAACTTAATTTTATTGTCTCTGAGAATTTTTACCACCAGTGAGTAGGCTGCTCTTTGTTTCGCAATTTCTGTGGGGTAGTCATTATCGAAGATGAGCCAAACTGAGTTGTATTTAACTATTTTTTTTGACCAAGCCAGCTTGAGCAATCTCTCCTTATCCCTGTAGCTTGATAACTTGGATACAATCCAGTGAGGTCTGGCTGCCGGATCTTTGGGCCTAGGTGCCAGGGCTCTGTGAGCTCGCTCAATCCTAAAGTGGAACTCTAATGGAAGGGCTAAGACATCCTTCAGCAGGTCCTCAAAAAACTCCTCCATTAGGCCTGTTTCAGAGCCCTCCAGGAAGCCGTATATACGAATATTGTCCCTCCTAGACCAAGCCTCCCGGTCTGTTAACTTGCTCTGTATGGTCTCCTGATAGGTGGTGGGTAAATTGACTGCTGTGTGGAGGTGTATAGAGTTGTGTTCTATAGCCGTGATCTTTTTTTTGGCAGTAGCTGCTTTGGTTTCTACTTCATGTAGCCGATCATGTAAAGCCAGGAATTCTTGTTTAGTTTCTGCCCTGAAAGCACAAAGCTCTCCCAGAAGAGTTTCAGATCTGGATCTTGAAAGACGTTCAGATTCATGATCTGTGTCCACTTCAAAGGCCGCATTGCCTGACAGAGAGGAGCTCCGACTAGTCTTCGCATCTTGATCTAATCTCTTGCCATCTTGTCCTCTGTGGGACGTTTTAGAGCGGGTTCTGCTCGGTCTTTGTCCTCCTTTTGTCCCTGATGGCATATTTGTGGCTATCTCTCAATTTCTTAGTGCTGTAATGGGAGGATTGGTACGTGAGTGTTCAGGAGCTCTAAGGGAGTTCAACCATTCGGGTGATGACGTCACTGGAAGTCCCCTCTGTTCAGTTTTCTTCATGAGTTCTGTGTTGTAATTATGTCACAGCTTGTGAATGTATTTAAGAAACATCCAAAACTGCATTGTCTAGTCAACTGTTCCTGCTATAATAGTTTTTGTAACACTCGGGGCCCCCTTGAAAATGAAATGGGTTTTTGATGTTCTTGGGGTTTACCTGGTCAACACATTTGAAATAAATGTAAACAAAAATAAATTAAAAAGTATAGAACTAGAAGCACAGGCTGTTGACCTATCAGAGCAATGCTCTGCATTCTGTACACAACCAGATATAGTCAAACTTCCTACAGTATTTATTGGTTCCATGTAAGGAACTGTTCAGAATGCAGGCTATAAAATGAAAATACTACAAAATACAGTTTTTCACTTCAACTTAACAGCTCTAAATTGTCACAGATTTCCAGTCACCTTATCCCCAAAAGAGTATACAGTATTTATGTAAAAATCCCGAGACACACTTCAGAGTCACATGGAATATTAAAAAAGTATAGAAGAGTCAGCTCCATTGCGACGAGCCATGGAACATCCACTCAGCATTCTGATGTTCTGGGTTCTCACTCCAAGCCCAAAACAACTGGAGCGGAGCCCAAAGGGAGGATGACAGAGCCTCTGTGAGGATTCTCTCCTCCCAAAGGAGGGCTGAGTTTTGTGCTACGTGGAGAGTCTGTCCTGATAGTGGCATTGTGGTGGTGCCTTGGACAAGGTGGGGAAATGGCATGCTGTCTGGCACCCTCACAGGTCACCAGCATGGACGCGTTCCTGTGCAGGGGGATGGAGAATAGGGAAATGTCCTTGTCTAGGCCTTCCACCACAGCCATACGCAGAAGCCCCTCTCTCCCCTTGGCACATAACGGAAGGGGGTAATCCAAATATAAAAGACAAGGGCTCAGCTCCTGGAATAGTGACGCTTCTAATGGCGGGAAGTCGGCCAGTCGCCAGGAGCATTAGTGCACTGCTGATAAGCACACCAAGGTGGCAGTTATGTCTGAGGTGCTATGCTTTACCAGGGAGGCCCAGAAAGATGTCTAACTGTTTAAGAACAAGCTGTAAATGGCCTTTCCAGTTAGCAATAAGTCACTTTTGTTGAATTACTACAGGTCCCGAGGAAGTGGAGAATGCCACAAATGTTGCTGCAGTGGTTAAAGAAATAAAATCAAATAGTTGCACTAAAAAGGAGCAGAGCCTTCATCTTTTATTATTTGGCTGTTCCCCTGCTATTGGATGGACTCCTCTGTCTCAAACGTTTGGACCAAAAAAGGCCTGTGACATCCTGGAAATATTTACATATACAAACTAAAAGAAAGGGCCCACCAGAGCATGGATACCCTGGAGCTGGGGAGGTGGAGGAATGGGGATGGAGGTCTGAGTCAATGCAAGCAGCAGCAGGTGGTAAGACTGGCTGGTGAGGGAGTCCGAAGGAGAAGGTTTCCAGGAGCTAAGTTGTAGACAGAGGAAAAAAAAAGAATGTAAATAATTTTTTGAAAACTTTCAGCTTTCTTCTTTTTCACTTTGTGTATTTTCTCTCCACCAACCTGATATGTAGAAATCTGTCTGCTGACCCGTGGACGTCGGACTGCGAGTGTGCGTGCTGACACCTACTGCAGGCTCTACTCCCTCTCTGTGGACAACTTCAATGAGGTGCTGGAAGAATACCCCATGATGAGAAGAGCTTTTGAAACAGTGGCACTGGACCGGCTTGACAGAATAGGTAAGTACATACTAATTTGGTAAGCTTGTGTTGTCAGGCAAGACTGAGGGCCCTAATCTCAAACACGTGGTTCCCTGTAAAACCTGTGTAGCCCTATAAGACAGGTCTATATTTGTCTTGGCTGGGAATGGGGGGGGTTAACTTTGTATTTATTTATTTATTTAAAAATGTTTGTCTAAGGCTAGTCCTCTGGTGCAGCAGTAGGACTGCTGCTCACAGTTGCAGCGACCCTGGTTTACAACCTGAGTTCAGTTTGATAGAAGGCCAGCGGAGTAAGGAGGATCAAGTGTCTCATAGGATGCTCTTCTTCTCCTCTGGGGAGGAAAGGTTATGAGACCAAATACAGTATGGCCACCTGGGTGAACGCAGGTGGAGGTTCAGTGAATAAACTCAAAGAGGAGAGATGTCAACATGCTGGCGAGGCATGCTTTGCATGTGTAGCAGCACCCAGCATTGGTATCCTAGGGAAGGGACTGGGAGAAAACTCAAGGAAAAGCTGAAGCACTGCAGGATGATGCTGGATCTGTCGCGTGCCCCATCGCATCAACCACCCAGTCCACTAAGGATGGTTCCAAGGGTCTTCCCTGCCTAAGGGCCCAACCGCAGAGGGCATGCCACATGGAAATGCTGGTAAAAGGTGGAGAAGGCAGTGGAGAGGACTGAGAGGGGGCCCTGGGGTTGCAACTAGGGACAGCTCCAGTTGAGTAAGAGTATAAATCAAGTGTAAACCATTATAAGGCACTACAAGATTTTTGAGGTACTTATTCTCCGTACAGCTGGTGCCTCACACACACCAAATCAGATGATTCTCAGTCCTGCTGCACCTGCTAGCCTAGTGCTCTGCCACTCACCTCGCTGCCCTAGCAGCATTGCTCACCAGTTCACCGATTGTAACATATAAAGTAAAAAATGCTTTCAAAAAATTAAAAAATGCCACCCCCCCAAAAAAAGTTTCACAAATACATCCTCTGTGGTGCGATTGCTACAGCCACCATAATGCACCTTCAGAGTATCTTTACAGTGTGTCATGTCCGGGTACAACAAGCTGTACCATTTTGCACTGCAATTCAAAGGGGGGGCCACAATTATTAAAAAAAACACTTTTTTTAAATGTTCTCTACACTGGTAAAGTGCTTTATTTTCTTCACACAACTCTTGTAATGCTTCATAATATGTTTATATGTGTACTTGACAGCGTCTGTTACCGAATAATAAAGTTATCTCATGCTCTTTGGGCTGACAGAGCCACTTAGCTTCACTTTGCAGTCTTCTCAACCAAACAGCATGAGATAACATTATTCAGTAAGAGACACAGTCAAGTACTTATATAAACATCACATTATCATTCAGTAAGAGACAATGTCAAGTATTTATCAACATATATTTAAAAAAATATTATCCAGGAATGCCTGGTGAGATGCAGATTGACTCATTTTCACAGGTGTCTTAGAATGGAAGCAACAGTAGTATGTGACACTTTACAATATACAAAAAAAAGAATAAGACAATACGCAAAGTTAAGACAAATCATTAACCCAAACTATAACATTAACAAAGACAAATATCAGTAAAATGTGATCAAATGGCATCGGTAAACAGTCTTGCTGATGATTAGGCCTAATATAAACAACTCAGTCTGGGGCATTGAGTTATGGGACTTGTCGATCCCTGCTGGGTGGCCTGGGCATGTACGAGATGTGGATTTAAAACCTTATGTAACTAGAAAATCTGAAATGATTGTAGAAAATTATGCATATTCTGGGGATTTACAATAATAATTCTTCCAATTTTCTAAAACCATCTATGGATGAGCTGCTTAAAAATCATTGAGATATGCTGCACCCTTTTTGGCTGTTTCCTTCCCCTTGTAACCCTCTCCCTTCCCCGGCCACACCTGAACGCAAGCCTCAACTCAGTGTCTTTTGCTTAGTTACCTATTTTACATAAATAAATAATTGAATTAAAAATGAGCTGGAACCTATAAATGTCACAAATCTAAACTTCAGGAAAGCCATTTCATGCTGTGCCACAGAGGGGGCTGGTTCATAAACTGGAGAACTTGGCTATAACTGGGGGTGTGGTAAATTGGGTTCAAAACTGGCTGCAGGGTAAGAAACAAACAAAGGGTCAAAATAAACTGTAATGTATTAAAACAGAAACAAGGGGAGCCGGCCCAGTGGTATGGAGGGCTGCGGCATCATGCCTTACCTCCTACCATGCCAGCGACCTGTGTTCGCAGTGCAAGCGGGTCACAAGGGGTCAGCCAGGGTGGAAGTGGATCAAGCGTCTGAAGGACAGCTCTCCTTTCCCGGGGAGGGAGGGACACGGTGGCTACTAAGTCACTAAAATGGTGCTGTTCAAGTGTTCTGCAAAAAAAGTATATAGATAGATACACAAGCAATAACTTGATAAATTCTTACATATTTCTTGTATTTTTAAAGGGAAATGTCTTCATTCTGAGTCCAATATTTTTTATTTGAATGGACAAGACCACTCTTACAAGTCTTAGCGTGAGGTCTGCATCAGTATTAATATACATCTAAGGTCATAATACTGTACTATATTTAGTGGTTATAAACCACTGCCAGCGAGTGCACAACAGCTCCATAAATCACATATGTGGTTTATGGAGTTCCGTAAACCACAGGCAGAACAGTACAGCAGCATCACCAGAAAAAACACTGAACAAGTTGTCTTCGCACTGGATATTCACAAGCACTACACAATCGATCACTCAGCACTAGACAAGCTTGTCGTCGGTAACAGTTACCCTCACAAAGTGACAAAAAAGACAATTTAAACCAAAAA